>CM076718.1:16059408-17259408 GCA_038501795.1 Pseudopleuronectes americanus | reverse complement strand
AGAACTGTGTTCACGCACTTAGAAATTCAAAAGGCATTCATAAGTAGACTTCCACTCTACATCAGCAGCCGGGGCTTATTTTTCAGCAAGACCAATAGTTGGGGTTGTGCCTATCGAAGCAGCATCTTTATTCGGATGGAAAATGAATCCTCAAGGAACATGGCCAGGCGCTTTATTGTGTATGCAGTGTGTGGCCAGGTTCAAATTGGCAATCAATTATCCAATTAAGACTGACAGAAATGCACATCAGGAATTCCAGCCCATCAGTCCAAGCTTCTGATTGGAACACGATTAGAGGGACTTAATTAAACCCTAGGTGCTGGGTGTTTAAACATCATTTGTGCGGCGTCGGAGGGCTCGGAAAATACAAATCTGGACTCTGAATTGTCCACACCTATCGCAGTTAAAGAGCATGACAAGACATGAATACCTGTAAAAAAAAATGTGCCTATACTGTATGTGACCATGTTGGTTATTCAAAGAGCTGCAGGGAGCATGGATATGTAAAATTAAAATACATGCCCTTGGGAAGATCAGAAGAAAGAGATAAATATTTGTAGAAATTGCACAGTACAATGCAATAACATCAGCAGCCGTGATATTGAGCCACATTAGTCTTAAAACCATTCCCACAGTTTAGAAGCTTTTGAATAATTCAAGGACATAGCATACCATGGAGAGCCGTATAAGTGTGATGTGTAGAATGAAATGCGGCTCGCTTCCTTATATTCTTAGGGGTATTTTCTTACTTGGCCAACCTCTCCTTTTCCTGTGTGGTTGTTTAGTGCCTGTATTGATTTCTGAGCTGTTTCTTCCTCCTATGTCAGACAGTGTGAAATGGAAGGCACTGCATTTTAATAGTGGGTTGTGAATTAATCATTTTTCCTGATAGCAAAGCTCAGCTCTGTCCCTGTAGGAGAACACCTTATCACAGCAAATAGGATTCAAAGGGAGAGGAGCAGTATAATCCACAGCTAATTGGATGAAATGGCTGTGCTTTCTCCCTCCTTCCAGGGGCCAGCGTCCACGCAGCCCCCTCCACTGGGAGCTGGAGCCACCGAAGAGGTTATTACAGTTTGTCCTGAGGGAGCATTAATACCTTAGCCCTTGTTCAGACATGCAAATAATCTAATTCAAGGTCTAGCTAATTAACAACTTAGCTACAGTAAAGATAAAGGGGCTCAATAATAATCCTGAGCCTTTTGTGGGAGGGCGATGTACCACCTACCTCAGATACAACAATGTCAGAAAACACAGGGGCACTTGGAAATGAGCCGACAACCTTGTATCGTAATGAAATACAAGGTTGCTCAGATGAACAATTAATGTGAAAGGCTGATGGGAAACTGGCCACTTATGGGATTGTGAGAAAAAATGATCCAGGGAGGGTGGTCCTCATTTGTTTGGGAGAGTGGGAGAGGGTCTTTAGTGACTACACAGCATCGGTCACGGTTTCTATCTAATCTATAATTGTTTTATATATATTAACAGAAAGAATAGTCACAGTGATGTAAGATGAAGCAGGAACATGTGACATAAACATTTGCCAAGATATGTTTTTGTTGCTTTTAGCAATTTTAGTCAATTTTTTCTCTCTTATTGGTTATTTGAAATATAATAATATAATAGCTCGAACTGGCTCCTCACAAATTTTGTGGCAACTTTATTTATTAACATCAACATTTTATATATATATTGCAAAATGTTTCTCTCTGCCTGGGATCAGACTACAGGAATTTCAGGCTGATTTAAACCTGAGTTATCGGCTATGGATCCTTGGTCATTTCCGATGTTCGGCCCCGGATCATCTGGTAGTATAAGGGAGAGACATACTCAAACGGCCACTCCACACCACCTTTCTGTTTACATCTGCTTCCCCATGAGGTCACATGAGAGACGTGAGGTAGTGTGTCGCTGCCTCTGGACCAATAATCTTAATAGTGGCCTGTGGTGTGTGATGTGCCATTATTTTTCTAATCTTGTCGTGTGGGCGTGTTTATGATTATGGCGAAGAATATCTGTGAAGATTCTGCTTATGTTCATGATGCTACGTTTTTATAACTCATGTAGTTTATGCCGAGCCAAAGTTAAGAAGAAATATCAAAATTGCTTGTTGCAAGTGCATTACTTTTTTTGAATATTGATAACTAAAAATATTTATAATCAAGTATTAATTCAATAATCACTCAATGATTTGTATTCAGTCCCAAATAACAGAGAATTAAGTAAAAGCCGCTGTTTAATAGAATGTAAATGGTGTATTTTCTTTCCTATTAATAACATCTTCATGTATTTATTGACACAAGTTCATTTCTGCACAAATCATTCCGGATGTTTATTGAATAGATGTTGAAGTTGTGTATGAACCCTGGCTGATGACCTATTCACATGCTCTCAATATGTAGAGTGATCTGCCTGTGATGTTTTCAGTGAGCGATCAGATGGATATGTCCACATTCTTCTGACACTTAGCATGCTTAAGTCTAATAAGAGTTTCTCCTTGAGTGCTCATGCAGCCTTCTATGGGCACTTATTTGAATAGCCTCTGTAGGCTGTTGTCTCATAATACGCAGCTGAAAAATGGAACATGTTTTAAGGCGTCTCTGGCTTTTCCGGGGTAAAATGTTAATCCAGCTTTAGCAAGGTTGCATGGTCAAGGTTGCCAAATTACCGACAAGCACTAATCACCCCTGCCTCGGAGCGAGTCTGGCTCAGAAGCAAACACTGCGCAACGCTGCTCCCAGCCCCCGCTGCAACGCCTCGCCACCCTCACAACACTCGCTGCCCTCCCTGTGTATGAAACTGTGATTTACAACATCAATTTACATCTGCCAATACCAAATAACTTTTCCTTAAATACATGAAGTGGCCCCGCCGAAGGGTCTGAGTGTTCCCTTTGAGGTTTGCTTTAAACATACAGCAGGTTTGTACATAAGAAGCAAATATGAAGATGTGTGACCTTTACAAATTACCATTAAGAGAGGATGACATCACTGAAAGATTTCAGATATGTACATATTTGATATTTACATTGGTTTCTTTTTAAAATGACCATACAAACATGTTAAAAATGTGCTAATCCAAAGTAAAAGGATCAACAACAACTTTATTTACTTGAAGGATTTAAGAAAGTTCAGACTGAGAGCAACAACTTCTTTCTATTTGAAAATACCGTCTTCACTGCTATTCTCTCTTGCTTCTTCCTCTGTGTGGGTGCCTGTGTGCATGTATGTGTGTGTGAGCAGCATTAAGTTCTTCTCATCCGTGTGATAACCATAAGGAAGGTATTATAATGACCACTTACGTTCTCTTCTCTTTGGCCCTCTAGCGCTGTTGCTAACGGCTGATGAGGTTTGTAATTTCTTCAATATGCTGTTAAGTGAGACGTTAGAGAGACAAACCTTTACCTGCTCAGTGCTGAAGAGCCAGGCTGCTGATATTCTATAGTTTGCTTCTTGCAAAAAGAAAGAAAGACTAAAACCAATGATGAATTGATCCTCTTAATTATAATATGATCAATACTTGAAGTATTGCCTGTGTGGTCAGGCCCTGATACAGTTTTCTCAGTTAATGTCCTATAATATATTATAACACATCAATGAGCCAATGAGGGAAGTGTAGCTAGTTTTAAATGAACTCTGCTGTGAATACTTACAAGTGGGCCAATGTGTGTAAGTCCACAGAAGAAAAATAGTCCCAAAATAATGCAATGTTTACACCAAATGAATCATGTCAGTAGCTGTGACCCGCTGTTAAAGGAAGTTTCATATATAACTTTTATGAGAAGGAACCTGTATGTAATCCATTTGTGACCCCACATATTACCACGGACAAGGTAGAAACAACTGCATTGTTGGTTTTTGTCAGTTCATAGAGTTTATTGATGGTAAAAACAACATAAGCAATCTTGCATAATCACTGTATTCCAACCTATATTTTCAAAAGTGTTTATTCAGTCTTTGAAAATTAGTTTACGGGTCATGTGGCAATTTAATCTCAAAGCTGTATTGTTCACAAAGCAATAATCTTCACCCAGTATGCATGCAGCAATGTCCTAGTGGTAAATCTATTAGTGACACTTATTAAAAAGTATCATTTCAAAGGGTTAATGAAAGTATAGCATAAAATATGGTATACCAAGTGTTAGAGTCCAATCACTCTTTTTAATAGCTTTGTAGCGGCCAGAAAATCAAGTATTCATGAAGATTGAGGAAGATGATCCAGTGAACTTCAATTTAATTGGTGCAAATTAAAACAATCCATCTTTTGCAGCTGTCTATCTATCTGCTATCACCACTTCATTGCTCGTCTTGCACCTTGATTACAATTATCTTTTAATAGCAAAACTTGTCAGCAGTTTCTCTCCTTTCTGATTTACGTCCCGGCCCAACGCAGCATTGTTCCACTCATATAACTCATGTTTTAGCGTAATGCAGAGTAAGCCTCAACTGGGCAGATGCAAGATGTATTGACACCATCACCTCATATCTGCTGGGTGCTATGACATATGGCAAACTGTCTCTCTGCAGTGGAAGCTGCAATCCTTCCCCCATTCATACACAAAAACAGCATGTTTGCATGTCTGGGCTATGGTCCCCATGGACTATGACTGGAGTGAAGTACATCAATGGATTACTAAATAAATGCATATGCAGACACAATTTTTTATGCAGCGTCCAATAATGGTTCCAGGCAATTAGACTGGAAGATGACACTCTGACTTTTAATTTGGGACAAAGTGATCTCTTTCTCCTCGTTCATCCTCCCCTGCCTCTCACCTGATATGCTGAGCTAAGGACTTTCCAAAGATACATAGCCCTAGTCTTATTTTATCATAAAATGGGATCTTGCCAATTCCCGGCTATGACTCGAAAGTCACTTGAAAGGCTTGTCTAAAGTGACTTAAGATTTCATATAAGACACCGTAGTGGCAGTGCTTTGGGAATGAAAAGCATGAATAGCTGTTAGGCTAAGCAGAAACCAATTTGGGAGCCCATTGGCTATCACCAACACAAACTAGTAAATGGGGGAACAGCAAATATGTTTTGGGCTTCCAGTTGTCGAGAGTGGATATTTTGGCCAAGACTCAGTCATCCGTTTTCCTCACACCGTTTACGATCCAACAAGTCGTCCACACGAGTCAGACGTTTCTCCACAAAAAACACAACCTGCTATACTTTTTGTATATTGTCTACTAAGAGTTTCCAGAATATGAATGCAGATACATAAAAAATCGATAACTGATGCATTTCCGCCTCTTTGGCTCTCTACATGGACTATTTACTAGAGATGAGCCGGATACTCGGCTGAAACGAGTATCCGGTACGGATAAAGCACTTTTGCCGATCACGAGTATTATACGAGTTCTAAGAGTCAATATCTGTGCTCGGACTGAATGAAAATCCTCACACAGCATCACAGCGCTCCTCCCGTTCACACACCGCTCTGCTCACTCACTCACAGAACAGCTCTCTGTCTCTCAGTCACGGGTCTTTTCCGTTAACGTTTAGGGTTTATTCAGCTTGAAGTTTGTTTTTATTTCAGTTTGTACTTACTTATTAACCAGTAGAGTTCTGTTAAACGTGGGTTTCGTTCAGACGTGGTGCTGGTAGAAAGCGACTCGCGTTGCGTCTCTGCCTGCCATAGGGTGATGTGCTCCGCAGGGTGATAGGCGCACATCAGCCTGCGGCGCACATCACCGTGTGGCGCACATCCTCGTTTTCTCTTAGTTTTGGAACAACGCCTGAAGCCTTTTGTATCCGGAAGCCTTTATGACTCTATTATCAGCACTTGTATAACAGTGTAAAAGAACAAGTTGATATGTTTTCCTGACAACAATTAATTCTTAATTCAATTAATTAACCGTGCGGCGCACATCATCAAGGGGCGCATCATCACATCACATTCATCGGCCACATCATCACATCAATCTGCGGCGCACATCACCGTGTGGCGCACATCAGCCTGCGGCGCATATCACCCTGCGGCGCACATCCCCTGTGTGGCGCACATCACCGTGCAGCGCACATCATCAAGCGGAGCACATCACCGTGCGGCGCACATCATCAGCCTGCGGCGCACATCACCGTGTGGCGCACTTCACCCTGTGGCGCACATCAGCCTGCGGCGCACATCACCCTGCGGCGCACATCACCGTGCGACGCACATCATCAAGGGGCGCACATTATCCTTCAGGTCACATCATCACATCACATTCATCGCCCACATCATCACATCAATCTGCGGCGCACATCACCGTTTGGCACATATCACCCTGCGGCGCATATCATCAAGGGGGGCACAACCCCGCGTTGCGCACATCAGCCTGCGGCACACATCCCCGTGTGGCGCACATCAGCCTGCGGCACACATCACCGTGCGACGCACATCATCAAGGGGCGCACATTATCCTTCAGGTCACATCATCACATCACATTCATCGCCCACACCTGGTGTGGAAATAAATTTATGTTGAGTATGAAAACACTTTCACTTCATCATTGCAACAGCGTGTGTTGTATTCATTGTTGCAAAACTTGTTCTGTAAATAGTTTGTTTGCTATTGTGATCAAAATCATTGATCTGAAGCTCAATGCTGATGCTGTCCTGTAATAGTTTTCTGATCAGCAATAAATATAACAATTTCTGATCAACCCATATCAATTGCATGCTTAAAATAACATACTGGTTAAAGCCCCGCCCGTTTCAAGACAATCCGGTCTACTTCCGGGTTAAATCCAGCCCACTTCCGGGTTAGGCCCCGCCCACTCAGAGTACGGATACGGATACAGATAATTCATATGGTAAACAGATACAGATACAGATACAGATAATGCTGTACTCACTCATCCCTACTATTTACCTGCGAGCCCCCAAAGCCTGCCTAATACCGATTGCTCAAACTAAAGAAACAGACGCCAGAAGTAACCAGGCCCTAAAATCTTGTCGCTTACAGATTCTACATATTCACATGCAGAAGCTGTTTAAACAGTTTAAGCTGAACAGAACATATTTGCAAGATTCAAGCGAAAACAACATTTTAAAATGCAACAAAATACTTTACTCACTCTTGTGCATGCACTCTACACTGCCGACTATCTCAAGCCAAACTGTGGTGGAACTTGAGGAAATCAAACCTAAGTATTCCTCTGCAATAGTCTGTAACGTCCAAGTGAGGCCAGAGCCGGTGCCAAAACAACCTTCATTATCTGAAATTGATATTCGGTGTAAATCACCCTTTCAAAGTATCAGCAGCAGACTCATTGTTGCAGCAATAAAATATATCCATGTCAAGATTTTCAGCTTTAGAAATTGCTGGACGTTGTGGCAAATGAGCCATGCATGGGCAATAATCAACAGAGAGATGTAGAGAAAACCGAGCAAATGTGCAACTTCATTTGAAGATATGTGATCAATGGGGGAAAAAAAACCTTTGTCCTCTAGTATTTTATTGCCAATAATTATTCACTTAGCAGAGATAATAGATGCATTACGCTCTCAGAATTCCTCATAAACTAGATGATTAAAAAATCTCACAAACAAGATAAAACAAAGTAACAGAATACTCTGTTTGTTTTTGTTTCTTCTTTATTTATTCTTTTTACGATGGATAATAATCTCTATCGGTAACTCTGCTGGTGAATGCAAGCATTCAAAAAAAAAGAAGAAAATAAATATCTCTCTGTGCTTTAGGGAATTGTTCGGCCATTTCCACAATGCCCCAAATAAACTTGGATGTTCTCCATCCATCAGGTGACTACATGGAGAGCTGACCTGTCATAAATTCACTCTGTGGGGATGATGACAGGGCCGGAGCCAATCTTCATGAAAGAATAAAAAAAATGGCAGCGGGCTCCCAACCCCCCCCCAATCCCTGAGCCCCCTTCCAACCCCGACTCACCCTTTACCCTCAGTACTGGAGAACCCTCACTCCCTATCTTCCTGCCTATCTCTCTCTCTCTTTCTCTTTCTCTCACTAGCAGGCTTCCTATCTCGCTCTCCCTCCCTCTCCCTCTCTCACCCCCTTCTCTCTCCATGGGTAAGCAGGTAATCATGAGCTGTCACAGAAAGGTGACCCATTAATGTGATGGATACGGTGTGAAAAACAAATGGTGTGAAACGTGTGGATTGCTGTCCTTACTGCACCTTGGCCTTTTGTTCTGTCATATCAATATCCACACAGGGCCTCATTACACCGCTGCACTACACAATGAGTGGAGCGCCAGGGTCAAGACTGCGCCACGCTCCCTTTGACTGGCTCCGACTGGGCTTTGCAGCTCAACCTCAACCCCAAAGGACTCCAGGTAAACAGGAAGAGGAGCGGCCTCTGGAGCCGGAGACAATGCACATCACCCCAGTCCAAATAAGCAACCACCCCCCCTCAGCAGGCGTATATCCATCAGGGGCCCTGACTCAGGATGTCGACAGGAAAAAAACTGACACAGTTACATCCAGAAATCAATGAGTTTCAGGTGAAGCATGAGCTGATCTGTTTTAGGTGCAGTTTAAGTTTATATTGCATTTCAGACAGGGCACTTGGAGAGTTGCACGGAATCCTGGACCCTTGTGTTTCTTAGAAGTGACGAGGCAGTCTTGAATGATGTCTACAAGGTCAAAAACATTTCTCCAGCGAATACACAGTTTTTTTTTATTTATCCCTTGCAAACTTTAAGATTCCTAGGCCATGCATCACATTTTCCCCCCAGACAATGGCAGGTCACATCGTGGTAATTGAAACTCTACATTGCCAGACTGCGTGTGAACAGCAGCAAAAATAATCAATAAGTGCGACTTATATGAATGTGTATGGACTGCTAAATTGCTTCAGGCATACTGTAAGATGGGCACTTAGATTTCCAAAGAGCCATACTGCCAGTCAAGGTCAGGAGGGGAGGCACAGAGGAGCCACTGTATCAAAGTCCGGGCCTAAACCTGCCCTGTCCATTACACTTTCCCCAACGGCTGGTCGAGCAGTTATTAAAGAGCGAGGCTAATTCCGCTGCCAGGACCTGTGATCCACAAAGTAACCGCTAATCACCAATTAAGAAATATTATGGATCACAATCAATTGATTTTATGAGCAGGACAGACTTATGGTCCCTGGAGAATCGTGCCTCAGTTTCTCTGAGGGTGTGAAAAATCTTGCAATGCGGGCACTCTTGACATTTGATGATCCGTGCAAATTCTCACATTAAAATTTCCTGTGATAGCAGGGTCCCAAATTTCAGGGTAGATTTTTCTTATAAATGGCAGAAGATGGGAATGGTTCTGTATCGATTCTACAGCGGAAGCGAAACACACTTTACACATAAGCCAGTACAAGCAATGTCGATACACCCTCTGTGTTCCCCCTGAGGTCTACAGTGGTGGTCGAGTGGACACCTCAGATGAAACGCTGGAGACTCTATTAAGGACAGTGGTTACGGGCCACAGACTAATCTAGTATGACAAACTGGAGGTGTCCTGTTATTTCCAGACCCAGTGATGAATCGAGGGCTGTAGTCCCCCATGCTGTCATGTCAGAGTGGAGCTGAAACAGATTGAGAAGGAGCAGACAGCAGATTGATGTTCCAGGCTTCTTCCCTCTCCTCTAAAACCCACAGAATCAGTCTATTAGCCCTTCTCCCATTTGCTTAGCATTTTACACAGGCAGTGAAATCTTAGACTCACCCGGGGGCTGATCCTATGGTCTACTGCAAAACAAGTCTTAAGCTTTCTTAGTTTGAGTATAACATTGTCTCAAGTAATTGAATTAAGCTTTTTGTGTAAAATCATGTTTTGTCTGTGCAACACACAGAGTAGACTTTATGCTTTATAAAACCCTAGAGTTCCTATTCTAAACATGTGCTAGATTGGTCTTTCCCTTTTAATAATATGATACATAGGAAGAAAAAAAATATTTTATTTGTTGAAGTTAATGTTTTAACAAACAAAAGAGCCAGAATTATTAAAATGATAAAGAAACCCAAATTGTTAGTTTGGCATTTTTAGAATAATTGCATTTGTTTCCTCTCTTGCAAAAGGTTTAATAAGAAATCAGATATGACTCTAATATCTTAATATGATAATACAACCAGCAGCTGGTGGCTTTAGCTTAAATTTAGCTTAGCCTCCTGAAGAGATACCGGGGAAAAAACAGTTAAACCATACCTTGTATGTGCTTGTTTGCTATCGCCCAGTCTTTTAGCTTAGGTTATTTACAACTGGCTGCTAGCAATAGCTTCATGTTTACGCCACACACATCAAAGTGGTGCCATGTGTCAAAATAAATGAAGCAATGCTGGCAGATATGGTATATTCATGCATCAACATGTGCTATAGATTGGTGAAAACAAGTTTCATGTAATTTTTCATACTTTCAGTCAATTTCTACTCGACCGTTTTTGAAATATGTGTTTTGAAATGTAGGAGAGAAGATATTTACTAATGTGGGATGATCTTGAAATGGGAAATCTACATTTAAGCACAATACATGTGCAAAACCGATCACTATTCAGGACCCTCTCTCTGGTAATGATATAATTATTTCAATTTTAAAGGCAAATTGTAATTGTAGTGTTATGTTTAGCATACTTTTTGATATGTTGTTTGATTTTCCACTTAACATGCAGCTATATAGGCTTACCAAGAATAAAACCAATATCATTATGGAAATGGACAAACATGGGAATAGACATTGGCCTTGAATATTATTGACCAGTGTTTCGACAAGGTTTTGTTTCAGTCCCATATTAGGATGGAAACATAATCTGGGTTAATTTGGCACAAGCTCCACTTTAATATGTAGTATTTGCCATTTCTTCTCCAAGCATAATTGCCTTTTCTGAAATCAAGATAAGACACTTTTAGAATGGAACTGTGTGTGGATATAATGTATTTGATCCATATTGTCAGATAATGGTAAAATACCAACAAGTGCCCCACATTATTTGAATTCACTTCCTTCAAGTTGAAAAGGCTCACATTTAAAGTGATCATATATCCCAGGTTTTAAAGAGGTTCCATGTTGTTGACTCTTTTTTCTGTACAACCATTGAGCTTCTAAACGCTGGGAGGCTATAATTCTGAATTATTTATACTTACAGTGGAGGGAAACTCCAGCCAGAGGTTAACTATGGTTATCGCTAATGGAAGAATGAAGACAATGACAGCGCTCCATAGTGGGTCCTGTTCCCCCTCTCCCCTCCCTCAACCCCCCCTCCTCGTTCTGCGATGACCGCATCCCCACTGTAATGCACCTGTGTGTGTGTGTGTGAAGGACACCCCGACCGGCAGGGCTATCACAGACACAATCTCACAGCACTTTAATAACTTTGAGAGCGGTCAGCACCCTGCGCTTTAATAACACTCCCTGTCAGCTCACCCACACCCTGTGCAAAATTGTCTCGTTGGAATTCTTTATGGTGGAGGCCAAAGAACTCTGGTGATGGGAATGGAATATAGCCACGATCAACCCGCCGCTAGCGCTAAATGGCTTTCCAAAAGTACGTTTTTATCTTTGGCTCAAAACAAACAGGGGAGCAGACAGGCACTTACTTTATGACGCAGCAATAAGCTCTTAAAATCAGCAGTGTTGTCTTTGAGAAAGAACGTAGAGTGCGCCTGAAGTTCACTCAGTCATATGATAAAAGTGTCAGAGCAGCATTGACTGTTGAATGCACACAGACACACACTGAGGAATTGTACAGGAAGCTGCTTTCAGAGTTAGTAGCAACAGAGGACGTCTAATCCAAACTATAATTGGGATTTACGCTGTAAATTTTGCAGTATTTTCTACCAAAGATTCTAGGCAAGGTTCAGTATCTACCTACATGAACTAAAAAATAATTAAATTATGTTACTGTAAGTATTTGACCCGCTGATAATCTGGTTGTTTGTGTCTTTGGTATAATCTGCCATCATGCATGACTTCTACCATGAAAAGGAAGGTTAGCCTTGACTGTAGCCACATTGCATGACTTCTGGAGATTGAAGTTTAACGTTTCCAGTTTCCGCTTCCTGCCGCTTGCAGCTGCCGACGTGCAGAGTTGCCTGGTGTAGCTTCAGTGTTCTAATCATTATGCAAATATTTGATTATCTGTTCAGGGAGATCACAGCTAGGAGCTTCACAAATGCAGCATGTTTATCTCTAGTATACATATTAAAGGGAAATTCAAGCTGAGCATGTGAAGTGTAAATCACCCAGTGCTGCGCACACTGTGCTTTGGAGCTAATGATGGGCTCGGGCTGTGTTTTTCTGATGCGTCTGAGATTATAGCTCTTTCCTGCAGCAGCGATGCTACATTCCTGGTCATCACTGCCTAGTATCACTGATTAACATAATCAGCCAGCATTAGTTATTCATGTGATGTGCAGAAGCGCTCGGGGGTCAAATCTTTGCCCTGTCTAATAACCTATGTTAAATATTAAAGAAGAACATGGGCTGCCTGATTTACATGCCTCTCATCCTGTCTGTAGATGCACAAGCAGTGAGGAAAAAAAAACACTGTCTGTCTGTGGTCTATTACATGGACGCAGAATAAATATAAAGTGTGAAGAAAATGTATTGCTTTGTTAATCTCAGAAGGTGCTGTTGCGATATCACAATGTACAACAACTACATCCAATTATAAATCAAGGACAAATGCTGATATCCATGTAAGCTGAACATAAGATTGCCTCAGACACAGTGGTAGCCATCATTGCCTTACACAGTTGTGTAGCGTGTGTGTGTGTGTGTGTGTACACTATAAGAGGCTTTTTCCACTCGGCTTCATCTGACTGTCTGACAAAAAGGACCCCCACTGGGCATGCATGTACTGACTTGCTGCATCTTTATGCCTCCCATTTCTTGATTAACAACAATGAGCGGAGAGGCTAGCCAAGCGTTGAGCCGCTCATGTAGGATGAGCCCTGTGCTGCATAGAGAGTGTGTGTGGGGGGGGGGTCACCCTATGGGCTGCAGAGAAGGAGGCCGGCTGTGAACCCTGAGGAAATCATTAGGGGACCAGTGACCTCACTGGTGCTGGGCTCAAAAAAGCTGCCCACCAGCATGATGTCATACTTCACATGTCATCCTTCATCACAGCGACACAGTGAAGACTCCAAAACTGTGAAAACTACATCATGTACCTGGCAGCTTTACCTCTGTTTGATGAACAGCGGTGGCCTCAAGGGAATCAAGCATCCCAGACTGTTTCTACAAGCAATCTCAATGAGCCATGCTGCACCGAACCAGGTTCAGTAATGGAAGGTGTAGTATATTAAATTCCTATGGATGTTCTGAATACACACATGACGTGTGTGCATTGTGTCGCACAAAAACACACAAGATTTCAAGAAAAATAAATCAGAGTAATATAAAGAATTCCGCCTGTTACTTCTCAATAAACAGTATTTCAAAGAAAAAAATAAATTATTACAGTAATCCAGGTCAATTTGTCCAACTGTTTAATAACTGCACGAAGCTAAATCATTTGTAGCTTTAAAACACATTTAAAGGCTATTACATATCTGGTAGTCTTTATTTCAGGAACTCAGCCATTCTCTCTGGGAGTTATAAAAGTCTCCAGCCCCAGAAAATAAATACAAATGCAGCCACAGCAGCAGGTGGATCTCAAAGGTGGCACTATATTCCAATTCCGGATTGGGTCTTTAACGACAACTTGCACTGTGGAAGTGAATGGATGCACAATTTATCACCCATATTCCCTCACCATGTAGGACCAGGAGGACCAAGCATGTAGACTAATGAACTGCAAACTCTCCTCTAGGCTTCCCCTTTGAAATGATGGAACTACTCTGGATTTTCTTTCTTCCTCTCCTTCGGTTTTTTTAATTTGATCCTTAAGAAAATAACAATCCTCCTCGGCCCTTGCTCATTACTGCTTGGCTGCGGTGACCATTAGGAAATGAAAATAACTTTGCTCATTTTGTGCAAAAGCAAAGGCCTGTAGGCTGAGAGTGTGAGTAAAAGAAAAAAAAATTGAATTTCTAAATATAACTTCAATGCTCACATGGCTGCTTACTCGCCCACATAGAGGAATGGTGTGATGGGATAGTTTACAAGGCCGCTAAATTGCAAATAGAATCATTGTTTGGTGCAAAGCGACAAATAAGACATTAAAATCAAAGCGTACAAATATCTTCATTGTCCATTTCCTCATTACCCTCGTACGTGGGCAGGACACAAGCTGTGTGTGAGAAATGCAGAGTTGAAAACATGCATGATCTTACGAATAAGGGTTTCTGTTGTTTATAGCTCACTGGATGTAAGGCATGAGCACACACACTGGGTGACTACAGACACACAATGGTGCTGGTTTTCATGAGACAAATTTACTTCAGTCAGTTAAACATTATCACAGTTTCCCACAGAGATTCTGCAGTAAAAGTTCTGGGTTTACTTTGTAGTATGACATTGTGTGACTGTAAGAAAGAACAGATCTCAAAGTCCTGGATGTAAACTGATTCATATGACTTCACTGGATAGGGAAGCTCATATTGTCTGGACTGAAGGATGCAGTACACTGATAGGCTCTTTTTTTTTAAATAGCCTTCTTATCAAAGGATTTTGTTTTCTATATTGTCCACTAAGGAACTTTTTCTATTGTATCATCTGAAATATTACGCTCTTACTTGAATGTAGTAGAAAACTGAAAATGGAAATATAAGGCACACTCTCATCAGCTTTTACTTTGAAAATACATCAGTCATAAACACAACACCACTTTTAGCAGCAATATGTCGTAAATTATATAGGTAATATAGTACAACTCTTTGCAAACCCATATATCTAGTGACGGGCTAAATGCTAACCATGCTAATTCATATTGCAGAGAGGATTTAGCAAACTCATTCATGCCAGTTACACCTATATAAAGCTCATTTGAGCTAAACGTGGCATAGTACCTAGCTGCTACTCACTAGCCTACTTTTCTGCACACTACAAGAGATGAGGGCAGAACATAAACAAGGAAGACAGTTAATAAGATCATATTTAAATAAAGCGTTAACTTATTGGGTTGGATTAACCTTCTTACACTCTACTTGTCAATCCTATCGGGGTTGAAACTTGATTTGTGCAGTGTTAAGGGACCATGGCGCACAAGCATGAAGTCTCACGGTACTCGTACTTCATCGATTCACTCACTCCAAACACAAATGTGGTGGCAAGCCCGACGTATTTGGCAGAGACCAATGTCCAGTGGTTACAGAATGAATGGGCCACAATATTGCACTGAGTGAGCACACTCCCACATCAAGGCTGGACTGCTGTTTAAATCAAGCGGGCGGTCACACTCGATGTGTACATCACCACTGAGGCATGGTGAGCAATGAGACGCCTGGACAAGGCCCCTGCTGGCCCATTGCTGGGCTGGACTGCTGAGGCCCCTGGGCTGCCTAATCAAATCTGAAACCATCACATTCGCTAAGCTCTCAGGCAAGGATGCATGCAAAGGAAGAAAAAAACAAAGAAAAAAACTACATCACTGATCATACCCCTCCCCCACTGCTCTTAAATTTTAAATACCACCATTAGGAAGGCATTACTGAGGAATGTGTAAGTAATGGAAAGACAGCACTTGATTTATTTCGCCCGGTTCCCCATCAGAAGAAGGTTTTAGAGAAATCCGGGAGCCCTGTACTGGTCGATCCAGCCAACACAAAAACACTGATGTGCAGTACAGTATCTGGATCACGCACACGCAGCTGATAACTACAATATCCCCTCAATCTCTAACTTTCCAGACCTATGAAATTGATGTGTTTATTTAGCGTGTCCAAGCCAAAGCCGAGCAGTAATAGCCTTGTCGAGGGGGTGAAGATGGAATCCCGTCGCCTCACCATCGATGTAGGATAATGGTTTCCTTTGATGGAGATTTGGGCCATCTAAACATAATTAGGCAAGCGTGAACAATGATCTCCATAAAGTGCAGAGTACTAATTAAAACAGTTCAGCATTACAGCATTTCAAACATGACAATAAAAATAACAAGAGGACCCAAATGGATTGCACACTGTGCCAACACTTCCGAGGAAGAAAAAAAACACTGTATCAGATATTCAAAGGGCATTAAATTCACCCTAATGGAAGCACAGCTCAGTAGAAAAATTATAATTATAGAAAAATATGAGCATTAAATTAATCACCTCTCAGTATTTTTCTTTAATTGTTGTTTCCCTTCTCAAATGTAAAATTAAATCAGTAAAATTAAAACAAATTGTAAAATACAATCACTAAGATCGACTCTGAGCAAGAATGAGAAAAGTTATTACATTAGTCACTCAAAACTAAAGTTAACCAAGTGCTGCGAGGCTGTCTTTGGTGTTAACATTTAACACCAGACCAGGACTCCTTCCACCGGTATAGGGCACACATTCAAGTTTTTCATTTAAATTAATCTCTTTTAAGTCATAAGATGACTGAGCCAATCGCTCACTGATGAATGTACTGCAATATTTAGTAGTTGTTTACATTTCCAATTGTAGCGACCATAGACTTTATATTATAAAAACATACAACATGGCGGCTCCCCAAAAGTGAGCCATTGCAATTCGATGGCCACCTGGTGGTTGGCTGCTGCATAGGCCATTAACCCTGCCTACTCCATGTCAGTGGATGGGCCAACCTAAAAAGTCAAAGTACACATCAAATAGTTTTGTTCTCATAGTTTCTGTCATTTTGAGTTAGTTCTTATCACAGTGGTGTTTTTTCAAGTGTTTATTGTTTGGAGTTATTTGTTGCGATATAGAATCAGTTGAGCCCATGTATCAGCAGGACCTCGCAACCTCAGCTCCATCCCCTGATCACTACTGCGCAGACTCAGGTTACAGATTCACAGTAAAAGTATCTAACTGGCCCATCCCAAGTTGACTTTTGTCACGAGGGAGTCACAAATAATTCCATGTTTTTGCCAGTGAGTTTAGAGCTTACTGATGTCACTCATCAAAAATGCACAATACTTGTTTTCAGACTTTATTTAAAGGTGGATCACTTTGACACACATGCGTGACGCTACACACCTCCAACTTCTCCGTGGGACCAACAACTCAGATCAACTTCACTGATATGATGTCAGAAGAAATATTGATACATTTAATATAATATATTAAAATGTTAATAATTTATCAATTCTGTGGCCGGTGATGTTAAACAGCCGTTTCCACCGCTAACTGCAGGTGTCACTAAATCAACCAGAACTGAAATCTATGAGAAATCTATGATTGCCCCTTTAAGTACTACGTGCCCTATGCACTCCATTTTTTTCTTTCTTAATTAATCATTTATAATGTAAGTGTTCAGTAAAGCTCAACTGATATCCTTCTGAATACAAAGCCCCTATGCAGTCCATTACTGCTACTGTCTACAGCATTTAGATATCAGAAGACCAGAATAACAGGGAAAAGGTTTCCAGCTGAGTGTGTGTGTGTATGCGTGCATGTGTGTGTGATCCGAGTAGCCTGTCTCTTGAGAGGAATTGATTTGAAAATGAATGCAAGGCTAGAGAAAAATGGATTTCTTCCTTAAGATGTGACTTTATATCTCTTCTTTAAATTCCCGCAGCACTGTGTGCATTTGATTACACACTAAGAAGGAGGAAAATCTTAGCATCTTTATAAAATATTCATTGGAGTGGATGGGTGAGGCAAGGCTCCGTGGATGGTTGCTCGGTGATGGAGGAAATCTTTGGAAGTTCAAGAGGATAGAGGCAGAATTTGGTGTCTGCTGTGTAAATCACATAAGTAGGTCAGAGACTTAAATGCCAAAAAAAAGGCTACAAATCAGTTGGAAGTTTGTACCTCTATTAAAGACACGGCCCAAAATATTTAATGAAGTGCTCCTTTTTAATAAATGGTGTGCATCTTCTAAATGAGCTGATCAAGTGATTTACTGTTGTGAGATAGCTTTTGTTACAGCATCATTCATCCATTTCATACTGACAAAAGATTGATTTAAGATAAGATCATGATTAAATTACAGCTGGATCCTTTATTATGCACTTGGCAGTCTTTGTTCTGCGCTGCCCGTGTTAGTTGGATATCTTTTTATATTTCCCAGTTTTATGTGCATGTGGTGACAGTCCTGCAATGATCACAATCCCAGTTGCATCAGCTGTCTCTTAGGTCTTACCACTGTGTGCCCCTCTGTAAGTGTCTGTTAAACTTGCATCACAAGTGAGCAAATTGGGCTTAATATAGATCTTCCTGATAATTGGCTCAAAATGGCCCAAAATGAATGTAAAGAAATTGGCTTTGAATAAAAAATGCTAAGGTTATCAGCTATTGTCCTCTCTTGAATGCATGAGTTAGGTAAAAAGCAAGTAGGCATAATGTAATAGATTTCTATTGACATTATGACATAAAAGAAACATATTGTTAAGATGAAATTTCCAAAATGTCTTTAAGATGCGTATTAATTAAACTAAATAGTTTTTTTATTGCCAACAGGATGTCCATGTGTCTCTCATTACACACCAACATACTTTAATACCACAATGGTGATATTAATACAAATGTATGTATGTGTGTGACCATTCAACTAGAGTTCCAAACTCTTAGTCTCCATTTACACTTTATTTTGCTAGCTACTGATTTCCAATCCTAAGTTTGACTCAATGTGGACATAGTTTTCTGTGAGGGTTCCCTGATTTGAAAATAAATAATGTGTTTACATGACACATTCTCTACCTGAAATACCGCTGTGTGGATTGTCTCTTTATAAAACATGAGTAGCTCTTTAGTGACTGATGATATTTTCCCACCTGTGTGATGCTGAATTAAATCAATGTCAAATGGGTAGAAAGAGGAATTTTGAATCCAGTCATAGTTGGCATTTTTAGAATACCAGAAGGTGTCACTGTTCATGCAACACTTACTCCAGTGAAAACTGAAAGCTGACAGCACCTCCTCATCCAGTTTGTAAAGTATGTGCATTAATTATAGTTGAATAAGGATGGTTTAGAGTAGTATATACACTGTTTACACTATAGGATTAATCAATCCCCTGCTTTACAGTAGTTTATAATGAAGAAATTACATTTTAAGAACTATATAATTACAAATTAAAGATGTAAAAACATTCTAAACTTACTTGTTTTAAGTTGCTTCTTATGATTATATAGCCATTATACATCTATAATTATATATCAACTCTCTATTGTTAACATACTTTACTAGGTGTAATTTGACTAATAATCAAACAGCTGATGTGAAAGAAAAAACAATACAGCAAAGCAGAAAAGACAGACGCGGCCACTCCGACTTGAGTGGAGGGGCTTGTCAGAGGAGTAATACCCCGTGCTTGGTATCTTCAAAACTGACTGGATGACAAACATGTCTGTCAGCACTGTGCCAATATAGTTTAGGGCCTCTCGTGATGGGGCACACACCCAATGACAGAAGCAGGTCATTTCCGCTCCCTGGCATCATAAATCCACCGTCTGGCCCCTGTCCGGCTGCTGATGCTGCAGAACACCACACACAGTGGACCTGTCGGAGCACCATGAGCTACTGCACTGTCCCCATGGCACACAGACACACACACACACACACTCACACACACTACGTGGCAGTAGCTCCCAGCACACTGTCCCATCTGCTCTTGTATGGCATTTCAGGTGAGTGGAAATCTATCTATCTATCTATCTATCTATCTATCTATCTATCTATCTATCTATCTATCTATCTATCTATCTATCTATCTATCTATCTATCTATCTATCTCAGTTTAGTTTTTGTTATAGCTTACAGAGCATCTTCCAGGTTTTCTCTCCCCCTTGTCAGGAAGAAAGTGAAGCTGCCATGCTGTGGTTCACCTGTCCTTTGTGCAGAACCTGACAGCTCATATTCCTGTCTGCAGTAAAAACTGCACTTAATATACAGTAGCATTGCAAGAATACAGTGCGAGCACGTCAGCGCGGGGATGAGGGATAGTGCAAATAATATATTCATGTTTGCTTAAATCAGGCTCAAGGTTAAAACAACACCTATTTCTCCTGGCGTCACATCTCTTTGGCAGAACACAGAGTTTCCATGTGCCAAACATGACACCTCCACTCACTAATACACGAGAAAATGAAGGATGAATGATAAATAAGTCTGCATTTTTCACCACCTTCCCCGATATACCCCACCCTCATGTTCTCCTCCTCTCCTAGACAGAAATACAAATAGGTCATCGAGCCTCAGCCCCCTTTTGCCCTAACATGCGGTGACAGTCTTTAAATTCCAGGTTGAAGCCCCTTCCCTAAGAGAAAAAAAATATTTGAAACCCCCATTTAGCATGAAAAGGTAATAATGTTTCCCTTCATAAGGTACGCAAGGCGAGGGATCAAAATATGTGCTTTAGGGAAGCCATGACCGCTTTCAGGAAGCCATGACCGGGGTTGAGCGGAATGCTAAATGCCATACATCCTCAAGGTTATCTCTGAAGACAGAGCCCTTTTGGAATCTGCCTCTGCTTTATTTTCTTGGATGCATGCATCACGCCAGCCGAACGGAAAAGATGAAGGTGACTCCTGGAGCAAGTCAAACGCTCCCTCTCTGTGCACACTGCCCGGCGGTTGAGGGGTGTAGAACCTGGCTGTGTTCGGCAATGAATGGTTGTGATTTAAAGGGTCTGTATCAGGCAGTATTCAGTCTCCGCGTGCAGCGTGCGGTTCTGTCTCTGGACCGGGATGAGGCAGAGGTACAGTATGAGCCAGGGGCTAACACAAAGCACTTAAATGTGAAAAGTGTCATTTCCATCCCCAAGTCCCTGAATATTGAAATTAGGTCATCAGTGCAGCAGAGGCCAATTTTCACCCTCATATATCATGGCTGCCCCTGCACCCAAGGTCTCATTACACCATACATGGTCAATAAGCCATTAACATGCAGCAGACAATGTGTAATGTTCGCACAAAGACAACGTGTCTACATATATTCATGTGTGATGTTGTGGGGAAATAGCGCTAGCTTGAACTATTCAAACTGTTGTGATGCTAGTGCTTGATTGGAAATGAACGGAGGAGCTTTTGTATGCAGAGTCCTGGCTTTTTCCCCCCCAACATCAGTTTGCCACTGTGATATTCATTTGTTGGAAGCTGTGCTGCATAAACAAACAACGCCCAAGGCTACAACTGGCTGGTTAAACAACCACAGGCTGTTTTCTCTTTTCTCCACCATAGCACATTGTAAATTCCTTGTTGGACCACAACATGCTCTGCTCTGTTTATTTAACAAATAGCCTGCACGTACTTATAATCCCCTTATAATATTAAATAGTATTTATCTGTAGAGCTCGGAGAGTGATGTTTATGATTAATGTCGAGGCTTTAATTGATTGATCACAAATAACAGATTGTAAAAATGTGTCAGACGTCATGTGAGTATGACGGTGGAATTGTTTCAGTAATGACCGAATGTTTTACACCACATACGGTAAGTCGGTAATGATATAAACGTTCCTTTGTTGGTTGGCATCCTACATTTCTTCTTGCCATTACCCTGCAATAAACTGGAGGCATCAACATTCTTCTAACAAACCAAAGGCAGATTGAGGCCCCTG
Organism: Pseudopleuronectes americanus; assembly: GCA_038501795.1. Lineage (NCBI taxonomy): Eukaryota > Metazoa > Chordata > Actinopteri > Pleuronectiformes > Pleuronectidae > Pseudopleuronectes > Pseudopleuronectes americanus. The sequence continues at coordinate 17,237,879 of CM076718.1, read as the reverse complement.
GCTGTCACAGCCGTAATAAATGGGGCAAATCATTGTCACAAACCATGTTTCTTTCTCCTTTAACGTGGTTACATGACTGTTCCTGGGACGTTTATGGACTGCCTGATCCAGTGCTGGCAGATTAAAACAAAATCAAGCCAAACCGGTTTAAACCTCTTCTGTGACGAGTCTGCCGGCGTGTACTACACCAAAAAAAACAAACATTTTATTAACAATAAAACATTGTTTTATTTCATTTTCTCGCTCCGATCTGATCTATTTTCCTCAACATTTTTTTCTCCGAGTACCTTCTTCCTGCTTGTGAAAATGGGGTTTGTATTGATGAGCTGGGCCCAATATTGATTTCCCATCATTCCTGGTGTGGACATTTTCTGGTCTATTATACTACAGTCGCAGCATATTCCCCTAGCAGCCGTAAAGTGGATATATGGACAACCTGACCTTGGCAATATGGAGATAATGAAATATCCTTAATGACCCTTCCTGAAAGATTTTACAGGCTGGACTATAGACTGCCAACCCATGTACAATAATAGTTAGCGGAGGAGGATTTTAGAGGCCCAACTAAATCTAGAGCTCTCTACACATATTGGGAGGACTGTTAACTTGTCTATTTTACTAGGTTAATGTAACCATTAAGGGCACACAGTTATATGATAGCAGCTAATATCCAAGACTGGTTTATATTTAAGGGCAGTGTAAGCCATTGCTCTCTGACTCATGCTGTTGTCACAGAGAAGGGGGAAACATGGTCTTTGCTGCAGCCAGTACTTTATGTGCATGTGACGGGTTTTGATATAAGAAGCAAATATGTTTAAAGTGGATGATGTTCATCCATAATAGATGCTTCTGAATAGTAATAATATCTCCTGTTTAGCATACGTACACTGGGTAAATGTTTTATCACTAATGGTACTTAGGTGCAACATTTTAAGTGTTTATAGACACAATAAAAACTGATAAAATAGTCTAGAATATGACATATAATGGCTGTGTAATAACACTAATGAGATAAAGGATATTTAAGGTTTTATTCATGTCTTAATAATTTATCATTAATGTTAATTTATAACATGTTTGTGACATTAATCATCAAATAAAATACTCATAAGTTTATTAACAGTCACTGTAAGGCAGCCCCATTACATAATTGTTTATATTATATAATTATAGAGGTTTTCAGTTTTCTCCAGAACATATACTTCTTATGGACACAGTTTTTATATTTACATTTGAAATATAATGTGTTTGTGATGCAACCGTTATTTATATGTATATGTGGAAACATACAAAAAATAAAGATTTAGTAAGAGATTCATCATCATCAACAATCAGTTTTAATATAAGTAGTGAATGTTCAAACATGATGACAAGCATTGGAACATGTTCTCATAGTACATTGATGCACGTTCATGCTCATCAACATGAACTAAAATGTATTACTGCGAATATCTGATAATGTTTAGAGAAAACAAAATGCACACTTTAAATTAGGTGTCCTTTAATGGTAGACAAGGTTAACACAATATTATGAAGTATTTATTTGTGCAATTATAGCAATATTATAACAGACATGTCCACGGTTACGTGAAGGTTCCTTAGGTTTACTCGACAAATATTCTTGTAGTGAAGCCAACGCGTCCCGATTGCCCCCTACTGGCTGACAGCAGCATTGGTCTCCTCCATGTTATCCACTGGCACATTGGCAAAAACAGAAAAGTCCTGATCTACATCTTACCATGACTGATTGGTCGAGCGCATGTATTGGCAGGATACCGATACAGCAGCTCCATCCCTTGATTGCTACTGTAAAGACTGACATCATCAGTGCAAGATGGCGGCGTTTGTATAATTGGGATACTCTGGCTTCATCTCTGGATAGTGCATCTTTTTTCTAACCTACAGTGCATGGTATTTTCTCTATAAATCTCTATATCTGCATTCAAACTCAATATCATGTATTAAAACCACTAATTCACTGTGTATAGTCCTTAAATATGCGAAGCAGGAGAGTGGGTTAGAAATAAAGTTTTGCCATAATTTGCGAGGATTCCATGAAGCTGCAGCCAAAGAAAGGGAGAAGATATGCTTGTCTGAACTCTAGTAGTACTGCAGGTATTTAGGTGTCAGAGCTGGTTAGGTGTCAGCAGGTGAAAAAGGGAGATCATTATTCACATGTCATGCTGACAGTTGTTTCAGAGATACGCGCCGATAGCAGCTGATAATCATCCCCAGAGCAAGGCAACAATGAACTTGCCCTACCACTCTACTGTCTTCAGAACACTTCAAACATGCTCCACTTCAAACACAAAAGAAGCCATCTTCCTTTGATGTCATTGTCAAAAGATGAGTTTTGTTCCATCACATTTAAACTCCACCCCCTCTCCTGAAACCTAGACGGAGACGTGCGAGAAACAGATTTTGAACATGAAAAGAGCAGCTGTGTTGGCTGATACAGCCCCTCTATCCCCAGGCAGCCACCTCGCTCCTCTTTTGCCTCAGCAAAGTGGGAAATACACTCTGAGCGGTGTATTACCGCAGTAAACAATGTTTATACCGCTCTGCAGATGGAGGCAATCATGTTAATGTGAATAATGTTTACGGAGTATATGGTGCAGAATGCATAATCATCGCTGACTCTCTTGCTATGATCTAACTATAAGGATCTATGGTAAGCCAATAAGGAGTCGTTGGAATACACATAGCATAATATCTCCAGCTTTCTCTTTATGCAGGTCCCTTTACTAAACGGGACGTGGTTGCAGAGGCAGCTGGCTGAGCATGTCTGCTGCTGCTGAAATCTCACCACAGACACGGCTGCTCCGTAATGACTATAATCACGGCAGATAAGCAACTAGTGCATGGGAAGGAGGGTGGAGATCAGAGGGCGAAAGAAATAGAAGGAGAGAAAAAGTAATTGAATCTTTTAGAGGCACATTCAGATGAAAGCCATTGGCTGTGTGGGAGATGCTTTTCAGTGAATGACATTTAGATTACAGAGGTGCCCTGTTCACCATCACGGTCAATACCACCATCTTCACAATAGCCCACTCCTAAGTCTCAGTAACGCTGCTCTCACAATAAAGAGGGTATTTCAGCAGTGATGTGGACTTTGGGGGGGTATGCTGAGATCTCTGTGTGGATTTAGCAGGGAAACACTTGTTCTGCATTAAAATACATTATCATTTCTACAGCAGGTTATCTGTTTTGACTGCCTTGCATGGTCATCATCGGTATCACGATTATCATGATGCATCACCCCCAGAACAGTTGTTCATTCAAATGTAAGGATGTTCAGCTCCTGCTGCTGTACGGTCATTTGAAATATTCATTGAACTGCCTTATCAAAATGTAACCCACGGCAACCTACTCCCCCCTGCAACCCCCACCAACCGCCTGCTTTTATCCTTTCTAGCCCCTGTATTGACACAGACCGGCATATTCCTAATATTAGAGGGATCCCATCTTGCCCCGGTGACACACTTCAAATGTATCTCAGATTAATGATATATCATGGTAAGGGATCTACAAAAACCATTAGTAAGCCTGACACTTTGACGTCAGATTTTAAAAAATTTCCAAGTAATCTTTTTGATTTATGAAAGTGTGTCCAGGTTCATCGGGAGTGATTCCAGATTTATCACGTCCTGGTTAGAATTATTAATGATTTTCAATTTGTAAATCTGATGCTGCCATGTTCAGAGGAGCTCCGCGGAATCACCAAAGGCTGATTCCAGAGTCCCAGGTTTGCTCCTGAAGCATGATTACTTTATCAAAATATTGCTACCTATGACTTACATTTCACTTATTTTCCACTCTTGCAGAGCTTTTCCCATCACCTTCATTTCTCTCTCCTCACGTACGAACGCCACACACATTTTTCAAAAAGCCGCTTCTAAACACCAGAGCAGCCACAGCTTATGTCATTGCTTGGCTAATCTTCTGAAGTTAGACCTTGCACTATTAGTTCCAAGTTCCTGACACATGCACTTTTAAGGACCCACTGTGTCAACATGTCAAATGGGATGTGGCGCGCAGACGGCTGTACATTGCAATCTTTCTCAGGGTGGAGGAGAAGCACGGCTAAGATCATCATCACTTTCCAAAGATAGCCAGCTACGTGTTGATGCCAAGGTTTGCTTTGATGTCATGTCAATGCATCAGTACAACTGCTTTTCTGCTACTTACCGTGAACACTCTGCACTGAAATCATTTCTGTGTGCGCTGTCCTTTGTGTGGCATATGCCCATTCAGACATGAATAAGAATGGCACTTTGCAAGTAAGCACTATGAACACACAACAAGATGTATGGGCGTGACACCCTTTTGCTGAAATGTGCTTTTCCGCTGGAGCCGCTCAGAGAAACGGTTGACATGGACTATAAACATATAAAGACCTCACAGCCGGGCTTGTTTTATAGGAGTACCTCATAATTACTTGAAATGCTCGACTCCGTAAATTACAGGGTGACGATTTCGCTGGCATTTCTGGCTAATTTTTGTTCCTCACGTCTTCACGATGGGTCCCACTTCAAAGGGAATCGGTGGATGTGTGAAAGTGTTGATAAACCTCTTAAGTCTCCACTCTCAGATAAATACAGCCCTTCATCACAGCCATGATTCACTGCAGATAGTGCCAAAATGAACGTGTTAGTCACAGTGTCTCTTTACTTATTCAACAGACTCAGTTGCATTGTTCAGTCTGGTAAATACCACACACAAAGTGTTGAGGTTTGATGAATCTAAAGGGACACTTCATGCTGGGCACCTTTTAAGTGTGCCCATCTCTGCTTAAACTTCTTGGTCACATGACGTAAAACAAAGAAGCAACACACTGCAAGAGAGACAACCACTGGCCAAAGTTACACTGAATGTTGAATGAATAGTTTGGCAATTCAAAAGAATCTTAATGCTCTGAAGGTGAAAAGTCTCATATGTGCATGGGAAATAAATATGAGGCTACAACCAGCAGTCAGTTAATTAAAGCAATCTTTCTAAATTTCTTTCACCTTTACAGATCTTTAGTGCAGTATATAAATGGATTATGTTGACTTTGGACCGAGCCAGGCTACCAGCCTCATGCTGTCAGTCTTTATGTTAAGCTTTATGAGGGGCTAGCCATCTTCTCATCTAACATTCATGAAAGTGATATTTCCTGAAATATCATATTTTGCAAAACTAGTCCTAAAATGAACAACTTTTTTCTCTCTAACTGTTTGTACTCTATTAACATAACATAAATGCTAATGATAATTATGGCCCCTATGACTCCATTATGGCCTGTCTCTCTCTCTGCAACCCACACAGACAAAAACCTCCTGCACAGTGATTAAAACTGGAACAATTGCAAATGTGAGGAACACCAGAGTGCTAACTGGTAAACAGGCAACTTGGCATTGATTTCTCTGCTACAGAAAGCCCAGCCAGAGCAAGGCGTGTAGCACATTGAAGTTGGACCAAATTCACTAACACACAGAAAAAAAGAGTACACAATATTCCTTGTATTAGCCGCAACACTGCCTGCTGTGCTGTTGGTTGTGTTTTGAAATCATAGAAAACAATAAAGACTATCTGCCATTGAATTGCTTCTACATTAGTCTTTTGTTTCCTGTGGTTGCTTTCCCACTGTGTGCATAAAGGTGGACTGTAACTGTAAGAATCAGGATATGTTGAAATATTTCCCAATAATGTAAAACATTAATTCACCAACTGAAGGCAGATACTACATGCAACACTGAATTTGTTTTATTGCTCCAGAAACCAGTTTCCCCGATGTAATAAATGCTTTGTGAGATCTTGCACATTGGTGCCAAACTGTGTAGTGCTCCATGAAAACATGAACCTGATGCTCTATCTGATGTTTCCTTATTAAATTACTTTAAAATTAATAAACAGCAATAATGAGATGAGAAGAAACCGAATAATCTAAAACTAGGGACAGAATATGGATATTGTCCCCAGTAGAATTTGGTCACATGTCTGATGCCTACTTGAGTATCGTTGCTTGTATGTTACCAGAAGTCATTGTAAAGGAACAAACCGCCCGTATGTACCCATTGGTCTCCTGTATGTTAAGTTAACACTACTGTCTTATAGTAAAATGTATTATTATTCGAAAATAATCTCTCAGAAAGTGTGATGTAGTCCACAAAATGCACCAATACATCTCTACAGCAAGTGATATAATGTTAAACATTTGAATAAAGTACATTTTAGTTCTTGCTTAAAATAAATTCTCTAGGAAAGCCTTTTAATGCCTGCTTTATAACTGATTCCATGTTTTTTAATATTTTCTATTTTGTTATCCTTCCCTTTTTTTTGCTTTGTCTTGTAAATGTTGTATTTACAATTCTGTAAAGCATGTTGTAACCTTGTGCATAGAAATAGAGTTGTACTATTATTATTATTGTAAACTAAGTGAAGATGCACTAAGATTTAAAGCTCAGGCTTCTAGTCGCTACGGGGAGACTTATAAACAGCCCATAAGTCTGAACTGTTTTCGTAATAAATTAAAATACAGCTAGACCAGTTCAAGTGTTACCAAGCGGGGCAAATTGGTTTTCTGTTTAATTGGTTCCTTTTATTTTTGTTTTTACAGTTGTTTTGCCAATTGGTGAATCAGTGTGATACAGTGTTTATTGCTTTTTGGTAAAGAGCCCAGGGGACTTTGTGTATTGCTGTGGAAATAATTAACAGAGATGGAGGGGTGGCAGCAGAAGAATTTCAAATGAAATGACGGCTGTCTCCCCACAATCACACATTTAAATTCTTCTTGTTTATCCTACTGCTGATTTTTGTGTTTCCTCTTAATGTTGTCCTGGAGTGCAGTGTTTTTACCGTATGGTGAGAAAAGCTTTATTAACTCTTCCGTGAATATTCAAATATCAAGCACTTACTTTGTCAGTTCTTTGGTCTAAATGCAAAGGGGGGGGGGATGGTTTCCCAAACCTCTCATCCAATTCCCATTATGTGTTTTTGTATGGACACAAGGCTGTTGACCCTAAGGATCTGTGCATAAGAAAGGCTGTAATATACAATATGTTGATCCATTTCCCTGGTAAGAGCTCAAGATGATCCAGACATACTTAGCAGATTGGATAAAGGAGACACACCTAAATCTTTTTGTTTTGTCAATAACAACCCTCCTAAAACAGTTACACAATATACTGTCATGTTTAATTGTTTGTGTGCTGGAAGTTGTGTGCAGAGCTTTTCGTGAACAGTCTATGGTGCAGAGTGACGTTAGAGAACTTTGTGTTCATTCTACCACGTTTAACTGCAATGAAGCGGTTGTGCATCCATGATCAACCTGATTCGTTTTACACAGATAGAATAGTAGGAGAATAAAAGGGTTTCAGTTTGGACTGTATAAAATTGTGTCTCTGGTAATATCACATAGATATTCCTTCTCCTATGATGTCATACTTTGTGGATAAAGTGTTTCGTATGCATTCTAGGTGTGAGAACCACGTCGCTCTCTCCTTGCCAGTCTGTGCCATCCTGACAGGCTTTGACAAAGAGAGCTGCTAGCTAACAGACTTGACAACAAGTGCCTGCGACAACCGTACAAATTAAGGATGACTTATGATGAAGTATTGTGGTCGGAGCGATAGGACAGAAAGTACCAGGACTTAATTTGTGTCAGACCAGCAATGATGGTAATGAATTCCTGTGGTCGGGTTGGACTCGCTGCCAAGGTCTTGAAATTCATGCAGTGAAGATCCCGCTTGTAGATTGAAAATACACAGCGCAGTCATTTATTGCTCGAGCAGTTCTCCAATGCAGACCTCTTTTTTATTTTAAGTGAATCATTTCTTCGATTTTAAGTCCTTCCCAATTTTTGTATAGAGCAGATTTTTGGGTTTTACCTCTAACCACAATTTTCCAGTTCATTTTATGCTGGAAGGTTCTCAGGCACTGGAGGCTGATCATTTTATCCATACAGTAAATGACCTTTTATTGAGAATGTCAATAGGAGGATCTGGTTACCTATGTTGAGGGAGAGGGAGGAACCTAATTGCTCCCAGTGAGTGCAGTCTGAGGACTTGATTAGACCTTGAACCACTTCTCATGTTTTTCATTTGTGTGGTGACGACCTTCCTCCCGACTGAAATCAGCCCGGGCTCATTCCATGTCCAGCGCTCTCTGGAGATTCATGCCCCAGTGACTCCGACTGACTGCTGACTTCATTCTGGTAACTCTGAAAGGAATCTGTTAACTCTTTAAAAAGCATACAGGGTTCATTAAATATATTGTGAAAGGAGTATTTTACCATTTCAAAAAAATGTTTTCTTTATTACAGAAAGTAATTTTAGCTGGTTTTACATAAGAGAAAGCTTATTTTAGTATATATAGATAATCTTATAGCCGAATATAGACACAATTTCTGATTATTTTCTTAACTGAAAGTACTATTGTATTTCCTACTTAATGATACTGTAAAACAAGACAGTGAAAATGCTGGTGGCAGGTATAGGGCTGCTGTCTTCTTTTAAACCTGCTTCTGCTGTTTTTATTAGATCAAGGAACTACAGCCTGAAAAAAAAAGAGAAGGAGGAGGAGGAGAAAAAAACGGAAATCACAATTATAGCGCTCAACTGACCCACCTGCCATTAACAAGATGAATTAGCCGGGTCCATGCTAGTGACAACAACTACAGAGGGAAAATGATCCTGGTGCCTCATAGACCTGGGCTCCCAGACACCACCAGGAAGCAGACAGGGGCCGCTCGGACCCCAGAGACCCTGAGCGAGGGGGAGGGAGAGAGGGGGGGAGGGGAGAGAGGGGGACGAGCGAGGGAGGGAGGGAGGGAGAGAGAGCAATAAACAAGATAAACACATTTACTAAGGCTGCGATTGTGTGGAAAGAGTGATAGGGGTTTACTTCTTGTGCAATAAAATAAATTATGCAGCACAGTGGTGCAGATTGTAGCACAGATCAACATAGTAGCCACACTGGTTCCTCTGCTTTCTGTGTTGGTTCTCAAAGCCTACTGGAGCTTAATGCAGAGAAATATGGGAAAGGCTCATGAATGCAAAGGAACAGGGTGTTGTTCCAGTGCTCTGACTGGTTTACCACGAAGCTTACATTTATTCTTCCTTTGATTTCATTGTGATAAGTCAGTGTCAGTTTAAGCATAATGCTGCTGTATCCACAACATCCAGTTGCTCTCCAAGGCTATGGAGGAAGTTTCATTTTATTTTGGTGACCCTTGCATGATGTTGGATTGTAAGGACTAATGCACAGGGACATGCTAAGAGAACAAAACATAAAAACCAAATAACACAATGTGGGTGCTTACAATACAATACAACATCATTAATCCTAAAGGCAATTTGTTTAAGGAAAATTCAAAATAAATTCAAGATACAGAAACGCACTGACAAACATCCAGTAAACAATGACACAATATATGAAAAATAAAAGAGCTCTTCAGTTGTGTTGCACTCAAATTGCAGTGACTGTGAAACTAAATTCATATTTCCATAGCAATATTAAAAGTATATAATATATATATATATATATATATATATATATATATATATATATATATACTGTAGACATGTGTTCACTTTGGGTTACTAAATATCACCCATAATCCAATTCAAACCTGCACATCTCTTGAACATAAATGCTGAAATCCTCATGATGCAATTTAATAGCAACTTTGTGTTAGAGCTGCTCGAGTGGGAAATGCCCCGTAGTTTTTAACACAGGATTTTGGTTACAAAAAAAAGAAAAAGAAGTCTTCCAGTTCTCTCACTTCAGACAGCTCCTTCCACAGCCACAGGATACAAAATATCTATATATAGTTTTCACATTCCTCCTATGGTGAATTAACTGAAATTCACATGTATACTGTAAAAGCTTCTAGGCTCCATATCAACCTGCCTCACACTTCTACGTCAAAGTCCCAGGATGATTATGAAAAGGGAGAATTACACACATTTATTTCGGGAGAAGAGTTTCAGAGGAAGTTTGAGAAAAGGAGGAAAATCTGCCGTGATCCTGTAATCACTATTTGCAGTGGAAAACAAATATGCAGAATTCATCACATGACGTCTTATCATATGTTGTGTACAACCTCGGGTTCAAGTTAAAGCAGGCATCTTCTAAACCCAAATCAAGCACATAGTTTAAGAATGAGACAATGCAACTGTGAGTGTTAAGTGCAGAGTTAAAAGCTTCACAGTCTTAAGTGCAGACAGGCAATAATTAAAATGTCATGTCTAACATGAGCTTATGTGCCTGCAAGTTCGATTGTAATGTTGCAGATGGTTACAAAGACCAGATGTGCACTGGTGGTGGAGGCCGTTACCCAAGGACACTTTTTTTTCACACACCACCAGATTAAAGTGACAAGAAGCCAAAAAGGACTGATCAGGAATCTTGTGCAATACAAAGGAGATGACTACGAATCCTCCTCGTGATAATGTTCTCATATGGTCAATATGTGTGTGCTCGTCAGGTTTGATAGCCAGGGGTGGTTGGATGACTGATGGCATGTAAAATATGACTTCATGCCGGTGGGCAGCTAGCTCTGCACCAGTGAGGTCACTGGTCTCCTAATGACTTCCTCAGGCTTCATTGTCAGCCTTCTTCTCTGCAGCACAGGTCTCCCTCTCCACAGTGCATGGGCCCAAACACATGGCTGTACCCTCTCTGTTTTTTTTCTTTGTCAAAGGTAGAAGGTACATATATGGAATAATGTTTTAATATTTCTAAAACCTTGTTAATGTACAGAAAGTCTAAAAAATGAATTATTTAATAACTGATCATAGCATAAATAGATATCAGTGGGAAAATAGGATAAATGCATGTCTTAATTAATCAGCAGTAAATTATTACATTTGTTTTTTCATTATTTCTTCAAATTATTTTTAATGTCATTTCAAAGACTGGATAATAATGCTCTTATTACATTAACCATGCAATGACATACATCCTGCTGACTTGTATAGGATTAAAAATCCCATGCAAGTCCCAGAGAGAGAAACCTGTGTGATGGTGTTTGCGAGCTCAAGTTCTGGTCGCTGGACAAATATGTCCTCGGTATAACCGCCTCACATCTGTATTTGTTCTGCTCTGAATCATAGGTGGCCCAAAGCTGTCTTGATAAATAGCTACTCCAGGCAAGTATGGTGTATGCTCTCTGACACTATAGGTCACATAACCTTGTTGTCGGGACTAAGACTAATGCAATGTGAAGTGTCAAGTTATTATACTGAAACTAGACTGTGGAGCGGAACCTGAGCCACTGTGGTGATAGCAAGGAGGTGATACAAGGCAAGGTGAATGTAAAAAGGTCATAAAAGGAGGAGATACAGAGCAAATGAGAGGGTATGGAAGGGAAAATATTTGACACTAAGTGGGTCTTGTTGGAGGTGAGAGGGGGCACCGAGGTTCGAGGGAGTCAAAGAAATCATAATTGGCTGCTCTGAGCCGGAGCGATGCAAAACACAATGCTGACTTGATAGTTGCACATGATGCCAGGAAGGGAATGTGTTTGTTTATTTCAGGAGAACTAAATAATGCAGTAATAATCCTCCTCACCATGTCTCCCGAGCAAATGCCTCAGCACCTGTCAAGAATTTGCAGTATGTTGTCTATTGAGAGAGTTGCAAGGAGAAAACATGTTATTATTACAAAGCCAAGTAAACTAAAGTAATTGTCTGCAGATGGCAAAAACAAGCCACAGCTGTTAATACAGTGTGAAACATAAGATATGAAATATAAATGTAGCAGCGAGGGACTGAGAACAAACTGCATCAGACCAAAAGCTAACAACTTCCCATTACACCGTGTAGCCTATAGCCACGCTGCACTAGCACACGCAGGAGGGAAGAGGTTTCGGAAAAATTTGTTGTTTTTTCAAGTAATTATCAGAATCAAAGCAGCCGGGTGGATATAAGGTTTGGATCGATTTCAGTCCGATTAACAATGCGCTATTAAAATGGAGTAGTGTGTATTTCATTTTCATTAAACATGTTGTCTGTTCTAAATAATCATTTTGAACATGACAGTCACAAGATCACAGTTAAAGCAATATAGCAAGGTTTTAAGACATACATGAGGAGATCACATATCTCTCATGTATAGCTAAAATCAATAGCCACCTAGCTTAGCTTAGCATACAGCTTATATACAGTATATATAAATATGCGCTCTTCTTTGTATTCAAGTAATTTTTTTCCTGCATTGTTATCTACTGTGCCAAAGTAGCGATCAGGAGATTGAGTCGAAGCTTTGAGGTCACACCGATGCACATGCTTGACCAATTGTTACTCAGTCTCAGCTTTCAATCACAATGATTTGAATAACAAATTAAAACCAAACATACTTGAAACCCTTGAAAGAAGAACTAACTAAAATAGCAAAATCCGCCTTTGAGAATTATTTTTTTAAATTTGGTCCATGTCCAATTAACTTACAAAGAGGAGTTGGGATTTATGACCTGGAGCGCAGGCAGCCACCAGTTGGCAATCGCAGCTGATGAGAGAGACGTTAGCTGTAGTTTAGCTAGCATCAAATTTTCCTCTCATGAGGCAGTTTAACAAAACCCTGGGATAGATGTGTTACTCAAAATGAAAATAATTAAACAAGTTTGTGTGCGTCTTGGTGTCATTGGGACATTGGGTGATTCACATGTATTTGTATTTTTCCACTAACTTTGTATATTGTGACATGATATACAAATTGTTTGTTGCTTTGGGGAAAGCCTCCACAGCTGACACACAATAGGACACAGAACAGAACACCACCAGTACAAGGCTCATGAAGACAAAGAGACACACTGAGATCATTATGAAGCATCCTATCGTATCTCTGCTGCTATAAGACAATGGCGTAGGTACAATTCCATAGTGGACTCATTTCTGGGTCCAGATGCAATAAGAACAAATGAGTGCTCCGTCCTCTGTGGACTCGCGCACATGGAAAGCTACTGCAGAAACAACATCCAGGTTATAAACCTCAAATATAAATCTGGCTGTAAAGCTCCTTTAGTACTTCAATGCTGCTCTGAATACTTGCAGAAGCTTTTGATAATGATGCCCAGCATGTGGCCGTCCTGTGTTGAATCGTCACATCTCCACCACTTGAACATGTAGCATTGGATATTTAACAAAACATTTTATTTTGTGGAAAAAAAAACATCATAGAACATGTTGTCACTTTAGGTAGACTTGTCACTTTATACCTTTTCTGAGCTTGTAAATGAATTTGGTCTGTTGTCTGGTATACTTAGTCAATGACCCACTCGCCTAATCTTGAATAACAAATTGCCTCAGCCCCTTTATCTTTTTTCCAGACGTTGACAGCAGGATCGTTTGTTTTTGGATGTCATGATATACATCCAAGTGAGAAGAGGGAGACAGAGACAAAAATACTGGGGAGAGATGAGGATGAGACAAAATCCCTGTGAGTACTAAATTAAATGACATTTAACTTAAAAAAAACAAGAATAAAAAGAAGATTTTTTTGTGTCGCTATTGCATTAGTTAAAAAAAAATGTCTGAATCAACTATTTTGATATTTTTCCTGATATATACACACCTACAACATAAATGGGGTAAAAATGTCTCCAGGAACTAAAATCCAAACTTCCACAGCACCTTCTTCATTTCCAGGGTCACATTTATTTTCTAATAAGTGTCCTCAATAATACAGCAACATTTGTGCCCCAATCTTATAAGTCACAGAATCACCCTTCCTTCTTGCCACACAGCACTCGGTTGACCTTGCCCTTCGGATCTAATCAAGCATTCCCATCCTTCTAAACAGTTACACAATCGTCCAAGGGCTCACTCTCCAAACTCCTGGCTGACATACTGTGCAACAACACCAACAATTCACAGTTTAAACCCACTGACTTCCTGAAGTATTGTCCTTGACCTTATAAAGCTTTTTTTAAACTGATACACACAGTTAGTTATGGTTTATATTTTGAAGTCAAGACAGTGCCAGCATTATTTTGCATAATTTGCAATAATTTGTCATTTCCTGCAGAGTAATTCATTGTAGGTACTGGGTAGATGATGAAAATTAGATGCTTGCCTATGATGTGTATGTTACAAGGCCCATCAAAAGAGTGAATAGACAGCAGACCCCAGTATCCACAATGATATTCAGGTTCAGGTCTGGTTCAGTCACATTGGCTGGGCTATATACGCAGAAAACAAAATTGCACTCAGTGGCAATGTGTAAAATATTTCAAATTGCAAATGACTTACAATATTCGATATTACGATATTCACATCAATTATATCAATGCCTCAAACTCACAGTCTCCTTCTTTTCCTTACTCGCTGTTGTTAGCACATTAATATGTTTGTTGATTCATTACCTTCAATCCAGTTTGGATAGTGTCACTTGTGTGTATCTAAGTCCTTCTGGGAGCACATATCACAAACAACTGACATGCACTTTACAAATGGATTTCTGTGTTGTTAAGAAGTTTGTTACTCTGTAATATAGTATCAATGAATGCTTGTTGTTTTGTTTGTTAAATAAGAGCTGTGTGTTTCTGAAAATGGGACTGTGGGTCAACACACAATAAGACAAAGCCTTTAGTAGCACCCCTTCAGTAGAGTAATAAAATAATAATCTTCTCTTTCCATGAAAAGATGTGTGGTTAGATTCCTCTGATTAATTTGAACGTCTAAGTTGAGTTATTGAACTATAATAAAAGTCAGTGAGTTGTGGGAAGAAAACATCAGTATGTGGAAAACCTCCATGTTGTTCTAGTCACAGCCTTGACCCTGGATACAGGCAGATTAACCAATAGTACTGAACTATGGGATTTCATGAATTTGAATTACATTAACATATACATTCCATGCCTCTTAAACGCAATCTTTCCTTATTCATCATATATATATATATTTTATATTGAGAAATTACACATTTTATTTAAAAATGGTCTTTCTTAAAAAAAATCAAATGAGGCCACAGAAGATCAAACTTAATGAAAAGCAGGAGCTGCTCGTCTATAGATAAGACGACTTTAAGAGCTGTCACCACAATCATTGTCATCTTACCGCACTTGAGCCTTTAGTGTCTCTATATGAAACAGTGCTCCACACTATACACTACATCTATCATCTACCTGCGTGACTTGCACCTGCTCTATAAGTTGTGCAGTTAAGTGAATGGTGACATATTGGGCTCAGTGATGAAGTCTTTATGAAGCTAAATTAGAAAGGTCCAAGCCTTGGATTAAAGTAGCCGTCGATTTAATAAACCTGCATGATATAATTATTGGATTTTCATTGTGCGCCGTGTGTTTGCAGGAGAGACAGACGGAGAGAACCACAGACACTGGCCCTGTTTTCTGCTGTTTTTCTATTTTTTTGTGTGACTTGGTGTCAGTGTATTTGAGAAGCACAAAGGCCCCTGCTTGCTGACATGCGTCTGCTAAGAGGTAAGCCAAACATCTGTCTCCTGTCACAAGCCTTCACATGCCTGCTTCTGCCCAACAAGCTATGATAAGCCACCATCGGCTCAGTCTTCGTGCAATCTTAAAGCAATCTTGGAGATGGGTTGGATGGGTTAAAAGGAAATCTGAGCTTTTTAAAGTGCAAGGGGACCTAGGATCAGATGTTAAATTAACTCCCCTGTTTTAAGCTCAAAGGACATTCAGAACTCACCGCTTAATATAATTCAGTGCTGCTGAGGAGATCAGTGCAGGAGTTGGCTATAAGATGCTCCTGTTCAGTGAATTAAACTACTGTACCAACACATGTCTGTGGCTCTGAGCATTTTGTCCTCGGCAAACTCCAACAAAGCAAAACTATTAACCAAAGAGGGGATATTCAAGAACTGAGGATTAGTAACCAGATCTGTTAAAAAGAGGATTTTCTGTTCTGTAAATGCTGCTCGCAGAAAACCACTAGCAAACTAAATTGCTGTTTCTTAATATACAAGAAAAACAAATTTTGCTTGATTATCTGCATGTTGTAATCCACGTGGACATACACTAAAGCCAAATAAACATAATTCTAGATCATAGCATCACACTGAGAGAATATCATTTCTATTTTAGATACTGATGCACATTGATTAAAAATTGAGGAAGTACATTACTTTACTCAAAATAAATATTAAGGGTCAGATAACTAGGAGATATATAAACAATTCCCTACTTCTGTTACTGGTAGTTGATATACATCTTATATGATATATAAGTGGTATACCTATTTAATAAATGTTTTTTAAAATGCTTCATTGTAGTTGTGAGCTGATAAAAGTGATTATGAATAATAACAATATATAACTACATTAACATAATTTTGCATAACTATATAACATATATTTGCACGAGATACTTTTGAATTATTGAAAAATTAAAATTGTGTTAATTGACAATTAACACAAATATGTGTTTGTGTGGACAATACGATTAGAGTATTACACACTACTAAATGTTTAAATAGTGTGAATATTGCTTAAAGGGGGATTTAAAGTCAAATGTGTTACATATAGCTTAGTCCTGTCACTTCCCATATACACCTCACAGAAAATATCCATGTTATTATAAAACCCAACTCTTAAAGATAATAACACCAAAGGCATGAGTCGCAGTTTATCTGAGTTATGTCCTGTTATACTGTATCACACTGCTAATGTAAAATATTCAACAATATAGTGGCTGTGAACAAGGATTCTTACTTTCTCCTCTTTGGGTCTTTGTGTGATTTGTTCTGTTTTTAAGTCAGATGCATTAGGGAACTTGAACTGTCGATCATTAACAATTTACAATGACCGACAATGTTCCCAAGCCTGTAAAAAGTATCAGCTGAACTAAAAACTGAAATCTGCGTTGTTTGAAGAAAAGCCTCCCAACGACTTTCCAATAAAAAAACATCCATTATAATTTCATCAAGCTTTTAGATTCTGTCCCAGTCATTAAATGCAGCTGTAACATATTGTTCTCTGTCTTGTGAACAACCTTAATATCACTGTCTGAAATCAAATCCTTTAGTTTTAGAGAATGTTCAAATTTTTCCATCATTTCTAACATGAGCATTACAACATTATAATAGTTACAAACACTCTCAATGTTTAAGGGGGGGTTGAATGATGTATCGAGTCAGATGTAAGAGTGGGAAATAGATCTCCTGTGTTCCAGTTTGTGAATTTCTGTTTTAATCTCAAACCAATTTAATTCAACAATAGTGTGATGCAATTACAGCTTTTACATTTTAATATAAACAATCTCTCAATGGAAATGCAGTATAACATGGCTCTGTGAACAATTGACTATAAGCAATTAATCAAACCGTGAAAGAATTACATTTTCCATTTAATCTAATATGAACTCTACCTTAATAATATAAATGATATCTTTCTCTAATTTAATTGGCACTAGCTTGGTGCATATTGCTAATATAATTCTGCATTTCCATATTTAATGATGCATGCTCTTCATGGCGACTTTTACTTAGAAAATGTAGTCTTTAATGAACCTTACAGAAAATCTCTAATAGGCATAATCTTAGAAAATGCAGCTTCTTTATTTAAAAGGTTCTGAGGCCAATTTTTCTAAGTGCAGTACTTAAAGTCCAATAGTTGAAGACTAGAGGAAGCAAATGTATATTTGTAAAGGGAGAGTGAGCAAATAGATTGTAATCCAAATGGCAGAGTACAGAAGGACTGAGCTCCAAATGCCTCTGTTAGAGGAAATACTGTCTGCATGAGTATTCACTTTTATCAGAGAAGTGTTTGCCATGGAACAAACTCATGTGGATGCAGTTATTGTTAAATAATAAAATGGTGATGCGTTGATAAAAATCCCATAAGCAGAATCAAATCAATATTAATAATCCTGACAAAGAAACGGTGATATGCGTGGTTATTTTGAAAAACCATAAAGCTTCTATTTTGATTTTCTTCAAAGGCAACCTTATTTCTTTTTAAATTGAAATCGCAGTGTCGGATGGAAGTCTGTGGCATGGGTGTATATTATATCAGGATAAAGATATGATTTCCTCAGAAAAGGTGTTCAATGAAGTTCTGCACTGGTTGAGTGGACAAATGTGCTCCCCCGGGAAAACCGCCTGTGCATTGAGCTTGGATTAAACTTGTGCTAGGCTGTTACATCTCTTTCCTCTTTTTCCCGTCCATCTGCACTCATTTGTGGAAATCATAGGAAACACTGTCACGTGCACACCGGCATGCACACACAACAGTATCAAATAAGATCCTGTATCTGCAGCTCTGTACAAACGCTCGGCCCTTCAGCTGTTTTTATGCTGTAAAATCCAGAAGGGCTCATGAAGGAGAGAGACACAAACACTGGACACGGGAGGAGACAGGAATGAAGAACTCTCCCGAGGAAATGAGAATAAATGGATGTCAATTTCCATGTGGAATTGGTAACCAATGATCCATTAAGGCAGCCTTTCCACAACAGACAGACAGAATAGCCTGGATTAGAAGTGGCTGACATTTCAGTTAATTGCACTAACCATGTCAGCTGCACAGGAGCTGCAAACCAGGTTAGGTCTTAAGCTTCTCTTCACCAGTTAGAATAAGAGCAAAAGCCTAAAGCTGAGTTGTGTTATTGAAGAATAAATTACTTGAATAAATAAATGTGAATAAATACATGTGATATTCCTAAAAAAACACAAAGTAAACAGTTTTTCATCAATGAGAGGAAAACTGCAGCTTCAATTAGTCTAGCGTTAATATTCAAGGTGCAGCACATCCACAGTTTTGTATTGTCAGTTTGTGACATGTGAGTGTTTCTACTGAAAGTGTGACAAACGTGAAAGACGACACACCTTGCTGTCATGAAAGCAAAAGGTTTATTCATGTTTGAAATTACACAACTACCACAAGGAAGACTTTTCAGTCCAGGGCGTAGTCTGGTTAGAAAGTAACACTAAACATCTTTAATACATTAGAATCACTGCCACAAATCATCTGTCATGACTTTTCAGTTTCAGAATCACATACAATAGAAAAGAGAGAAAAGAAGTCTTGCACCCTGTTGAACAGAGCTTGAAATGTACAGTTCTGAATACTGAAACCTCTATGCATTACAGTTTTTATAGGGATTTTTTTCTTTTTTTTTGCATGATTTAGTAACAAGATGAGCAACATTCAAAATGTTTTTTTTTCTTTAGTATTTACAACAGTTTCACTGTTTGGCGTTAATTTATCAACAATGTTCATCGCACCCCCGTCGTAAATGCCACAGCCCAGTAACCTCGCCCCCTCCCTCCCCCACACCCTCCCCACACCTCTTCTTCACGGTATTAATATTGTTAGCGTTTTCATTTTTTATATTTTTGTCTTTTTAAGCTGCAGTACCGCAACAGTATTTTATTAAAAGATTAAAATATACATTAGATTACATAGAGAATGATAGAGTTTACAGTGTTACAAGATGTCATCAAAAATAACTACATAAAAACATTAAATAAGGACAAAAGAAAGGATGATGTGGTGATTTTTGTTTAGAGGTAGTAAGTGAGCACTCTAAGCTACAGAAAAGTTGGAAATTATTGGTGTGTGTGAATTTGAATGAGGTAATAAAGCTGTGGATTGACGGATGGGATGTATAATTACTCTTTAGCTATG
Source organism: Pseudopleuronectes americanus (assembly GCA_038501795.1). Taxonomy (NCBI): domain Eukaryota; kingdom Metazoa; phylum Chordata; class Actinopteri; order Pleuronectiformes; family Pleuronectidae; genus Pseudopleuronectes; species Pseudopleuronectes americanus. The sequence continues at coordinate 17,218,295 of CM076718.1, read as the reverse complement.
TTATGTACAACTTTTCCTGCGTAATGGGGGCCTGCTCCTGTGCCATGAAGGAATGATCTACCGTTGGGGGGGGATTTGTTGATTTCCATAAGCAGTACAAAAAAATGTTTACATATGTACATACTAAACATCAAATTATAAAATATGGAATGGTGTCATGTTATAGTCAAGCAATCAATTACACTTCTTTATGTTCCAGAGTTTGAATAGTCATTCTCTGGTACTAATGTATAGGGCTGTAAGGCGAAAATAAATCTTGAACGCAACTACAAAGCTGCCATTGAGCTGTCAACATTAGCATTGTTGAGTTGCTGGACAAGATGTGGAGCACATTACAGTCAAAGAAAACAGCTGCTTAAATCTACGTACTGTAAGAACGCGAAGAGAAAGCAATCATCAAAATGGAGAGGTGTAATTGAATCAAGAATCCAACAAATGGCCGTTTAAAATGTCATCTTAAATACACAAGTGTCCTCCAGTAATTTGAGTTCAGAGCAGAGAAAGTTTGCTGAGTAACATCTGAGGGCTGTTCTTTATTTATACATTTGTGTGTGCTTACTCCTATGACAATCAAATAAGGGCATGGTTGACGTATATGAAGGCAGAAAGAAAAAAACAATCAGGAATCACTTGGTGTCTGTGATGGAGGATGCTGTTCATGTGGCGTGGTGGTTTGGGACATTTTTAAGGTAAAAGAAAACAAATCTGTCGTGATTTTTTTTAAATATCCTCTGCTGTTGGATCAGCCAGTAAAAGAGTCCATGCCCAGGTTGAGGAGGAGATGCATTGATGGCGGATCAATTCGAGGTATCGGAGTGCACACTTCCAGGTCCTTCTGTCGGGGATATTACAGAAGACGGAGTCGCTGCATCTTGCCATCCCCCATTAGCCTGGGACACAAATGGGAGAGGTTGAGATTACATTCGCAATGTCTGTAAAATGAGCCTGGTACAATGTTACAACCAAAATGTAACACAACACTCCAGAAATGGAAAGGAAGCAGAACAAAGTGTTGTCAGCTGATATTAAAATGCTGCAAATACACCGAGTCCTGACTCCCAGCATCCTTTGCTTCACCGCAGCATCAGCAAAGAGACTCTTGAAAAACAAATGTGTCTCGTGTCCTGACCAATGGGAGCACTCCCCAAAATCAGTGTCTAAGCAGATTCCTGTAGTGGCCGACAGCTTGTCGCTACATATTCTCCTGTCAGTCAGGAAGAGGGAGGGCTCGGGCGGGGGTGAGGTGGGGAGAGCTGAGTGGAAGTGACAGGGCAGGGCCTCTCCAAGAGAGCCAGTCTTAGCCAGCCTGACTTTGCTTTGCTCCAGGCGTGACCTAGCCTTTACTGGATCCCTGTACGTCACCACTAACAAAGCTAAAGGTTAGTCTATGCTAATACATCTATAAGGCACTTTCCTGGCTGTCGCTACAAAATAGGAGCCTCTCGCTCGTTGTGCTCCTCGTCTTTCACGTGAGTGTCGGGGCTCGGGTTTCCACTGGGATCACACTGAGCTGTGGTGAGCCAGTAGGCACAGGTCTGTGCCGCACATGAGAGTGAGAAACCTTCTGAGAAAGTGGAAAACACTTGATCCTGTGAGGAGTTGACATGTTTAAAGAGCTTATAGCAATGAAGCGTCAGCAAAGCCAAAATGACACCAGCAGCAGTGAGGGCTGGCGACAGCCCCCACTGTTTGTTTACATGAGATGGGTTTTTCACCCTCGCAGAATTCTTTTTTTAATTTCCAGCAGTAATTTAATGCCTTATTTTTATGCTTAAGCTTTCAGTAGCATTAGAGTGAGAATATATGCATTTCACCCAACAGGCATAACAATATAAAGAGCAAACACATGAGTGAGAGAAAGAGCTGTCTGATACTGTTCCCCTCCCTCTCTCTTCATCCTCTCTCATCAACGAAATTAATCTTTACCCTGATAGCTCCAGATTATGCTCTGCTTTACAAAAAGGCGCCATATCAAATCTCATCAAAGAAGATGGAATTCATGTCTGGAAGGAGCTGCGGGCGATCACATGTTCATCTGTTATCACGGAGATCAGGGAAGGGAGAAATTCTGTGAAGCATTTCAAAACAGCTAAAAATGCAACAGATACTCTGCAGTATCTGTATTATTTTCATCATTTTTGGGTTTTTGAGTCAAAGAAATTATTGGTTGCAGCTTTCATTTCCCCTGCTGAGTAATTCTACTTTTGTTCATACCAGGTGAAAAAGGGACAAGATTCAATATCTAATATTTGATTTGGGAAGTTAACACATGTTAAGCTGTTTCTATTTTATCTACTGGGTGTAAAGCAGGGGCAGATCCAGGAATTTATCTTAATCAGGGGCTGTAAAGGGGCCCCAGTTTACACAGAGGGGCCAATTATACATCCAACATCCATGCACGACTCCTGATTCAGTCAGGTGCACATTTAAGTCATTCCTTGTTCACGTTCAGCTCTATAGCTTTGATCAAAGCAATACAAATACATTTTGAAAAGGGTTCCTTGTGTTCTTAAAAAGGTTTAGAAAATAATAATTCTTTAGAAATTGTCATATTTAGTATTTTTAATAAGTGACCATTCTTTTGAGAATATCAACAGGACGGGGGCACCTAAGGGGCAAATCAGATTACACCTGGATCCGCCTCTGCTGCAATGGAATATGATCGACTGTATCAATAAATTATATATAAATATTTGAACTAATTTCACAGTGATTTTGTCCCAGCAATCTACGAGTCCATCCAGTAAAACCTCTACTTACATTTATGCCATGTGGACTGAACATGGTGTTTCCCCGAAGAGCATCATTGTATCCTGCCGTCTGACTGATAACATGGCGCAGGGTATCCACCTGAGGGGACAGACAAGGAGGACAGGCTGGTCAGCTGGGTGTCTCGCCGCAGCACCACACTAACTGTAAACATGCTCGGTGAAGCAGCAGAGACGTGAAATCACAGAGAGACGTCTGAGACATCAAATCTACCAAACACATGTGTCACACAGCTTAGAGATATTCAAATGAAAAAAATATGAAAATAAAATAAAAGTAATGTCAGTACGCTACCAGCATGCTCTATTATATTCTTTATAGCGGCTATGGAATAATAATAATAATCAAAATAAAAAAACAGAACATACACAATGATAATGTGACATACACTATGGCTGTTTAATATGACATTAAATGTGTATCCTAATCATGATTAAGCATTGATTCTTCTACTTTTCACAAGTGCATGGTTGTGTGTGGGCTGTGTAGCTGCGTGAAACTTACAAAATGGAAGACGTCAACAACACACAATAACAGGATGAGGTAGGAAGACAGCAATATAGATTACAGGAAGAAGGGAGGGGAAAACACAGTACCAAAAACCCAATACCAACCCAAGAGCTCAAGTCAAAGCCAAATGCGTTCGCTAAATGTTTGGAGCAATAACCAGGAAGATGCTTTGTGGCATTAAAGCAGTGGGGTGGGATTATATTTTGGCTGCCAAAATATTCCATCCAAAGCTAAATAGTCAGTAAACACTGTGGTCAATGGATTGTTTATCGGACGCCTCGCTGTGGTAAGATGATCAGTGTGCTTTTCAATTGTTTTTGTTTGAATGTGCTTCAGACTGCACTGTGGATGGCTCAGTACACAGGCAAGACAAGGACAGCTCTCTGCACTGGTAGACAGGAGCTGTCCCTGATTTGTTGATCCTACCTGTGACTGTACATTGGCTCCGACTTGTGCCCCTTGGTAAGAATCCCCATTCAGACTCTGCATGCTCAAGAACATGTCCCCATAGTTTGGGAGGTTAAAAGAACCTGAAGAACCTGGAAAGGGAAGATTTAAGTAGCTGAATACATGAGAGGCCTTATAGGGAAAGCACACACACACACACACACACACACACAAATAACGCAGACACACACGCTACACGCATGTGTCCGCATACACAGACCCAACTCAAGCAGACAGATGCACTGAAATGCAAGAAAGACTCCCATAAAGCAAGCAACTACAGGGGTGAGGGAAGGGAGAGAAACAAACAGAGGAGGACGATATGCAGAGGGGCTGAGGATGATCTTTTTCTTACGAATGCGGTGGACACGAGTGAAATGAAAATCACATGACACAAAAGGGACCGGTTCTATATGTGGTTTGGGAGCTTAAGCTCCCAATTGTTCCACATCCACCTACTTCCAGTCTAACTTTGGCAGGGAGGGACAGTATCACAGGGTAAAATGACAAGGACAATAAGAAGCTTATGAAAAGACCAGTACCAGTAAACATGTTGCTTAAAAGAGTGTTTTTGCTCTCTGCAGAATCCAGCTGAAACTCTTCATCTTTCATCTGGAATCCTGGGTGCAAGAAAAAGGGACCACTTCATAAGCTTACCACATCCCGACGCAGGTCAACCTAGTCCTAACGCAGCATTACATCATCTCATCACTAAACATGCCCTTTCAGGCTCTGCTTCTTATTCCATTCTTATTCAATACGATCTGCAAACGATGTCACTTAAATATAATAATATAACTTTAGGTTAAATACTACCAGCAATTATGTTTCTCAGTAAAAAAAAGACTACCACTCAGTGGGACTGCGTACGGTTGCATTACAAATGACAGGAAGCTGACAGGAAGTCAGGGGAAAACAAATCCCATGGTATCATTCTGGAATCTATCTTTTCTTTTTTTCTTTTTTTTTGCCAAAAATACACGTGTTCTCGGTTCACAAGTCAGGAACAGTCTCTTTATGCATGACTTTGCTTGGCATCAACTGTCTTATAGACAGGAGACACTGTGATCCCCAAGCTGGGAGCAGAGCCTGTCACTCTTGCCTGTGTGAATGGTGCATGAGAGAGTGAGGCATGTAGGCAGCAGGTTAAGGGCTGAGGTAGAGGGCAGATCTTTTTATTTGATTGTTTTGTTGTCTATGTGGAGGAGAGCCTACCGGAGTTAGGTGTGGTAGGGGAGTTGGCCTGGCTGTTCTGCACTGCAGTGGCTGCAGCGTGTGCCGCATTTACAGCAGTCTTGGCGGCATACAGGTTGGCCTCTTCCTGAAACTTGCCGATATTTTTCTTGTAGCGGATCCTTTTGTTGCCAAACCAGTTGGACACCTGTGAAGGGAGAGCAGAGGGAGGAGGAGCAGAGGAGTCAGACGTCAGGCAGCTACAGCACCGTGCACTGAGCAGTGTGATTGTTTCAAGATGTCATGTTTGGGTCCATCAAGTACCCAATTCCCAGCCCCTGCAGAATAATGTCCGCCGGGTACACAAGCTAATTAAGCCATAATCAGGAGCCACTTGTGTCTTCTCATGGATGGGAGCACGACATGCTCTCAGATCTCCTGACGAAACTAAAACACAAGGGGCTCCTACTGTTCACACACTAAAGTCAATGTGTTATATATATTTCTCATATCAGGTTTGGTTGTTAAGGATACATAGTCTGACATTTCCCTCTGTGAAATAGATGAATGTTCATGTTTTACCCTCTGAAGATGTATCACTGATTTCACTGAAGTGAGTCTGAATGATTGACACCTCATGTAAATGCATATGTAGAATTTTTTTTTAATATAAATGTACAATTGTTTAACTCGGGCCAATATAGTGAATTGCAAGTTATATATAAGTTTGTTATGTATAAGACTAAACATAACATTCTACCCAATAGAGAAAACTGGAAAACATAGCATGTTGTGTTAAATGTTCATATTTGACTAATTTACTAATCCTTATGTAAATTAAAGCATGCATACAAATCTTCATGAGCATTCACCCTTAATGGTTGGCCTATAAAGCTGTACTGCGATTAGTAACACAACAGTAAAACAGCTATTAAACATGTGCAGGTTTGTGTGTGTGTTTGTGTGTGTGTATGAGCTCAATGATTCGAGATGCAACTTGAGTTTGTAATCAGAAACTGGAGCTGGATGGTAAAGACCTGCAGACGTGTGAAGCAGTAAACAAAGATTATTGGTTTGGCAGTGTTAGTTGAAAATCTGTTTTAAAAAAACTTAAATTTAAATATTTCACCCAAGTCAAATTGAACTCTTCAGGCACGGGGAAGTATTGAGTTCCCATTAATGTCTGAATCTGGGTGTGTGTTTATCGTTAGAACTGTAGGAAATGCTAATTTTGTAGAACTGTAATAATGACGTCCAACATCAGTCAGACGGAAAAGTTGTACGAGGGGTGAGCCTTATGTGTGAATGCTGGCTCTGCAATAACAGTGGAATAATAATGAGATGATGCTTGTTTTTAATGGTCCTATAAATTAGAGTGTCTTGTCGCTGGGCTGCTGCTGCTGCCCCCCTCTCAGGCCCTGCAGCCCCACGGCTGGACCAGCCAAAGTGCAGCTGCCCCTAATGACGCTTTATTTAATTTCCACCCATGTGCTTCAATTTTAATATCCCCAGCAGCCCACCAATGCCGTGGCGTGAAAACCGACTGGATTTGCAGGACATCAGATCATTTCTATCCTGCACGTCTCTGTGCTCTAAATCTTTAATATCTAGGCAATTAAAATTAATGACCATTCAAGCGAGGCCCACTGTTGGCGGGGTTTCCTTGACATCAATTGTTTGATGGGTTTACCTAGAGGTTAAACTAACAAGCAAGGTTTAATTGGAAGCAATGAAAGCCCTGGCCATCATCCTTTTTACTTAACCTGCTTATAGTGGATTGTAGAAGCAGAGAAGATACAATATCCTCAGTCTTTGAGACAGCTCACAAAGTGCCCACAAACCCAGAGAACACCATAGGACACGTTGGGTGAAGCTCATCAGTCTGTTTAATTTTACAATACATCCACGCAGATAGTGTTAAACAGCTACACAGCTGCAGTGTGCACATGAAAACACACTGTGCATGTGTTTTAAGTGCAGATACACACTTACTTTTTGCCCTATATGTCAGTGATCTGCAGCAATTCTATGTGTTTAGTAAAACTTGACATGTTATTTTAAGAAAAAATAACTGTGAAACATGTTTTTTACTTTATTCTGCCCTTGTCCTCGGTGATGGAGTGTGTTATGACTGTATTCTACCACTGCATGGTGTTAGAAGCATGGACAGCCTCAGCAGTGTTGGCATAAAATCCTCCAGACGTTACACCACCCTTCCCCATTCTGCACACACACACACATTCCTCTCCTGCCCACTGAACTCTGGAGCTAGCGATTCTCCGGTTTACCTAAATATTGAACAAACGCACGGCACTGTAAGGTGTGGAGCACAACCCAATCTACAGAAACTAATTCCCCTTTTATCTCGTGGCAGGCCATGCATTCAATTGACTCCTGTGTTGTGTGGTTGAGAACCAGGTTGCGAGACTGAATTACCTGACATCAGCAGCCTCAGAGGCAGCGGTTGTATAATGACCATGCACAGCGCTCGGCGAGTACAGGCCTGCTGCTGCTTTCACCGCTGCCCACTGGAGAGGCTGTGGAGGCTGTAGTTAATAATTCAAACTATTTCACCCCATTTCAGGTCAATACTCCTCGCTGGTCGATGTAGGGCAATGCATGATCTGTCTATGATCTCAATATATCTGCGGTCGTAACGCCGTAAGCCTTAAATAACAAATACAAAGGTGGTCTCGCTGGCTGCGATACCATCAATTATAAAGGCGGCATCAATAATGAATAAGAGCTCAAGTCTTCTCTAAATTCACCGAGCTGAAATATTGAGATGTGTCGCTCAGGAGAAAAATGTCTGCAAATCGAAAATAATGTAAATGAAGCTTTGTGCCGGCGCTTGGCTCGAGTGTTGAGCCATTCACACAGATTATAGCAAACACTCGAAGCGTCTGTAAACCCTGACACAGGCCACAGCCATCCAATCCCATGCCTTCATTCAGGAGCCCAGCATGAAACATGCAACGTGACAGAGGGGATAAGACGGCATCCTGCATTAAGAGAGCAACATTTAATACGTCAAATGATTCCGATAGTTTAAACCACCAGGATTCAAAAATTAAATGATTTCTATTCATTCAAGGTTGCAGCATTTAAATATGAATAAAGTGGATTGGTGGATTTGTGCAGGACTCTCCTGAGGTAAAGAGACTTTGTTTTCTGCAGCGGCGCCTCTTGCATTTAAATACGATCCCTGCTAAAATGATGCAGGGAGTTTCGTCAGTGACAATGTATTGAGCAAAGCTGCAGACTGATATTGGCATACCATTCACAATGGATGGTTTTTACTTAATGAACTGCTTGTGCAAAGAGTTTTTGGGGGGGTGGGGGGGGGTGGGGTTGTTTGAAAAAATAAATGACTAAGCTGAGCACTCAGTGAGGCCGCAGCCAGCCAGGTCCGCGACTCTGGAAGGGGCGGGGCCCGGCGAGGGATAACTTATGGCGTGCTCGGCCACATCTCGAGGCAGCCGGCTTTGTTATTCACTTAAAATGAGCCTAAGCACTAAGAATAAGTCAATAACAGCGTCTGCCGTTGGCCTCTGCTTGTCGAGGAGCGCGCCACAAATGGGACCCGAGATGAGTTCAAGTGAATTTTTAAAAGCCCTCTAATTTCTGCATGGGCTGATCTGTTCTCATAGGAACTGATAGAGTGGCCTGTTTTCTTTTCTTTCTTTTTTTTTCATTTGCTTGGCACTCAGAAAACACACACACGGAGCTCTATCTGTGAGGGTCGGTGGACATTTTCTTTCACCTGCCACAAAGCACACTGTGAACACGAGGTGGCTGTGGGGGGTAAATAAACTCAGAGTGCAGTTTGAGGATTTCAGGAGACCACAGAATTAGTCAAAGCTCTACAACAAACAAAACAATAAATTAATAATGTGGTAAACAATAGCCAAAAAGTGAAATATTTCATGTGACACATTTGTACACACATAATATGGCGATAACATGGGTGTAGTGCAAAAGGTATGGATCGACCAGATAGAGTCTGTGTTCTGGTGTGACTGACAGCTAGGATGTAAATGCTGAAAATTCATATCCGTCTCTTTTTGGAAATGTCAGTTCAAAACTTTACACTCTTTAGGATGGCATTAGCATTTTATCCAGTACAGTGTGAGGGAGGGAGTTTCTGTGCATTGGCAAAACTGTGAGGCTATTACATACATAAACAAAAACGAGATACAAAAAAATGAAAAACAGTGGATCAGGAGAAGTTATGACATACCTGTGATACTGTGATGGTGCTTCCCACCCCCTGAAGGCAAAAAAGAATGGGCTTTTACAGTATCTGACTCTTCATGACTACACTCAATATACCCCTCAACACCCCCTCCCCACACAGCAAAAAAAACACTGCAGATTATTGTATAGATTCATGTTTCTCTGATATTGGGTATCATGAGGACAACCACAGAACAATAGCGTAGATAGTAGTCACAATCATAGCAGGAGAAAAAAAAAGAGCACAGGGTAATAATACTTTGGATGTGGGGGTTAGGTGTGAGAGATATTGCCTTCAGGAACAAGGAGGCTGTGCTGTATATAAATATAAAAGTGGGAAAGTCGCATCTTTATGTCTAAAATATAACTGTGAATTAGCAGAGTCCCGCCGGGTCGCTTGAACAGCAACCCGTACAAATAAATTCCCAGTTATCGTCTGGTGCTTTGAAGCAGCAGACTTTTCTTAAAGTAATGGATGATGCCATTTTTTTGGTTTTGTCTTTCTAGCTTATGACCTGAGCAACAGAGAGAGAGCACACATGGTGGATGGGAATGAGGGGAATGGCAGGGGACCCAGCGCTGGGGTGGCTAAGGAAGGACAGCATAGTGCTTTGATTGAGGCCAAGATGATATAGGCCTCCCCTCCCAGTGGCCCTGCTCTGACTGACTGGGACCAGCCTTGACTGAAGCATCATTAGGCACTCACAATGTCAAGGTTAGGTAAGGACATTGTGTCTCAGTGGTGTGACCCACGGTAACTATCCCTCTAGGCTCTAGCCTTTCCCCACACTGATTACCCACCAGCTACTGGTTTAGGATGTGCACTACCCACCTGGGAAACTGTGATGCTGCACTTCTTGGCCAGCTCCTCCTTAGCCTCCTCGCTGGGATATGGGTTGCTGAGGTGCGAGTAGAAATACTCGTTCAAAATTTCCGTCGCCTGCTTGCTGAAGTTTCTCCTTTTCCGCCTGAGTGGGAAGAGAAACGAGAGAAAGGCAGGGCAAGCCTATTAGTGGGGACCAGCATTAACTCATCCATTTGGATCGCACAAATTGCACAATCAATCTTACACATAAATGGTGAAAATAATGAGGAATGGGCTCTAAGGGGCCCTCAGGAGCAGAATATCGTGTCCTGCTCCAAGAGGCCCGTCAACACGAAGAAGACCGGATTCGACCAATAAAGTGACAAGCACACAAGCACACACACGCACACACACACAAACACACACACACACACACACACATACACAAACAAACACACAGTCACGAAAAACACATACAATGTTTAATTTGGTCTGTTGGTCTCCAATCTCCAGTCCAAGCGTGTAATCTGTGGAGTTTAGTGCAGTGGATGGGTGGGCTTGGTGACGGAGCGCAGGGCCCAGTCGGAGTGCATCTCGGTACATTATAGAAATCACGGCATGCACAGTTGAGCATTGTTCCTGAAGTGCCACAGCCCCGGGGATCTCCAGCAGAAACAAGCCAACTCTAACTAGATCTGGGTCCCCTTCCCTCCCAAGGGCACTACTTATCATGTTGTTGAGCATTCGCTTATTTTGCCTTGTTTACCGCGCTTCACACAGGCAGTGGGCAGCAAATGTGCTTCCACTTGGCTTGTTTGGCCCCGAAACTTGTGCCGCTCTGCAGCCCGAGCGCCACACGGCACCCCCGCCGCCGCGCTGTTAGTGATTAGAGTAATCCACAACACCTGCTGATGACCTCCCCGCCATCCATTACACACTCGACTCGGTCCCCATTTCATTTGGGTCCTAACTGCTCTCAGGTGTGAGGGCATGATTGTCTTGAGAATGGATAATGTGAGGAACATGGACATAATTAAAATCATGCATCTCTGCAGCGCTCATGCTGCGGGGTTGTGCCAGAAAAGAAGTGAGAGGACCAGAAAACAAAGTTCAGACCTGCAACAGAGTCTAAAAATGACCTCGCCCAATGGATTTGCTCATATATGGGTCATACAGAAGCGACAAATAAAACACACACACACACCACACAAACACACACATGCATGTATGGTACATACACTGTACACACACAATGCACTGACCTGGCATCAAGGAATCTGGAGCGCAGGATCATGACAGCCTCACAGGTGCTCTGTTTCAGTTGCATCTGGATGGAGCTGAACTTGCGGTGGATGATTCCCACCATGCGCTCGATCTCTTTGGGAGAGATGGGCCGCGTGCGAGACTGTTCCCTCAGCAGGTTCATCACATGTGTGGTGAATTCATTACACGCCTGACGGAGAAAAGACGGAAACAGCAGAAGTGAGTCCTGTTAATATCCTGAGTCACAGCAGTGAGATTTTTTAGTACTTAGAAAACTCTCGTTTCTCTCCACATTCGGAAAAGAGAGCGTTCCATGCAAACTGCTGACAGCTTCCTGTGAGTGCACCATCTACATATTACAGTTGACGACATAATAGGTGAAGCCAATCTCTGAATATACTGTGAATGCAGATTTGCAATTTGGCCCGGCCCTAACGCAGAGTGAATTTAAACAGCTTTTCGTTAAACCGGTTCATACATGATTAATTAGAATAACTCATTTACGTAGTGCACACTTTAGCTCATTACTCTGAGTAAAATTCGTTAAGTATTTACATTTAGATAATTAAAACCTGGAAAGACCCTTAAGAAAGATGCATTTACTCCAGGCGAAGTGCTGCGTGCCCCCACGTCCCCACCTCCTCTCTTGGAGAGCCCAGAGTAAATTAGTCTAATTTACCTCGCTGGCTTGCTGAGGCATCACTGTTGCACCTTCTATTTTCACCCATAATGCCTCTGTGTTTAATGGCGAGCTCAAAGTGCTAGGTGAAGGAGATGATCATACTTTCATTTAACACAGATGATTAAGGCACTCCTTTGGATCTCTGTGATCAACTACAACACAGGGCAATTTTTTTTCCCCGGCTGACAACACACTTTCCTCCGTCACACTTACACTTTGGTAATGAAGGGAATAAGCTGCTCTGAAGTAATGTGGAGTATCACATACAAAGCAATAGGTTCCCTTGAATGCATATATGTTATTCCCATGTTCTCAGATACAGAAAGGTGCACGGGGCGTGGTATACCCATCCTTACCTGTTCGTATTTCTCCAGCTCTGTGTGATAGATCTGTCTGATCTGGGTGAGTTTGGCTCTGTAGTCGGAATGTTCGATGGAGTTGTCGGCTGCTCCGCCCGCGGCGGCGGCTGCTGCTGCGGCCGCGGCGGACCCGCCACCTTTCTCTGGTCCCGCCACGCCCTCCGCCAGCAGCATGTTGTCTAAACGCATGAGCTGGGGGGTCGGGGGGGGTCCTCCTCCTGGGCGCCTCGGATGCTGAGACCTGCAGCAACAAAGCAAACAGGAACACGGGGTCAGCTAATGGCATCCAGGGGCACGTTAGGACTGATATTAAAAAAAATGGAAATAAAACCGATCAAATTGGCCCAGACTGGATAGTTAAGTGAGATTAAAATGGTTATGCCAGCGCAGTCTGCTACAGCGTGGTGTTTCCTCTGCAGGTGTGAAGTGAGACGTGCCGTCTGTGTGTGTGCGGCGTGTTCCCGTCGCCCCATGTCTATGCCTGCTCTCTTTTATTTACACACTGCGCTGCACAATGTGTGTACGGGAAGGCTGACATGACAGCAACATCCATAAACTGACAAATGCTCAATGGTGAAGTGGCACTTCTACTCTGTGAAAGGATGCTAAACAGAAAACTATACCTCTAGAAAGTGTCTCAGTCTTTGACACAGAGAACGCCGCGAACTCCACAAGGCAACCGTCGTTTCCTTCATTTCAATTTGCCTGTAGAGTTTGATTCTTGTGTTCTATTTTACAGTCCTGATTTTGCAGTGTTCTAAATGTGCTGCTGAAATAAAAGAATCAACATGCAGCAGACTAGTGCAGAGTCCATTTTATGCTAAGTGCTCATATTTGTTCTCAGATCCCACTGTTTATTTCCTCTGGTTTTGGGTCTTACCAGTCTGTCAGCGAGTCGTAATCACCCAGCAGATAGCATACGTGCACACCTGGATGCATTGGCAATGCAACCACAAAGCCTGGCTTTGCAGAGAATAAACAAACACAAAACACAGCAGGGGTCGGAATCGGACAAAAAAAGACAAGCTTGAGCCATCCAGTCTAATAAGTGGATAGAAATGTAGCTCAATGGGCAGTAAATACTGAGTGGCTCCTCGAACGTTATGATTACCAGAGTTGTCTCAATTCAATAATCCCTCCTGCAATTCAGGGCTTTTCAACAGCTCATTACAGCTTCATTAAGATATGGCCAGCCTCTGGATTGTAAATAAGAAGATTAGTGGCTCTATTGTGCCAGCCAGTAGGCGTACAATCAGAGAGGCCCTTTTACCAAGCGCTGACCGACTGACCCTGCCCTCCATCCGCAGGAGGGAAAACACTCTTTCTCACAAACACCATCTCTGAATAAAAAATAAATTAGGAAGCCTGTGATATCGTAGCCACTCCTCTGATGTTTTCATCTCTGCCTGTGTTTTGTTCGACTGCAGTGGCCGCTGAAAAAACAAATTTGGCTCTATTTATGGATCGGCTGGCTTTGAGTCTTTTAGGTGTAATGGTGTGAGAGGAGTGGATGAATGTGGCTATTTGTGTTGGAGACATTGAGATGCTGGACAAGGCTCCATCAGGCTTGCAGAGCCAAGCCATCCATGTGGACAATATGCCGCTGCTCCACTAACCCTCATCCACATCACACTGCATCTGCACAGCTCCACCCAGAGCACTCGTTCTGGACAGGCTCGGCCGTTTCCATTCCAGTTTGTGTGGCATGAAAGAAACGCCACATGATTCAAATGTTGACCCACCAGATGCCTGGCTACATATCTCAACATGCTCTAATAGCCGGTGCTTTGTCTGCCACTACGCTTCATATTTTCCTAATTCAGTATTTACTCCCTCTCTCTGATTCAGCTCCTGCTCAGCGGGCTGCACTTTCCTTTGTGCTGTGGGTGGTGGTAAGTAGGTAGGCACGTTTTTCATGTCAGGTATATTAAATATAACTGTGGGACGCGGCATACATTTCCACACCAAACCCAGTTGTCACTTTCACTCCACTCACTCTACATCCAGGGGAAATGCAGCTGAGGGAATTTACAGGGCTTTTCAGCTAAATGGGCATAAATCACGGTTTTCATTCAAACTAAATAATCACAGGCCATAAAGAGCTACTTGTCTCTTACCATATATTACCTCAAAGTTCCTGTGCGCCATAATGTCGCCATTCATGGCAAAGGAAAACAGAGCGAGACATTAGAAAGTGACATGTAATCCTGTTAGTGCACTGACATGTGGAGTGGCCGTGACATTTTTATCATACGTGTCCATTTCTATTTGGGAAATCAGCAGGATAAAAATGATTACAGCCCTGAGAAGCAGACGGCCCTGCAGGAGTCCACCAGGGTGCATTTGTGCCAGAGCAGCTCTGGCTGGTCATTCATAACACACATGTTGGGAGGGATGAAGCACAGAAATGCTAAAAATTAAAAAAGAAAAAAAATATATATACAGAAAAATATGGTCCATAGAAAAAATACTATCTTCGAAACCGGTGCAATGTATCTCTGTCTCTGTACGTGCACCTTTGTTGGAGGATTGTGGATTCAATGTCTGAGCTCTGCATCATCACACAACTTCCACAAAATAGGCTCGGCAGTGAGATAGTATCTTTAATTTGCTGTGTGGTTGACAAATCTGTATAGTAACTTGCAAAGCCACATTCCATCCCCTGCATTGCTGCTCAAATCTTTATCCTGTTTTTGTCTGATGATATGGGTATTAAAACAAGTTTGGGCACCCGAGTTTAGCTCTAATCCACCTCCACAGTCAAAGTGGGATTAATCTGGGTGCGGGGGGAAAGTGCGGGAGTCATGTCACCTTGGTGAAGCCTGCGAGCGATGGGAACTTGAGAATGAAAAATCCATACGTGGTCTAGTTATTTCCGCAAAACCTGCGATGATGCCGGCTCACTTAATTACCAGAGCGCACTTAATGATGTAAAGAAAAAAATCTGAAATTGTAGTAATAATGTAACATGTCCTTAATCAGCCCCATTTGTCATTTAACAATACAGGTGGAGTAGCCGGGGAAGGAGCACTTGCCTATATGATTGTTCCTCATTTCTCCTCTGTGGCTGAGACAAAAGGAGACACTGTGATCAATCCATCCCTATCAGTCAGGGGTGGTTCTCCTTTTCATTTTTTACAGGTTTCACCGCCTCTATCAGATGTGAGGAAGTAACAAATTCGACAGATAAAGACAATGCAGCCCCTTTTCTCTCACACACTCTCTCCCTGTTCTCTGGTTATAATCATTTCCGGGTTGGGGGGGCTGTTGTCTCGTACATCATTCGCTGCTTGACGCCCTGGCAGTGATCTAAGCACTGCTTGGGCCCGCTCTCCTCTCCATTCCTCCCACCTCTCCCATGTGCCCTCTTTTATTCTGTGGGTTTAGCTGACCTTTGGCCCGCTTCTTGTTTGCTCTCATCACTGAAGTGTGAGCAAGAGAGCCATAAAGGCAAGAGTCCTGCTGGGATAATGCGGCCTGCGGAAGAGGGAAGGGGTGGCTCTGGGTTCCTTCACCTCATTCCGCTGTGCCGGCTTCTCGCTCAGACGCCACAAAATGCACTAGAGGTATTGGTCTGTGCAGATGAAGCCAGATATGTTTCTTTGTTATATAGTTATTTTTCGCAATGCTTTTCCAAGTGAAATGTTCCATGCTGCAAGCAGGACGTGATGCAGTGCACTCATTTTTGCTTGGGTTTGACATTACACATCGTGACTCCGAAAACATCCTGTTCATTACAAGTAACCCTGACCCCCTGCTGCCTCTCTCCTTACCAGTGCCTCCCAGTGAACGGCTCCGGCCACGTATCGACACTCTGTTCATCTAATTGCATTGATCCGCAAAGGTCTCCCAAAGCTAACTAATCGAAACAGAATTTATTTTCTGTCAATATTTGCAAAGGTCATCTCTCTTAAAGCTGTGGAGTAGACGCGGTGAGCAGGGAGGAGGAGGAGGAGGAGGAGGAGGTGGAGGAGGAGAAGGAGGAGGAGGAGGACCGTGGCATCTAGCCTGTTACTGAGGCTCATCCAAGGTGAGCTTTAACTCGGGCTTGGCACTCATGATCCAAGGCTTCTAATCCACCGTGTTATTAAAACCCGCTGCCAAAGCAACACACTAGAGACTACAGAGGGCTTAAAGTATCTGTTTCACAAAGAGGCCAGTGTCACTGCAGCCGTGCTCCACTTCTCCTTTGACTTCATATCATCTCCTTTGTCGTGGCGCCTGGATCAGTGACTTTCAGCCCCAGAAGCACGGAGCTGGATCAAATTACCATTGAAAATCTTTTGTTCTGACAAATGAAACATAAGGATCCTCTTTCATCGACGTTCTTAAAGGCTTTTTTAAGCTTGGCCTACATCCACATGGCACAAAGAATCTGAGAGAACGCCTGCGGGCTCTCACTAGCATGTACAGTAATTAACATGCCATTAACACATTAATACACATTAAGTATTCCCAATGTTAATGGCAGAGTAATTACCATACCTGATACCGCACGGTGGGGAAGCCGGAGCACATTTGCCACTTTGTGCTTCACTTTCTTTGTAGAGTGAGCTGATCAGAATAATTTCCCCCCCACACAGACAGACAGTATCAGTGTCTGTGCATGTGTCTGTACTTTCACTCTCACTGTAGCTGATTTCACTGAAAGCTCACCTGGCAGTGTTGACTGTGGAGCACTGAGGTTTGGCTTTAGAGGTGAAGCTGAAATACTGGAGGGGACAGAGAGTCTGGTGATTAAATGCGGAGTAGAAGGAGGCAGGGAATGGACCCTAAACTGGGGAATCCCTGTCTAGAACGATGATGTATTTCTTCCCCGTGCGGTGAGTGATAAGCTAATCAGCCACGCTGACAGTGAAGTGTTACAGCCCCCCAGTGCTGGGTCAAGACTTCTCCCATCATACACCACCAGCACACGCTAAACAGACAGCGCACGGAGGTGGAGGTGGTGGTGGTGGTGGTGGTGGTGGTGGTGGTGGGGGGGATAGTGACAAAAAGTGTCTGTGGTCAGAAAAGAAGATCTCTGTCAGTTCAGGTAGCCTTTGTCCCTCGACGATGATGATGATGATGATGCACTACCGCCCCCTCCCCCCCAAAAAAGAAGGAGGCTGTGACAGCGGGGGAGAGCAGCGGCGGCGAGGAGGAGGAGGAGGAGGTGGGGGGGGGCTTGCCACTCTCGACCCACGACTCCAGGACGCGCAGGGAGCGGGGGTGGGTAAGGGGGTGGGAAGAGACAACTCAAACAAACATCTTGAAGACATTTTGCCAAGCACACCAAAATTAATCACTGTCCCACGGTGGCACTGACATTTGTGGGAAGTGACACACAACATGACAGACTGGAGGGAGAGGATGAAAGGAGCGCGAGGGAGGGTGGGAGGGCCGGGTAAACAAGAGCCACTGTCACTCGCTGGGATCATGTGTGTGCGTGCGTGTGAGCCTGATTCGTGTATGTGTGTGTGTGTGTTTGTGTGTGTGTGTGTATACGTGGACGTGTTGAGTGCCCGCTTTCTTTCCTGCCCTCTAAGACTCGTCGTGGGCACACGGCCAAGTGGTGTAGTGATGGTTGACCAGGCCTGGCGGTGGCGGCCGCACGCAGAGGTTGGGGAGACCGGCCAAATGAGTGGACAGGACCTCCGGTACAGATCAGCACACTGACTGACCCTACACAGGACACGTACAGCGAGGGGCTCCAACATAGGGCCGCATGGTTCACATGGTCCGCTGGTCACAGAACGATTCGCGATCGCTCAGACCCTCGTGTGTGGTTCAGGCAGACGTCACGCGTCTATGATGAACCCAGAGCCAAATATATTCATTTGAAAAGTCAGAGATAGTGTTCGTCGGTGCTGTGGGGAGCCTCCGACTTGAGAGACAGTTATTGCATGTTGTGTTTCAATATTTCATTTTACCCCCCCTCTATATTGTATTAGCATGTTTTGCTTCTTTCTTTTCCTCAGTTTCATTTTATATTTCATGTATTAATGGTCTTTAGCTGCTAGCCTCAATTTGCTGCAAAGGTAGGCTGATTTGTTATTCAGACCTCAAGCAAATAATGCAAATGTGGCACTGAAAGCCACTTATGAAATACCCAAAGGCAACTAATCACTCCTCCTCTCGTTCCAGCCTTTCTGCAGCCGCCTAATTAGAAGATGGAGATTGCATGAAACCAGGTCACACAGCAGGTCTTGTACACACCGATAACCAGGCGTATACACAGGCACGACTCCATGCAGACACCAAGCCAAGCATGCATTATTTTAAAGGCTAGAGGTGAAAGAATAATGCTATTCAGGTTATTAATCCCATATATTTCACTGTATGCTTCCAAAGAAAGGGTTTAGGCTTGAAGCATTTTGTGTATGTGCTCTGTATTTCTCTTGCGTGTGAACGAGCAAGTGTGTAAAATATGTGCATGTGCATACGCTCGTGTCTGCACGTGTGCGTGTGAAGGCTACATGCTCGCATAAACAAAGAAACGGCATTGGTAGCATACAGCCAACCATGATCCACTGCCAGAGAGATTATTCTTTGCAGTGGCATTTCTGCAAGAGAGTTGACAGTCCATCATTTAGATTTTGCAGTGTATCCACGAAAAGGCTGCATCGCCTGAAGCAGAAGGAGCTGCTCTTTCCTTCAGTGTCTTTCATAGAAGAGAATTCAGCTCCAAATTGTAAAGCCCAGAATCCTTTGCTAGCTGCGCTAACGTGCGGGGACTGCCGCTACGAGGCAACTGAGGCTACGGGACTCAGGGTTGGAGTTCTGATTCGCGGTGCATCATCTTTGCAAAGATTGATAAAGCTCACAAACAAAACAACAACAAAAATTCCAACACGTCCACACTCGTGTCATAACAAGAGAACTGCTTCTGGAAGCAATCGTAGCCTGATGTCGCAGGTTACTGCTGGGTCTGCAGAGTGCAGCGTGAGGAGTAGCCGGGCGGATCAGGGCCGGGCCAAACAACAGCTTGTGACAGAAGCAGGCCAGAGAGGATGTTGAGACACGCAGAGACTTAACAGGCAGCCGGCCGGCCATCCACTCTTTTTCAGCTCTCCTTATACTCAACACATCACTTCGTATCCATCGTACGAGCCTCTCAAAGAGCACAGCAAGAACAGGGTTTCACATTACCATGAGAAAAGCAGGGGGCGAACTGTGGAGTTTCCAAAGCAAATAAGTGAATGATTGCTGGGAGAATATCATCTCCCTCATTTCATTTGAATAGTTTTACTGACACTAGCAGATGATGTTCCGTCTCGTTTTGTTGTACAAAGATACCCTGCAAACAAGTTAGCACAAAAAGGTTATTTGGTGCTAAGTATTCCCAGCATGTACTTTACACACCATTTAACGAGTCAGAGTGGAGGCGTGGCCATTGGCTGTGACTCGCTTGCCCAGTTATCCAAGATGAACCGTGCAATCTCCCTCACGTCACCCCTGTCATGTGTGCCCAAGTTCCCCCCCTCAGCATCCAATTCCCTGCTAGGGCTTCACTGGAGCATGGACGAGGCGTCACCGGAGCAACACAACAGCTCCTGTAGTGTCTCCGCGCACCAGCGAGGGAGAAGTTGGGGTTTGATGGCGGTGGAGCTGGGGGGCTCACTCTCATAATTACAATAATTAACAGTTGCAGATTTAATTGGAAGGGAAGGCATTAACAGGAGGAACATTGCGGCGGCGTGTGAGGAGGGGAACCTTTGCTGCAAGAAGCTTTTGTCTTCCTTGTACCTAATGGTGCTTCAGCTGCTCCGGTTGGCAAACGCTGACACAACACAATGCACAACCACAACCGAGCTGCGGGTTCAGACGGCGGGGCTTGTCAGGACTCAGACTGGAGGCAGATAATTAGGTGCCAGGTTAATGAGAGCGCAGACTCTTGATGGCATTTGGTTACTGTATGTGGGCAATTAATGACTTTGTTTTTGTGTGTTTTATTGCCCACTTGAGTGGAAAACATAATAGATTATTCACCTCAGGCCTGCGTGTGGTGTTTGATGGAGTAGTGGCGACTCTGGCTAAAGAATCGCCTTCATTCACTGTGGCGAACGGTTAACTCACGACATTGCGGCGTTCTGCATGGAGTTGGAGAAATGTAATCTCGACTCGCTCGTGGCTACAGTGGAGCGTGACCTTTAAAGACAGTACCGCCCCTGGTCGCCAAGCCTAATGTTCAAAACTCTGAAGTCTCAGGTCAGAAGCAGGACAATGTTGCCACAAACACAAACCAGAACAAAGAAACCGAACCCTGTGGCCATAAGTGCTCAGTTAAATCAGCATATCGCATTTCATAATGTATTTGCAAAAACTCCATACCCCTCGAAAAGCTCTGCTTTCCTTCTTGGAGGATTTATTGGCAATGAATCCACTGAGAGGTCTTTAGACATCCTCTTCTTTAGCCCAATCACTCGATGCCTTCTATTTTGGAGTTAGTTGTTCTCTTGCCTGTGGTGGCCAATTAGAGCGCTATAAGATAAATGGGCGCCCACAACTTTGATGTCCATCTTTTTAATAAGCTTTGGTTAAGATGACATCTGTGTGAAAGAGTTCAATATCTTCACAGTGGGAGAGGAAAGAGGTTTATTCTAAAATGAAATATCATGTAAATACTGCTGGAGGTTTAGGCTGGGTGGGGGGATCACAGTGTCGGCTGTGACTCTGGTGCTGGCATTCATTATCTTCCCCTGCAGTCGTGCAGATTAGTCAGCGAAAGATGATTTTTAGAGCCTCGTGAAATCTGCTTTCATACCACGGAATCCGCCTCAGCATAAACAGGAAAAAAAATGTTTTTTTATGTGTGTTGAAATATATAGAACATTTGAAGCCTGGAAGACAGTATGCTCAAAAACATAATAAAAAAACTCCTACAATGCAAAGAGTTAATAGTAGAATGGAGTAACAGCGCTACACTGTCTAAAATGGAGGGGTCGTAGTGTGCTGCACGACTGTGTATGAATGGGCGAGGGAAAGCGAGGTGGAAAGAGAGCATATATCTAACCTGGCCTGCGGACGTGCTCCTTTATACGTGTGTGTAACTCAGTCAGGAATAATGTAAATGTCTGGAGAGTCTTAAGACTGAGCAGGCCTGTATAAAAGCACCCTGTTTCAGGCTAGTAAAACAAGTCAATAAATACCGCAGAGAAGCCGGTGCTGTCTGCTGCACTCTCCTGAATGAAAACAGAGGTGAACTGCTTATTTTCAGTCTGGCACCGGCGGTTGACAGCGGCATTATGGGCGCTCATACATTCTGACTATCACTCGTCACAAGCCATATCTGTCAACATTACACTCCAGTGCATTTTAGATGTAAAACAAGTGTTTCCTGGGAGGAGTATTTATGACCCGGTGCGGTCAGCGGCTCAGTGAACTAAACGCTTCCCACGGCAGCGTCCGACCGCCGCTATGACGACTTCTTTCTCTCTCACCCGATTCGTCAGTTGGTCCCTGTTGTTGATTCTCGCTAGAGGAGCAAACATGGAAGAATCACATGCTGAGCCTCGGCGTAGGGAAGCACTTACTATACGGGGAGCAGGCGGATCCAAATGGGCAGGCGATGACACAGACCCCGCACAAAATGGAAACACCATTAAGTAGGCAAACACTTCACAGCGATAACTGCTACCTGATTACAGCGGGGAAGCACAGCGCATGGTTCTCCTTTTTTTTTATTTATACTGTGTCAACACTTTGGGAAAGCAAATATTTCAGTGACTACCCTCCCTGAACTTTAATCCATATGGCGCATTCTGTTTGTCACCACAGATGTTACACTCCCAGTTTGGCTTTCCACAATAGGAGGAACTACTCCTCTACAAGCAGTGGCTCACTTGCTCTGCACCACACAGTGAATACACAGAGGTCACACACCGGGGCCGGCGTCAATCCTTTATTAAATTACCCAGCTATCTTATTTTCTGTCACCGCACTGATATGGGGGGTTATCTTTTTCATTTATGTAGCGGATTTGCAGGGGGATTATGCATTAAAGATTAAGGGCATGTATACCCAACACCTCAGCACAACAAAATGCAATACCTCAGACAGTGCACGGCTGACGGGGGTGAGGAGAAAACGCGGCGCTATATAAAACAAATCTTCAGCAGCCACAACCGGACAGGGTTTATTCTCCTCAGACAATACAAGCTGTGACTATACAGAATGTTTCAACCCCTAAAATACTGTGGTAAGCAATACAAATCCCTTGGACAAAATGAAATGTATTAAACATGTGGATTTCATAAATCTCCCTCTCCTTGGCCCCGGGTCAGAGGTATATTCACTACAGAGCTCAGCAGACACTTTTTCCCCCAGCATTGTTACTCTGAGTCGAAAAGTGCTGCGAGTGGTTTCAAAATGAATGTCAGCAAAAGCGCGGCGCGTACAGCGAGCAGCAGATCCTCACAGTAAAACGGTTCAAATCACTTACCCCTGCTACTTTATAAGGGTATTACAGAGGTGTGGGGATTTAAAGGTCTGCTATAGAAATATTACAGATGGAGGAGTGAACCGGGATCTGCATTGTCGATTTGAAAAGGCTCCGAAGATGAACAGTCCGGGGTAGTTCTCCAGGTTCATTCTCCACAGTGCAGATAGTGTCAAAAGAAATGGGGGGTGGGGGGGGGAACCCATTTGGATCCGAGCGCAACACTGTTAAACACCCAACTGGGATCCCTTTAACCTTGAGTAGCGTACCAAAGGTAGAGGCAGCCTGGGGCTATGGGGGCGACTGGCTACCACAACTCCCAGTGCCATGCTGCTCCACAGTGGGGGCCCCTACACGGCCAGATTGCCAGAGAGGCCGGCAGAGGTGGTGCCACAGAGTTACCAGGAGCTGCTCCAACATCCATTTGAGCTGCTCCGTTATCTATTTGTTTTTGTTCTCCAAACCAGTCTGGTTCCGGTCACCTCGCCGAGGAGGGCGTTCAGCCCGTGTGCACCTCGTGGCTGTCGGGAGCATCTGTCGGCAGCTCGTTCCTGAGACGCTCCCGCTCATTATTTAGCTGCTGTGATGGATAATCTGTGATCATTAAAAGATCAGAAGAGCTAAGAAAAGATCGGGAGTAATTATCATTGCTCTGTGGTTCGCACAGAGAAGAAGTGAAGGACTTTGAACAGGCAGCAAGTAGCATGGATACATAATCAAATGCTCTGTCTTTGCATTGGCAGTAAACAAAGCGCCAATGATGCATGAATATTATATATAGTTCTGTTCTGTGCTGGGGGGGGGCGGAGAAAAGATGGATAACGATAGAAGATGAATTAGCATGCGATAACTCAACACTAACACACCTCAACCCAATAATGAATCCTACAACCTGAGTCACTTCAATCCCTTCGTATGATTCAATCATTCCCGTGACAGCTGACTATTACTTCATCATTTCATAAAGACAGATTAAAAAGTTGTCAAATTAAATATTTAAGAGGGTCTGCAGGCAGCGGTGAATTTTTAAAGGAATAACACAGATTGGAGATGAAATGAGGCACCTATATGCATATTTTATGCCATAGGGAACGAACGCATATATTTTCCTCTAGGCCACCTACTTTGTAATAAAGAATGGAGTGTGTATAGATGTGGTAAAGCAGCGCAGCGGAAATGATATGAGAGAGAAATTGGTTTTACATAATGATGTCAAAAGGAATATGGCTGTGCATGGTCATGTGGAATAAAGATAAGATTCTCTTTCTCCGTGAGTGAATATTTGGCTAATGGTTTCTTCATTTCCTTAAAGGATAAAGACGGCAGCTTTGTGTGAACCATGAATGAGGCTTCTATTGAATGAAGTTAACATTTATCTTTCAATAGCCGACGAGATCTGTTGGAGGAAAAAAAAGAGACACCCATGTGAGGAGCGGAATACTCAATGTAGAAGCTCTGTCATGTGTTGAAATAAAGAGAAAGTGACAAGTGACAGTAACTGCGATCACATTTTCAGCGGGAGGAAGGTTTTGAAGAGGAGAACAAAGCCATGCAGAGAGGGTTAAATCTCAAACGGAGGAGAGGCTGCATTTCACCAAGTCAGCATCGATTGGAGTAAACAATGACTGATCAATACACACATAAAAGACTCCCTCTAACAAAGACTTGCATGTAGATTTCATAAATCATATCTCAGATACAGCACGGAGACGCTTTTCTCAAGCCTGTTGAATTAGCGGCAGGCCTTCTCTCTTTTCTTGTTTTCTATTCTGCAGCGGTGCACAGATACACTCCGGTGTCCATACACCCTCACTCATGCAATAAGCATCATTGTCACAGAGATTTCCTCTCCAAATGGTTCAGCCTCCACCATCTGCAGGCGTTCCCAGACACACCGCGTTGAGTCTGCCATAATGATGCATGACTAAGTACAGTTAAAGTGTTGCAGTCTGTTGGCAAAAAGCAGTCAAGCACTTTGCTATAGTGTCACTACGGATAAACCATACAGCTGAAGGTTGACGATGGATAAAAGGCAGTGACAGGACTGGTGATGTGACACTGTGTGTGTGTGTGTGTGTGTGTGTGTGTGTGTGTGTGTGTGTTTGTGTGGATTCACATGTGTATGAGAGGTTAGGAACCATGGCACAGCAGATTTGTAAGTGTTCTTTAACTAGGATGTGAAATAGGTTTGGACACAGTGAAATAAAAGGCTGTGCTGGAGCCTGTTGAAAGTGCTACACGGTTTTTAAAGTCATTCCTTTAGCCAATGAGCAGACGTACTCCTGTGCTTTTAGAGGAATCATTACCTCGTATCATTTGTCACATATAAGTGTTGTTAGCCGGCACGATGTGGAATCATCAAATGCAAAGGGTCTCATCTTCTGAATGTTTGATTTGCAGAAGATCAACACTGGAACTAGGGAAGTGCACGCCTTGCAGAGGACTGTTATTTTTTTTTACTTGAGCTCCTTTTACACAGGTCAAAAACCCACTAGCTTCCAATAACATCTGGATTGTGTCTGCAGTGTGACGGTTTCAGGTTCCTGACGTTGAACACTGCGCAATGGGGGGAAAACCAGAAAGTTAAACTTCTCTACTGGCAATGGGTAAGGAGTCAATCATCTTTTTTTTAAAAGCACAAATTTAGGTGCAAATGTGGTGTTATTTGGCCTTTTTCACCTTACTCTACTTTGGTGGGATTGAACAATGAGAGACTCAAGCCCCCTTCTCATCTCCAACCCAGTCTCTCGCTCTCTCACTTTTCTATCTATCTGTCTCCTCCACTGCTCTTCAGGGTAGATATTCAGCACAGAGAGAATCCGGAGGAGACAAAGAACCCTCCACCACACTGTACTCTGTTTGCTAAAGTCTTTTGTGTCAAAACGCTCCGGCAGACTTCGCCGCCGCTTTGCCGAGTTCAACGCCGCAGCCGCTTTCATGTAAATGATCTTGAATGTTATTTTCTAAAGAAATGCATTTTAAAGAGAAATTCTCATTGCTTTGCCTCTGCGTCTTGTCACAAACCCTTTTCTCTCCTATCTCCTCCCCTCTCTCGCGCGCCGGCTCCCTCCTGCCGCAGCCGTAGACTGCATAATTGATGCAAATACTGTCACATGTGTCAGGAGTGGAGGCTCTTCTAGTTTACTTCTACGCTACACTTTATCGGAGAGCATTAAGTGGAGAAAGCAGCCTCATGCCACGGGTTGAAAATCAGCTTGTCACTGGTCTTATTCGCGAAGCCGTTGCTTTGGGATTGTTTCATCAAGGTGATTGAGAACAAAAAAGTACGGCAGCAAATTCCAGCTTATGTTTTCGGAGACCTGCCACATACATTATTTATATTTGTTGCCCACCCTCGTCTCCCTCGCCATCTGAATACATCATCGCCTAATTCTCCAGCATTTCTCCAGATTTACTCCTATTTGCCCGGTATCCTTTCCACATCAACCACGTCCTACCATTAGGCCTGTAGAGCAACACTTTTTTTTATGTGTGTGACACAGACCTGAAATAATAGATAGCTGCTTTCAAGGAGTGCCATGATGGGGGAGCCGTAATGGCTGTTGAGTGACTGGAGTGCAGTCGGAGACAGAAACAGAATTTCATTTACAACAACGATACAGGAGGAATTATGTAAAATGCTAACATTCCATGCCATTTAATGAGCCATATTCACTAATGTCTAAGTCTACGGTCTGGCGGTAATAAAACGCACTGGCTGCCAGAGCTCTGCTGCTACACAGTTTCTGTCTATTTCCAGCTCTGTATGAAACAATGGTGCATAACAGAACAGGCAGACATTTGCAGTTCTCTACCCCTGTGCGCTGAATTCTCTTCAGACAGAGTGAGGTGCTTGTCTCCCCACTCTTCTCTTTCTTTTTTTCTCTCTGGCCAGAGTCTGTGCTACAGATTAAGTGACTTGATCCAGCAAACATCTGAAGAATTCGGCTCCACAAAGGGGTCAGACAAAGGCCAGGGGATAGCCTTACAGGTCCCCCCTCCATTAGCAGATCCACGGAGGTGTCATCAGGAGCGCTGTGCAACAGAGACGCCTCAAAAAGAGAAGATTGCCAACCGGGGTTTATCTCTCGGCTCCTTAATAAAACCCTCACAGCCTGCGCCCTACTTGGACATATGATCTCTGAAATTAACAGGAGAAACTGATTAGCCTTCCACTGTGAATGTGTGAGGATTTGTGTTATAAAACAACAAACACATTTCGGTTGGTAAATTGAATCCTACGTCTTGGCTATTTTGTCGATTCTTCACAGTTTCTTGGAAGAAGTATTTTTTTTTCCTCCCTGCACAGACAAGTTCTCGCTTGTGAACGGCAGTACTCACGCCAAGTGAGCTGCAAGTGCTGACTGTCTCTTTGTTTACATGTTTCTTGATATAGACAAACAAAAATACCCCATATTTCCCGGGCAACGGCATTCACAAAGAATATCTGGGGCTCCTCGAAAAAACATTTCAACTGTAATAAGCTTTTCTCGGTGAGAGTCTGCAACATTTCAGAGGGGCTGCTTTGAAGCTCTCACTGTGTTGACTGTTCATATATAGACAGTGCTTGGAAAGCCTGAGCGCCATATCACTGTAACCTCTCAGTGCCTCTGCATTAATAATTAATTGCCAATGTGAGTAAACACTGCGCTGTAGAAACAAGAATGCCCCTAACAACACAAGCCCGGCTGCTCCCACTTAATGCTGCACGCTCAACAAATTCAATGGAGTGGAGTGGATACTGTACATGCTAGTGTTGCACTGTCACAAACATCATGGAGAGGAAAAGAAACCACCATACTTTCTTCTGTGTAAATATTCAACCACGCAATTTCACCATGTTTGGTAAAATGTACTAGGAACGACTGTGTGAGTCCACGTCCTCGATCTGAGCAAGTGGCTCCATCTTTCATTCTGGAGCCGGACCTGCTCACGAGGAGATTTGGAGGCGTTGCTCTGGCGCAGTTACCCTTTAGCTCACAGGCAACACGCTGTGAGTTTACGGCTAACGCAGCCTCATTTATATTACTTATAGTGAGGAGTGTATATGTGCCGGGCCTGTAGAACATGCTGACCTTGTCACTGTGAGCAGCATCTCACCATGAGGAGCCTTGCTGGGGCTCAGGTAATGTTACCCACCCACCCAATGGCCTCTTGCTTGTGTTATAGATTAGGCAGCAGCCTGTAAGAGCGATGGTGAAGCAACATAAGAGGTCCAATGAGTTTTGAACATCCAGCTTGTTTCTACAGCAGAAATGAGAAGCTCCGTAATATTTGATGCCATGCATAGTCTAATCATATTACCATGGCTGCACATGCATCACCGATGA
The DNA here is from genome assembly GCA_038501795.1 of Pseudopleuronectes americanus. Classification (NCBI taxonomy): domain Eukaryota; kingdom Metazoa; phylum Chordata; class Actinopteri; order Pleuronectiformes; family Pleuronectidae; genus Pseudopleuronectes; species Pseudopleuronectes americanus. The sequence goes on along the minus strand of CM076718.1, from coordinate 17,190,301 downwards.
ACCTTATTTGGCTAAGGTGGTGGAACAGGACTGGCTATTGAGAATCCAGGGGCAAGGGGAGCGTCTTCTATCTTACTATAAATCCTCATTATTTCTAATAGCACTTCTGAAGGCTCAAGGAGTAGAGCAGAGCATGTTCTCTTTATTCTGCAGTCACTGACAGACATGGCCGAGCTCTATGGGTTAATGTAATATCACAGTTGGATGCCTCCTCAACTCACTTACATTCCCTGTTAGCTTAAAAGTCCTCCTGTGGAAAAAAAAAGAGAAGAAAAAGTGTGGAATGCATGAAAGGTGGTGATGATCATGGGGCCAATGACGGCAGAGGGCCCACGGAAAGTCTGAAACCTCATAATTCATATATACCCCATAAGGGAATTGGTCTGGCATTTAAATAATAATATATGTTAATGCATTAAATCAAGTGATGTGTTATCATATATATAGTGTTTTAATCTGAATAAACAAAAGAATTAAAAATGCACAAGTGACGTCCATAGTCGCACTTTGTCACGGAAATAACGTTGGTCTAAGAATAGAAAAATGGACTGTAAAAAGTCCGTGGCTCATCCACTGAGACTGGCATATCAATTAGGATTGTGAATAAGAGTGTAATTGAAAGCAACAGGAGCAGAAAGAAACGGAAATTCATCAAGGCAAGCATGGAAAAGCACAAATGAGTTCCGAGCGCCAGACACAGAGAGAGCTCCTTCCCCATTCTCCCGCTCCGTCTCCGCTCCACAACAGATCCACCTAATCTCTCCCACCATTACCAAACAATGAAATCAGCAACCAAACAACTCCGGCCGCCCGTAGTTTCCTTTAATAATTCTAAGCAGGCTAATTGTTTTATTAGAAAGTACAAATAAATATTTCTCACACCGTGTCTCCTTCCAGCCACGGCACATTCATAAAGTAGGTGTTAACAGCACGTCGGGTGTTAAGGTCCCACAGCCTCCGGGGCCACAGTAAAGTGGTAAATCTAGTTTTATAAAAGTGAGGAAAAACAGGAGCTCGGTGTGTAGCATTAACTACTTGCTGTTAGATCATCAGTCACGCCCTCTTATTGGTGGTTATTCGTTGCCTCTTAATGTGCAATTTTGAACACACTAAGAAATTGAAGCGCCTTTAAGGGTCAAAGGTTGCCTGGCAGGAACTTTTATATGTTGATCTTGATTGGTGTGTTGGAGCTCTTAGCTTGTGATTGCTTTGCAGGGACCCGGATCACTGGCCAGCCGCATCTGTGTCTTCCTAAACTCTTATCTCTGCTGGCAAGCGAGCACACCGGTGCAGGCCTGCCACACGATCATGGTTCCATGGCTCCACCATCACTAAATGGCACGTTCTCCCAGCCCCAGTCCTCCCTTTGCTAGGCACGGGGCTTCTCCAGCTGCAGCCTAATTTCCTGTGACTTGCCTAATTACTGTAATTAAGGATTAATTGCCATTAATTATTCACACATAAGCTCATCGCAAATCATGGGGTAAATGTCTTATGAAAGCTGCCATACAAGCCATGTATAAACACACTAGGATGCTCCAGGCGGCTGAATCGATCACTCAGCCCTCCAGCAAATCTCCGCGCCACACTTAGGAAAACAACGATAACTCTCCCCAAAATCAAACGCCTATGCAGGTGACGAGGGGAATCAATTCACCTACTTTACTCTCAGCCTCGGCTACATGCCATCTCGTCCCGGATGTGAAGCGGACACAGAAAAGTGCACGCCCAACTTTTGATTAACGGGTGTGATGTCTCCAAACACAAGATAATGGAAGGAGATGAGGCTGAGTGAGGGAGACGTATAAGCAGAGGCTAATTCCACTCTAATCTTCCTCTGTCATCTTATCCTTGATTTCAGCAGCAGAGGAATCAGACCATTCAATCTGCTGTCACAGGAAACAGGTGAGCAACATGCAAATCCAGGAGAATTCCTCATGATTCATGCCGATCCTTGGAAGTTGGTTTGAAATCTATTGTGTTTAAATTCTGGGAAGTTCTCTGAAACCTGAGATGAATTGTTGGGTCAAAGAAAGGAAGAGAAGCTTTTGTCTGTGGCCGGTGATGTCTGGGAATTTCGGTGTAGACTCAGACTTAGTGCAGGGGGATATTTACATTCTGTGGATTCCCAGGCATTTTTGAGGAAATAGTCCTTAAGGCTTCAGCATCATAAAATCATAATAATGGCCATAATGTAAATCTGGTGAGCATGAAATGTCTTCCAGGGCCCCGCATGCAAACAGTATTCAAAATCAGACATTTTTACAAGGCTTTAAATCAGCAGTGGGGCCATGTGTTGATAGGGAACGAAAAAAAAAGAAGAAGTAAACTGCCTGGTGCTTCACACGGGGTCTGTAAGAGCTCACAGAAACGTCACAAACTTCACCGTAATGTACAAGACTGACAATTATTTCTGAATCCTCGTGTAGCAGCATTGAAAGCTGCTGCCTCAGCAGTGACACTCTGCACCAAATCGGCTCCTGCGTGTCTTTTTTCCTTCTTTTCTCTTTACATGGGTCACTAAGCGAGACGTGGGACTGGATCAGAGAGGACTAATTGCTGGACCAAAGGCAGATGTGGCAGATTAATGCAGGAAACATCTTCATTTTTGGGGACATAAGTTTGTGTGTCTGATTTAAACATTTATGTTAATGGGCCTTCTGGCAGCCCTTTAATGCTCTGCACTCTCTTGTAAACAGCCACTCTGCAAATCCATCACTGGGCCATCCTGCAGGAAAAAACCCGAGCGGCACAAGGAGAAGGGAACAGATAACAGCTTTCCAGATCAGGACGAGGGGATAACAAGACTTCAGACATGCAGAGGTGGCCTGAGCCAGTGCTGGCAAGATTTCTCCTGATCAGCATTATTGCAGCCAGGGTTTAATTTATAGAGCTGAGCCAGTCCTGTTTTATGCATTTGTTAGATTAATGTGCAGAGCCATACTTTTTTTTCTTTTTTTTTACTGCTATAGTCTTTGATCAAGTTCAATTTCTTGGGATTAACCTGAGGATCAAGCATGGTCTCTGATCCATTTCAAATCACCAGCAGCCTCTCCAGCTGTGATTGAGTTTCTCATCTGTTCTAGTCTCTAATTACAACAACAGTTTAAATTGTCAAACCTGTCCCACTCATGATGGGTCTTTAATCTTTAACATATTCATTTCTTCTTATTTTTAACTTTTGCGGCGTGGCCCTCAAATTAGCACGTGTTAATTGTTACCTGAGGAGCAGCGCGGTGCTGTGATAAATGCTACTCTTCACCGAGACACAGGAGAAGTACCCGATTGTGCCGTGGTGTTAATATGTAAACGTGTTGTATAGTAAATGTGTCAGCGCGCTGTGTGTCGTCAGCTCCTGAGTTATGGGACCCCACAGCCTGCAAAACTTTCTGTGGACCCCGCTGCCCCCCCACACACACTTCACACCCCCACCTCCCTCCCTCATGCACCGTCGAGTCGCTGATGTCTAATTGATACCTCCCTATTTATTGTCACCTTCCCTCTCTGTCAGCTGACTTGTGTTCTCCGTGTCGCTTTGCATTTATGGACTCCTGGCTGCCTTGATCCCGGTAATTAGACTTTATGTGCTAATTGGTGTAAATACAAAGATGGGAGTTGCACGCGAACACTTCACACCGGGGCTATAAATTGTGGCTCTGATAAGTGTGGGTTGCGGTGCGGAGGGAATAGCACAAGTGTCTCCGGGACACTGATATTTCTGTCAGCAGCCCTCTCTCTTCTTAACACTTTCAAAGAACGGTGCTCTGAAATAGATCTGGACAGCTTCCGACAGCTGTGCCTGGTTTGGCTTTGAGAGTCTCATTTACCTTTGGATGTCAAATGTCACTATTTTCAAGATCAAGACCAAGTCGGCGACTGATTTGCCAAAGCATGATATCTGCAGCAACCTCATTCATATCATACGTTAATAATTGGAATAGTATATTTCATTTATAGGATTTTTTTTGCACTGCATTTTAAGTTTTGATATTGTTTTTGAGTGTGCAGTATTACTTATTCTTTACAATCTGCAGAAAAGGAAAGTGATGGTTCGCCTCTTTTATGTGTACTGTGCAGTTCCATTACACTCCGGCCCTCCAGTATTCCCATTTGAATGCAATGAAATGTAAATTGATTGTGTTCCAACGCTGACAGGAAAACCTGAGAATAAAATAATCAACGACTGGGGGGATGCTTTGCTGACGCAGATATCTTAAGATTATGACACAATCACGACTAAGAACAAGATTGTAACAACAATTGTAAACCTTATGTTCATGGTAGGAAAATGCAGTGCAGGTCCTCGCATTGTAAAACTAAGATGAATTACTGCTTGTGCATAAAGGTTGTTGAGCCTCAGCCCTGTGGTTAAAGGCAAGAAACATGATGCTGCTCTTGAAAGCATAAGAAAGTCTTTATAGTGGTCCATGTCTAGTGATATGTATTTGACCATTTGGGTATTCCCGTTGTAAAGGTCTTAAAAAAGATAACATATAGATGTAATAATAGGATTAAATCAACATTCATACATTTTCATGAATCTTAAAAGTATAGATGCATAAAATAAATAATAATCATGGAGGTATGGGTGATGCATTGTACTGTATTAAACGTTTAGATAAAAAAATATACCAATGAGTTATGATTTAATCCTTCAAAATCAATACCTGTTTTGAATTGTTGAGTGATCAGATTATTTTACAGCATGACTTCAAAGCCCCCACATCAAAACCAGTCTGCCAGTCTTCCCATTACGATGTAACATGGTTCTTAAGCCATCTGCTTCAAAATGCTGCTTTTCCCTGAAATGCGAGGCCCATTTATGCAGATATCACACAGCAAACTTTTGCGCTGATTAAAATCGCAGCTCGCCCGTGTGCTTTTTCACATGCAAACACACAGATGTATGTTCCTCTCCCTCCTTTTCATTTCCGACTTGATTCTTTTTAAACTCTGTGTTGTCAGCAGATGTCCTTCTAACGGAGACAAAGAAAATGAGAGGGGGCTGGATATCATCAGCATAGAAATGAGCCTCCTCTCGATGCCCCTTCTAAGGCACAGCCACGGCGCCGCTCCAGCCACTGCACTACCTTTTCAACTTGCAAATGACAGTGTCACCAAATGCTATCCTTCCATCAATCAAGTCTGGGGGGGTCATGAATATACAAAAGGCAAAGCGGAGCCCGGCTGCCTCCTGCAGCTCTACTTGGCCCAATTATACAGGCTCAGCTTTCTCCTGTGAGCTTCCACTTTTTGTTTCAGTCTAAAGGGTACAGTCCAAGGCAGCCCCGGGCTTAATCAAGGTAGGTCACGCATACTGGACCCCTCAAGTGGACTGCAAATGCAAGTTAAATGTGGACACCAAATGTCATCTTTCTTTTACATCATTACTGCTAGGGGGCAAAGACAGCAGGGGTCAGCTCCGCACCCCTTTTTTCTCTGTGCACATTCCATGCAGTGAAGTCCTCCTCTTTACCCAAACACAGGGCCGGGCCACTGAGCCACCGCCGCAGCCCCTCCTCTCTCTTTTGCAGCAGCCTGCTTGCCCCTTTCTTTACCCCAGCTGTCAAATCCTAGTAGTGAATTAGCATTCTAACGGATACGCCTCAACCCGGGGATGAATTAGCACACAGGAGTAACTAATGACCTCCCTGCTGATAGTGGACCTTATAGTCGATGGCACAGCTGATCAATATCACCGCTTCAGCTCAGGTTACGCTCCCTCCTCTCTTCTTTAGTTTTCACTGGAATCCTTACACAACCTCAGATAAGACACTAAAAACAGTTAAACACAATACAACACCAGCACAGAATACACATCGTATGCGTTGATGCTTATTTGAATATAAGAAATAAGAACAAGACTCATCAATGCACCTGAGTGGTGACCGCTGATACATAAAGCCCATTGGTCAATAGTGTCTCATTGTTACGGATGCATCCTGATGGAGAGGGTGAACGAGAGCAATCCATGTGTTAATGTAAGTAATGTTACTTTTGCATCAATCACTGAATAAAGCGATTCTGTTCTTGCTCCGTGTTGACACGATGCTGCAAGAGCCGACTAATCAATCATCTCATTAAAGCTGATGATTCTAATTGTTTTTGATGAGCGTGGCACCGACGCAAAGGTTAGGACCGTTTCTGTTGTATTGAAAGACGGGAGGTTGAATGGATGCGTTGTGCGTTTGTCACGTATGAGTGTGACACTGATTAATCAGGAGCTGACTTTTTTATTTAAGCTCTTAACAATTAGTTGATTCCAAATGAGCCGACTTTACATAATCACCCCAAGAAAGACAAGCCGCTGACCACATATATTGTAAAATCGTGAAAAGAAGCCGCTGTCAATCTTGTCATGTTTTCCCCGAGACCCTTTGGAAAACAAATGCACGGATAAAAAATACGTCGAGTCTTGAAATAGAGCCGACAAGCAGTTCTGAACGAGCTTTGATCAGCTTTTTTGATGTGTTAATGTGTCAGCCGAGGCACAGCAATCAAGCCACAATAAGTCTCCGAGGAGTGTGGGAGAGAGAGGGGTTAATGTGGGCCTACGGCTGAGAAAATAAATTACTCTAAATATGTAAGTGGACGTCGGAATGGGCCCTGCAAGAGCAGAGTGGGTTTGGGTAAACCAACAGTCTGTCTGCAGTAATTTATAGACAGCTATGATAAATACTATTTCTCCATGACAGTCACATGAAATAATAAACCATGGCTGGCTATAAACATTACTAAATCCTGACACTATTGATTTATAATGTCTAACAGTGACATCAAACCAAACAACTGACAGAAACAATGCCAGGGCTTTAGGAGCAGTTTGTCAACTATTAATTCTGTCAAAGGGGGTTTCACTCTAAGCCGAGGGAGCTTGTCTTGCTGTTGTCAATCCCTTCCCTGGAAACAACCGCGGCACGTCCGCGGGTAAGGGCCCTAGGCGCTGCTCCGTTAGCCCTAATTACCCCCATCCCTGCTTTGGCAACGACACGACCAGCCTCTATTTAAAATGCATGTTAATTATGCAAATTATTAATTGGGCTGGTGCTTGAGGATTTGTGTTTATGCCCGGATTAGAGTTAATAACTGTATCAAGCTACGTTTTAAGCCTGACCTATGACAAGTAATGCTGAGGTGCTGAAAGGGATATTTTCCAATACATTACCCTCTCTTCTCTTCCAAGTCCGTTCCCCATTACGAAGGCTGAATAAATGACACACAGATTCTCCGGCCTCGCGACAAGACCCAGACAGTCTGCATGTGTGCTGTACTACACCATGTTGTGCTTTGTTTAAGGATCTCATGGCGGTACAGGAGTTCATATTCGCTGGTGACAAGTATGTGCACATAACAGCCAAACACCTTGACGTGCACACGCACAGTCCCATAAACGGTGGTGGGTCTTATTTCATGGTCGTCCAGGACTGGCTGTCAGGCTAATTGCATACACCTGTGATGGAGACCACACATGCTCCGTCACCACCTGCCACGGGAACAACAACACTGAACTCCGAGTGCCCAGTAACCGGAGTTCAGACAGAGATCAGAAGTCAAACCCAAACGTCTTGTACTCCAATCCAGTCGTGAAATCCGTCACGTACAGCGGCCATGTTTGTTTGCACAGATTTCAGCATTCAGCACAACCGTTGACTGAAGAAAAAGTTGCCACCCACCTTACACCACCTTAATGCAGCCATCTTCAGTTTCACATTGTTTCTGTGTGTTCGTTATGGATCTTCCTCAGCTCCACTCAGTCCTAAACATCCTGCCTGAGCTCGACAAACCACTGGGACCTTTGGGAGAACTCCTTCCATGGGGTTAAGCTCGAGGTTGTGTGCCAGTCATGTATAAATGAGGAGCTGCTGCACAATACCCAGGAGGTATTAAAGGAATATCAGCTGCCAAAACCTTGGCATTAGAGGACCAGATAAACACTTCATCCAGAGCTGTGTTCTCTCTTTTTAAAGTTGCTTTGTTGGCAATAAGACGTGTCAACATTTCACGATGTAAGTTGTTTGGTCGGTAAAACCCCTGTATTGTTGACTGTTTCTCAGGTTAGCTAGCCTTTGATACAAAAGGCTGAAAATTAAGATTTGTCTCGTTGTAAACTGTCATTTAAGGTTACGTAGTTGTATTTAGTAAAATAAATTAATATTCGTATACTTTTTACAATGCTGACGTTAGCTTTAGCCTTTGATATGATAAAAGGCTAAAAACAAAATTTCGTCCTCTCGTCACAAAGTTTACTATTTCCATGAGGCTAGCAACCAAAGTATCAAATAGAATGTCTTATTCCCGTCCGTTCTGTTTTTAAGTCTTCAACAATTGTCCGACTATTAATCTTTTGTGTTTTTTTCCAGAAATTCAGACACTTTTTAGGATGAAACAATAAACACACTGCAGAGGGTGCCGACCCCGGTGTCAGCCAGTCAGCAGTCTTTCCACTTCCTGCCATGACTGAGACGGTTAAGGGCACATTAAGCTATTTTGCTCAATGGCCCTTGACCAATATAAAGAAGTACTGAGATAGCGTGTTCTGATTTATGCCCTGTGAAGACATTATGAATGCATGCAGGCAAATGCATGAACACAAACACACAGTGATGATGAAAAAAGAAAGTAAACCGAAAATAAATAGATAGATAGATAAGCGAAAAATAAATACACTTTCCATATGTTATCAGCAGAATTCTTTGTCCATTGGATCTAAATTATAGCTTGATTAAAGTCTTCCAGAGGGCTACAGTAAATCCTGTTTGAATGTTTGCTGCAGTTGCTCTAAAATGAGAAATATTGATCAGTATGATTTCCCTGGGTACTGGGGAGCTGTAGAGGAAGAGTGAGAGACATTATTTAAGGGACATGGAGCCTAAGTTGAAAAAAAGGAAAAATAAGGTGACGTTATGGTCCATGCTTTGAAACATGACTTCGTCTGAGTGGCCTGTGATGGTAAGGCGAAAAGGTAGTTCATCATTGTCTGCATGGGAACCAGGGGGGGTGGTTGTCTGGTGTTGATTTTACATTATTAATTTGAGGCACACAAGGTCATTGGGGCCGCTATAGTCATGAGAACCAGTTGTTATCTTAACACGGCTGTCGGGCTGAATCTGCATTGACTGATTATGCCATTGATTGGTAACACTGTGAGGGAGGCAGCCTTTCGGATGTTGCTCCGAATTCAAAGCCTCCACGCAACCTAACACATCACCTGAAAAACAGGCCTTATTAGTTGTACTTTGCACCGGTCTCTGCTGCGTTAACTAGCACCGAAGCACCAGGAGTGTTGTGCGAGCACGTTTCAGACACCTTCAATCTGCTGTAAGTAAATCAAATGTAAATGTCAAATTGTTGCAAACATATGCTAATGCAGGGGGGTGGGGGGGAGCCTCATGCGTGAGGGTGGGGGTGTGAGGGGTGGTGGGTTGGCGGGGTGGGGTGCATAAAAACCAAATAGAAAATAAACATCACAAAAACTGTGAAATCTAAAACAAAGGGGGGGCTGAATCCTGAGCAGCTGGCATGGAATGAATTCTTCTGGAGAGGGAATGCCAGTTTCAGAGCGCCCCGAGCATCGATTTGGAGCCAAGGCAGTAAACAGCTTTTATCAGCAATAATGATGGCATAATCCCAGCTAAAGAGGAAAGTAGCATATGGTGCAAAGCTTACAACTGCAATCCCAACAAAGTAGGGGGGATTTTCATCACTGTGTCCACTTGAAAGACAGTGTGCCAATGCTTTTTTTTCTTCTTCTTCTTCTTCCAATGATCAGATTCTACGCAGTGAATTTCCCTGACATTTTCTTTCTCACCTGTTGACTTCATCCAGTTACATATATGCCAACTGTAAAATTGTAGAGTAAACAATAGAAACGTATGTACATATTAGCATACACATGAACCGCAAGGTGACCCCCCCCTTTGCCGTACAAGCGATTCCGCATTGCAATCCTGCATTTATATGAAGTGCAGATATCGAAATTTGTCGCGCAGCAGAAATTACTAAAGACTCTCAAACATTCAGCTGCCACCTGCATTGAAGCCAAACAATGTCTGTATTCGCTGTGTGAGTTTTATCGGTGGCCTCCTTCATTAGACCCATCAAGTTTTTTCCTTTTGATCAGACAACCACGGCCTGGAGACGGCTCTTTCTCAGGAGCAGAGTGTAACGCTGCCAAGTAGCACTCCAGACTGGCTTCAACCTCTGTCATTGATTTTCCTCCAAGCTGTGACCATTCATTGTTTGTGACATTCTCCTGTCGGCTCTTTAACACCCTTCAACCAAATCAATTTCATATTTTTGTCAATGCCTTGCCACTGGATGAGCCAGATGGGAAGGGACGTCACATGATTTAGGATGTCGATTTTCTGGCAACTGTTTTATCTGCAGTTTTTGCAACACTTGGAAAGCTGACATGATGGGTTTATTTAAAGACATACACTATAATAGGAGAGGCAAAAATAGGCTGGCGTGCATTATAGTAGAGCTGAAACCATTAGTTATTAATGTACAAGTTGATTGACAGAAAGTTAAAGAGGAAAAATTTAAATGAATTATTTAACTCATTACTTCAATATAGCTTGTGAACTCTGCACATCTCTTTGTTTTATATCTTAGTAAATAGAATATTTTTGGAGTTTGGACAGTAATACTTACACATCCTTCATTTATCATTTCTAAGCAGCATACAAACATTTAGAAAATGTTTTACAACACAATAAAACAGGACCAATATAAACAGTTATTAATGTAGAAAATTTATCAACTGACAACAGAGTTATATTTCATATAAGTGTTTTATCATATTATAATTTATTATCGGTTAATACATTAGCCTCCACTAATATGTGCCTACAGGACGAGATATACTTGATAACAAATTCATTATAAACCCTAAGATATGCTTTCAATGTCATTGTGGTGTGTTATAAATAAATAATTGAGAAATAAATCAAGTGATTTATTCCCAATTTTTGTGTTCAGTTGTTGCCCTGCATTACTGTCTGAAGCCTCTACCTCCAGACAAATAGCTGTAACATTTAAGTCTCTGATTATCAAAGCTCAGCAGGACATTTTAATACCTGTTATCTATTGTTTTTCTCCTCTATCTGAATCTCTTCATTTGTATTCTGTGACAACCAACAAACCATACCGCAGATAGTTTGACAGTGAAACCTAACAACTCTACACGCTGTCTGTCATTGGTCAGAAAAGGGTTCTACTGATGATGATGACGATGATGAAGATGGTAAAGCTACTGTTGGCTGTTCTCCTTCTTTGCGTTCAACCTTAAATAGCTATTTATAAGCAGCAGTAATAGTCATGGACATGCCAAAAGGGAAACAAACCACAAACCACTTCTTTCCTCAACTCTAACAAATGACTAAATGTCTTCTTCGCCTCCTCATAAGCGTTGCAGACCATATGGCTTTGCCCTCTATTATACTCTCAATATCACACACTAACAATGACAACAATAATAGCACCAGTGACCTTGACTTCCCGTCTGGACTCTAAGAATAATATTTGATAGCAATATTAAGTGCAACAATAATGAGATGAATATTCCCTCCATTTAGTGTAGACAGCTTTAGGACAAATTCTGAAGGGAGAGCTGCCTGCTGCAGCTACATGCTGGTCACTCTTAGTTGTCAGGGCTGATTTATTGCCTCCTAGCTGTTCAATTTCACATTTTGTCCTCGTCATATCCCCGACTCATGATCATTCTGCACTGACCCTTGTAGGGCAGGCAGGGAATATTGATAAAACAATTATCTGCTTGCCGTTCATTTGATTTTCCATTTCAATTACGGATTGGAGGAGGCAAAAAGAAAAGATTGCGGCATTGATTTTTTTTTCTACCTTACAACAGGAAGGAGGCAGGCTTTGATGGGATGCTTTGGTGACATGGAATCGAGGAAGGAGAGGCGCTCAGTAGTTCCAAGAGCTATGCTTCTCTTTTGTAAAGGCTTTGCTTTATGAAGCGTTTCTGCATTAAGCTTGATTTAGCACGGCCCACTAATAGTTTTATAAAAATGTAAAATGACACACACGCTCTGCACCTCCCTTTCATATCGTGTGCCAGACAAACGCATCCAGTTTTCACTAACGTTTTTTTCGGACTGAGTATTGATTTTGACAATTCAAATGTGATGAGTGCAACAGGATGGGCTCCTCTCCGGGGAAGGGGGGGGAGCAGCATGTTCACGCTGATGCTGACCTGAGGTAAACACTGTATGTGGCTTGCACTCTGGAGGCCAAAGGACCCCAAAGGTCATAGCAGTTTGTCAGCGACACCATCCCACTCTCTCCCCCTTTCTGATGGTCTGCCACTGTCTATTTGTCACTCTGAAATGACAACAGAGTTGCATCATACTTGTTTTTCCTGCAGCATTGACACAATGCTCCGGCACCTCTCCATTGTGCAATGCACTGTAACGGAGAGCACAGTGTCGAGACAACTGCTGCTGCAACAGATACAAAATAAACAGAAGGTAGAAAATACAGTAAAGGATTTAACCGGGGGAAAGTGTGTGTTAAATGTGGAGTTTCTACAGAGCAAGCCATGTCAAATGAATCCATTACCACATAAAGTAAATAGATTCTTCTGTAAATGATTTGGAACATTGGTAATGGCTGAAGACCTAATGGGAATCCTGTAAAATAGCCTTTGGGGAGCCTGGGAAAATCTGCCTCAGTGAAGTGGCCGGCTCCTGGCCAAAACCCTGTGTAGAGGGGAAGGGGAGGAGAGGGGAGGAATAGACTTCACAGAGATGACAGAAAGCGAGAGAGGGAGGGCGAGAGAGAAAGACAGAGACGGGTCAGAGAGAGGCAGAGCGAGAGAGAGAGAGAGAAACCACACTCTGAAGGAATCTCCCCCCACACGTGATGCTTAAGTTCCACTGTTGAGCATAATCGCGTATAAACGCTGAAGACTTGAAAGGGCTGATGATAATGCTATTGCTGTCCAGTGATCCAGCGCGGTCACAGGCAGCAGCAGCAGCAAGGCACAGTGCTGTACTACTTCCTGTATCGCGGTGTGCTCCAGCGCACACGGCCGCTCCCAGGGGATCTCACATGGCTGACCTTAAATAAGTTTGGCTTTGATCAAAGTTTACCGTTAGCACGACCGGTCTGCTTGCTGCAGATCAGGGGGATCAGGGAGACCAGACCCGGGCGAGGAGGTCCTGGCAAAGCCTCCTTCCCAAAGCTCCAGTGCACCCTTTCCAACACCGGATTATGTTGGGCAATTAAGGTAATGAACTGGCTAACGTAGCAGCGCATAATGATTCTTTTTATCCTCATTCTCTAAGGTGTCCCGGCTGTGGTTTCTCTGACACATCTCTCTCAGCAAGGCAACTTGTGATACTTTATATTTTGAGTCCCGGTGGTCGGGGATGTCTGATAAAGAGAAATGATATCACAGGTAATAGAAGACAAGAGAAAACCACATCTCCCGCAGCAAAGTGAAACAGTGGAGCTCTTGTTCGCGGTCGGAGCAGTAAGGAGACACCAGGAGAGTGTGCGAGAGGAAGTCGAGGAAGGAAAGCACCTGTGCGGACGTGCACGTTGGCCCCGCACCGGTGCACACGCAAGTGAGCAGACGGGCCTCGCGTCGATCTGTGTGGCGGTGCAGGCTCCCGCATCCCAGTTCCCCCAACCTCCCACCCCATCAGCGCGCGACTTGTCTGCCTGCTCGCTTTTCATTTGAACACATTTTCTAGCCAAAAATTTCACTTCAATCTCACCTCATCTCTCCATACTACATTAACCCCTGGCAATTGCCTTCCAAATGACCCCATTAAGCTGTAATTGCCTCAGCAGGCCTGCTCCCTCGCTTGTAATTCTGTGCAGCGAACCCACCAGACGTTCCCCCGGCATTGTTTCATGTTCTGGCTCCCATCAGCCAGTTCAGACGCTGACCCCCCCCCACCACCACCACCCCCCCACTCCCACTCCCACTTCCAACCCTCCACCACTGCTCCCCACCTCCCCTCTGTCGTGGCCGGAGCTGTCGATGCTCTCCACTGGCGGTGACACTGGCAGACTCTCCTGTTCGTCTCCGGCAGCGAGCTCGCACAGGAGGCGCCATGCCCTCACTTCCTCTACAACAGCCCCACTCGCTGTCAATTACACAAGCACATACATTCACTATGAGAGGCCCTAAACTAAATAAACCTCAGCCTGGCTTTTCATTATGTCATTCCCCGGCATCCAATTCATAAATACAATGTGCACAGTATTCTGTCTGACTTGAGATAAAGGGGCGGCAACTAAACAAGATATTTACAGGAGTTCACGTCACGTGTCAATTACAAAATTAACTGTGGCGTAGTATTTGTGCGTTAAACCATCAGTTCTCTGTTCACTTGTCATTAAGATGCTGTTGGGGGCAGAGGGTGTAGCTCTCTGATGACACCCGCCACGGCACCTCCCAGCACAACCTCACCTTTTTCTTGTTCCCACCGGGGAGCTGATGTCAAGACTGCTCAACTTTTTTGACGAAGGCCTCCGCGGATAACTAACGTGCGAATGCGGAGAGGTGGAGAAAGCGATCCTGACAGTGATGTATTGCAACTAGTTGCAGGTGTCAAAAAGAAGATGCTCCGCCAGCCATCGGAGTGCATGCACTGTGTATATGCATGCATGCACACGTCTGCGCCCATGTATGATTTTGTGAATGCGTGTCCCCGCTGCACGTCATGTGTATATTAGTGTGTGTGTGTGTGTGTGTGTGTGTGTGTGTGTGTGTGTGTGTGTGTGTGTGTGTGTGTGTGTGTGTGTGTGTGTGTGTGTGTGTGCAGATGTTAGACGTGTGTGTATATGTGACTGTTCATGATGTGTCTAAGCCTTTACATGTGACCTGGTGTGGAGGGGGAATCAGACTAATAAGCCATTCAACACTCCCTCTCTCTCAAGCAGCACATCCTCCCTGCCGCCCATAACAGATTGGTGAGCTCATAAAGGTTCAATGCTGCCACATAGTCAGCCCTTACTGTCATCGTCTTCACAACATCTCCTAACATATATCCCTTTACATTTTTAAATAAAGGCTCTTTAGGAACGTGCAACCAAATCGACAAAATCCAGTTACGCTTATTTCCCCTTTTTTTTTACACTGCAGCTTTTGAAACGCGGCTCCTAAATTAATTCTAGGCCTGAGATACAGAAGCTTTCTCTGAACACACAGACCTTCAGGAGAGCTTTAGATCATTTCTTTCTCTCATTGCCCGTTTATTTAAATTCATCCTTTTTTTGCTAAGCAAATGTTCCCAGGAATATCAAGGTGTTTTTGTTGCAAAGCTCTAACTGATCCACGGGGATTTGCTTCCAACAGCCTGTCTCTCCCTCGCCTTTCAACACAAAACTCTGCGCTCCAATCAAAATGAACCACCAGGGACCCCCCCCCCTCCCCCCCCCTCTCTCTCCTCCCTGAGCTACGCCTGCTCCGAGTGCTGTGATAGCAGCCTCTCTGCCATTGATCGGGGAGTTTAGCACAGAGCATGCATGCCACTGTTAGCGGAAAACAAAGACCTCTTTCCCTTTAATAGTGGCGCCCGCCGTTAATGCAGCTAACGCCTTGTGTTTCCCTCAGCCCTGAAGAATGAATGAAAGAAAGCAGATAGCAATTAAAAAGGTTAACTAGGGTCCACGTCTCGTCACAACTCATCTTTCTCACACAAATCTTTTTTACCTCATAAACAGATTGATATCTTTTCGGGGGGGCGGCACACGTTCGCTCGCCACAAGTGATAAAAACACGCATTCATGTCTTACTTATAATTGTGTTCCACACCGCAAATCTAATAGCAGACGCCGAATTCAAAAAGGAAACACAGCTTTATTGATCCACCTAACACAGACCAGGAGGATCTCATGAATTAGGAATGAGATAAATCACCATTAACCCCAGAGAGCCCAGCTTGTGGTCGACCACTGACATACCGCACTGATCTTCTTTTTTTATTTTTTTAATAATCAAGATAATCTTTCCTGGCAAAGTATAAATATAACTCTTCAATTAATACGGCATGTGTCTGTTTATTTAATCAAGGGCTGATTTACTTGTGACAGAGAATAAATTCTTCTATTTTCAGTGAGCCTCTATAAAATTGCCATCATTTTTAATTAATTCTTAATTAAAATATATTACACCACAGCTTCTACCCATCTCTCTTGATATTCTAACATAATCAATTCAGAACCATTTACATATCATTAATTAAAAGCTTTCCTCTCTCATCCTAAAAATCATAATGAGGGCCGATTCCTCATTAGTAACCTATAAGGGAGAAAATAACAATACTGTGGAGAATGGATGGCGCGTTCCACAGTGAGTTCTTTGTCTCGTAGTTTCTAAAAAGCATTTTTTAATGTCCTCAATTGGATTTAAGAATTACTGAGTCAATTCTGTCGACTCAATGATAATAAGTGAAGCAGCGCAGGCTTCCTCAGTATTTATCTTTGCTCGTGTGCTGCTCACAACAGTCAAACAAAGTCAGTCAGTGTCAGCAGCTGCATTGATTTTCAACTAAATTATATTTTAGCAGCGGGAAAAAACAATTAATTTTGACCACATTTAACAGTGTAATGCAAAGGGAGAAATTACAAACAAGAAATTATTTAAGAAAAAATTCAAATGTATGTCTTCAAAATATTATTTTGCATTGCAATGTGTTCTCTAAACACTACACCACTGAAATATGAGACTGGACTACAATAAATAAATGTCCTAACCTTGGATGAATACATGGCAGTTTTCTCTGAGCCATAAACAATTGTGCATGGATGTGAATGCCAGTTAAGTACTTGTTGTTATGCCATCAGACTGCATAATTCAATTTAACTGTAAATATTAAGTGCATCTAAACAATGGCCTAACATCATTTATTATCCAGACTTGGGAAAAAAGAAAGGCCAACACACACAGAGGGGCCCGTATCTTTCCATCTCCAGCTCGCTCTTAAAGAAGAGTAATAATATCAAGTAATGATAGGTATTGTTATGCCGGGGATCAGGCACATCCTGATGTTATCGCCCGTCTCTCACAGGTGCTCTGGCGTTACTTGTCAGGACTGCATGTCTGGGTCTTCCACATGTCAGATAAAAATCGCTGCACTTGGTGTTTCGGCAGCCTGACAGCAATTTATTTGAATGTTTTGTCACACTGGTGTTGGTGCATTTTGTGTGGGCTGCTCACCGGAATGGCAACAGCTCGCAGCTTCCTGACACGCACACACACACACACACACAAACAGAAATGGTCTACCACAAAATCAAAAATGCATGCTGCATGTGCTGCACATCTACTCTGGATAATTAAAACCTGTGTATGTAAAAAAAAATTATAACGATAATACAAATAGGTATAGTGTTGGTAAACTGAATTTTTTCATTAAATTTAACACCCAATAAGGCAGGTGAGAACACATTGTTAGCACTAGTTATACTTTTAAAAATATATATTTTCATTTACACCTTAGTAGTCACACACACACACACACACACACACACACCAACCTGCACGAGCCAAAAATACAATGTCACACCAGCCAGTAAACAGGTTACACTGACTGAATCTACAAATGCAGCTGTGCATATTCTGTGTTTAAATGTAAATCTACTTTATTTTTCCTTCCACTTTTCAACCTTATGTATATAACATCTCGGTAAATAACCCACTGGATTCAGAGCATATTAAACACCAGCCTCGCTGCAGCCTGATTCTCCGAGCTGACATGGAATATTGAGTAAGTTAATGAAATCCTCTCAAAGAAAGGAACTCTATTTTTACACCATGATAATTAAAGTACGACACAGTTATAATTTACAGCCCTCGCTTAATTGCATAGGAAAAGTAAAATGGGAGAGGTCTAAGAGACGAGATTAAATGTGTCCGTGTGTGTGTGCGTGTCCCTGTGTGTGTGTGTGTGTGTGTGTGTGTGTGTGTGTGTGTGTGTGTGTGTGTGTGTGTGTGCGTGCACCTCTTCAGAGAGTGCGTGTAAAAAGAGCTTCCTGTGCATCTAAACAACTGTATCTTTTAGCATCGGGGGAACACATCAAAGATTAGGTAATGAAATATGCACAGTCCTATTTCTCTGCTGCTGGGCCCTTTGACAAATCGAGTACAATCCCAAATCTCCATAAATCACTATTAAGGACAAGTATATCATCACCAGCGCATATATCTTCCCCAGCCTGACCTGTAGACTAATGAGAAAAGGCCCAGACTATCTTGTCTGATTAATTAATTCAAAATGTCGGCTGTTATTCAAATGTGAGGCTGGTGTTATTTGAATAACACTTGACAGCGACGCCTGAAGAAATAATTTCTGGTTTGCGAGGCGGCCGCGGCATTACTGATGATGGCTCATGGAAATGTTAGAAGCCTAGGAGTCTTTTCTCCCTCGTCGCCGGTCCTCTCGCGTTCCCTCCCCTCACCTTCTCAGTCATGATAGCTCCAAGAAGTATTTAAATTACTTCAACCGCACCGCCACCACCCCCCACACCATCCACCACCCCTTCACAATTATGGTTCTTCACGTTTTTTTTTCACTGTCTCTCCTCTCTCTCTCCCTCCCTCTCTCTCTCTCTGTGTGTTTGTATTCCCTCCCACCGCCAGCCCAGATCTACAGGGCAGCGCTTTGGCTCTGCAAGAGACATGCTGGCAAAGAGGAAGGTCATGGTTTTTACAAGTGCAGCTCCCCAATGCTGACAGCCCGTGCTGCCAAAGTGACACACTCTGTTTGGCTTTCCCACGTTCATAGAGCTCCACAGCACTTTGTCTTTATCACGGAGCACGCACAGGAACACACACACACACACACACGCACACACATACACACGCACACATATGCACACATTTAATCAGCATCGGAGCTGCATTTCCTGTCATGTGCAACAAAATGATCACACGTAGAGACACAATCACAAAATATTGCAACAGACACAAGTGGAAATGTCTTCCTTTCTTTCTTTCTTTCTATCTCATGCAAAACCCTGTGGATCGGGCTGGGTGGGTGTGGGTTGTAGGGGAAATAAGACGCTGGAGAAAGAAAACCATGAACGTACGTGCGAGGGCCTAGGGGCAGTGCACACCCCTGTATCGCTTCCCTCATCAAGCATGGATTCTAATCAGGGCTGGGGAGATATAAGACGCTCAGTCATTAAATAAATTAACTCTGCCACTCCGTGCTCTCCTTCAGCACCCGCGAGAGGCCCGCCGTGCTCTGCATACTTACAGAGGCTCCGAGCATCACGCACCTCACCTTCACCGCACAACCTCGCGGGCCTGTCATCACACATGCACGCGCACAGACACACACACCCACACAGGTTAGAAACTAATCTTGAATATTTAGAGAGGCAGAGCAACCACACCTCCGGTCCCTCAACAGCTGATGTGCACATTCGCACGTAAAAGCTCTTACATCATTTTATTGGAAGTCCCTAAAACAGCCCTCGGGACACTTTGGGGATGTCACCCAGTTTCGCTTTATTTTTTTTAAATCAACGTGTACATGAGTGATAAATAAAAAATCTGTGAAGACCAATGCTGATTCACAGGCTCTGTAGAGACAGCACCGACAGGAGTTTTTTGGAGGATCCGTGCAGTGTGCTGCCATTCATCAAGAGGAAGCAAGTGCAGTGACGAACAGTAAGAGAGCTCAGTGTCGGCTCGGATCACTGACACAAACAATCAAAGCTGACACACTCTTCGTATAGCACCTGCCACTCCGGCAACACAAATAGATCAATATGAGGGGAGCTCATTCACTGTTTAAAACTCATATCCTTGCAGCCACACCATCTTCCAGAGCACTGTGATGTAAAAAGTGCACGCTTAATACATATCAATCACCCTGACAGAGGAAATGCTTATTTGAGGAGCCAACGTGAGGCAAATACACCGTGTCAGCAGAATGTCCGTTGTCAAAACGTGCCATTTGAATTTTCAACTGCGTCGTGCGGAGACAAATGTCCTTAGAAAGCCCTTACGTTGCAATTTATATCATTTTAATGCGCGCTTTAATTCTCCATTACTTAAGGAGGAAGTACCTGGGAGGGTGGAGGCACATTAGAGAAAGTAAGGTATGAACAGAAGGGTCGGGGGGATCTCTCTTAGCAGACACAATTAAATATTCATGTGTCTCCTCCTAGGACACAACACATACAGATCATTATCATGGCTACAGCGCACCACCATTTTGTTCACACGTTCGCCTCCGAAATCAATGGTTGTGTGTTCAATTTCATGTGAACAGGGGACACCACCATAACATCAGTTAGAGTCGGTTTTAGTACAAATAATCACTTCAAATAATCCTCACGGGTTATTTAAAAATATATCTGTAGCTGTATCATTGTGATGTTCAGACTATTATTTAGGAGAGTTAGAAACCCGAGCAGTGGGCGAGTGTCTCTGCAAAGGTAAACAGGTATGTGTCGCTTTGAGCCACACGCCACGGGACAATACACAGACTCACAATGTTAGGGAATCATTCCAAAATTCATTAGGGGCTCTCAGTCCGTCCTGGCCTCCTGCTTGAGGAAAGAGCGAGAGAAGAATAGCAGTAATGTACTCTGGTTGACCTCCACTTTCTAAAGACAGGAGAAACCAACTATGCTTTTCAATCCAGATCAAAAGAGGAGCGAAAGGAGGGACAGCATTCCCCTGCTCGCCGTCATTAATCACAGCTTCCTGGGAGCAAGCGCATATTAATTTCTGTCAACCCAAACATCATTTGGTATTGTTATGCCACGGCTGAGTCCTCATTCACCAGCAGACGCCGGCCGTTCCTCCCGGTTTGAGGGAAGACAGGGCCTGTGTGGCTGCGTTTCAGAGCAAGAGGCCTTTATCCCTGGGGCTCTGACACCAATTAAGCCATTTCACCGAGAGACGAAAACAGGGCCCGCAGTTTCACTGTAACATGAGCCAGCATCTAGCTGCTGGCCCCTCGCCATCTTTCCATTACTTCAGACACAAAAATGAACTTCAAGGACTTAAGAAAATAAAGAGTGTGTGCTTAGTGGATGGCCACACTGACTCACGACAAAATTACCAAAAAAAAGCAGGTTCAAGTCTGTCATTAGCTCCATTAACGCAATTATTTGAAATTATTTTAAACACAGATTTAAACTCACAGGCAGTATCAAAACAATGCGATGGTATTATGCCACAGCTGATAAGAAAAACGCTCTGTCTGCACCTCCCTTTATGTCTTTTTTTCTGCCTTTTGGCTCCAGCAGAGTGGAGCTTGTCTTCGGGCTAAAGCAGAATAATGCAGGGCTTGTTATGAATTAAATATTAGAAATCTTAACACAGCAGCCAATAAGAATTATTTGCCTTATTAAAGCGGCAGAAGACGCTGATTAAAATTTCATTGCATTGCAGTCTTTTTCCCATTTCTGCCTTCAATACATCATTCTAATGTATGAAGTGTGGAACAATAGCACGTGGAACAATGGGAAGAGGAGACTTTATTTTCTGGCTTGCAAATGATGAAAAGAGCTCCGGGTTAATTTCTGCTTTTCGGAAAAACAATTGTGTGTAAAGAAAAGGAAAGAAAAGGTGACAACGATGTTTTATTCAGTTTTCGTCACGAAACAAGCTACAGACGTCTCAAGTGTCAAAATATTAGAGATCTTTAAAGTGTGTACATTTACTGACGTCTGCCTCTGATTCCTTCACCGTGTCATCTACAGAAATCCATCACCTGTGGGAGTAACACCACACACACTTACACACTTTGTCTTTGAAAGAGTTTAAATAAAGTAAAGGTTACATGAGCCAATGGTAAAGCAGTGGCAGTAGCAGGAGTGTTCCTGTGCTGTTGCCCTCACAAATGATGGGTCATTTACTTGTCCACATGTAATGTGTACAGAGTAAATGAACATCGTGCTGTCTATTGTCCCATGAGGAAAACTCTTCCCTGAAACACTAGAGCTAATGAAATAGAGACCTATAAATAGCAGAGTCATTACTGAGAGAGGACTTGCTTTGCACCACTCATTCACTGTAACCCTTTTTACACTAATAACTGGCTCCATGGAGTTCGACGCACTGCAGCCACCGGGTGACACGGTGAGGAACGTCACAACACAGGAGACGGACCAACAACTTCACGTTAAGTGTGTATTTAGTTTTAAATAAAAAGAGCTGACAGTTGAGAGAAATAGTTCAAAAGTGCCATAAAAAAAAATTATAATAATAATTAAATAATTAAAATTTTGAGAAATACACAATTATATTAATATAAGAAGTTAACTTTATTAAAAAAAAATATTACTACAGCTTGTTGGATTGTTTAAATATAAGAAAAAAATATATATTCTGCTCCCAAAAACCTGACTTTGTAAATTTGTGGAATCTAAAATGTGTAAAATGTATAAAATGTATAAAATGTATAAAATGCTTGTTTTTGGCATTAGGCTCTTTCAAAGCAGTTAAAACTCCTAAAAAAAGGATAATGCTGGTTTAACTATGTCTGAGGTCAAAGGTCTTATAGTTTTGACAAGAGCTCATTTAAAAAAAAACCCTGCTCAGCCACATCTCTATACAGCGTCTCAGGTCATCACTTGAACTACAGCCTCCTCTTCCTGCTTCAGGTTTATAATTTCACATCCAGCCAATGAAACAAACAGATGCCACAAGAAGAGAAAGGGCAACGCAAAGTGTCTCCAACAGCCCCGCTCCTACTGCTGTAAACTCATTTCAATCAATCCTTCCTGTTTGCATCCAAAGCAGCCACTGCTGGCTGCCACCGCCTGAAGATAACTATTTCACCACCTCTGTCATGCCTAATTAACAACTCAGATGTACAATTCAGAAATTTCGCAATTAACCTACTAAAATATTGTTGGAGGATGCTAATTGTTATGCCAGTTGCCATAAAGACTCATTTGCATAACGTATGTGCAAAAAACAATTATGAGCTGTTGATCGCGCAGGAGCCCGCAGAAAGCGCTTGGAGCGGTGGAGGGGGGGGAGAGAGACGTGTGCAAGATGGGTGCTCGGGTGTGCAGATGGAGGGACAGCACTGAATCATCGTGCAAGATTTGAGGAGCCGTACGTGCAGATACCAGGCACCACTGGTGCACAGGCATCTTTCTGCACAGCACAAAAGCAGTTACCCTTCCAAATGAAACTGATATGTAAAGCCTTTGTTTTTTTTACCCCCTTCTCCTCTTTGTCTGCCTCTCCTTTTCGTTTCATCTCTGCTGATGAGGAAACGGAGGGTGTTTGGGAGCTACTTAGATAATAACCACGTCTTCCCCCGGTCCCCCTCATGCTTCAGAGGAGGAAGCTCTGTAGTGGCCCTGCCTTTGAGGCAGCCAGGAACCCAGCTGTGCCCGAGCCATTCGGCACAACACTATCTAGTCACTGCAGCCGCTTCACTGGGGCTCTGTGAAACAAAAAGCAGCCAAAGTCAATTGTCTCTGCTGCTGAATAGCTTTCTGTTCTCTGTTGTGTTTTTTAATGGAGGTTTTGCAGCACAAAGAAAACCTATAAGGTTAAAAAGATACAGTCTAATAATATATATTTGTGTTTTCTGCATTATAGGAGGATTTTAGTTGCATCTGCTTTCATAATAATAATAATAATAATAATACATTCATATTAATAATTATAACCCTATTGGAATGAGAGGGCTCATTAACTTTGTCAGGGAACATTGAAATTAATGTTCCCTGTAGATTTCAGAAATGCTTACCTCCTCAGTCCTAACTCTATTTACTCCAGGTAATGCTTTTAGTCAGCCTTGCATGTGGTTAATTACAGCCTCATCCTGAACTGTATTTAGTTAAAACAGTCTTTCCTAGCTGATCATTACGTTTAGCAGAGGCCAAACCGATGCACATACTTGGAAGCATGGCCTGGCGGTCTCCAAGAGCCAAATCAAACACGGCGACACCGGCTCCGGCTGTGCAGCATATAGTCCCTCCCTAATCCAGTGCTTAGAACACTGCACCGGAGCATTTATCAGTCTGCATCCACCCCACTCTCTCTTTCTCTCTCTTTCTCCCTCCCCTACCTCTCCAGACGAGGAGTCAAAGGTCAGGAAAACAACAAGTCAATACGCGGCCAAAAGAAGCGCCATGCAGCTGAGAGAGCTGTGGAGAGGGCTAAGCCTCTCCGTGGCACTCTGTGATTTAGCCTGTAATAGTTTTCTGTAATCTCTTTCTATTGATTAAACCTCACATCAAAGACGAGTCCTGCTACAGAACCTCTCTTTTCCTGGTCAGAAATACCATATGGAGGTAATCTTTCACCTTTGTTATTCTTGCCGCTGCCGCTGCCGTGGCTGCTGCGAGCTTCACTCCCAAGCATGAGGGCAAGACAAGAGAGCAGTCAGCGGGATAAAACAAACCCAGCACAGAGAGAACTGCAAAACTCATCTGCAAACACAGACCACGCTCGCTCATTGTTTTCTGCAGGTAAAAGAAACACAGGGGAGTCTGAACGTCTCCTTTGTCCCGAAACACTTAGAGACGTGCGAGAATAAAACATTTTAATTGCCAGTTTTATGTATGTATGTACCAAAAAGAAAAAGCATCACACACTGAAGGACAAAGAACACCACTTGCCAGCCCAATCTCACATTTAGCTTATCTAAATGCAAAACCAAGAAGAAGAAAAAAAACCTCCTGCTAAAAACACTCAATTTAGTGACAGGCAAATGACTTCATGCTGCCACTTAATCTCATTTCTTGCATAATGCTCTCTAATTAGCATATCAAAGTGAATTAATACTTCTAGGACATTAGCAATGCAGAAATGTGCTGGAGCTCTGTAATAACAGTTAGAAGGTTGCCAGAAACTTCCAAATGCACCGAGACAGCTTCCCAAACAACTTGACTCTGCTAGATGATGCTCTTTGTCACTTCTGCGCTACAGAAAAACTAAAAAAAACAAAACATAAAGATTGTTTATACCATATCAAATGTGCCTCACCTGTCATCACGAGATATGACTTTTAACCTAAACACATCTAAAGCTTTGAAGCCAAACCTTTCGACGCACTATTTATGTCAACATCAGACAGCAAGTCTCCACAACATGATACATGTGCACAGTAATTACAGCGATGATTCTTGGATCGCTTTCAATTTTATTATTACCGTAAAAGTATTTCTCTGCCAACGGTGGGTCCCATGTCTGATAGGCAGCGGCCCCTGTGCCATCTGAACGCACGTGAAATAACCGAGGGGAGTCCAGTGAGCAGTGCTACTGGAGCCTGTGAAAGGATCAGTGTGTGTGTGTGTGTCTGTGTGTGTCGGTGTGTGTGTGTGTGTGTGTGTGTGTGTGTGTGTGTGTGTGTATGTGTGTGTGCTGGAAAAAAACAGAGCGGTCAACAAGGCCATCGGACCAGCTGAGCTCTGTCAATGGCTAAGAGGGAGAGGCTGTGACTCTAAACCACAGGTTAACCATGCACACGCGCGCACACACACACACACATACACACACACACACACACAAACACACACACACACACACATACACAACCTCTACTCTCCCCGTCTCATCTCTTTCTCACACACTCTCATTCCCCGGCACACTGTCACACATGAACATGCATTGACATAAATTACTTTTTTCAAATTTTGCTTAATTCAGTGTGTACCTCACAGCAGAAACATTCAAGTTTTAAATCAAGTGAGTTAAGTAGCATGCAGAGATTAAAGCAGGACGTTAATTTGCTTAAGTTTGAAAATAAATAATTTCTCTCGATATTTTTTATCCTACAGTTCAGCAGATGAATTAATGCTTATGCACTGGAAAACAATTTTCCATTAAAAACCATGATGCAAAGTAAAATCAGTCATCTTGTGAGAGGTGTGAGCTGCATCCTCTGTGTTTATGTCTCGAGTCAACAGGCGGACGAGCAGAGCACCTCGGCTCGACGGAGGACGCTCTGCCTGCCCATGTGAACGCCACCTGTGTTGGGGAAGTTCATAAAACTTTTATGATCTTCCCCAAACCAATTTGCTCATAAACTGCACAAAGGTCACAAATCTGACGAGGTGTCATGTTTGCTAAAATTACACTAAAAGCAGAGCGTTACTTCCTTCAAATTCACATTATTCTTTAGCTTAGAAATGAATGGTACATATGACGTAAAAATAAACAGTGGCCATCGGAATATTCTAAACATCTGTTCAGTGGTTTCATGAACAGAGCAATCAAATAATATGAAGTGAAATTGACATAGTGTAAACATCTTTTTACAGATGATAACTATGTTTTTATTCAATGATTTAAAGGGATGGAGTTTATCAGATGCCCCATAAATATTGTGGGAAATTGTAGAAACAACCGTTTTATGCACAATGGTGTAAAAAACCTACTGGAGCTAAGTTTGAGATTACGACAAAAAGTAAAAGACACACACTTTATAGCATAAACTATAATTTTAGGTATCTCGTGGTGTATGTGTGTATAGGTGCACACACACTTAGCCTTAAGTGTTCAGCCCTCGTCAGAAAAATCTGCAGATGCTTATAAAGAGCAACTGTGCAATATTCAATATAAATCAATTATAAAATACAAAATAAAAATCTATAATTTTCAAGAAGCTGATTCTAGCCTTTGTATTTTCCAAGCATCAACCGTCCATTTGTGAGACAGGGGTCTGCATTCAACAGCAATACAATCCGTGACTGGGGGGGGGGCTGTATATCTGCCTTCACATGTTGAAGACGTGTAAATTGCCGTGCGGTTATAAAGCATGTATTGTGTGTGATCTCAGCTATGTAGAACATATGCTGCGGGATTTCCCCATCCTGCTCAGTGCCAGGGCAGAGAGGCTGAGAGCTGGAGTCGACTTTCTGTTTCAAATCCAAACAAGCACCGCTCGCAAAACTGAAACATGAGCATCTTCAGTGTATGGTGGTGGGGGGGGGGACAAAAGAATACCTCTACTGTCACACCGGGACTGTTCCAATGTGGCACAATGACATATTTAAAAAAAAGAATGATTGATTCCTTTGGGCAGAGGTCCCCTGTAACCTGGATGCAGGCTGCCATCACATCACTGGGGGGTTTAAAACGCCTGAGTGCCATAACGCATCGAGGCTCCAATACTGAATTTCCTCAAGTTCATGTGAAATTACATATTTATTTATTTTAAAAGAAAGACCTTACCTGTCTTTTCTTTGATTTCACAGAGAACGCTGAAGAGTGCTGGTTTCATTCTGTGACAGTTCAGTCCATGTTTCCTGTTTCAGTATAAGACAAGATAAAATAGTGAAATAAGTTCACTGATCAATCACATGTTAAACATTAAGGAGCGCATTGATTATTGAACATATCAGATGTAGGTATCACTATGAGTTGCAACGTTCCAACACACAGGTCTCACAGGAGTATTTGCACAAAGTTTCATAGGGAAATAAAAGTAGCATGTGTGTTAATATGAATATTATTGCTTCAAAATAAATACAGTGCAATTACAGGGATTCATTTCCTTTCTTTTCACTGAGCCTCTTTAGTTTTTGCAGCAGTGTGAAGATTTACTAAAGGACGTGTGTAAACTTTTTGAACAACATCCCCTCACACACACACACACACATGCAGCTGAAATAAACAGCTGCTGCCGCCTCACTGACAACTTTCTCCATGTGTCTCAGCTCTAAATGCAAGATTATCATTAAAGCCACTTGCAGTCTATTGTAACACATGGTGGAGTTAAAGCTAAAGAGGGGGGCAACAACTCAACAATGATGCGTTCAGCGTTTTTTGCTGGGGATGGAGGTTAGGGGGGGTGGGGGGGGGGAGAAGAGAGCGAAGTTAATAAAACATATAAATCAACCAACTTTGCTTGCGCCTCGTCCAGACTCTGATCAGTTATGGTCATGATTTGATGGAGAATGTCACCAATGTCTTGTTTTCTTCCGTCCCCGTCCGACCCGTCGTGTCCGTGGGGAGGCAGCACCATGCCTCCCTGCACCGAGTGGCCGGCCAGACTCACGCCGCCGATCGACTGCATGATCCGGGCTTGATCGTCCATACTAGCCGCCAAAGAGTCTGTGCACTGAGACACGCAAATTGAAAAACTCATATACGAAATGGGCTACAACATGTGCCGAAGACTGGAGGGATGTGCGCGGCTGGTGGGGCTTCTTCAGCGAGACAGGAGCACACACGCGTTCTTGTTCTAAATGAAGACTACAAGCAGGGATGTTTTTTCGCGTAAATCTTGTGTCCAAGTTCTCGGTGTCCTCTTTTTTTTTCTTCGCTTTACGCGCGGTCCAAATAAGTGCCAAAACGCGCGGTTGTGTTAGTGGAGAAACGCATCAATCTCGTATTTGTGTCTTCTTCTTATTAAAACTTCTTTGTCAGAACTGACGGTCCATCGCTTCCCGCAGCAGTCCTCACGCCGGTCTGTGTGTTTCTCTGGGGTTTGACGGCAGCTGCACACAGGAACGCTCCTTTCGGCTGATCTCTCATTTATTTGCGCTCTTCTTCTTCTTCAAGGGATCCCGGTCGCATTTCCTCTTCCAGGAAGAAAACAAAAATGTCCAAATCCTCCTCGTGTAGCACCGGCAACAAAAAAAATATCCAATGTTGGAAAAACAAATAAGACAAAAAAATCTTAGGCTTTGCAGGTGTTGCCAACTATAAACGTGCAGAAATCACTCCGGCAGCATTTAGAAAAAAATACACATTCTCGCTGCATGCAAGGCGGATATAAAAAATATGAAATGTGCAATAAAAAAAGTTGGGAGATTTCTGTTTTTTAGAAAAAAGAATGAAAAAAAACAGCAACAGCGAGAGGAAGGAAATTAATTAGGACACAGCGCTGTGCGTAAAAGGCGATGCGCAAAAAAATATCTTGCCCTGCTGAAATTTATGAGCTCCAGCCTCTTGCCTGTGTGTGTTTTATGTTGTTTGATGGCAGCGGTAGTGAGCGATTGACAGTGTGCCAATGCCACTCACTCAGTGCAGACGTGTCAGAGCGGGGACCAGGGGTAGGAGGAAAAAAAAATAGAAAAGAATACAAAATAGGAGCTGGAGATGCACGCTCCGCCCTGCAGAGGAGGGGTCTATATTCTTGTCACTTCTCGCCTGAACAACCGAAAAACAAAATGTTAAGAGCGAGT
Organism: Pseudopleuronectes americanus; assembly: GCA_038501795.1. Classification (NCBI taxonomy): domain Eukaryota; kingdom Metazoa; phylum Chordata; class Actinopteri; order Pleuronectiformes; family Pleuronectidae; genus Pseudopleuronectes; species Pseudopleuronectes americanus. The sequence goes on along the minus strand of CM076718.1, from coordinate 17,161,201 downwards.
ACTCAGGATGGTGATTATATTGATGAAAGCGCGCGGCACGGTCCGCCTCTCGGTGTCTCGCAGCGGCAGCTTGCAGCAGGGTATCCTCGGCTCCTCGCGCGTGCACGTGCAGCTATGTGCATATTCTCTGCGAGCACTGATGAAGATTTAGCCCTTGCAACAGCACGGGCAAATACATAATGAGAGTTTTTATACAGTTTGATGTGGAAGTGCACGGTCCCCTGTAGGAAGGTGGGGGAAAAAAACGAGCCGTGGTTCAAGCCAGGCGAGCAGCAGACATGTTTATATTATTGGAAAGTAAAGCTCCTCGACCAATCAGGGGCCTGCGTGACGGAGACTGACGATCCCGCCGTCCTATTACTGGCAGATGCATGAGGGCGAAGGCCCACCCACCTCCGTCCCCTCCATCTTCACAAGGCTGCTACAAAAGGATGGGAACTTCTGATTGGCCGTTGCCACGAGTGACATCCATTGCACAAGCAGGCGGCGCTGCTCGGTGCTCCTCCGCAGTTGCTATGGCAGCAGACAAGTTGTTGAGCTGGATGCGAGGCAGCAAATATACTGTGTGTGCCCCCCCTCCACCATGAGCATTTAGATCGTGGATTCGTAAAGAAAAGGGGGAAGAAAATAGGGATTTGCTTCGTCTCGTGGACGTTTTATGATAACAACCCAGGGATAAAGAGTGTGTGGAGTTAGATGTTCCGGTGCTGGTGTGTAACAGAGAGGCAGCGAGGGAGGAGGAGTGGGACTCCAGGCCTCAGGGCAGAACTTTTGACTGAGGGGGGTTTGTTGGATTTGAGTTTGATGATGATCATAAAGATAAATAAACATGAACAAGGACAACTGTGCTGCTTCGTGTGAAGTGGACTATACTGTTTGAATTAAAATAACCACCATGGATGTCATTTCTCCCAATTCTAGGCCCCAGGTAATCAAACATGTGTTAAAGTGTAAATAGCTACTTATAGGTGTAGTTGAGAGATCATTTATTTTGAATTAGGCTGAAAGGATTAAGATTTCATTTGAAGACAGAAGTATCACTGGAAAATGTGGATGGAAACTGCACTTTCCACTACATTTATATTACTATTATAAATGTTATATTATATTATTACTCTTTTTTTGAAATTGTTCAGTGAAGAGACACACAGGGACCAGAACTGGTTGACAAAGGGAAACGTTTATTAATGAAGCTGTTCTGCTGGTTAAGTAATACAGACTGAAATATACATACAGTTTTTGCAGTCACTGAGGGAGGCACACTTTTTATGGAGGTGTTAAATATAATACAAAAAAACACATCCAGAGGTGTAGATGTATATATCCTAATCATTACTACTGCATACAACAAACGAGTAATTAATATTTTCATAGCAGTATTGCCATTGATCCGTATTTTTCAGCAACTAAATTAAAATATGAAAATAAAACAAATCCACACACGGAGGCATGAAGAGAACAGTCTTTATGTTAGAAAGCTCCTGGTTTTTATGAAAAATGTTGGTTTAATGTGTTCAAAACAAACCAAATCTTTGTTATGAAAGTTCTTTGTTTGAGTTTTTCATGGTAATAATAAGGTATACTGTGTTTAACTGTGTTGTTACTCTTGGCTCACTTCATTTCAATTCCCATTTAATTGCTGTATTTAATTAGTAATAATCTAGATTGTTCACATTGAAAAAATTGCCCTCATGATAAAAGGTTTGTATTGTTTTGTGCAAAGTGATGTATAGATCATTAGGAAGTGACATGTCAGAAGGGAGTGATATGACTTATCTTTAGAAAAGGAAGTAACTTTCCCTCAAAGAAGTTTAATTGAAGTCAGGATACAGTGAGTCATTGCTTCATATAACCCTTCACAGCTTCTGATTATCTCAGCAGACAATGAAGAGAGCATCACCCTGCTGCCCCCTGTCTGTTCTTCAATTTGCAGACCAGGAACTGAGGACAGAGTCCCAGAATAAATGATGTGTTACATTAATTCAGGACATTTTAATATGATACCGGAGCACAGGGAAATAAATGAATATATAACGCTGTATTAATTAAAATTGTAGATGAGAACTCAAGTGTCCAGTTCGCCATTAAAATGGAAACTTGAGGACGTTTATTTAATCGTCAAGTTTACATGACTCTGTCTGTTGTATTCTAAATTCAAAAATGTTAATAACCCTACAGATTGTCTTTAGCAGTCTGTGTGGTTTCTGCTCATTCATTTGACCTTGAAGCATTGGAGCAACACACTCTTGAGTTCAGTGAATGGGAGTCCCAGGACTACTGCATTTATCATTGAAATACTGAGCTGTCAAGTCACACTACATACCTGTCAAGAAGGGCTCAAAGGTACAGCTCGGGCTCCTCTCCTCTGTTGCAGTGCATGATTCTTCATTGCATTGCATAGCAGCCCTATTCACCGTTGTTTTCAGCCATATGTCAACATAATTCATTTCCGTATGTGACAGCTCCTTACAGTAAGACACCCTGGTGCTGCTAGTTCACAAAAACCATGTTTACACAACCGAGGGCTTGTGCCATCCGCTGTGCACTTCATTTCTAAAATCGCACTGCTGCAAAAAAAAAGGGGGAAAGTCCTTAAAAACGCTCAGTTTCTTTGACGAGGAATCATTTACATACCCTCTGACAGGTTGTTTCCACATGTGCCGAGCATTAGGGTTAAATAAAATGACAATATTTGTACAAACGAGCGAAGCCAGGCATAGAAATAAGCACCTATGAGTGCGGAGACAACACTTTGTCATCATGCTTCTCATTGTGACATCTGAAAAGACCCACAGGTGCTGTAGAAAGTGACTGTGTTGTCATATTTCATTTAGGCATCCTTCTGCAAAGCTGTAATTGCCTAATTAGCTTGTTAATTAGGAGATTAGCATTTACTGATAGAGTGGCTTGCTCTGTTGTGATGAGAGTAATACAGATTAAGTGAGAAGTTATGGGTGCGTGATTTCACAATTTTGCTGTCCACAAAGGGGGTCACAAATCATTAAAAGATTTGCGAACTGCTTGCGTGTCAAACATTTGCAGACGATGTGAAGTCCTTTCCTCTGAGTTTGTTTTTGAAGAGGGTGACGGGACGCTGCAGCCCCGGTGAAGGGACAAACTGTCACACGGCAGCGGGACACATTAACTCCTGGTCTGAATGTCGCCTCTATGATCCCCATGATGCTCGGGGGGGATCGGAGGAAGCAGACGGTGCCAGAGACATTACTAACCCAATTATGAGTCTTTTATTCGGTTTGGATACTTTATTCTTATTTATTCCCTGGTATTCTTCGCTGGTATCATGCATGCACTTTGTCTTGATTACAGCCAAACAGGTAAAAAAAGAGGTAATATGAATATTCGTTGATTCTGCTCCTTGGTTTCCTGTAGCAAACTAATATCCAGGCAGTGGTGCCTTTAAATATTCTGATGTATGTGTCAGAGCTGGTATTTAAAGCTCCAACTATTTTAAACATATGCAGTAGATTTAAACGGCATAACGAATATATATTTACATGACTTAATAATACTGATTCATTAATATATAAGAAGCATTTTCCCGTTGCTGTAATTTGTGGATGACCTCATTTTAAACACTACATACTGTAGATCTATTTAATCTGCAGCAATGTGTTATATATCATATGTTTTTTTTTGGTTAATCTGCAAAGAAAGGAGTAATACTTGACTAAATTGACTTTGTTATATAACACCATGCACGTACAGTTGTGTGCTTAGATAAGATAATTATGCAGAAATATTTTATCTGCTAACAAGTGTTGTTAACTCCCTCTGTGGTTATTAAATCCCTTCGTGTTAGTGCGGGAGGTAAACTAATAAACTGTTAAGAATGTTAAACGCACAATTAGAGAGTTGATGCACCCCCGACACGTTGGCGGGACAAGGAGTGAATGTAACATGCAGCGACTACTGCAAATCCGGCTGATGAACATAACTAAAGCTTAAACTCCCTAAACCATAACCATCCAAATCAATACACTACACCCACTGTGTGTCCCCTTCTGGCCACCAATGGACGCCTCATTCACATGCATAGCTGCAAAAACACAAAGCAGGATGTCCCTTAAAAAAAATAAAAAAATAATGTAACCCTTTTGTTAAAGTTTTAATCCCACGAGTATGAGGAATCTGTGTCTTTAGGAAGTCAAGACAGATGTGAGAGATCAGGAGCAGGCAGTAATCGGGGGGGGAAGGTGAGAGGTACACAGCTATACTGCTCACCGCGATCAATCATACTATACTTGTCCTCCCTCGACTCTCCCGCTGTTACTGTCTCCACTGACTGCACTTCTCTCTTTGCTTAAAATTATTACACAGGCCATAAACCCAGAGAGGTGAGTGTCCTGTTAATGTGGGTACATGTAGTGGTTGCAGTAACCTTTAAGATTGGCCAGCGAGTGGTGGTGGCTTGGACACGGGCCATATATTCTGGTCAATACCAGAGACGCGGATTGACTTGGGGGAGGCATTTTTAAGGTCTTACGTTTTAATTGTCATCCAGGGCCGGCGTCCAAATTGATTCTCGGGAGCTGAATGAAATCAGACCGTACTTGCGATGCGTTCGCTGCAGGATTCACTGTCGTTTGACAGATTTGTAAAAGTTTACATGCGGGAAAAAAGTGGAGGGCGGTGGTCTCTCTGTCACCGGTGTGACACCGATGTGGATAAACAGCTGGGAGGCTGAAGGGCAAAATTCAAGATTTTCATTAAAACCATAATTATCAACTAGTATTTGAATAAATATTCAATTGTTAATTTATTTTGAGCATCACATGCTTTATAATACAAATCCAAATTTAAACCAAAGCTAAAACCTGGGCCCTGTTATGTGAAACTAGTGTCTTTATTGAATTGCAGCAGCCGTACCCAACACTGACTCTGGGCTTTATCTCATTTGCTTTATCTTCTTCATATATTTAATTGTAAAGATTTAAACATTAAATTTTACAACTTTTTTCTCGTTTCAACATCAATTTGTCTGGTAATGAAGAGAAAATCTCCGAAGAGGTCAGAGTGTAGCGTGTCTAAATCAATGTGGCCAGACTGCCCTCAACTCAGCTTGAGTATTGACGTTATGCCAGCTATGACACCATAACTCAGCCCACTGCGATGGTCATTTGATAAATGGTATCATAAATTGTTGACAAAACAATTTGTGATGTATTATGTTACCGATGGGTTGTACTGCTTATCAAATCAAGTAATCTGGCAGGGCTCTCCATTCATCAGCATAATGCAAGCTCCCGCTGTAGATAGTGATGACTTTGTTGCCTCGTCGACACACAGTTCAAATGTAGTGTTGCTGGAAAGCAGGGAGAGCCGCTGGAGTCGCTTTCATTATTTTTATGAGGCTCTTACGGACGCACGCTGCTACTGTCTTTTTTTCTCTCTGTGGAGTGTATAAGCAGTATCAGTATAATGCTCAGAAATAGCTCGTCTTATCTAAAATGGTTTTTGGTGCATGAGTAAATAGTGTGGTGTGAACAAACACCACATCTGGATAAAAATGAATGAAGCAGCAGCAAAAAGAGGCACAATGCATATTTCACTTCAAAGCCTGACAATGTTTTAGCCAGAGACAAAGTTCAAATCTTAAGTTTTATACTTTGGTAAATTATTCACTTTTTTAAAGAGAGTTAAATGTAAAGCTTCATACAACTCACATGTGCGGTAAACATGAAGCTAGCTTACAGTAGCTGAGTATTAAGTCGGTCAGAATGGTTTAATGGTCCATCTTTAGACGTTGGTTTTGTGTGAGGATTGAACAAATATAACAAGTTGATTATTGAGCTTAGATACTGCACCGTCGCACAGGGACATTTCTGCCTGTTTACAGTCTTTGTGCTAAGCTAAGCTAACAGGCGTCATTCGGACTGTACCAATAACACACTGGTATTATTCTTTCCATTATGGCACATCCAGTATGAGTGTAGGCAGAGTTAAAGCGCTCACTTTTCACATACACACACACACACACGTACACACACACACACACACACACACACACACACACACACACACGCACGCACACACACACACACACACACACACACACACACACACACACACACACACACACACACACACACACACACACACACACACACACCCTAACCCCTAACCCTAACCCAAAACTAAACCTAATTCTAACTGAAAGCAAGGACTGGCCAAAATGTCCTCACTTTCCCCAAATGTCCTCACTCCTTAGGTTGCAGGCTCAAAGTGGTCCTCATAAATAATTCTGTACAAGAGCACACACACACACACACACACACACATACACACACAATCAAAATATAATCAATACATTCACTTGAGAGTTTACGAGAACAACAAACATGACGTAGAAGAAACAGGCAAAAGTGGTCTGTGGTGCCATTAAATACATCGCAACATGTGGACATGCTAATTCTTGTTAGTCTTACTTGACCTATTTGCTACAGGGCCCCCGACAATTTTCAGAGGTACTGCTCCGTATGTGTGAGCTTCCAGTTGTCAGAAATACAGTCGCAGAGTCAAGACTAACATTGAGCATTAATGATTGTGAATCCTTAGGAAAGAATGCGAATAAGTTTGATCCAAACGTATTTAGATTCAAACTTTTCACATGTTTCTGCTGCATAAAACTCAACAAAGCATACACTGCTTTTCAGACTCTTAAGGAGAAACTCCTTTAATAGATGAGCTGAAATGTCCCTTCGCTGAACTAAGTGGATTTACTTTTTAATGTTCTCTTTGTGACATGCTGACACACATGTCAGTAGTCAAGACAGTTGTTTTTCCCTTCTCCAAACACGTGTCATCCTTTGTTTCCCACAAAAACATGCCAGATTGAAAATGATACCATTGTACCTAACGACTCAACGGCGAGTAATGTTGGAGTGGTGACAAGCAGTGGTGCGAATGCGACTGTATTCACAAGTAACTGTCTTTCTCTTAAGTGTATGGAGAGCTCAAAGAAAATTGCAAATGAAAACAAAAAGCAAGCAAGAGAGAGCTCATCTCAGCAGTCAGCCCGGGCCCTGTAATCAGGAGCATTATAATAAATGCTAAAAGCTAAATTCTTTATTTTTAGTGTCTCTGAAGTCTCAATAATTTGTCAGCTCTCTTCAAACGTCTCCAGGTGAACATGTCTCTCTGTGTCCCGTTCGTCTTGTTAGCGAGGCATTCATGTGAAACACGCGGTACAATATTTATGAAGTCCACCACCACACAGGCAGAGCTACAGCCAGTTTTCCAAGAGAGATATTTGATCTTAAAACAGAAGCCTTGTGCTCTTGATCAAGAAAATAATGCTGCGTCTTTTCATCCTGCCGTTCTTTGCCGGTCGCGTCTCCTGTCCATCCGCTGCCTGACAGGGCCATTTCAGCTCGGCTGGCAGTGGGCGACCCCTGGGCTTCAAAAGGTACATTGAAGTTCTGCAAAGAATCTGTCAAACACGTAGGCCAGCAACTACAACAACATCTGTCCGCCGCATCTCCACAGACCTATTCACGGATGTTTCTCGTTGACATGATGGAAAAGGTTTGTTGTCATCGGAGTATTTTAGCACAGTGAAGCTCTCCAAACACAACCGCTGCTCATTCCTTACAATTGTTTTAATGTGGTTTGTTGAGGGAAAGGGATTAGATGACCCACTGGTTTGTGACATTTAGTATCCACTATCTCACGGAGGAGGCAATGGGATTTATGAAATGGGTCATACACATGCACATGAGTCTTACTTAAGCCTCCCGTTAAAGCCACATGACCTTAAGAAAGAGGGAAACGTATCACAGGAAAATGCTAATGTGGTGCATTTGGTGCACATTAATTCTGTGCATGAATAAGAGACATATTTCACTGCAGGAAAAAATGAAATGGAGCTTGAGAATAATGTGCTCCATCTCTTTTTCTCTATCTTTAACATTAAAGGAATCTGCTCTATTGCAATTAGGACGAGCTGTAATTTGTTAACGGGCGATATCATCGCGGCTATTGTTGTTTTTCTTGTGATGATATGCGAATTAGAGAAAGATGCTGATTTGAGGGGTTTCCAGTGTGTCATCCCGAAACTCAGTAATTACTGTCTATGTATGTCAGCCCCTCAGAGGGGCGGCGGGAGGCTGGTGAGCAGGAGACACGATAGGTGCTCAGGTTTTGTTTTGATGGCATCATGAGGTATGTGGGTTACTTGTATTAAACAGCACCTGATATATGTTTGGTATAAAAAAAAAGGAAAACACATTAGAGCTTGAATTTTTTGACCAAGTTGCAGCCCTGATTTCTCTAGAAAGTGTTCTGTGCTGCGAGATCTCAAGGTTAATGCCTCTCAGGAGCCTTTACCTCTGGTCTTCTGTGCGGATCACCGCAATTAGGCTTTTCACATGTGAATAAAATCTATCTGAAACAAAGAGGTCAGCTTTCATCATCTGACCCCGCTGCCACGAAGAGGGAGATAACACCGGGTTGAAAGGTGTCGTATTACAGGGTGAGGATTAGACTGAATTGTGAGTGGTGAATAATTTAAGGGGCACAGTCAGGGTTTTGACTTTATTAAAAAAAAATGTCTTCATACATTTTTTGCCTTGAATGCAACACAGTACTCTAGAACTTACCAATACCTTATACCACTAATATATATATTCCCTGTAACATTAATATAATAGCTGCAAGAGTTATGTTCAGCAGAGGACATGGAGCAAAAGATAGAATTCATTTAGAGTTACGTGAATACAAGTCAAAAACTGCATATCACAGCTCAACAATCAACATCACCTACAACCTGAATGCTTGAGGCTTTGCTCAAATAATAAGGTTAAAATAGTTAAATGTATTCCTATTCCTAATTAAAGGTGATACGACTACCAGGTAGACTACACACATTTCTATTATTCGCAGATTTCCTTTTGCTAACACCATGGTTGAAGGGTATAGGTACGATTTCATTTAATCCCATAGTATTTTTTTGGGGTGTGGAACTTATTGACTTGAGGATATCAAAACTTCCCGTAAAGCAGTAAAGTGTAAAATATAGAACCTTTAACATATTAACATTATTGCCTGAGAAATAAAAGAAGAGAACGGCCTGAAACCTAATGTTAGAAAAAGAGATTGATGAACACGGCGTTAATAAGATGGACTTCAATTGCAATTAACCATGCTAACTGTGTGTCTATCGATATTCTGAGAAAATGGTGCACGTTGCAATCCAATGTATTGGAGGCTGAAGATTGAGGAACGTTGCCTGTGTGAGGAGAGATAGCACAAATAGTTCTGTTGATCAGAATTTTTTTTTGCCATTTCATTGTACGGTGACATATCTTTCATTAAGGTTTAAGCATTAGATTAAACCAGAACCAGTGTCCAATAGTAATTAACTTGAGTATATCAGGAGGCCATTATTCACATTAAAGTAACCTTTTAATAGCTGAGCCTTTAACTCCACTGCAGGTAATGACTTTAAAGAGTGCTTATTAAAAGAGAAATGGTAATGAGCTTTAATAAAGCAGAACAACTTTGAAATGAAGAGCGCTTTTCAATAGGAAAGGATGGAGGGATTGGACCTGTGATTCCATTAACGAGACTAATGATTCTTTATCAGCCCTCTTATGTGTACATGGAGTTAACATTAACAGTGATTGAGGACGGGGTTCAGGGAAAAGATGGGACTTTTCATTGCCCTTTAAAAGATCAGATAAGAGAAAAAGAACTTTACTCATTTAAATCATTGAGAATTGATAACACAAGTCGTTACGACCTCAAACTCGGCGAGCGGAGCCGAATTCTCCTTCAGCACTTATGGGCTGTAACAATACAGTACATCTGTAATTATAAAATGAATCTGTGTCATTATGGATGAAAATGAGGCGAATGAAAAGAAGTAGATTAAGTGATGCAGGTGTCAAAAATCCGGCTGAGGAAACGTGCTTTTGTGTTTGCATGGAACCACGTGTATGGAGCTGAATATATATACCAGGTATTGTCTGGACAACAATGGGTTTTTACCTTCTCGTATCATCACGGAGGTGAGACTGAGCGAAGAGCCAAAAGGGGACAAAGTGGGTAAGACAAAGAATTAAAGAAATGCAGGGACGGAGGGAATGGAAATAATTAAATCAATCTTTGGCGAGCAGCTGGGGCAGGACTCCAGCTGACAGCAGCACCTGGGTGTGCAGCTCGGGCTGCCTGGGGCTGCACTGGCTCCCCCCCCTCATCTCGCACCCCCTCCTCTGTATAGCCCTCCGACGGCCCCCGGCCCCTGCTGGAGCTCTGGCTGGTGCCCCCACCCCCCCCCCACCCCTGTCTCTGTGCCTTCAGACAGAGGCAGCATCGTCACTCTGACGCTCACAGACTAATTAAAGGGATGATTTGTGGAACGCCATCATTTTATTTAATTAATCACAAACACAAAGCCATAAAACCCATCATCTAAAAATATTCCTGTTGGTTTGCTGTGTACCTAATAGATTAAGGTACATTAAAGAAGCGACGGGATGATCTATTTTAAAACGTGGCGCCAGAGCAGGTTGGCATCCGCCCAATATTTTTAAGACCTGCCAATCCCTGGGCGCGTCAGCATCACCGCAACAATACAAACGACTCCCTCTCGCTATTAGTGACAACAACTTGCTCTGTGTTCGTACATCACTTTGCTTTAAACAGCAGCCAAACATACGTGTCGGAATGAATGACTGTGCAGTTCTCCAACAAATGCATCCCTTCTTCCATGTTCCTCCTCATCTCAACATGTTTTAATTAGTCGTGAGAAATGAGTTCATTTGGAAGACAAATAACGCGAGCGGTTTTTGGTTGGCAGGGCTAAAGATGAGTGTTTTCCACCCCATTCGCACAGGGAGGAGAGAGACACCATTTACATAGCATGCTATATAAACAGAAAGGCTGAGGTTAATCATTATTTAGAATGATATTAACTCATAGAGTAGAAACAACCCATTTGTAATGTTTGTTGTTAAAAGGCTTAAACAATATACTGTCCTGTAGACTTCAATCATGTCCATTCCCACCATTCAGTGTCCTTTAACTCAAATTAAATGTCAGATATTAATTAGATATTAATTAATGGATCCTTACAGCCATAAATAGTAAACAATTATCCTCTCCCTCTGCTGTTACAGGGAGTAAATCTACAATATGTCAGTTCAGGTACCTTTTTTTTGCAACCACATGAACAATAATAAGAAAAAATAAATAAAATCATAACTCGACATCCAGGATGGTCAAAACACTTGTTTAAAGATTGTTTTGAGTTTATAATTGTTTCACTTCAGTAAAGACTTTCAAGTTTTCCACCTTGACAAGCTGCCCTCAGACCTTTCCCACATGTTTACACTGAAGAAGCTTAATTTAAAATTTGAATCCAAGAAAGCAAAACATAATCTGCATTTTGCTCTGAAAGTTTTTTAAAATTCCATCTATATTTACAAACATAACTCCACCACGTGCAGAAGAAGAAACCACACATCTCATCGATATATATTTATTCAGTGTTTGTGATGAGCAATGGGTTCGAGCTCAGGTGTAATTTGGTTTCAGTCTATCAAGATTAATTTTGTCAGGAACATGATGAATGCAATGCGGGGCAACGCTCCGATGCATCAGTGTCAGTCCGGATGAGATTTCTCACAGGAGTTGAGAGTTTCTAAGATTAAGTGCAGTATTAGTCAATGTTTTTGGGATAAGACTTCACGCTAATTTAGTGAAGAGCAACAACCTGCAGAGGAGGCTCCATTAGCAATGACAATGAACTACAGCTCTGCTGAGGGGAAATCTGATTAACGCCGCTTGCCGAATTGTGAAGTTGTTTCGCTGGTCGGGTGATAATTCCACATTTGCAGAAATACCAGTTGATGAAGTGCCTTTGTCCGTGCCAAAGTCTCTCATTACTGGAGGATTGTCATATTTCATCAGTCTCCAGGAGGCAACAATGTGCTTAGATTTGACACTAAATTTATAGAAACGTCAAGGGAATACTGCGCAACAGCATATCTCAGGAACCCTATCACAAGAGAGGTATTTGTTTATGAATTCACCAGCGTTGGGTCTCATTTGTGCAGCGATGTAATGTGCCAAATTTCAAACAAAAGCAATAGCGTGCCCGAGGCGATATAGAATGTGAAGTCTGTGAAAACATGCCGGTGAGATGTGTGTGTTTTCTTAAATCCAACATCCTCATCAGGTTACTGAATCCTTACAGCGTGTGCAGATCTTTCCTGCTCTGTGTTTTAACTTTACTCACAATATGGGATTGACCTTTCGCCGCCAAATATCTCTCCATTACTCCCTCGTCTCTCAAGGAAGTTTCTCTATTGAGATCAGATGTTCTGGGTTTATAAGACTGACAAGCTGCTGTCAGCATTGATTTCCATTTCTCCCCGAAATATGGTCTTGAAATCCTCTCCAGGAAGATAAGTATCTTTACACATGACTGCCAGATTTGATTGCCTTGTGTACAGGGGGCTGTGTTGGAGCCACTCTGGGTGCATGCCATACTACATTGCATTCTTCTTCTGTTATGCCATACGCTGCCCCTCGCAGAGCCCTCATCTAAATAAGAATATTTCTTCCATGCTCGGCTGTTCTCAGTAGGATTGGTGTGCGGGGTGGGGGGGGGGTCTGCTCGCTGTAACGGAACATGTGACCTTAGCAGACTGGAGATGTTGGCTTGTGTTGCTCCGGGATTTATTTGTTGTTTGTTTGTTTTTTGTATGTACTGTGCACAATATGTCTATTTTATACGAAAATATGAGTAATCATCTCACATGTTAGACCAAAGTGAGAATCCATCATGTACCTGAATTAGACTTGCACTGATACTCTGCAAATGAATGGGGGAGTTTTTCTTTTAATTAATTTAAATGCTCAGTCTATTTGATTTGTGTCTCATTCCAATGGGGAATTTGAGTGTTTTAATTTCATGCTACTTTACACTACTACACAATCCTGATAAAGATGATGTACTTTCTACCCCACTAAGTATTTAACAGATTTAGTTACTTTGCAGATAAGATTATTATAGTGAAGTTATATTATAGAATAGATTGAACGTCCCATGGCTGAACTTTTAAATGAAATGAAAGAGAAAAACAAACAGCATTAACACAAGTCATTTTCCAGCATTTTTTCTACTAGTAGACACTCATACTCAATACTGACTAACATCTCTCGTTAGTGCTGCTAAACGCATTTTCCTGATGTTGGAAGTATTTTCCAAATATATGTAAGTGGAGAAATGTGAATAAAACATGTGATTTTGTGGGTCTTGCAATAATATAAGAATAATTAGTTACCACACACACTCACACACCCACACGTGTATATTTTTTGTTCTACTATAGAGAGATAAATATCACAGACATTCCATTTCCATCTAAAAGAAGGAAAATGAGAAACTACAGACCAGTGATCATAAAATCAGAGATGTTGATATCTGCTTGGCGCTGAGAGCACGATGTGTATTTCATCGTGCGAGAGCGGTGACGAGTGCGGTATTCTGTGGTGAGGGGCGCTTGGTTTGATGGTTGCTGCTTCACATAGAACAATAATAAATTTGGGACTATGGGGGTCTGACACTGTCTGCGCTCAGTATAATTAAGCGGTGCATTAGAAAGAGGGCTGGAATAAAACATGAGTATGTAAATGCAGCCTGGAGCTGATGTTCTAGTGATTATTACAATGCAGATAAAGCATTCCTCACAACTGCCTGTGTCTACTGAAGCCTCCGAAAACATCTGGACCTTTTAATTGAAAAATGGCGTGGTGTTTCGCTGTGCTGCTTTGTGCTAAGTGAAGTCAACAATTAAGACAAAAGCGTAATTGATAAGAATTGCATTGCTTCATTATTTGGTGTTCCAGTCAAGAAAATTGATTTATCAATTATTTACAGGTCACGGAGCAGAGGTCATGCATTTCTGTTTTCATTGCATCATCATCTTCCAACATACAGTACCGAGCTGGGAGCATCTCTGCAGCTTCTCCACATGACATCAATCATGACGTGCATATTATGTCGAAAACTAATGACTTTTTCTGTTCTGGCATTAGAACACGCGATGAACAGCGATGCATGGTTTGGCTTTTTCTTCATGTTACTGTTTAATTATTTAAAATGTTACATATGAAACAATAAGAGAAAAAAGCAGCCAAACAATGCATAGACAATGAAAGCTGTGCTACTTCCCATTCGCTTATAGAAAACCATAATACTATTAGTTGTCAGAGATAATCTACATGTTTCTTTATTTCTGTCGGACAATCACGATGAAGTAGGTGCAATATTACTTTTGAATAGGATAGTAAAAATAAGTTTTTGTTAAAAGTATGAAGTAGCTGTAACAACAGATTTCAATTTATTTGCACGTTGACTGCAAAATAAGTTAAAACAACAACAATGACATAATAATTCATGGTTACCATATAAGGCAGCATTTACAGTGGAGTCAGGGTTTGTTATTCCAGTGAGTGGCTTAAAACCAGTCCTCAAGTTATCTCTCGTATTGGATCTCTCTCTTTTGGGTCTGTTAGAGTTCCACCAGTCAAATGAATGAAGACAATCAATGTAACAATGAAACACAAATGAAAAACAATGGAAACTTTGGTTCAGTAAAACAAAGATGCCAGTTTTCCAAGCTCTTGAAAACCAAGTCCTCCATTAGAACTGTGCAGATTAACATCATGCAGAATGCCACATTACTTTGCCCTGTGCAAATGCTAAATGATGAACTCTCAAACTACTGATAGATAGTCAAACAATTATAGTCAATACTAGAATAAAAGACCAAATAACTTCTCCTTCAAGTCGCTTTACAGATGGACAAATGCTCCCATTCTGTCTGACAGAATCACATCATGATCACACTGAGTGAAGCACGAGAGACTTTATGTGTTTTAACAATGCAAAACAATATTTGGGCATTTCATTCATTACACTAATTATAGCTCCCTTTATGAATGCTGATGCTGAGCCTGGATGTGAGGGGAAAGAGTGAGTCCAGTGCTTTTGACGCTCGGCGAACATTCCTTCATCCTCGCTGTCTGAAGACTCCAGATTAGTGGGCCCGGGGCAGAGGCTGTTCATCTGCCAATATGGCACCAGCCTGAGTGATGGGCATGTGGCGATGTCACTAATGATCAGACCATAATGATTCGCTGACAGGGGAGGAGAGCAATAGATTGTCACTGGGGGTTGAGTTAAAGAGGGGCCCTAATGATCTGCCTGCAAACACTGCCAGAGCACCTCCTATATCACTCCATCTCTTCTCTATACCACTCATCAGGTTCCTCTCCAATGGAGGGAGCCACTGTGTTGTGTCTCAATGCCATCTCACGACGCACTGTAAACATCTGTCACCTCCGTATCTATATTTCATGCTATTACCTTTTAGGCCTTGGGCTGCAAGCTGTAAGCCTGAGGGTACTTGATTTCCACCAGCGTGAGCTTTCAGCGGAGGACGGATCAAGTCGTAATCATGGTGCTGCATGGCGGTGTTTTAGCAGCGGGTGTCCTATATACCAACATCCCAAGTGGTTCCAAGTCTGTGGTACTCAGCGAAATGAAGAATACCTTATGACCTCTATTTTTATCCGATGCTCTGTTACCCCCGTTGCCGTTTCTGTCGTGGTCCTTAACTTTGCAGGAGAATCAATATGACGGGGTTTAAATTTATGCAAAGTGCATATTCAGAAAGTTTACAAATAGAAATCGTTAAAGCCTCATTCTCTTTTTCTGCATATTACATTAATTTGGAGCAGATGACTTTGCTGACTCAAAATGCCACGCTGTTAATCTCTTTAATGGTCTTCTACCCATTTGGTATAAAAGGGAGTGTTGCCATGGAATACAAAGTCTTTTGATTATAGTTTGTTGTCATTGTAATGAACCTAATGAGTTTTTATTATGTATATAAGTTATCGCCTCTGAATTATTATTATTTTATTTTGCGGAAATTGTCAATGAAGATACAGCCACTAATCAGATAAATTGGTGGTAACTGGTACATAGGAAACACTGTTTTATAATTTCATCGTCAATAAATATATTATGCTTTTGTTTGGCATATTGTTTCTAGATTTCTGAATTTGAATGTTAACACTTAACATTCCATAGTCTTTTATTTTAGTGTAACCCATTGTTGGCCCACTGTTAAAAGGAAATGTGTAGAAAATCTTCACTTTCTGTCAACACATGGTGAAATGACAGAAAGTGAATATTCAAGCTTACCCATGACCATCTTAAGTTTAATTATTACATTACATTTCATTTAGCTGACACTTTTATCCAAATGACTTACAATAAGTGCATTCAACCCCGAGGGTACAAACCCAGAACAACAAGAATCAAGAAAGTACAATTTCTTCAAAAATAAAGCAAAACTACAAAGTGCTTTAAGTAAGTGCCATTAAGTGCATCTAAATTGTTAGTTTCAAAAATTGTTATACATGACATATATAACGTCATATATGTCAATAATTAGTTCTGATACTGAGTTCTGATATTTGACATTCTGCTAAAATACATTTAACTACAAAGCTAAGATCTACCTCTGGTGTATAATCCATCATAAATCATGAATGTGACTAGTTCCTCTAAATAAAACTCAGTAAAAGATTCAAGCATATTTCAAGTTAATGAAATAGATCCTGAACTTATAAGTACTTTTACTGAAAATGTATTTTGTGTTGGATAAAGGATTATGAAAATTGTTTGGTCAGTTGAAAAGGAAAAGGGCCTTTTTTTGTTTTGTCAAAAAATATTAAATGTCTACAAGCAAATTCTGCTGGGGGGGAGAAAAACATTTTCTTTGAACATTTCATGGCTCCCACGTTTATCTGTCCTCTGCACGTATCAATCACACAGACGTCCCGGTGGATTGAGAGAAGAAGTGCCTCGCATGAGCTTAACTCGGAGCAACATTTTCAAACAGCACCCGAGCTGGAGAACACTTTCACCCCGTCAGTATATTTAATTATGGTTGGGATTGATTCAGCGCTCATCCCCTCAATATTATTTTATCTCATTTAAGGGGAAAAAAATGAAAGGTGGAGGGAAAAAAAGTGGCAAGTACTCTGGTAATTTAAGAGAGTGTTAATTAGTGGCTGCTAACCTTTCTCAGTTATCCATCATGTGGTAATGGAGGCAAGGATCCCTTTTCCAATCTGCTTCATTAAAAACTTTCTATTAAATCTAAATATGACGCCGCATACTACTGAAATTAATAGAGTTTCCGAATGCCTAATTTATTCCTCTGATGGTAAAGTCCTCCTTGAAAATTTTAGCCACATTGATTTTAAATAAATATTATTTAGGAAGACAGAGGTCCTTAAAAGCAGGTCGCCACAATAAAATGCTCGGCAGGAAATTACTTGGAATTTTTAAGTTGCATCATTAGCATTAAATTCATCTTAACTGCTCCTTATTTTTATTTGTAGCTCTTTTAGTTGATGTGTGAGCTTCTTGGTTGAGGGAAAAACAAACCAGAGTCAAACTTGAACTCTTGTTTGAATGGACTAATGGCCTGAGGTTACATTTTCCCCTTTGATGCTACAAATCTGTTAAAGTGCAAAGTTTATGGAGCAGACACGGAGCTTTTTGGCAGGTTCCTATTTACCATATGTTTATGAGTTTGAATCAAGCCTTTCACCTGAGGCATTTTTTTTACCACTCTATCATATAATTTTTTCTCTTTAGAGTGAGTTAGTGCAATTTCAAAAAAAGCAATACCACAGCATAAAAATATTCAATTATAAGTTTTACATGAGTAGCAGAAATAAGACAAAGTTTACTTAAATTACAACAAATTACCTGTTTATTTCATAACTGTAATTTTGTAGGTCTTAGTTGACTCAAGCTTCTGCATAACTGTGCTTATTTGATGGTAGATTTTGTGCAAAGTGGGTTTAAAGGACTCATTCTAAAGGTAAGAAGAACAGAGCACTTCTTAGTTCCAGCTGATTATGTACTGAAGACAAACTAAATCTGAATACTACATTACATTTCTGCAAAACCTACACTCTGGTACTTCAAATTATAAGTAATTTCTTGTAAAAATATAAAATAATAAAGTGCAATTGGAAATGCCATTTGCTTTTTGTCTTGGTGTGTATATGGTGGAAATAAGGTAACTGCATGGTAATAGTAAATATATTAATTTTGAAATTGCACTTTATGTATGCTTTCCTGTAAAAAACAATAATGATTTAGATTAGCTCCTGTCGCCATAAATGCATCAGATTCTG
This sequence comes from Pseudopleuronectes americanus, assembly GCA_038501795.1. Taxonomy (NCBI): domain Eukaryota; kingdom Metazoa; phylum Chordata; class Actinopteri; order Pleuronectiformes; family Pleuronectidae; genus Pseudopleuronectes; species Pseudopleuronectes americanus. The sequence goes on along the minus strand of CM076718.1, from coordinate 17,142,946 downwards.
ACACGATTTCCATCTGAAAAGCTGTATAAATGAAAAGGTGACTTAAATCTCTCCGTCAGTCAGCTCGCAGTTATATTTCAGTCGACACACCCAACAGAAAACCTGCACTCAGCAGTGCTGTGTTATTTCAATCAGGCCTAGTCACCGATAATATCCACCAGTCAGCAACCAGTATTTCTTTGAGTGAGATCATAAGCTGAGAAGATCTATCGTCCCCTTAATCTTCATTTGGTTGGAAAAGCCCACAGGCACATTATTCTTATCCTGAGGTGGAGAAAAGTTGACAAAACTCTCAAAAGCAAACAAAGTGAGACCTTTAAAGAGGAGGAATAATAATATTTGTCATGGAAACTATTCCATGACAAATATATTCCACTAATCATATTTCCATTTTCCCATTTCCACTTATTTCCTTAAAACGGTTGTTGGCTTGAAAGGGGGTCTGGCTATATCTCCAAACCAGATGTGTGCAGTTGCTGTGTCAATCCAATACCCCAAAACTCTACTTGGACGATATGGAAAAGTGCAGCAGGGCAAATGGTGAAGTCAGAGATTCCCCACTCCCCTTTCTTGTCATAAATCATGCTTGGCAGCACAGAATAAGCTACTTCTAGAGACATCGCTACTGGCACTATACCCATTGCCATTCATCACCTCCGAGGAACTACAAAAAGCTACAAAAAAATAAAATAAAATAAAAAATTCACCACACGCTACCCATGTAACCCCTGGAACCAGCGGTGCCATTAGCAAATGTACATTCCTCTCATGAAGACAAGGCAGCATTTGCTACCTGCACAATCATTCCTTTTTATTGCCATCGTGACCTTTTGGAGAATTTAACGGAGCTAATTGCTCTTCATTTACTCGCCGGGATGGATATAATCTAATGAGGCATTTGAGACAGAAAAAATACATTTCTCACATGGACAGATCTTTGCAAAGGTAAATCTATTTCAAAGTGCAAAAGTACAAAAGGGACGTCTGTCATTCCTTTTTGTATTTTTTTGGTCATATTTCTTCAGTTAGTTTGGCTTCATGAACTTGAAGCCTTTAAGCTTTTCTATATCCCATAAAACCAAATCCCAGCTGGTCTGTTAGTGTCAGATCTGTTGCTGCAGTTTTCAGCACATTTTCTTTCTTTTCTTTTTTTTCAGCTTATTCCAAATCAAGACACCAACTTCAGAGTCGTTTTCTGAACTTCTCGGCTGCATGTTAGTGATGTTACCAACAATGCAATAAAGAATACACCAGTTTATAGGAGAGACACACACAGGCGGTGAAGTGCCAGCCTCCCTCTCCATGAACCAACCTTTAGCCTCCACCTTACGACTGCTGCTTTTCATTGCCCTCAAAGAGAAGTGACGGGCATGGCAGAAATGGCGCTGACGAATGCCAGAGCAAACAGACGGTGAGAGACAAGACAAAGAGGAAGATGAATGTGTCTGAAAGGTAGGATTCTTGGCAGTTCTGAATTCGGAGAAAAACCTGGATTTCATTTTTGGAATTCGTCCGCTCGCTCAAAAAAAACTCTTGCAGTGTTGGTCCAGACAAACGGATTCTTTGTTTGCCTGGTGCACAAACGATTTGGCCTCAGATCTCCGCAAATTGGCCAAAGTGGTGATTTCATCCTGTCTGGGTCTCTCTGTCACTCTCTCTCCTTTTGAGCATGTGTTTTTCTTTATCATACTTACTTTTCCTGCCAGCTTCAGGACCGAAGTGCCACAGCTTTGAGCACTTTGAGTATGATGAAGGTCAAAGACATTTTTTCAAATGTGGTAATAAATAGCTGTATATAACTGAGTGTACAAAGTTGAATAACTACTTTGAATCACATAACTGTGCCTGTAGAGCCTGAGCAGTGGAATATTACAAATTTGATAAATCTCACAAATTTCAGTTTTAGTCTCCGTCCCTGCATCTGATTGGCAAACTTGGCCTCTGTCGTCCATCAACATCCACAGCAGCAGCAGCACTAGTTTCCCTGTACTCGCACACAGAGTCAACAGTTCTACTGTAGCGCAGCTCGGTAAATTACCCTCACCATCAATTTGATGCTGAGCTTACAATAATTTGATTGGACCAACATTGTATTTATCACCTGCATTATTTATTTCAAAAGCTTAGATGTGTGTACATAAAAAAGTAAGATGAGTCATTTACTGACTGAATCTGACTTCAGACAGAGAAGTGACAGCTTCTCTTCATCTCATCAGACTGTTGATTTGTTGCTGTATAAGAGCAGGATTTAGAAAGATGATACACACTGTTACTTCTCTCAGACTATCAGTGAGTGCTTTTACTCATTTAGGGTTTTTCATCCTTTGTTCTTTTGAAAATAAGAGTATATAGCACTAATTGTCAAAGGAGTTAAACCCAAAAGATCTGTTAATCTATCTCATCCACTGCTACAGCACTTTTTCAACAGATAACACTTTATAAACACAAATCAACACTTCCTTTGTGCTGATTAATGTTTATTCATGTATTTATAAACAGCTAGTTTAAAAAACATATATTATCACTGACTCATCTGTACAAAAACAGTTATTGAGGGATGTTGCTTTAATCACATCTAAATACTGTTTATAAATGTGCTGAAGTTTTGAAGAAGAACAAACTGAATTATATTTGTAATGACAAATTATAAAACATATATTATCATTCAACAGAATGAATAAATGTTTCATATTTTAAAATTGTGATGATTACAACTGATATATTAAAGCTCATTATTACATGAATAAATCTCTTAAATATCCTTGTATTTATTTATTGTATGAACTGTGTTGTATATTCACCGACCACTGCAGTGAACAGCAGCTGTTTTTATTGTAATAAGAATACAGGATGTGCAACACTTGGAGCCAGAGGTCAGTGGTTCGTTAACAGTCTTGGAACATAAAGTTGCAACACGTACACGACCCCGCTATCACACCCAAAGGGGCAGTTGTATTGGTTGCCGTAGCGCCATATTTCACCACATCCCTGCATGTCCTGCAGCCCCCCCAGGGGAGAGACAACAGAAATGGTAATTCACGGACAGGAAGTGGAGTGTAGCGCATTGTCATCATAGTGGACTACAGGTGATTGTTTCTGTGGATTCCTTTATTTTATTGAGAGGAACTAAGCACTTTGAGTGTATCAGTGCGGTGTCATAAAACCACTCTTATGAATCAGTGCTGTGATAACCAAATGCACATCATTGCCTGTATGATAAAGATGAGAATATAGATAGTGAGTTTGTTTAAAATGCTCTGACGTATTATATCGGCTTGTGTTTAATAGAAAACAAGCTCATCACAATGCTCCTCATGGGCTAGACAATGCAGAACAATTTCTTACAAATCTTAAATACTTAAGAGGAATGTAAATATACATATATGTTATTTTAGAGCGAGCAGTTCTGCTTGTTCACTTGTGTTTCCTTCAAATTGTCCTTCAGGCGACTTCCCGAGATGATTCAACTGTGGCACACAGAACCAAAAAAAGATTCCTCTGCAGATACCTGACCTCACAGAGGACGTCCACTTTCATTTGCATTAAAAATGTGCAAAACAGATAGATTTACAGTGACAAATGTTCTTGGATTGGTTTCTGCAGAGCAATATGAAAATTTACAGTTGGCATTAATATTAATGCATCATTATCAGCTGTCTGATTTCATAAATAAGTACAGCAGTGTCAGCTCCGGTGTAGATCACTTGAGCAGGGCACACTTTGCAAAACCACACTTTATAGAGCTTTGTGAATTTAATTGGGAAAATTGCAAATCAGGTAGTCAGCCGTATAACTCATTGTCACATTTAATCAATAAACTTTGTAAATCTACTCATTTCATTTATAAATGATCTTATATAGATCAGGCAACCAATTAAACAATTAGCATACATTAAGCAATTAATTAATTTAATCATTAATCACGCCATTACAGTTCAAACTTTACGCCAGCAGATTTGGGAGCAGACGTGCAGGCTGGCGTCGGAGCCGTTCATCATGACTGGGGAGTGCAGATTGTGACACAACGAGATTTACTGTGCTAAAAATCAATGCAATTAGGAGAGAGGCTGGAAACTGGCCTGGGGTCCGGCATGGTCTTTAGGAAGTGTTTAATACACACACACACACACACACCAAAACTTTATTTACTTTTTTTTCCATTTTGGACAAACTCATCATTTGCTGCAGTGGTGCCAATTGTCCATTAAGTACTAAGTAATACCACTGAAGTTGTTTAAAGGTGCGATTTATTGCATTTCTTTAATGTCAATATGGCCCTTTCAAATCGAATGTGATAAAGTTTTAGATAATAGCTCATCGCTGCTGTGTCCAAACACCTTTATGGAGGTTTTGTGTTTATCCAACATAGACTACACTTCCAATAAACCTTATTTGCTTATGATTTTCAACTCTGGCACGTGTGTACTTGTTGCCATGAGAAAGGAAGTCCAGATTTTCTTTGCAAGACATTGAACATTATTCATGCAGGGCACATGGTTGGAATCAGATCAGAGACATAAGTTATGTAGGGGTTACAAATATGGGGAGAACAAACGAAAACTAAAATAAACTAACATTAGTGATTAATGTAAACTACATCAAAGTCACATTATTTGATGATTCTGTCACTTAGTGGCTGTGAATCCAATAATTCTCGGTTACGTCCAGTTTAGTTGCTTTCCATTTCCACCAAATCCTGAAACAATAAAGCACTTAATACTCCAATTGTGGTGATAAACAGGAAGCAATCACCGGGGTTAATGACAAAGCTTCCTGCTGTGGCTGAAAATCAAGTCAATGACAAGCGTTAATCAAACAGTTAAGTCGTGGGCCGATCAGCCAAAACGATGAGCTGAAACAAATCTAAACTCTCTGTTGGGCTAAAAGAAACACTGGAGGCTGGTCATACTTTTCTGTGGGTTTTTGACTGAAGGCGTTTTCAGACATGAACTCTGGAAAATGTCCACACATTTGGGTTCTGAGCTTTGATACATGAAGAGCGCAGCAGGAGATTTTCCGGTCAGACACAACAACAGGCATGTTTGAATTCCACTGCGGATAACTCAGGTTTTTGTTCAGAGCAAATTCACAAAGGTGTGACGTCTTCGTTGGTGTCTTCCACATGTATGACTCCTCTTTATCATCCTGAGATAATTGTATTATTAGAAACTTCATCAACCACTCGCTCATAGTGAATCATCCTGATATTATGCTGTTTTCTCATGTGGTCTCACTTTGACTCTATCTGGAGATTTTACGAAGGGGTCGGCAGGAGAAACTCTGCGGAGCGTCTGCAGCAACTGACTCAGACGTCTACAGGTCCGAGGGCAGCTCCAGTTACACAAAGTCGTTGTTATTTCTCGAAAAACCTTGACACGGGTTTGAGAATAAGTATTAGCCCCAGAGTGCATGACATCTTTTAACATGTCAAGGATGTGGAGAGCGTCTCCGAGCTGTGGCCTCACCTCCGCCCGGCAGCGGAGGGAGAGAGGGGAGATCGGCTTTGAGTTGTTGTGGGAAAGCTGCCCTCAAACCCTGGATGCGGGCAGGGTTGAAGAGCTGTCCGGGCCTTGGGCTGCTGATTGTCTCATCTGTCTTGGCTAAGTCAGCAGGATGTGACAGCCGCCCTCTCTCTGTTACCCGCTGACCACTGGGCTTGGCATCCTCTCCGCTCACCTGCCCTATCACCGCCTCCACCGTATCTCTATCCCTGTCTCGCTCTCACCTCAAAGTCTCCGCAGCGAGAATGAGGATCCACGCCTCGGTGTCAAAGAGAGGGGATGCAGGCTAACAAATCCTGACTGCGGACTTACGAGTGTCGGTTCCGGGTGCTGGCTCCGGTTGGTTGGGTTTTTCGAGAATATTCCTCGTCTGACAAAAGGGACAGAACGTTCCGTTGAAGTGTAAGTGATGAATATGGTTGAACTTACTCTAACTCACAGAGATGTTGTTTTTTTCGGGGGGGAAGTGTAGTTTTCGTATATTTAAGATGATTTTGTTTACATTTTTTGTGATTGCATGTATATTGCACTGTCACGTATTATAACAAATTGCAAACGAACAATGCAACCCTTGTTCTTCGGTTTGTTTAAGCGACGTGTTCATTGTGCTGAATATGTATAGAGAAGGTGGAGCCTCCACTGGGCTGCAGATGCTCCATGTCACAGTGATTGTCGTTCAGGTTGCTCAGTTCACTGTGTCATCTCGTCTCTATGCCTGTCACTCCTGCAGGAACTGTACATCGTATACACGCCCGTCTGGGATGATGTGCCAGTTTTCCTTTTCTTCAATGCAGGATGTCAAAATAATATTACGGCATGTCATGTATGATTAGTCAAATTTGGTTTTGGGAAGAGTTTACCATGTCAGACACACAGATGTGTTCACTACGTTTACAAGATGTTTGATTTTATCTGCATGTGGTCTGTCAAGTGTTCACCAAATCATACTGATAAAAGCTATGTTTTCTAAAACTGCCATTACAACGCTGACCTTATGTATACGAGCCAAATTATATTTTAACTTTTAAACAAATAAAGGTTAAAGAAAAATCTAAAAAAAGCTATTTCACATCTTGAGATCCCAGTTCTATCTTTTTGATTTAGATTGTTTTGTGTATTTCTATAATACAACAACAATTGATTATATATATGAGCCAAATTGAATTATCAGTCTGAAAATCATAAAAGTTGTTCTCCTGAAAAAAATCCTGAATACTGAAAGTTGATATTTCACATCCAAAGATTGGATCTTCTGATATTTTCTATTTATCTTTTATCATTTTTGTGTATTGCAGTGCAGCTCCCTCATCCCCCCCCGCCCCCCCCCTCAACGGCGTCCTGATCCCAGACTTGAAGCAGCGACTAAAGCCGGCTCGTCAGGGATAACAGATGAGCGTAGATGAACAGTGTCAGGTAAAGTGCTGTGAAAGACATTTAATGTGTTTTATATCAGTGTGTCTGAATTGTCCGGGAACACTTGAATCACTCAGTGTCAACCAAATACGGCGTAATGAGACTCGCCTCCTCTCATCTGAAGACACATGTCTCTCTGCTGTCACTCAGGCTAACAGAGGAGAGGTGTGTGTGTGGGGGGGGGGCCTTCTTTTCTAGCCTTTTTGAAGCACAGCGGCTACATCACAGTACTTCTCCTCGGCGTCAGGAATTTCTCATGCGGGATTATTTCATTGCGAGTCTCCCACCGAGAGCACGGAGGTCACACTCTGGCGCTTGTTCAAACATCTGGAACTCAGGAACCTAAATTATTAAATGAGGCAGCAATCTGGAGCTAGACACCTAACTGTTTCTCACGGTGCACTCGGAGGTATTGGATTTCCAAAAGCTGAAAAAAAGCATAGTCGTCTTTACATTTCTTTTGCTTTACATCTCTACTAATCTTTAGATGTTTTGAGCAGTAGATGAGTCTTGGCCATGAAACACTCCCCGAGTCCCTCTGCCTGTGGTTTCCTCTTCTGCTGTGACACAAGAAAGTCCTCAATGGAGATTTTTATTTTCCTGGAGCGGAACGTTTTTTTTGGTGTCTATTTAGAAAAGTTAGTTTCCTCTGCAGTTGCCAACACAAACCATTAGTGGGCATGGGCCATGTGTTGTCACTGACTATAAAGGAGAAGCTGTACTGGTGATGTTTTTGAAGTAGTAGCCAAGGCTTGGATGGGCGAGGGGGTTGATGATAGTGCGGCGAGGGGGAGGGGGGGGGTGCAGCCCAGAGTCCTATAGCTTCCTTACGGTTGTTACGACTGGAAGAAGAAAAACAAATCGTCTTCGAACAGAGAGCGAGAGATCTCTAATTATCCCCACCTGTGCCCGGCTACAATGGGAGGGTCGAGATGAAGCCATTAGCTGTCTCTCCACTGGCACCACCAAGAGTTTGTATACATCTGTGTCTTATTTTCTTTTCTGGCACAATCAGTCCAGCAAGCTAAGCAGGCATGACCGGATTTGGCAAGTTCCAAGGACTTTGGCAAAGTTAGACAAGGAGGAAGCGGTGAGATGCAGAGAGGGGGATGAGCTGGCAGGGACTTCGTGTTTGCTTGCCTCCTGCCTGTTACTTGAGCTGGGTGTGTTGCTTGGAGAGGCTGCTGTGTTGGTCAAAACAATCCGCTGAACGCCGAAGGAGGAAAGACGCACGACGGAGAAAAGTTTCAGAGCGTCGGCCGCGGAGGGAAATGTGATTAAATTGGTTGGGAGCCGCAAATGTTTTTTCTCTGTGTCGTTAACCGGCAGCTGAATCTTCCCAGTTCTTGCAGGTTATCTTTGCTGCACGGGCGCTGTTCAAGATTATTGGGATACTTAAGCTCATCTCCCATTAGCCTTATAACACTTGATAGAAAAAGGGCTCATTGTGATTTCAGTATTGTCAGTTCTGATTATCCGAGTCAAGCCTTTGTCTGGCCCTGCAAGTGTGCATGTTGTCAAAGCTGTTTACGAGCAATGACCAGATATGAAGCCCAGACTATTGCGGTCATGTAAACAGCCACATCTGTTTGAACCCACCTGCTCCCCAGTGTTTACCGGCCCTGTAAATAATGAAATAAGTCTCAGTGAATTAAAAATAATACAGCCGCATGGACTTTTTGCATTAACTGACACAATAATTAATCAGCACTGTGGAACAAAATACTGCCAGGAATTGCAAATTTGTAAGTTAAGGTAATGTACTAAAAAAAAAGAAAAGAAAAAAAGTAAATCTGTCCACACTACCGTATGTTTTTCTCCGGTGCCGCTGTTGTGTGCATTCATTCAGTCCCTCATTCATTCATTTCCGTCTTTACTTATTTATATATCTCCCTGAGTGTTTGTTTTCATTTTAGTCCCTTGAACCTTGCCACCCTGTGTGTGACACCCGGGCTGTGAGCGAAGACGGAGAGGCGGGCTGGTTCAGAATGATCACTATCATTAACATTCACAGGGGGTTCACTTATCATCCCTGACTGGAGGGACATGGCAGCCATTATGAGACGTCCGCAGGTGGAGCGCCATGATACATATTGCATCTTGCCACAATGGATTTATGTATTCAGTAACAAAAGAAAAGTCTAATGAAAAAATACAGAGGGTGATCCTTTATTCCTCGCTCCGCTTCAAGTGAGGCGACCATGTCCCGGGATGAGGAGGAGCCGAGGGGAATTCCAGGGCTACGCTGACCTGTCACTCAGCGTGGGATGTGAAAGGGGCCACGCCATCCCTCACATTAAACCCAGGTTTTATGGGCATCCCATTGGCACTCTTAACCCTTACCCTCACCCTTCAGAAGAAAGACTAAGGGGATATTTTCATACAAACAGATGTCCAATTTACTAATCATCTTTTTGAAAAAAAAATCTGTCCAAAATCCACATGGAAACAGTATGGCTATAAGGCTATAGGGAAATATTATTTTAAATTGTAGCTTTGTATGAAGGGTTAAAACTGTAAATAAAGATGCAAAACACTTCTCCACCTATTCCCACTATCCAGGAATGAAGCAAACATTTCCCTAATATGAATTGTGCCATCTTGTGCATATTTAGTTTGTGTAGTAGTGAGAGTGGATTGGAGCCACGCTAGAGGGTTCCCGCCAAAACATGCACTCATCCATCATGGGTCAGTCTGAGCTGTCAATCAAGACATTTCACATTTTTTTAATACACTAAACTCATTAAATCCAAATATATCAGATAACGTGTACTTTGACCTTTTAGTTTGGTCCATGTCCCATCCACCAACATGGAGGTGGCAGGATTTCCGACCCATACTGCAGTTAGCCACCAGGTGGCGATTATGATGCTTTGTCTTTTAGGGAGCCGTCATGCAGTCCATCTTTACATGCAGTCTGTGGTGTAGCTGAACTTTCACTAATAAGCTAAGCTGTTAGCATGTTTACAGGTGACTGTAAGCTTTTATTAAACAGTTGTATTATATAGAGCACAGCGGCTGCAGGTTTTACATTGTTTTTCTCATTTGACATTAAATACAGACGTTTCAAAAAGGAATTGTTATTCAGCATTAAAGTTTTTGTCTTTCTACACAAGCTTTGTGCCGTTTCCCAATTAATTATTTATGAATGGTGTAGTTTATATATTTGCTGTGTTTCTCTCGGATCCTTTTTCATAATTCTTTTACCAGTAAATAAAAAATAAAGGGTCTTTGTAATTTTCTTTCTTCTTCTATTAAGAGTATTTTCAACGTACAATAGGTAACTTTGATCTCAATGGGACGCTGTATAAAAACTCTAGCTTTCCTGTCCCATTCTCTTCCCGGGTAGCTTGGTTTGCATGTGCATTTATTTGCCAGTAAATGGCAATGAATGATTATGATCAATAACGAGTGGCTGATACACACAGTGGGCCTCAGGCGACTGGCTAAGTGGCTAGCAGAGTGTTTTCCATTTTTCATACGGAGGCTATAGCAGAGACAGACATCTATAAACAAAGGTATAAAGGATATGATGCAACTAAAAGGCAAACAAAATGAAGCGTCCCATTACCTTGAATACATTTTGGGATTTCTCAGGGCCTTATCATTGTTGGAAACATTTTGTGTAACGTAACTACACAAGTCAACAAAATATATAGCAGGTCAAGTAATTTTTTGTCATTTTAATGAAGAAATGCGTCGAACTTCTTACACTATAGTGCAAGTAGGAAGAAAACTAGATTAGTGACGCCTTCGGCTGTCACCTGAACTGACCTGTCTTGTGGGTCACAGCAGCCTCTTGAGACTCTCCCAGTACAAAAGGGAGCACCACCTCCTGCAAAGAACACTGGTGAATCTCTCTACTACGTTTTCATTGTTACAAATTCCTTCCAACAAAGACTTGTAGGAATATTTCAATGCACATGAATGTAAGTCCGTCAGTAGAAACATACTATTGATATTTCTACCTATACAGTAGGTAACTTACATTGGAAAAAATAGGGGGAAACATAATTGGAAGCCAAATGAAATAAAACAGCGAGGGAAGGGAACTACATGACAGATTTCCTTATGCTTGATTAAAGACACAATTTCTATCCTGAAATTTCCTTGAGTAGAAAGGCTCCCAGACCAGTAATAACCTAATTGGAGAGAAGCCTCTAACTAGTGTTGCTCCTCTGTGTCCCTGTGTATAAATAGAGTCTATAATGGACTGAGGTGTGATGCCATCATTCATCTCTGCTCAGAAACACTCCAGGTTCAGGTCTTTCCTCATTTTCCTAATGATGCTCTTGTTTTAGGTATGTTTTCACTTTAAGGATCCTAAGATTCCAGCTTAATGGATACTATTCATCACGGGCTCCTGTACCAAAGTCCAGTTTACCCGGCGAACTAGTTTGACATAACAAATTGCCAAAATGAAGGACTCCTCACGCAGGGAATTGGTATATTTTTCAAACCAGTAGGTAAATGTGAGAAAAACATCCCAGTCCCGTCTTCCAGGTCAGCCTCCGTTCGCCGTGTTCTCTGGGAGTGTTTGCTCCGCTGCGGTTGTAGCATCCTTTCACCATCACTGACAAATTAATCTATTGTTTGTTAATTTACTTAACATGGCTGTGTAAAGTGCTTTTTAATTTCAAATGTTAATTGACTTAAAGAGGCTTTCGCTGCCAAATTCCATTGGCACCAAATAATGGGAGGTCTCTTAAAAAAAATGGCGTCTTTTGGGAAGCATATCCCACATGATAGCCGCTGGTTATGTACCGTGCCTTTATGTGGTAGATTACTCCCTGGCTGCTGCCCAAAAAAGCCTGCTTTTTAACCACTGCTTCTCCCATTTGCCTCAGGATGCTCATGGGCTGGCAGGTTGCACATTACCATCCTGAAGTAGCTTTTAAAACACGTTTTAGCCCTGAAACGCAGCTGGCATCTTGGCCAGCAGTGCAGCGTTGGACAGGGGATCACCCAACGTGGATGTTATGAGGGAAATTAAAATGTAGCCCGTTACAATAATGAGGGTAGATCTGTGCCTGTGTGTGTGTGTGCACTTAATCCCAACATATCCCCTGTTACAAGCGCAGGCTTCGATAATCCTGAGCTCATTTTAAAGACATGATATTGTGTGTGTGTATATATACATAATAAAGAGGAGGCTCACACTATAATGCAGTGTAAGAGAGGGTTCACATGTATGGGCTGCAGCTTTGTATGTGAGTGTGTTCTTGCTCGTGCCAAATACAGGGTCTATGTGCAGAGTTATGTGTTACTAAACACCACTAAGATCCAACAGCCCAGTGTGATGCCTTTGGTTTCCAATCTCATGCTTCACGCCCGCTGCCCCTCTATCATGGATTCTTATTTACAGGCAGGACCCTTGCTGAATTCCCCCAGGAGCAGATGATGTGCAGGTCTAGGCAGGGACCATATCCCATGAATACCGTCCCTATCACTATGACAACTATTCAAGAGTTCCAGTAACTGATCCAGAGTGTCTTTATGTGCAGGGCTGTCAACTCTAAAAACCTTTCACACTTCAGAATGAGGTTATCTCACATGTGAAGAGATGAGTATTGTGTGCTTTGTTCTAAAAACCCTGTAGCTTATTAATCTGTGTGGTTTCAATGAACTAATGGCAATGACTGATTATTTTTCTATATCCTGGAGCTGCTGTGGTTCTACTTAACAGAGCGTAGGAGTCTGCTCCACATTCCTTTTTTCAAATTAATCATAAATAATGTCCTATCTTTATACATGTCAGTGAATGAAATGTGCAGGAGGAGGAGATAGTATGAGCTGCTCATGGCTCTTCTTGTCTTAGCACATTGAAAAGCACCAGTGGAAAAGCTAATTGTGCCCAGAAACACAATCCTGTCTTAATATTAATATTTATTTATTGTCTTTTATTGATTCTTCAGCTCCTCTTCCTCACTTACTTAATACTACTTTGTAGATTATATTTTCAGTGTTTCCTTAGCTCTTATGTTTTAAAGGAATAAAATGTGTTTCAGGCAATCTTCATGTTTGTTGTTTCATTCATGTGGGAGAAAAATCAACATTTAGATAACGGCAAAAAGACACATAGAGTTTTTCTATTTGGATTGAAATGAAACATTAAAGTAGACTCTGCCACTTTAACGATGGCAAACACAGTCTTCAGCATATAGATGGATATAGGAAGTTTGCTGAAGTAACCTGATGTGCAGGGCTAAAGGTGGATATCCCACAATGCTGCAGCCCGCCACCTCCTATTGTCTTGATAGGGGAGCAAGAGATGTACAGCGGCCTCAAATGGAGGTGGCATCTGGTGCCCAATTTGTCATGCCTGAATTACCCAGGAGCTGATAAAGGCTGAAGTTTTAATAAAAGTTGGGAGCAGCAGATAGCAGGGTGAAGGACACTGATGAAGTGTCTTGGGGCCTATTTCCAGCTAGAGATAAGAACCTACAGAGAGGTGGGTCGAGGGTCTAGCACAGTCTGATAATACGCTGATGCCGAGGCAAAAAAAAGTGCTGTTGAAATGCAACACAGCACACATAATGGAAAAAATAATAAATAAGCAAATAAATAATGATGATGATCTAAACGAGGAGAAGCCAGGGTGGAGACTGTGGAGTCCTGAAGCGTCTCTGCCTGTAATTTGGCCACCCGCCAGCAGCCATTGCTCACCCTCAGCTGCGACGGCAAGCTCCAGATGTGCCAACGGCACGTTTTGGATTTTGCCAGCTGACTGCACCGTTTGATAGCCCGCTCTCTGGATGCCCATCACCGGCCGCAGAGATAGAATTAAATGATGATGATCTTCCCACAAGTTGGGTGAGGAAACAACGCATATAAATCTTGATTTCATCTCAGCGTGAGAAGTCTTTATCCATCATCACTCTTAATGAACAAGTCATTAGCCGCGATGAATGGCGCTCTGGGCTCCTGCTCGCCACTGCTGCTTTTGTTTGCAGCTTTCAGGGGCAACTTCCTGTGCCCTTTGAGAGGGTCAAACTCATTTCTCCAGATGTGGGGTAACCTCTCTGCTCCCGGGGTGGCTGCACACGCATGTACTAAACAGGGCCTGGAAAAATGAGGATCTACTGAGGATTTTTCTGCTTATTGCCACATTGACTGTTCCTCAGCAAGCCTCAGCGTGCCCCATCATTGAAGGGAAGCACATTAGCAGACTCGGTAGCCGCCTATTATGGTAATGTTATGTGCACAGTCCTCCACTTGATGCAAGCTTGCAATGTAAACAGAAAACAGCTTTTTGTTGTGCTGTAATAGAAAAGTACTGAGGAGATGTGAAACCCCGCTGTGCTCCACAGCTACACTGCAATACAAATATACAGTAAACCCCTGACTCTGTGACTACACTGGATTTAATTTCTGCCTCAGAAAACTTGATCAGTCTTTTATCCAAATTGATAATCCCCGTGTTTGAAAAGAACGAGCATCTCAGCGAACAAGATTTCTTCAAGACAAATATTTCCCGGGAGCCTTCATTCTTATTTACAATCATTGTTCCGCTAAAAGCATTGTTAAAGAATTTAACAGTGTGCACCACATACCCCCAGGCTAGCAGAATCTAAAACACCTACATAAAAGTTAACTCAAACTGTTGTGATCTTCTCCTCCTCCCTCTCCTCTGAAGTACACCAGAGCTTGAAATATGAAAAGAGGACGGCATCAATCCAGCTGCACGGCAGTAAATGTGAGGAGATAAAGGTTGACACAGGATAATTGAAAATATCTGGCACTAATACACCAAAGTCGGTGTTTGTATTTGAACATAAAGGAGGAGAGTGGCATGTGACTTTCCTTGTTAGTGACAGCTGCCATGTTCCCCGGGTCTGCAGGGACATACTGTACCGGAGGACTCATCTGACTTGTACAGTATCTCTGAAGTTCCTCAAATCCCCCGAGACGCATCTTTTACATGTTTGATGATTTTCCTGAGGAGAGGTTCCAGTTAAATCTTTTCAGAAGTTTTGAGCCTTGAATTCCCTGAACATTTAAGTCCCAGAAATAACAGAGAGACCAAACACACTGATGTTGAATGGTGAATTTGTGCTATCGTCTTACCCATGGGCTCATTCCTGCTCTCTTTAAAACGACGTTGTAATTTCAGGTTCTAATGGTAGATCGTCCAGTGAGCAATGTTGCCACTGCTCCGCGGCTCTCAGGTGATCAGTCTAATGCTTCAGTTGATGAAATAGAAATTTACTGATGTTGTGGATACGCACCATATTTATCTGTGTTTCCAGTTCCAACACGCACTCAGTATAGGTGCAGAAGTGAAATACCCATTACTGCATGTGTCAGTGTCATAAACAATAGCGTCGACTCCTCGGAAGGAGGCAGGGCGGTAATGGAGGCAGTGCATCAATGTTCAGCACAAGGTCTGCAATTCACACCAGGAGAACACTCACCTGAGCATCAGGAACGCTGGTAGGAGACTGCATTAGCAGGAACAGATGTGGGGAGGGGGACCAGCTTGTAAAACCAGCTCTGTACACACACAACTTAAAGGGTCAGTTCACCCAAAGCATAAAAATATCATCTTTCCTTTTTTTTCCCACACACCCTTACTGGTGTAAGGTCATGCAGATATTTGCAGGTGCATTTAAGCTTCTGACTTAGCAAACAAAGAAGCTAGTGAGGTGAACTGAGACCGCATTAATGCAGTGATGGTGAATCAAACAAAAACATTTGACAAAACAATGTCTTCTTCCAAAATGTCCCTGTTATCCACATACAATAGTAAAATCGATTTTCATCATGCCAAATATAAAGTTTATTATATATAATATCAGAATTAAACAAGAACAATTTCAGCAAGAAAGACATGTCTGCATGGCAAGATGAGTGGAAACGTTTAAAGCATTTTGCTTTATTTACAGTTATGTTTACTAGCTCGTTGTTGTTTACTTTGTGCACATTGCTCAGTCGGAACAACTTGACAAGATGCGTAGGTGCTGTGATTTGTAATATAAACAAAAATGGGATCCTGCTTGTAACAACATGGCACTATATAACCATTAGTGGTTATAAATCCACATATTTAACAATGCATTGATATCATGTTATTTTTTGTACTTGTTGTATGTGTAAATGTAAATGTCATTTAAATTTATTGACAAATTCAGAATATTTTCACTGTTATTGTAAAAAAAAATTGGTATACTTATCTTAAATAACCCATTATTATGAACCTTTCAGATACTCATAGACCATCTCAGTATTTGTGATATCAAATGTATTTTATCACAAAGTGCTGGTGTATATATTTTTTAACCCCTTTCAGCATCGGTGCAGTGAAACTTAGCTTCACCATTTGATAACTAGAATGTCACTCAGCCGAGTGCATACCTCAAGCAGTCCCCTGGTCAATCAGGCTGCACCGAATTTCACACACTCATAGATATCAGTTCCTTAAACGTGTGTCTCATCTTTACCACCACATCCTTCCACCAAGTTTCGTGGAAATCAGGTCAGTTGTTTTAGACTAATCCTAAAAACAAACAGACGGGTGAAAACACAACCTCCTTGGTGGAGGTAATGAATAACAGAGGTGCTAACTGCTTTCTAGGAACGTATGTATATAGAGCAGCTCCATAGGTCTCTCATGACTTAATGTGATGGTACCTGAGGAAGAAAGTGCTGGGGTGAAAAACAAGTGCAGAGCATCTTCCTAATCTGCAGGAGGAATTTATTTAGATATGTCAATAAGATGATCAAAGATACAGAATCAGTTGAATTCAAAATATTTCCAATTATATGTTTGTCTTGGTTTCTTAAGATGTTGGTCTGAAGAACTTGGGGTTTGGTAGGAAAAATGGAAATCTTCAGAATAAAATGCAAATTGTCAACTAAACAGTAACAAGAAAGCGTATCCAGCGACAGCATGACACAATTCAAAGCACTCACACAACAACTAAGCCTAACAAGTAGGCAAATATGAGTTTGATTGATGCAGTTTACAATTGCAAATGTTCAGTCTGTCTTTAGGAGCAGCAGAGGTACCTACCCATTAGAGCAGCTTTAAGTACTGTTACAATCTCTTGCATGATTAGAGGCTAAATTACAGTAAAACGCTGCAGGAGAAAAGCATAGACCAAGTACCCCAGTGTCCTTTTTTAGATTCTGTTATAAATGGCATCTCCGCCAAGTGTCTGACTGTCTGTCCTCCCTATTCCCCGGTGGTCATATCGACAACCTCTCCATGTTAAACTTGGTGTCCTTCCCTTTGGTTTAGTAGTGAGCATGATCTCTTCCCAGAGGACCTACCTCAGCCATTGTGCTGCACCTGAGACCCTGTGAGGCTGCTGGATCTTCCAGAGAGAGATGAGAAGTCCTGGAACATCTTTGTTCTTCTGCAAAAACTGAGCTCATTCCTGTTTACCTAGAAAATCATCTCATTCACCATTTGCCAGTGATAATTTGCTGTTTCATACAGTATCCACATGCAATGATGTCCCCTCTGTTTGATATACAGCAAGATTGAAAATACTACACTCAGTCACCAAATGAATGTTGCCGTTGTGTGTACCATTTGAAAAAGCTTAGTCTTGACTCGACATTAACCAAACGTACACTTCCTTCCTGTGCTCGATCAGGCTATATCCTGGCTTATTAACAGGATCTTTGTAGCGAAATGACAGATCTCATCCATCAGATCTCAGGATCTTGAGTTTCAAACAGTTTATGCTGCTACCTGCTCCTACTGCTGCCGCTAGCATCACTTCAGTCAGGAACACTTTGTCATGATTTACCCATTTATTGCACAAATGGGAATACAAAACACCAACATAACTAACTATTGCTGCGGAGACACAATAGGGAGGGATTCGTGTTCGATAGATAGAAGACAAATTTGACAATACATTTATTTATTTCTATTTATTTATTTATTTTCTTATACAGTAGCAACATCAGTCGAAGTTACTTAGAAATTATCACAATCAATAATAACAATTGCCTAACATTGGCTGATGTAAAATATTCAGCAAAAAAGTACATCAACCTGCATTAAGGCACTTCTTGGCCTCTTGGGGCAGCAGTAACAGTACATCGAAATACATATTCTGATTCTGATTCTCACTCGTCACTTTATTATTTGCATATTTACACAATGAACAGGGACGTGAGCAGTATTTGCAGTCATGTTGAGCTACATTTCTTTACATACGATTTTTTCTTTTAGCTCTGTTTTGGTTCTCCACCACCTCCTGGGGGATATAGTTGGCTGTTTGAAGATAAATGCTCCAATATGTTCTATGCTCACCTGCTCATCGCTAACTTTGTCTTTGCTTCTGCTTGGTGCAGGCCAGGTTTACGTACATTGTGCAATGAGAGGTAATAATTCACTGCGGGTTAATTATTATACTTTTTAATTAATTATTACATGGTCATTAGCGCCATTATTATAAAAACATTAATTATAGCTGCTGGATAGAGCTACCTGCCGACTGTTTGAAGCTTGCAGGACTGTGCACCCTGTGTTGGTCGGCTGCCACGGGTCACCTACAGCAGTGGTCCCCAACCCCCGGGCCGTGGCCCGGTACCGGGCCGTGGGTCATTTGGTATCGGGCCGCACAGAAGAATAAATAAATTAAATTTTTTCTGTTTTATCTATTATCCGGTCATTTTTCAAAATAAAACGGTGTTTTATTTTTGAAAAACTACCGGATCCTCTCGTTTATGACTCATGCTTTACGCATTTCAAGACACTTGTCTCGGTCACGTTACTTTTTCGCTGAACACAAACCAACACAGTATTTGTTGGACCCATTTATCAACAAACCAGGTGAATCCAGCATGTCTGTTTAAGAAGAAGAACAGCTGCTGGAGATCGCAAATGACGGCGGCCTTAAAAGTATGTTTGAGAAAACAACTCCGGTGTCCTGGAATAAAGTCACGGCAGAATACCCTGAGATCGCCACAACAGCACTAAAAACTCTGATGCCATTTCCAACATCCTATCTGTAGTGACCTCGTGGATTTTTTTTTAATTAACGAATTAATTTTTTATTTTAAATAACCAAAAAAACCCTCTCCAAATTCCATTAAATTACAAAAAAAAATCTAATGCTGTCACCAGAGGTACCAGAGGGAACTCCGTAATGAGGTTCCGTAGACACACCTTAACGGCCGGTCCGTGAAAATATTGTCTGACATCCAACCGGTCCGTAGCGCAAAAAAGGTTGGGGACCACTGACCTACAGCATGACCAATGAGAACTTTGACTGTCTCTATGCTGACTTTGACATATGAATAAAAGAAATCAAATTTTTATGATTAAAAAGATGGCAGTAGATTGGTAAAGCAATGGGGAGAAATAGACTACTGTAGATAAAATACACTGAGGGTTCGCACACTGGCTCCAAGGAGGATTTTTTTCTCTCTCCACAGAGCTGTTATTTCCGTGGTTTAAGGTGAACATAACGCAGCCGCTGATGGATGTTGTTGGAGAGAAAGGCAGAGCGATACGGTGATGACTGTGGCCTTGTCAGTAATTCAGCAGATCAGATGACACTTCAATAGGAGAGCCAGAGTGTGGGGTGGAATTTGAAAATTGAGTTGACAACACCAACTATAAAGGCGTTATGGTCTCTGGTATTGGTCTTTAAATGGCTGCTGGTTCTGTTGTTGAACAATGTGCTTGTGGGAGATTGCTCTATGAAACAGCAATACTGCCGCTTGTACTTTAAAGTTTTGGCTTTAATATTTTTTGTGTGTAAATTGAATAAAGGCACAACAGGAAGTCTCAGAAGGTGTGGATATACAGCAGTCTAAATTCAGCCTGTGCGGCCTGATAAATGCACACATTAGGTATGCTGTAGTTCTTATGAATATAAGTCAGGAAACCACTTCTCTTTAAGACCATCAAAGACTGAAAACGCAGGGAGATTATAAACTGGCAGTGATGCAATATTTTCAAGAGGTGTGAATGTGCTGGATTTAAACAAAAGCAGCTGTGGTGTAACATTAACTTTGCGCTATCCTGTCAAGATTTCCGTTTAAAGTGTTATTTTTCACCCTCGCTGTTCCGTCTGATTTAAAATGGTTCGGAGGAAAAGTCAGCAAATCCTCTTTGAGCGGATTACAGCTGAGGTTGGAAAACTTGAGGCAATTTCATGTGCTAGCTAAATTGCATAGATATCAGTGAGTCAGAGGCATATAATACTGTAAAATCATTTTTTTCCTTCTACTCTAAATGCATCCTTGTGACATTGTTGACTTCCTGTGCTGATTTTAGAAGTTAATTTAAAACACACTGTCTTTTTCAGAAGGTTTCATTTGTCACGAATAAAAAATGCACATGTATTTATAATGGACAGTGTTGTGTTGTTTGCATGTGGATACTCAGCAGCACTATGAGAATTGTGTAGCAAGGGCTACATGCAGTATGTGTGCATCTCCAAAGCAATTGCGTCAGCTTCTGAAGAATGCCTTTATGTTTCCAAACCCGACTTTTTAACACACATTTCAGAGGAGGGCTGTCAGCTTATGGCATATTAGCTGGATGGCTCTGATACCCGGGGGACACGGGGCTAGCTCCGAGGGATCCCAGGGAAGAAATAGAAGACACACTATGTGAAATGCGTTTCTCTGTCATTCCAATTCAGCACAATAAAAATCAAACAAAGCTTGGCCACATAGCACAGCTTTACCTGGAGCCTTCCACAGCACAGTGCCATCCTCAGACACTATACAGCTGTTGTAAAAAATACTCCTGTCCACATTTATTTTATACTTTTACAAATAAACTGACCCTAGCAGGGGAAAAAAAGCATTTTCCAGCACAGCAATAACTCAAAGACTGAATTAACAGCACATACAGCGTCCAACCGACCAATTTCAACCACTGTAGCTGTGTTCCTAATTCAAATTGCATGTGATTGCTAGGTCTGACGTAACACAGTGTTGTTTTGAACACTTGATGGTACTATGCACCTAGATTCCTATGAACAATTACACAATATTTTTCAAAATGAAACAAAAAACTCTAAATGAAAAAAAAACTGCACTACTTTTTCATTTAATTTCATCAAGGGTAATAAATGTGTTTTATCATCTAAATATTTGTATATATTCCTGAAGGTGTATATTTGAGTAGGGAGCCTCCCAGTGCGCTCCCCATGTTGTTTCCTCCATTGCTGACTGAGTACAGTAAAACAACCTCCGCCACGCTACTTGCCCTTATGGACCCAGAAAAACATGAAATCAATACTGCATGCATTTCAAGCAGGAAAATTCTGTTATTGAGTATACTGCTTTATAATGGTTTCCATTATTGACATCTATGAGTTATGAAATAAAACCTAATGCAATGAGGATGAGGAAAATAGTATTTGAGGCTTTTTATTGGATCAATTTAAAATCGGAGCGGTGCGTTCTGATGACAATAAAATGCTAATCTTGCCCCGTGTACACACCATCAAAAAAGGTTAGAAAAGTGCAGAGGTATCAAAAATGTTAACAGGAGAGCGTGTTAGAAATAATCGTGGCGTCCACAGACTTGTCTTCCTCGATTTTGTGAGGTGGAACTCTTCGGGAATTTAACCTGACAGTCATGAATGTGATTGGTTAAGTTCACCAAACACAGAGTGATGGCTTCGATGTAGGAAAATACTTTTCAGGTGCAGACTGTTGATGTGATAAATGATCAAATAATCAATTTATCTCGTAATCGGTGGGAATATAAACTTGTATTTTGCTTTGGACACACAGCGGAGCAATTGAGTTAGTTTCTATCCTGTAATTGAATTTACATTCTTTTTTCATAATTCCTTGAAAGTATAATCAGGAAGGTGAAGCTTCATACTTTCATACTCACTTGCAATAAAACCATAAACTCATATTACAAAGCAACTCTTATTATTTTAACCCAATATTTGCAATAATCACTAAAAACAAAGAAGCTGTTTTTAGTAGAAGTCTGAATTGAATCACTTTGATTTTCCTCATCGATTATCCATTAATAGTTATTGTGACATCAGGAAATAATTAGGATATATACTATTTACTTCCCAATGTCCTCACAGCTTGTGCATACACTACAGTGGTACTGTGCTATTGATGCAGCCCTCTGAACATGGCTGATCTCAGATGACAACCCAACCCAACCCTGCCCAGCCCCCTCCCCTTTCTTATCCATTACATGGGAGCTGAATGATGGTGATTTGGTTGAGGCCCAGTGAGTGCCTGTAGAAAATTGGTTGGTTGATAAAAACCCTCCTATCAAAGGGGGCTACTTTCTCATTTACATTTAGATGAGTATTGATTATTTATTTACTCAGTGGAGTGGGATTCTTTTCCAATCTTATCTCTCGTCTGTGCCTGTCACCTGGAAAAAAAAGAGATAGAGTTCTTGACACCGCGCTAAGATAACGGCATTTTGTCGAGCAGATAAAACTTGGAATGGTGGTCCCTGCCTCTATATTCTCCCTTCTCCTCCTACCCAATTTTGATGGAGAAGGGAAAGTTTGGAAAATTAAAAGTGATAGCCCTTGTTCGGTAAGGTGGGGGGAGGGGAGGTGATGGAATCTCAATTTGCAGGGGGGGGGAAACAAGTCAAATGGATTGTCCAGATATGGTCAGGCTACTTCCACTGACAAATCTTATCTTAGTTGTCCCTATAGTTTAGGTCTTCTATCAGATATAATATAGTATTGTTGGATAATTGTGATGTGAAACAATACTGTACATTTTATCTGATGGTACATATAATGAGATTTTATCAGGTTCTGCGCGCTGGGCTACGTATGATCCCAGTGTTTGTCGACAGTGTGGAAATGAAGCCCCTGGACGTGTCTGTCATGTTCTAAGTGCTAAACTCTGGTGATGTTTGGGCGGTTGAGCTGGGGATTGGTCATGCATTGCCAATGAGTCTGGAGGCTTGTGTCAGCGCGAGGAGCTTTGTGAGACTGACTAAAGGTGTTTAGGGTGGGAGGTGCAGCATGTGGGTGCTCTGTTGGAATTGGGAACCCCTGACAGACCCTGCCTCTTCTTCTCAGCTCTTTGATGGAGAGTGAGGAGTCTCTTGAGGTGGTCTCTGTCAGCTCTACTCCTCCTCAAAGCCGACACGCCGCTCCAGCACAACACTGCCGCGCCTTCTCACCCTTCACCCTGCGGGCCACTCCCATCCTCTCATGGTCACTCTTCATCTCCTCCGTCTCAGTGCAGAGGATGTTGCCACATGTAAATGGACTTGTAATCACTCTATTTAGAGTGTGTCTAATGGGGAGCTTGCATATGCTTTGACCCCGGAGTAGATCAAGGTTGGCTGTACTGTAGGCTGGCACAGTGAGAAGAGCTACATGGACAATGACTATTCACTGCAGCCTCACAGAGGGTGACTTATTATGCTGCTCAAGAATTACAGTCCATTTTTCTTTGTTAGCCAGTCAGTCATTAGCCTAGTTACACATCTGGATCCCCACAGCAATTTAAGGATATGGAAGGTTCCCTCAAAAAAACCTAATTAGCCCAACTGGAGAGGAACATCTTGTTTTCCTATACACCCCTAATGGATTAGACCAAGGTCTTTTGAAATGCAAACCCATCAAGGAGAACAGCCTCCACCCGCCCACCCCCACCGGGCCCAAGAGGAAACATCCTTACTGCTCACGTGCTACTTTAGCTGCTTTTTGCTAATGCAGCGTTCTGCTTTCTTATTATTTCAAACATCCAGAAGCCAATTTACAACTGTGGTTTTTTTATATCACTTTTAAAGTCGAGCCAGTTAGCCTAATTATCTGCTGTTGATTTGATCGTGGAGTAATTGACTGTTGACGTTACAGAAAAAATTCTTAGTGGAATTTTAATTATTGTAAACGATTTGAATGTTCAATATACAAAATATTTTTGGAATCTAACAATGTTCTAACACTGATAAAGATGAATTTTCTCTGAGGGAGGTCTTACATTTCAGTTTCTTCCTTTGCTATCTGAGGTCATAGTAAATATTATGTAAAAAGTAAGGATATAATAACAGCAACAATAGTACTGTTAATATTTTAATAGTTGCATGATCTTGAGAATGAGAACCACATATGGAGAAAACAGAATGGGACCAAGGACAGAGCCTTGTGGCACATCTGTGCTCATATTGATACTTACCTCCACAGACTCACTGACGACTGAGGACAGCTAATGTGGCCTTCAAGTTCATCAGCACATTCTAAAGTACAACCCACTTTACCTGTTTGCTGCATATTTCAGGCCTAACAGATTAGTAGCTCTTTTTTGAAGAAAAAATAGAGTGGTTGTATTTACTGCTTTTTTACTTTTCACATTAAGTCAGAGGGCAAATCCACAGAAATATCAATAATCCAGTTTAGCAACTTGTTTTTTTCTACAAAATAAAATTGATCCCCACCCGAATAGCTTCTCTACAGCTCCTTAGCCCGGCCAATACCAAACAATATGAGGCAAACTGGGTCACTGAAGCACACTCAGACTGCTGTGGATACATGAAAGTAGAAATGTATACATTTGCTTTTCCACTGCAGACCTCAGTACATGAAGATACATGTACACATTACAGTATCTGATTACATTTTGCTCTAGTGCATGAATATTACGTGATACAGATACACATGGCAAACATATTTGTGTATCTGTAACACAAGTGCTTTACATATAGCATATAGCTGGGGGTAATAAATGTTAATGAGGGTTGTCAGATACTTGTTGGACGGAGAAGGATCACTGTCCATCAGCCTGTCATATCCCTCATATAAAGAGAAGTAAACAAGTCTAACCCACACTGTACTCACTGTGTCCACAGGAGAGACGCACACAAGTGACTGGAGTTGTGCGGCACGACAAGCTGCCAAGTTGGGAAATCCACATGTAAGTGACACAGAGCTACACCACATCCCAAAGCCATACTCCCCTTTCGTTTTTTTTTCCCGTTCCATTGATTTTTATTTGGACTTGGAATTATAAAGCATTCACAAACTAAAAAATATCAGTACGCATTGAGCACACCGACTCATTCAGACATCTCTGGCCTGGATGTGTTGCTTTGTGCTGTTACTGGAGCTGTGGAGGAAGGGCAGTGAATTGGTCTATCAGCTTTCCAACAACAACAGAGAATGAATGGCAAGGTAAGTACAGCACAGACTTGGTTAGCTCGCTGATTAGATGACAAGCTGTAAGGTTCGGTCAATCAACTACGCCTCAGAACTGCTCATTTAAGGCCCCTCGGCTTGAAAATGACGTTTTCAGCTATTCCCCCGGGAGAGCACCAATCCAAGAAGAGATCTCATGTTTCTATCTTTTCCTGCAGCTTGTTGTAGCACTAAGACGAGAGCGGGAGTTTTCTCTCACTTCTCACATCCTGCTAAAAACAAACAACCGCAAACTAACACGTGTCTAATGCAAAATATATACAGTTCATACATGTTATTTGACCAAGTAAAGATATAAAAAAAAACTATTCTTTACCTTTTGAGACTTTTATTTTCATGTCAATACGAAGTGAATACGTTACTACTAATACATGAATTCGGCTGCCTTCATTGTTATTTGTTTTGTTTCTGTGTGTTACCTGCCCAGGGACAATGGATACAAATTAGTCTTCCTGCTAACTATTTTGCATTTTACATTCTACATTTTGTATTGTAAACCAATAATTCTCAATAATGTGCTCTTTCCCTATCAAATAAACAAATAAAAACAATTTTACTTTATTAAAGGTTAGTTTTGAAGTTGCTCTTGGTCACTTTCATTATAAAAAGTAAGTTAATTATTCTGTCTATTTTTTTTTATTAAATTGGTGTTGAAAATATGTTAGGTGAAGATTAATTACATACTTAACATTTCATAATGTTAAGTATTTGCAATAACCATTTTCATTCTCTGCCATCATTTCTCTCCTGCACCCACTTACCATGTGTTTATATTTCATCTGACTTAAATTCATCATTTTCTTTTTCTTTGTGCGACCAAACTTTTGACAGGTGCTGTTGTACACTCCCGTTGCCAAAGTTTTGCAGGAGCCAGAAAACTCACCTTTGTTTCAGACTCCTACAACCTTTTCTCTCTGTGCAGAGGCTCAGGGCCAGGGGTTGGGAAGAGGACCTGTCTGAGGCATCACTACCTCCATTCCTCATGGCTACATCTGCCAGAGCCTCCTCCCACCTGTCCGATGCTGCAGAGATTTATGTGGCTGTATAGGAGGAGGCCAATCCAGTGTGCCAGGCCATGTGTAGGCTTCCTTTTATACTGACAGTTGTGTGTATGATACTGTAGCTGACTTCCAGCGAGTCTTGGCCCAGTGTATCTGGAATCTGTCATAAGTGAAAGCTTGAAAAGGTTAGGACAGTTCAGGGAAGATAAATGGTGAACTGGGAGGACAGCTGATGTAGGAACACAAACACTTCAAGACGATGGAGCGGACTGAGGCCGGACTCCCCCATCCCACCACACACTGCGCTGGGTACCTGCTACGGCAGATACAGACGGAGGAAATCATCCATTGTGTGCAGAAGTTCCATTCGGAGCATGGGCCCGTTCAGCCGCCACCATATTACTCTCCTCAAAACAAATGATAAAGAATGGTCAGTGGGTTTTCACAATGTCTTTTGTGTAATAAAGCTCGTTAACTGCATTGTGCAAAACAAATGGGCAGAATAATCAGTACACTTATTGACATTGTGTCATTTCTACTTAGAGCAGGAAGAGAACTCTCACTGTGGCTCGGGGGCTTCGCCTTCTATCTCTCAAGAGGGCGAGCACTAATGGCTTCTGAAAGCAGGGATCGAAGGAACTCATAAAGCCCGGCAGGATGAGACGACAGGAGGAAGAGCGTTATTAATCCTTTTAATCTGAATACATGACGCTCTTATACAGCGTCCAGGCATGAAACCCGTATCATGCACACTGACTAATTGCAGAGGGTGCTGAGCTTAAAAGTTCAAGTAGTTTAAGCCATTTGATTGCATCGATTTTCAAAACTCCAGAGCTGTTCAGAATGTGATGCATATGTTGTATGTGTCGTTATAATATGTAATTTATTTATTGTTTGTATGTGTCTCCAGCCCACATGGAGTTCATGGACAGATATCTTTGACTTGGTCGAACGCTGCTCCACATACATCTCTTCACTGTGGATGTGTATAATGAAACAGTACAGCTATGTTCATAATTTAGGTTTGCAGCAAACATCAGCCACCATCTTTCCATAAACAATTTGAGCATCATGAATAATACACCTGTTTTGGGTGGAAAATGGAATCATTCAACATAAATATTTTACCTCACTGTCCCAGTTATATTTTCACAAATCTGATCCAAAGTCGAGTCTCGTCTGACATTTAAAGATGTGTTTCTTTATATATCGAGATGGACAAATTAGTGTAAACTTAGGAACTCCCGGAAATAGGCAAATCAAATCTGTGAAAATGATTTCATTGTTTATGATTCCAAATGCCCAAAACTTTTTTTGTCCTCATTTTATGATAGTTTTCCTCACTCAAAGTCAGAGAGGATGTTGCACTATGCCAAGCCCCGTGAGTAAAATGTGATTTGTGAATATGGGCGACAGAAATAAAATGTTATCGATTAAATTATCTAACTTTCAGCAAGAAATTGAAATAATCACATTTTCAAAAATGTCAAACAATTCGCCTCTTATTATGTTCTTGTGGTTTGTTTTGTTCACCTGGTACGAACATGTCATCTGACAACTTTTAAGCATCACCCACGTTCACCCCCTGCTGTTTTACATTTGCTAATAAAAGCTGATAGATGGATAACTCACCGTTTGTGTGCGTCTTGCGTGGCCTCACAGGTCAAATCCATGGCGTGCGAGCTGCTCTGCTTCCCAGTTATTAAGCGATGACTGACAGCTGTCATGTCCTCATCACTGCAGACTGATATTTGTCAGGAGCCATCTCTGTGACAGGGGATCTGAGGGTCTTCTCAGCCGAGTAGACGGCTCACTCCACGACGCTGCACACGAGGCTCCACCTGCAGCAGAGCGATGCCTGTAATCAGCCTCTGCAGATGAAATTATGTCCGTATTAATTCATATCATATTTTGTCATATCAAAGCACAATGCATCCTGAGCTTTCCTTTTTTATTGTGATGATTATGCATTGAGCTTTATTGTATCATTTGATCATGTTGTTACCGCGAAAGCGACGAAGCATGAATACACAACTGGATTTACAGTAATGATTATTAACTCCAACTACATTATTTGCAGGGGAGACAATATGCATACCTGTAATCCGCTGCTGCATCAAGCTGTTGTCTGGGATTTTAATGATGCATACTTTATAATTTATTTAAAAGTCTATCCCTCACCACGTGGCTCTCCGAGGTGTTTATCATCATTTATCATCTGCATCAATGTGCCCGGCTGTAGAGAGGCATGCTGTGAGAATGAGTCACTGCTGTTACTGTTGCTTTGTACCGCCGCCTGAACAACCCAATCATCAGGGCCCACTCTCACTCTCCTCATCAAGGCAAGCGCCGTAATGTGGGATAGAGCTATGATTTATAATCCACGCTCAAAATTAAACAGCATAAATTACTCTTATTTACTCTGCAGGTGATAAAGATCCCGTCAAATAATGTCACTTGAGCATAATTTTTATAGAACAAATGAAATTTGTTATCAGGGAAAAGCAGGTCAAGTTCATCAATTAAAAGTCTGCTCGTTTTTTTTCCTCTCCTCCTCCCTCCACTGCAAATGGTCCGGTGCTATTTAAAATGATTGATTTTATTATTTCTTCATTTATTAAAGTACTACGCGAGGCTGTAGCATGAGCAATCAAGACAACAGATCCTGACTCAGCAAAATGTATTTAAACAGCGGCACTTCCCATTTCGACTTGGGCTCTGCTCGTCTTTATGAGCGTTTGGACCACGTCTGCTCAGGCACAACACACTGGGGAAGAAGGAATAAGATAAAATTCAGGAAAAAAAAAGTGACATTTCACTTTTAAAAGGGCCCTATTTAAAGAAACAGCCTATATTCTGACTTTGAGTGGAGCATAGATGTTAAGTGCTTTTATGTCTGTCAGACCTTTGGGAAATGACTTTGTGAATAATGTATACTGCAGAGGGAAGTGGAAGGATTTTAATAAATGTCTTGTCACTGACTCAAATCATCCAATAAAAGAGACGAATCCATTTTTTTTTACCTGGTGTATCTAAATTTTTTATTGTGTTATATCTGTGTACTCAGGAGTGACCCGCACTGCAGCCGAGGGCGGAACGGGTTAAAATCAATGTGCTCCTCCTGTGATGGTGTCACCCAAGGAAAAGGAATGAGGTCCCGGGGAATGTTTTACAGATAAAATAAAAAGAATCAGGAGAATGAGCGAAAGAAGGGAAGTTGAATATATATTTCATGTGATAAGAGAAAGATGAAGCGCGAGAAAAAAGATTCCATTACAGCTGCGACAGTTACAAAACTGCTGCTGTGTGGAGTAGCCTCTGTTGAAAAGATTGATGCAATAAGGACTGACCTTGGCTTGGAGCAGGAGTCGGTGATGTATGTATGAGCATCTCCCTGCTAAATGGACCCAGATTTGTAGCACTAATATACATGGAAGCCCAGTACCAAACTCGCCACGGCTATAAATCAACAGCCACTTTGGGTGTCATTCCTGGTTTATATTCTACTATTGTTCTGTGCTTTTAATTCGTGTCACTGCCATCTGCTCATTTGATACAGTTTCATACTGTATGATTTGGCTGCAGAGATACTGTGCAGACAATCTCTGTTGGACCATCAGTGTGGATTAACTGCACCGGGTGAATTCCTCTGGGGGTTTTCTCGCTATGTTAATAGAATGTGAATGGAGGGAAATCTTTACACATTGTTTCAGTGCATAAAAAAATAAATATAAAGATAAAATACAAATAAAAAAGAAATATATATACAAACTTGCTTGGTTTTTCAGGAACTGTGTTGTAAAGAGGTTTGATATACAAACCTACAAAAAGATGAACAGTAAGTAAAAATCTGTTATAATGCTTCATATATTTAAGACCAATGTGTTGTTGAGTCACATTGAACAGTTTAATTCATTGTTCAACTGCAGGTTTTAAAGTTATTCCTACAGTTAACTGACACATGTGTCTCACTGCTCACCTGCATAGGTTCCATCTACAAAGCATCAAAGGTCATTTTGGATCACAAGCTGAATTGTTGACTTTGTATGTTATTGTATTTCACAGCTCAACAAAGAAACTCTGTTTCGTCACCTTCATACTTCATGACTGTTTCTTTTTTTTATGTAAAATGCTTATAAACATAATTTTGTTTACAAATTCCATGACTTGAGCTGTTCAAATGTGATAAATACAACAGATTTTCAAATGTGAGATCTGAATAAAGATTCTTTTAATCCAGCACTGTCCCACCTTAATCCCAATATTATTATTAAAAATACATAATAATAATGCAGTTTTCTTTACAGTTCATGTGACGTCTGACAAGGATTTTACTACTTGAAGTATCATTAACATACAGAACATTCCCTTATATGTGAATGAGTTTTGTCAAGCAGAACAATTTCATATTTCTTTATTTTATGATCACAGAGTGTGTCAAATGTCTCCACTTCTTTACTTTTCTACATATCAGAATCTAGTAAGATAAAAAAGGAATCACCAGATGATAAACTTGGGTCATCATCAGACCTTCGGACTGTGAGTTTGATGTTTTACACTGAACATAGATATCAGCCTTTTCAAGTTAAGCACCCTGCAGGAACAGAGAGTTTCAAATGCACTGAAGGAGCAATGTGACTGATCATTACCTGACCTGATTAGACAGTGGTCAACTCTGTCCTCATCTGTGACTGGAAAACGACCAGAGCAGAGTCCACCACTGAGCAGACATAATGTTACTAGATCTCTATCACCCATCTATGAAAGCTTAACTTTGACTTAAATTACACAATAAGGATGTTTGCTTAAATATAGTTTTATCAGAAAGTAAATTTA
Source organism: Pseudopleuronectes americanus (assembly GCA_038501795.1). Taxonomy (NCBI): domain Eukaryota; kingdom Metazoa; phylum Chordata; class Actinopteri; order Pleuronectiformes; family Pleuronectidae; genus Pseudopleuronectes; species Pseudopleuronectes americanus. Next base: position 17,112,070 of record CM076718.1, on the reverse strand, counting down.
GGAGCTTCCATTTCACTAGGAAAAAAAATTCCACCCAGATTAATTTTAAGAAAATGCATTGAAATAAAATCAAGAAGAAGCAGAACCCTTTTTGACATCTAAAATACTTTGTAAAAACTTTTCAATTCTCTGTGTAATTCCTTAAACTTTGCTGTCTTTTCATTTGTGGCACATATAATAGGATAATATTTTCTCTTCCTTTATATATATGTGTGTGTTTGTGTGTGTCTGTGTGTGGGTATAGAGAGGAAGCACAATGACAGAGGTCGAAAAGGCCATTTTTGTTTTCCTTCTTAAATCCCCAGCAGTGGTGGACTGGACATTGTGTCTTAAATTGTGTGCATCACCCTAAACCTAAAATCTTCCGGCGCTGCCTTTAATAAAGCCCCCGATAAGTCCCCTTTCATCCCGGGGCCGCTTCAATTTTAGTGTGCCTCTGAAGTTATTTAATCAGCGCTGCAGTCTCCCCATTCACAGTGTATTACCAATTCTGTCTGTGATCTTTATCAGTGCAGTGATGTATGTATGAGGCAGATGTTCCAAGAGGCAGAGGAAACAGAGGCCATGAATGAATGAATTATTGGACCCACGAAAAGCAGCTATAGATATAGAATTTTGAGCCCTGTAATATGTTTGCTTTCACTCCCTTATCTTGCCAGACAAAAATATACCTTATCTCAGACTGCTGGGGTCTGCATGAATGTGGAGCCTCTCCAGATCGTCCTCTTGTTCAGTTTCTTTGTGTTGCGTTTGGGTAGGTTGTTGCTGTTTGTTAGGGCTCTTGTTATTTTCGCTGTTGTGTTGCTCCTTGCGTGTAATTCAGGATGGGATCTTCCGCTTTGTTTTTTTGTCGCCGTTGCTGTCAGTGCAGGTGAGGACAGTGTGCGGAGAACTACTTTTGAGACTGAGTGTACTTGAGTTTATGCAAACACAACATTATCACCTATACAGGCAAAACACACACGCATGCAAATGCAAGGCCGCGCCCTACATTTTGCCACATACACACACATGCATTAACACACTTACCATATCCTCCCTTTGCCCCAATTTGGCTGCCTTGACAACAATGAAACGCAAGGATGCCAAATGTTTCCCCCTCATGTTTCCTGTTATGTGAATTTGTGAGTGTGTGGAGAAAGGAAAGGGCATCTGCACACACACATACAGACACACACACGCACACACTTACCCATACACTCATACATACAGCTGCGAGCCAGAATATACTAGGCTGCTGGATAATGAGGGTGGACAGGGCGGAATTATCACTTCACATCACAATAATATTATCCTTCTCACAACTCCCACAGCATCTTCCATGACGGTGTGACATTTCCATTTTACTCGAGTTTAATCCTGGTCCTCTAAATAAAACCGTAGCCTACAGGCCCATCCCAAACTGACCCAGTCCTATTTTAATCACATGGAATTAAATAACTACAGTTTAACACTGCACTTGTTCTGACAGCAGTCATGACAAGTGGTTTGCACAGCAAACTTCCCCTCTAGTCAAATTCAGAATGAAAACAAATGGAGGCTGAAGATGACAGTAGTGATACAGAGACTTCTTTACATGTTCAATGGAAACAGAAAAGATCTCAAAGAAATCTGCATTTCCTGAGTAGATTTAGGTGACTCCATCATTATTTTTCATTTTCTAGCAGATTTCTTTTAAATATATGCAGTTGAACAAAATTATACTTTGTAATGAAGAGTTACATCATAGTCACTGTACACACTGTAAATCATTTTCAGCTGATCAACTTGAAAATAGGTTTCAGCCATAAAATGTGAGGTGACATATCTAATCCACAATTTGCTGATGAGATCCAGAATAGTCTTATCTCAACAACAAGTCAAGTTTCCATTACTTTCATTAAACTGTGTTATGTTTCTTAAGTAACTTTACTTTAATGACTAGAGTGAACACTGTGTATTACAGCAGCACATTCATTTCACGTTCAAAGACACAAATCACAACAAATCATGTTTTTTAAAGTTCTAAATTGGACTAAAAATATAAATGAGGTTTTTTAAACTGAATTAGCTTGAATTGTTTAAAACAATCATCTTCACGGGATGACACAAATCAATTCCATTAAATTACTGTGTATTATTCAACCTGCTGCCTCTGCTCTTCTCTCGCTAACTACAGGATAAATTGGTGAATCCTACGCAAAACAGAGCAGGAGAGACACTGTGATTTTTACTGGCTTGTAAATATGTCTTTTCACATTATGTTGCAGTTGTTGCATTTAAGTGCCTCCAATCATCAGCTCTGGTTTAACAATGTGAACGTCAAATCCCTCAGTTGGCTGGATATGATTTCCTGGTCAGACGTGACAGAATTATGTACTTGCATGAGCATTTTTATTGGCACCTTTGAGTTTTTCTGCGCTTCAAATTACAACCGAACCAACTTCCATTTTGCATTTCTTGTCAATTCAAATGCTGTGCATCTCTCCCTGTGAGCTCGCCCTCCTCCTCCATCTCATTCCTTTGTTGCACTGGGGCTGAACACTATGTTAACCTAGTAATTGGCACTGGGCCTTCCCCATTATACGGCTTTCTATTGAGCCGTTCTACATGACTAGTTAAAGAAGATGGCATGAAGATTAATGAAGTCCAGCTAATACAGGAGGGGGGGTACCTCTCCAGCACTTCCACTGAGGAGATAGCACAGAGCAACAACAGTCTGCCCCCTCAGCCGTTACTCTACACCTTTTTTTTAATATTGCCTGTTTTAACCCATGAACTCTGGACCTTCCACTTGTGTTGCAAAGGCTCCACAGCGTCCTGGTTTGATTTATGTCGCCATGAGCAGTCAGTCTTTTCCCTGTGAATTGAAAGGCCCCGCTCTCCAAGATAGATTTTACAGCACAATTCACACCGGCTGCGAGTAGATAGAATGGCAGGGCAGCCCTTTATGCAGTTTCATTTAAAAGCACGGGGTAGCTGACGTGTTCATTCGCTTTCGGCAAATGTACCTTTGGCGAAAAGTCCACAGTCCACACTTTTATATTGTCTGGGAAGGTTTTATTCCTAATCTTCAGCCATCAGTTACAGGGAAGTGATAACGCAGAGAATACGTCCTTAATAAAAAAAGAAATAACTTAAATACAGACAATATGAATCACCTGGGGGGGCTGTATGTTGAAATAATCATTGACCTCAGCCTTTTTATGTGGGCAGCAGTTATTTTTAACATAGGTTTTTTTCATGCACAACGGTAATAACCGCAAGCATATGAAGAATTAGTTTTTTAGAAATTGATTTATCTCCTGATACAAAAACTAGTGGGTAAGCACATGAAATACATCTTGTCACTATTTACATTTACATGGCTGAGTCAAGCTTTGAGTGGAATGCAAGATGGACCAAGGCCAGAGGCAGGTCCAATTCAAAAAACTGAATTTATTTATTTATCTTGACTTAAACACAAACTGAACTGATGACAAACTAGAGACAGGTGTCACAGGACAAACAGGTGAAACACATCAATGCAACACAACTGGAGGGAAACACACAAAGGCAGGAAGTAAGTAGAACAGAAACAGATGAGGGAGATCAGAATTCCAAAATAAAACAGGAAACACAGACTTAAACACAGAATGAAAACAAATCTGAAAACAAGGAAACAGGTAAAAGTCAGATAACCACAATAGTCCATACTTAAAACAGTACAACAAAAAAAGGCACTTCATCCAAGAGTAAAGAGGCTGACAGAATCATGAAAGTTCACCCATCTAGTAGCATTATTATTATTTTTTAGAGTTTATTTTTTTTCAACTAACAAGTGCAAGTCCAATTCTCCCTCTAATTTTGCCCTGGGTGTCTGTATGCGCTATATATATCACTAAATGGTAAGATTGTTGCAAGAAAACAGTTGCGGACCATACATTTTTTTTGAAAAAAAAACTAAAACAATGAGCTGAAAGACATTTAAACAGTGTGGGGCTAGGGGGATATCTTTTAGTCACGGACAAACCTTTTCATGTTGTATGCAATAATTTGTTCCATTGCGAAACCTAAAATATTGATTATAGCATCTTTAAATGAACGTGTAGATAAAAGGTGTTCTTACCAAGGAAGTATGTCACCTTGTTTTGTTGTATTTGAACCAAAAGAGGACGGCTAGTATTATAACAAACCGTGGCCACTACACACGGACGTCTTCGGTCGCTACATAAAACCCCAGAACTGCTTAGATGCAACACTTGTGAAAGGTTGACTGCAGCTTGTTCTTTAGGTGCTCTTGTAATCAGATAAATTAACCAAAGCTATCAAAAGATTGCAATAACACTCAACGGCGCCATAAACCTAAGAGCTGCGACTGTGGCGGGAGCTTTATGACAGACGTCACCAGTGCACGCTGATTTATTTGTGCACCCCTGTCCTATCGATCTTTAGTACGGAGGCCTTGCTTTGCCTCTCAAGAGAGACCTCTCAAGCCAGGTTCCCACCGGCAACCATCAAAATCAACTCCGACGCAGAGGGATATTGAATGTGCGTGCGTGTGTGTGTGTGTGTCCGTGTATGTGTGTCACTGCTTTTATGACCCTGAACATGTGAAAGTGAGTAGATTTTTTTCTCAAAGTGAATGCATGCATGTATTCCTCTGGTGTTTGTGTAACATTAGTACATCAGGAAAGAACGCAGCTAATGAAATTAAATAGAAAGCATGTGTGGGTAGCAAAGTGACCCGTATCCCGTTTGTGCATGTAATCAATATTATAGCTTGGCCTCTCTCGGTTGTTACTTTAATCAAGAACAAGCTCTACCTCTCTTAATCGCTCGGTCCCAAGATGAATGTTTCACAAATGCTACGGAACATATGCTTTGATATATGCATCTGATTGGTGCGTATAATGTACGAGGGCTTTCTTTTTCAATCGGCCCTGAGAAATGTTATAATTTGGATGGCAAATTTCATTAATTATTCTTATATATTGAGGCCTTTTAAGAATCTCCTTTTTCCCCCTGAAAGACACCTTTTTGCCATTTTAATCATAAATAAAAAGTATGACACATAAGGGCACCCAATCATATGGTACACATTGCCTCATCCTTTTAACAAATATGTTTCATAGCCCTATTAAAAGGGGTCTTCATCTGTCCTGTCAAAAGGCAGCCTAGCAGGGTTTTTTAGTTTAATTACACTATCCAATTAAAAAGGACGGAGGCGCATTCTGATTCGCCTCTCCTTGGGTTTGAGTGGATATGACATTTACAAGGCTCGCCTTTCAAGCAGACAATGGTGTGATTGATGAGGTGCAGACGCTATGAAGGAGGCGATTGCCATGTGGAAGCAGTGCTTAGTGCACTCTGATTTATTTATTATCTGTTTCTAAAGCAAGGCTGGCTGCTGCGGGTCCACACACTTGCTAAGGTGAGGCTGCAGGCGGACGGTAACCTTGGTTGCTCTGTGCTCGGGAGTTTAAACAGCGGCAAGGCTGCAACATGACACTTTAACATAAGAGGCACCCCTTGTAAGGCCCTGAGTGGCAGTATCTTAAGGAGTATCAGGCCTCCAAATTGTTGTGCTCATTGTGCGCGGGTGTTGAGTCCAGTAAATGTTGCTTTTATTGACACTGACACGCTGTGGTCAAGCAGCAGGGGCCTCTTGTTAGCTGACTCTTGCTGTTTTGTGTGTTTAGAGAATGATTAATTCATTGGGTAGGGAGAATAGCTGGATACAGTCCACAGACATACGCTGACGAGAGAGAACCAGAGGCTGTGGGCATAAGTCTTTGATAATATAATAGAAATAGAATAAATTTACAGTCTGATGGTGAAATGTTTTTTCCGGTGTGAGGGAGTTATCGGCTCTCTACCGAGACAATAAAACATCTTGTTAGACCACATTTATAAAGAATTCAATATCCCTTTTTATAAGAACGAAACCATTCTGAAATCTTCTCGTCCTCAACCACACTATTAAGACCTTTTGGCACAAATGTGAGATCTCGTATCAGGTTTCAGAACTCGCATGCTGGAGCCCTGCTCGAGGCGAAGGTAACATCTTGATTGGAACAAGATGAAAAGCGCGGCTGCATTGAAACGCAGCGAGGCGTGCTCACTCACTGCAGCCGCACCACCGACCTCATCACAATCCACTGATGAACTTAGCCTCTGACATCTCTCTTGTCTTCACACTTGTACCGTCATGGAGTCAGAATAATTTAAAGCAATATTTCACTTTCTTTCTTTCACTCCCCCACCAGCCCAAACAAATACCTCAGTATGGGTTCAGGAACTGTTAACCAGCAATCCTGGCTTAACCGAGGTATCCATAGTGATGTCTCTCCCTCGCCTTCACTTGGAAAGCGTAATTACAGAAAGTCACACTTCTCCGCTCGTACAAGACGTCATCGTGTGTGTGAGTGAAATAAAACCAAGACAGTCTAAGAATGTCTGCCTCACTCACTTTTAAATAAGCTGCAGATCTTTGAATATATCCTATTTCCACTGCACAGGGTTATAAAAACATCTAACTCAGAAACTGTCTGATTGGTCAACATCATCTCCTTCATCCCGCTCGCACCTGGCAGTGATGGGTGGCACTGATAACTCAGCAGGATGATGGTCAGCCCTTGGAGAGGGAGCAAGGGTGAGCCACCTCTGTTGTTTATGTGCTGCCTCCCCGGCTGCCTCCTCCATACACCGACTCAAGGGGGGAGTCAAGAGACAGATGCTTAACGACTCCCTCAAGGCCACGGCTCCGGCCCTTATCTCATCCCCATTTTGCGCCGCAGGTTGCCATAGTAACTGACCAGAACACTCGAAAGGACGAGTAACACCACGGTATATATTGGCCCCCTAGAAAGAATTTATTGAACGCACATACCAATAAAAGCCTAATGTAATGTTGGGTTAATGCTGTTATAATGTTCACTGCCTTGTATCGCTCACTGGTATAAACGTGCTGGTTTTTCTGCTGTAACATCGAGCAAAACGTTTACGTTGGAAGCCAGATTTTTTTATGCCACATTTTAATAATCAATTAAGTAATTCTGTGTCAATATGCAGGTCCCACGGTACATCCTGCCATCTAATATACCCAGATATTCCCACTTATTAGAGGAAATAGACAAGGACAATGTCACACAATAAATTACTCTACGTCTGCTGTCACGACGACTGCACAACACACACACACACAGAGAGTAGACGCACAACCGAGGAAAGAGAGATTAAATCCACAGTATGAATTGTAGACCGTTAGATGAAATCCTGTGTCTTCTTCCACACGTGCAGTCGTATTTGAAGAGAAGGGAGCTGCAGTGTCTTTGTCAGCAGAGGTGTCCATTGTGTAGTCCCAGACTGGGCCTTGAAGAGGAAGCTAAACTAACAAGGACTGGTTTCACTGTTGCTGGTTGCTCCAGCATGTGCACCATGGTGATCAGACAGGTGTTTTGACATCTCCCTCTCTCCTCTCAGAGAAACATCTGGCGCTGCTGCCAGCCCTAATTGTAACAGTATTTTGCAGGCTGTCAGTAACCTGGACACTAACAAGCAAAACAAAATTATAATAATGATGCAAGTAAAGCTTTTTTTTTCCCCTTACTGTCGACCATTGATGCATATTTCTAGGTCGGTAAAATGTATTTGACTTGTATTCATCTTTTTCTGGTTAAACTTTCCCAACTTGTATTGCATGTATAATATCTTCTCATGACAGATATTACTGGACAACATGAATATGAAAGCTTTTTAATATATTTCTCAGGTTTTTTCAACTCATTTTCAACAGTTGACACAAAATCAGCCCATTTTGCTGTAGATATAATGTTTTGGGGGATACAGGCTAATTAATTGTTAGCTACTTAAAATTGAATAATCAATAAGGCATCTATTTGAAACTTTTCCTCAGATATACAATGAACATATTACAAATCAATCCACTGATGATTCCTATTTTTGGCTGAGAAGCTGTTGATTGGTTCCATGATCACGTAAGATAAGTTACCGACACCTAACTTTCTCAACCCTTCATTTTTTTTTACTTCCCTCATTAGGCACAATGTGTCAGAGCAGTGACCACATGGACCCATGTGAGGGACTCATTTCACTTATACATATGAAGACTATCATAGTCTCATGTAGTCTGACTCATGCTGAATATCTGCACACATCATTCTGCTACTGGGAAAAAAACACTGGTTTATTTGCATTTCTTAAGGTAAACACAATTGTCCCTTTGCAAATTCAGGGAAATGCAAATTCAGGGAATTTGCAAAGGGAGGGGATCACCTTCATTAAGAAAAGAAGACAAAGAAACGGTAGAAGACAAATGTTTTTCAGATGATGTCGTTTTTTTTCCCATAACAGAAGGGATTCGGAAATCTTTGTGCAGCTTTATTGATACTCTGTGTATATGCTTTGTCTTTATATAATTTCTTTGTATCAACCACAAAATATTTTATATTTCTTAATCAGATATTTCTAAATCAATGATAAGATTTGCTGCCGATATACCCCTGGCTCCTGCTCGTTTCCTGTGTGTAAATTGGTTTGAAACAAATCCATACGGGTGGACTATATAAGCACAATATGGACTGACACAATATGGATTCTTCCCGATGAGATTGACGGCATCAAAATGTCTGTGTCACCACAATCATCCCAAACCATAACCAAGTGTTGATTATTGTAACCATGACAATTAGGTTGCCTAAACTTAACAAGGTAGTCAATTGATGGTGCTTCCCTTCATTTTAGTGCCCGAACCTTATCATTAATCTGCTTATCAGTACAGAGGGAAATGATTTCATTCTGAAGAGAATGAACAGGGTTAGATGAGGCCATGTAATATTATTCAATCAATAATATAATTGTGATACATTGTTCTGGTGCATTTTAGACGAAATATTAAATAATCAAGCTGCACATTATCTAAAGATAATGGTATTTAGATGTTTGGTAAGTGAGCATTGATTTGTAAAAATGCAAATAACCAAGATAAAAGTAATAAAGCTTCCAAAGGCCGACACCGGGTGTAACAATAAGTGATTTGTGATATTTATCATCACATTAATCATACTTTCATTTCATGTTTTGTGTTTTCATTCAGATTGAATGAATGATAGCTCATTGTCAGAACAACAGTTGTATATCATGTGTATGGTGATTAACATACTTTATACCATAGACATGACAAGATGTCAGTCAACAGGTGTTTATCACAGCCTGTAAACAAAACTACACTTCTGATTGACACTGCACTCTGTGTGACTTTCCATTATGCCATAATACTACAAACCCAGTGTGTGTGTACGTGTGTGTGTGTGTGTGTGCATTCTTTGACAAATGGAGAATGAACAGTTTTATAAATGTAGACAAAGGGTGTTAAGTAGGACCGTGGCACAGAAATTAAATGAGTACAATAAAAATGGTGAGAGCCATTTTGCGAGTGACAAAAGATGCTTACTTTTACAGCGTCCAGAGGACAAATTCCTGTGGCAGTTGTAAGGAACAATTACTTAAATAACTGGGCTTTCAAAGAAAAGATTGATTGTCTAAAAGCTGTTTTCTGTGGAGAATCCATTAGGGGAAACCATTTTTTCTGGCTCCTTGACATAGTGTTTTTATTAATTTCTACTTGCAAAGACGCATGATTCCCTGGGTTTTCTTGCAGTTCTGTCACTGGCCTGCATGATGAACTGTGCTGCGTGGGGAAAAGTCATCAGATGAACAATTTAGATGAACAATTTAGATTCAACCTCTGATTTACTGTGGATATATACATATAGATTTCTCAAGCCAAATGTTCTTTTTATTTTGCATTAAAATGAATGGGTGCTGTAGAACTGGTTGTCCTGAGTGAACTGTAATGTCTTGACGGGAGAAGAAAGTGTGTGTGCAATACTCTTCGTGTGTGTCTGTGTGTGTTGTGGTGGTTGCAACAGTACGGTAGCGTCTTTATATTCACCCAGCTTAATTAGCAGCTATTCACTACACGCTCTTCACACTGTGAGGAGAGGTGAGGGCTGCGAGCCTGCTGAAGGTTATCTCCCAGACAAGCCTCTCGGAGACGCCGCAGCCTCGTTCGGAGTCGACCAGGAGCCACGTCAGGCGGGTCGTGCCCCGTCATCTTAAACCCGATTTTGTTTTGTCTCATTTTGAGGAATATATTTCCTCATCTAGATCTCATTCCTCGGCTACGTGCGATAGGCCCTACCCTTGACTTTAATGTAACACTGTAAGTACCCAGATGATTGATTCAGCATCTCCAGCGGTGTGATGTGGGGTTGGGGTTTTGGGGGGGGGGTGGTGGTGTGGATGTTGTTAAAAACGTATCAAGCTGGCGGGATGATAAGGCGTCTCCCTGAATGCTGTTAATGTGAGGGGGGCCTGTGGCCATCTTGAGTCCCCCTTCTGTTGTGCTGATGGGACAGAGCCACGGCCATCTGCTTCCCATCCTCCCCGTCCCCCCCACCCACGGACACGGCCGCTCTCCGATGCCCTCTCACATTGTCTTCCATCTCTCCTTGGAGGTCATGCGGTGTTTGCAAGTACAATAGCCTGAGCAGCAGGAGCGGACGCAGGCCTTCGTCCCTCGGCTACGATGCTGCAGGATTTATGTCGAACACGTAGAGTAGGAGCAGGTGAAAGAATGTGCTGGTAAAATATATGAACATACTTTACCTGCAGTAAACATGATGTCTTGAGTTGCACTGCTAATATTTTGGGTTTCTGATGTGGATTACAGGTCGGTCCTGCTGCAACATGCATCATCACATGACTCCATAAACCTTGGGGCTGATATAGAAGTGATGGTGTGCATGGTGGAGTATTATGTAAATGTGAGGAGAGGGAAGTGTATTCCAGGAAAAAAAAATCTCTTTATTTATGTGTCCTACATCTCAACTTCTATTTCAATCATCCCCCCTCTGCTCCCCCTCCTCCTGCCCCCTCCGCTGAGAAGGGACCGGCAGCTTTGCTCCGGGGCAGTCTGGTCCTCCTGTGACTGACACCCTCCACCGCAGCCCCCCCCCACCGGGATGCTTCACACACAACCTGCGGGGCCCGTGTAGAATTAGCTTTAAAAGTAGGGCACGGATAATTGTCTGGACAAGAAAGTGTATCAGTGCTCTGTCATGTTCAAGTTCCTGCCACTCAGCCTCATAAGGCTAATCCTGGAGAACTACCTCACGCTGTAGGGGCAGAGTGGCCGCGTCGCTTTTTGACTTATTCCTCTGCACTGGTACATACATGTTAATGCACACCTCAGCTCAAGGCTGCTGGATATAATTAATATGTATGAAAGGTGAAAAAGGGAAGAAAGAGGTGTTTTTGATTAATTGTTCCTCTGTGTTAGCTTTACCGTATTAATAACCAGGAGGATTAAGAAGGTCAGGACTGACCTGGTAAACATTAAAATTGCATGGAAGTACTACACACAGCTGACAGTAAAAAGACAGTAAGCGTACACACACAGGCTCTCACGCTGGCATGGATATAAATTACTCACATGGCGTAACACCAACCAAAACTGAAGAGTGTGCTGGGATGTCATTAATAATAAACAGGCAGGCTCCCATTTATTAGAATAGTGAAAAGTCATGTTTTCTCCAATGTGGCCTATTTTAAAAGTGCGTCTGTGGGAATAGAGGAAGCGCTCGGTGCTTGTGTCGGAGCGGGCTCTCAGGTCCCCGCTGGGAGGAGGGATGGCTCGCGAGCAGCTGAACACACTCCTCATTCTGGTGGGACAGCGGCGGGACAAATAGCAGAGGGAATATTTTTGCAGAGGCTTCGCTCCAGCTAGATTTCCTTTAAACTCTGTCTCCCTTCTGCTTATCATGTAAAGATCTGGGGTTTTATTAGCCATGAAAATGTTCCGTATATTTTTATGCTTTAAGCTATAAAATGTAATGAAAGGGGAACACCCCACGGTGCATAAAAAATTGTTCAGATTGTAGCACGCCACCGTAGGATCCAGCTGATACAGGGCCAAAGGGTCCATTTTTATCTTTTGATTCTTGCATTAACCTTCCATTAAAAATTATCTATGTTATCATCACCCGAGATTTAGGCTAATAAATTCCAGTTTTATGAGCCATCTTGGAGGAGAATTATCATGATGTTATAGTTTAAGCAACATATGTTCCAATTTACTGACATCTACTGGATTTGACGCGGCATCAGCCATCCATTCACATCATCATCATTTCATGGCATGAAATCCCCTGCAATAAGTCGCCTTTGGATTTTGGTGATCAAGCAGCACATGGAGCCAGAAATGAACCGGCTGCTGGCGAACCAGGAACAGGGGCCGCTGTAGATACTAATGGGCTTTTATGCTTATTATGATCATACGACATAATGTAGCAGAGTCTCTTTAAATAGGAAAAGAGACGCTGCCACTGCACTGAATAATCACCCCAATTTTCTTTGTGAGAATCCAATTCATCTGTAATGCTGAATCCTTATATTTATATTTAAACTTCTTTATTGAGTGTAGCCCTATTAGCAAAAAACACATTGGATTTCCAAGTGATTAATGTTGGAATACTGTTCAAAATCCCTCCTCGTATCAGCGTTCTTTATTTCCTCTGCTGATGCATTGGTCGATGTGAAGCAAAGCACGATGTAGCCATTCCTTTTGAACGAGTTGTAACTAATGGTTGAATTATAACCAGAGTCAAATATTTTCTGAGGTCACTGGAGATGTTTGAAGTCTGGAAGGTGTTTATTGCCAGGTTGACTCGTAGCAGGTCGGTAAACGCAGATGTAAATCTGATTTTTAAAGGTTAATGCTTTCGAGAGTTCAGGAGTCGTATTCAAAAGTTTTCCTTTTTCTCCTCTGCAGAGCTGATTATCTCTTCTCCATGCTTACTTGGTTTTTACGACAAAAGAAAACTGTGAAGGGATTTAATTATATTATAAAGAGTTGAAAAGAGTCACTAAATTTAATGAATAGATTTTAAGATTAAATCAATAATTAGCCATATATCATGTGCACCCAGTGTTTAGCAATGTCCTCACCTTTCTGGCTCCGCTGAGAAATCATATGCCTAAGTTTGATTAACTGACTGAAAAACGAGATCACAAGGTACTCAACCTTGTTTTTTAAGTCCCTGTGTAATTAAAGTGTAAAGTGTGATAGTTGCATTCTCTATTTTTGTGCTGTATTTTAAAATGTTTCTTTATTTTTACATTGTTATATTGATGCAGATCTACGAGTCTGAAATGAACATTAACTGTACAGACGCAGTGTAGATGACATTTACAGTGCACTGACGTCGGCTCTACGCTGTGGTACCATACAGTCATGAGTCATCCAAATGTCACAAAGTGGAATTGGAGTGAAATCACTAAATGTCTCTCACCTCCACTTTCAGCAGGTCAGCTGGAGTCAGGTGGTTGAAGGGAGATGCTGGAACACCAAAAAAAATGAAGCTTCCCATGGACGGGTGCTGCAATAACGTGAATAGATGTCTTCCCCTCTGCAATTAAACCCTCCCTGATTACGTCTCTCCGGCTATCGATCGGAAACTTTCACTTAATAACCACTAACATGGTCTCTTATCTTAACCCCGAGGTCCGGCCTTCAAGCACTGACTGTGCAGAGATTTATGTCCGCTGCCTTAGCGGCTCCTCCGGGACATTGTGTCATTTCTGTATTCCAAAGTGTGGAGAGGTCGGTTGATTACTTCTGAAATACAAGGGTAAGAAATGACTCATTGTGCAATAGCACTATAACTTCCTCTCATAGTCACCCACTATACGTTAAAGCAGCATTAAGGTGGTATTACTGTATTACTGCACAAAATAATAAATCCAGTTAAGTATTTAAATTCTGTTGCTTCACTTATAATAGTATTTCTTTTAGTTTTGTTCATTGGTCCGATCAGTAACTGGAGTGGCACTCGGTAGAACTCACCTCTGCCAACGCCCAACACCAAGCGGTATTAAATCACACACATAGAGATTTAAAATGAATCCTGGATCTGCTCCCTATTGCAGATTCACACCAAACTTGAATGCTTCCCTGACCAATGACAAGTTTCATGGAAATCTGTCCTGCAGTTTTTGAATTATCCTGCTAACTAACAAACACAGATGAAAACACAACCTTTATGGCAGAGGCAATAGGTAAGTATTCTTCACCCTTTTACCAAATAAAATGACTTATTTGATTTAAACAGCTGTTAACATAACAATTATTCTTGTTCAGTGAAAGATTATTACCGACAGTATGAGTTGCTCACATTCACCTGCAAATAAACTAACAGATTCTTCAGGTAAAGTATGTGGGAAATGTTATACAGGCTTTGTTATGTAGAATAAAAAAGAGGTCAGTTAGCACAGGGTGTTTAACACAGCAGGGGGAGCAATGTCCATGTGCTCCAGATGTCAGTATTCATTATGTGTATGTAATTGTATATTCATAAATATATTACTACATTGTTACCCTTTAAGTGCAGAGCTCCTGAAGCATCTAGCATCATTCCACTGGCCTCCATGTTGTTCTGAACCACTGTGCTGTGCTGCAGTGCTGCAAGTTCACTTCGGGAGAAAATCCATTGGGAAAATACTGATCGGAATAAATCAACAACAAAAGAGTCATAATTCAAATGGCTATGCTTAAAAGTAAAAATGTTTGACATAATAATATTAATTTAAACTGTTTCAGCCTCACTATAAATGGATGACACAATACCCCTCATTCATTGAGAATCCCTGCAGTGTATGAAAAGTTTCTTAGCATTGTAATGTGTTGGTCGTATCTTTTCAAAGAGTGTTACACTGATGCACTGGATTCTATGCAAACTAATATATATAGGCTTATATATTTATAATAAATAAATAATAGAGGAGAGGTTGTCTGTAGGTGAATGTAGACAGACTCCTACACAATCTGAGATCTCATCGAGAAATTCACCGATTTCACACAACTCGTATCACTGTTTAAAAACAATGCATTTGACTTTAACCGTAAAGCTCATTGCCATGATATTATATATATTTTACTTGACATGTTGATGGATGCAATTTTATTCAACATTTACTCTATTGACTTGAATCCCAGTGCATTAACAAAGTTATACCAGCAATGCAAAGTCCGTCTCTGTCTGTGCCGTGAAACAATAGAAACACATTCTGGCTTCGGAGAGGAACGAGTCACAATGCGTGTAAATGTTTCCTGGGACGGCTCCAAGCCGCTGTTTGCTCCAAAAGCAACACTGACTTGTATAAGAAATTCACCCTTCACAGCTCACGCCTCTGAATCATACACCTGTTTGGTTTCAGCGTGCCAGTCTTCCTCACTCGCTCTCTGCTCAGCCATGTGAACACGGCGCAGGTTGTCCACAGCTCTACCCTCAGGCCCCGCAATGTGTTCACAGCCCGGCTGGCCGGCTGGCTGGCTGGCTGGCTGGCTGGCTGGGTGGGTGGAGGTCTGGATGGGTGGATGGGTGGATGGGTGGAGGTCTGGATGGGTGGATGCATGCAAGAGATGGAGAAGGAGGGATGGAGGACGACTTAAATAAATAATAGCATGGCCCTTCTGTGGGTGAGGAGGCAAAGAGAGAAGCTGAGTAGTCTAGTGGTAACATGGTGGCTAAATATATCTTTCAGTGCTTAAGATGATATAGTTTGTCTCACACTGCTTCTGATGCAGAAGAAGATCCACCTCAGCTATGGATGTGAATATATTGGATATTTTAAATAGGTATCAGTCATTTGTGGAACATAGCGATGTATTATCTTATGAGCTGTGGATGGATTGATGGTTTTTTTCCTCTGCTCTCTCTGTTTGGTGTCTGATCCGCGGCTAACTGCTGCATTCATCAAAGGCCTAGTCAGACACACACAGACAATAGCTAATGAGTAGAAGCTCCCAGTTGGGCTGATCTGGGCTTTGGTGCTCCAGACAATGCAACAACATCTGTGCTGCCGAGTGCTGGTGTGTGCTGACAGAGGCGTCCCCAGAGAGAGAGAGGGAGGGAGAGAGAGAGAGAGAGAGAGAGAAAGAGATGGGGGTGTTTTCATATGTCCAGGACACAGCCTTTCTTTCCCACCCCCCCTCCATCCTAGCCCTCTCAACACCCATCTGTACAGGGTCTTGACACGCAAGAGGGGATGGGCGGTGTGCAAACCGGGATCCATTCCTCAGCCCAGGTACGCCAATTGCACAAAACTTGAAACCCCAACTAAAGAAGCATTTGAAACGTCAAGAGTTTGTGAGTTACCACTGGTGGAGGGAGAAAGATGATTTTTCCAGAGTGAGGGAAGAGGAGGGGAGGGGAGGTGAGGAAACAGGTGTGGACCTCCCTGTGGATAGAGCTCCTCAAGGGGAGGGTTAGCAATGACTGGGGCTGGATGGATGCCTCCCCACAGGGAGAGAGGGGCACATAATTCACGGAAGATGGCGGTCTCTCCCATATACAGAATTAGTTATGTTGAGTGGTGACAGGCCAAGCATGAACAATAGGATCCCCGTTTGCACTGGAGCGTTATACGTTACAGTGTTTAAGGGAGTATCTCATTGTAAACACGTGTGTAGGGATGAAGCCGGCCAGAGAACAGGCACGTGTGCCCGCTCACTCCCACCAAGGCGGTGACCCATCAGGAGGACAAGGTGTACCTGGTAATTAAAATGCAATCTCTGCTGCTGTGCCCCCTGGAGTGGTGGTGGCAGCGGACTCACCCGGGAGCCTAAGGGCGAGAGGTGCCACCTGCACTGCCACACCACCTGCGCCACCACTGCCTCCCTTCATTAAGCCTGGTATTTATACTAGTGTCTGAACCCCTTCTTCCACCACCTCTCTCCCTCTCCACAGCTCTGGTCTTCCTGGGCCCTGGTAAGGCAGCGGCTTTATTAGAATTAATGTGGCACTTCAGAGGAGAGTGTCAGTGTGGCGCGTACCTGGGTGCCAGGAGAAAGAGTCCCCAGCTCTCCTCTGTCACATTGAATAAAGGCGGCGCGGCCGGCCCGGAGCCGAGATGAGCGTGGACAGCACATGACAGAAATGTTTTCCAGGGCCGAGGGAAAGCAAAAAATATTCTTTATTCAATCTGGTCTCATGTTTACAGGATGAGCTATTATATTGTACACAGAGAAGATCAAAGCCTTGAAGAGAAGGCGGCGGCGTGAGACAGAAGGTGGTGTCAAGCGTCAGACAGAAACCGGACATTCGACAAAGCTCAACGGAGAACACGTGTGACAGTTGAAGGATATTAATATCAAATGCCCCTTACACTCTGAGGGTTGAGTGGAGCCTCCCTGTCGTTTTATTTTGAATGTTGTCACTGTCCACTGGGTCTAGATTTAATAAATCATGCATTACACTATTATTATTTTCTCACTTTACATGTTGGTTTTCATGTCTGCTACATGACCAGGACTGATGGACTATAAATCCACACACCTTAATATGGCCAGTTATCAAAAAAGCTAAAAGAATCTTATACAAACATGATTTAATAAAGTTCTCACATGAGTCATGAGACTGTTTCCTTGGCAGCAGTGTCACGGACACGTTGGCACTTCCTCACGTGCCAGGAAACAAAAAAAGAACAGTGGCATTTAGATTAGTGCCTAAAAATCTGCATTTTGTGTTCTCACATTTAGCGGGGAGTTGGTGCGAGTGTGTTTCCGACATTGTTAGCAGCATGTTTGGTCATTTCTGGGAGGATAGATGGAAAAGGAGGGGTGGCAACACTGATGCTACTTGTAGTCAGGCAGCAGGGGAGGGCATTAAAACCTAGTTTGCATCACTCAGCGCCTCCAATTAAACACGAATAATCAGATACAAGTTCCTGTCTTCAGATGTATTTTATGAGCCCGTGTGCAGCGGGGGAATTCTCCAGCTATACTATACGTCTCCCCGCAGTTGCCGATCTCCACTGCACGCCTCAGTTCATTAGCGTTAAAAATGGAAAGCATTTTAGAGCCAGATGTACTTTTTAAGTCTTATTAGCTTCAGATGATGTTGTTTAAGGGGCATGTGAGGCTTCCAATTAAAGTTGCAGCAAACTAAAATAGAAGTTTCTCCAATATATGTTTTTTTTCCTAGAGTTCTGGTCCAACTTTTTCTAAGCCCTGGGCCTAACTGTTAGCACCCTCCTTATCAAAGGGAGACATCAAAGGACTTGTGCAGCTTCTGCACACACAGCCATATTAATCCTGCAGACAAAATCTTACAAGCTTGACTGTAAAAGAGAAATGAACAGTCGTCAGACATCACAGGCTGTTGATCTCGCCCGAAACTCCCATACGCAAAAGGGTCTTGAAGATAGCAGGGATGTGGACATAAACAAATCTTAGCATTGGCAATACATTAAACTATCTCAGCTCATATTCACTAAAACAAAGTTGATTTCTTTGCACACTGCTGTCGTACAGTCACTGAAATGTCTTGAAAAAGCAGCACAACTTCTAATCTGAAAATTCCCTTTTGCGTTAAAACCTGTTTAACTCAATTTGTCCGCAGGTCTTTTGGGAAAACGAATCAAACAGTTTCTTCCAACTTGACTTTGACCGAGACACAGCTCTGTCTGTTTTCTAATTTTGTGTTTGGCCCGGTCTAATGAGTTCATCCTGAGCAGCGGCAGAGGCATGAACAAAGCCCTTTAGCATCTCCCAGTACGGGGAGGTGCACCGGGGCCGGGGCCGCGCCGCACTCCCAATCCCCTTACAGTGCTGTCACTATTCATTCACAGTCTGCCCTTCCTCCTCGCGCCACAACCTCAATAGGGGCATCGCTCATGATGGAAAACAATGAGCATGATTTGTGAACTCTCGCCGTCTTTGTAATTTCATCAGTGTAATGGGATTATATTTCAAATCACCACTCCTTTGTTCATTACACATTTAAACTCCTCTGACAAACCAAAACTTAAATAAAATGTGCTTGTCAACCCTGGTTGACTTTGCCTGCTCCTGCACTTGATTAGACAAACTGTGTACCGGGGCTGTGGAACAGGGGGAAATAATGTGCTCATTTATTCATTTTTCAGACAAGTCACAATAGATTTTTAACGACCAGTGTCTGACCTCCCTTAGGTACCTCTTGCTTAGGGGGGTTAATAAAGCCTAACGCTCTAGCGCTCAAGCAGCATGGCGAGGAGCGAGCCGAGAAGACGCCTGTGATGAAATAAAGACAGGACCAAATCAAGAGTCTCCAAATGCGCGATCCAACCCCTGAGAGAGGAAGGGAGAGAAGGAGGGTGTGGGGGTGGTGGGGGTGGTGTCAAGGGGGGGGGCGAGGCTGGAGAAAGAGACTGGTATTCCACTTAGACTCCAATTCCATAGGTCTCTAAGGGACAATTATACCAAGAGAGGAAGAAGTGCTCTCTTTTCTCAATGCACTGGGGCGTGCATATTAGACGCCGCAACCATGGTGATACACTCGCACACAGAAGAGTCTGCCAAGATTTAAACTGGGAAGCTTGTAAAAGCCACTCTGAAAACTTTACACTGACATTTTAGAACAGAGAGATCTCTCTGAATGCAGTCCCGAGATTTAAAGTGGAGTTGTGCGCAGTTAAAGGATCGTCTCTGAGTTGGGGCAGCCTCAAAAGAAATGTGTGTTTGCAAAGTGGGAACCTGCATAATTTCTCGAGTTTTAAATTGCATTCCCGTGTACGCAGGGCTGTTGCTTGTGCATCCAGACGCCTTAAGATGTGGTGTTTCTGGGGAAAATGTCAAAAGTTTGGACTCACCACACACACACACACACACACACACACACACACACACACACACACACACACACACACACACACACACACACACACACCTACACGCACACAGGGATACAGAGGGAGCCTGTGCAGATGTGCTGCCACTAGACATCCATCTTGTTTTTTCCGCTTAGCTCAGTGCTCTATTTGTCTGAATCTATGTCATTTTAGCTCACTCAGGTCAACGGCAATTCAACCTCCTCTTTCGTCTGAGGCACTTCAGAATCATAATGTGATGCATGTGGGATAGGAACCTGCTAAACACAGTCCCTGTCACTGCTCAGACATCGCTGGATATAAATGATGCACGCCCTGCACTCGCCTTTCCCCCGTTCGGGAGCCGTATACTACATCCTGTTTCCACCTGTCCGGGATCACTGCTCTGCTCCGACTCTCCCACACCTCCTCAGGTGGTGTTCCGCCATGTGTCACATTATTAGTCTGTAATCACACCTCCAGAAATGACGGGGCACTCTTAGTGATCTGGAAGAAGAAATGGAAACAAAAGGATTTGTGCACACCAGTCTATGTTTCCTTTCCTACTTTTCTCGGGGATCAGCCTTGTTTTGCTCCTCCTAGCTGCCGCAGCTCTCTGCTGGGCGTCTCGAGGGAGCGGAGGGAAATTACATCCTACCTGATAATTAGCAAAGTTCAGAGCAAACTAAAATCTGCCCCGCTCTCTCTGCTCCCCACCACTGGCAGCTTTCTCTTAGCAACTAATTAAGTCCGCCTCTGAGGTTTTCAGACAGCAATGGTGCTGGATGCTGCAACAGCAGAATTAAAAAACAAAAGGAAGAAGAATGGAAATGAAGAATGAGAGCTCCTTTTTTTATTATGTTTTTTTTTCTTCTTCTTCTTCTTCTTCTTCTCTCTCTGTTGCATCTTTTTCTACTGACAAATAAAATATGACAATGGTATTCCTGGAGGGAGTATTATTATTTCACACATGGATGCATTCTTCAAATAGGAATAACAGTGTTGGCCGCCATTACGCACAGTAGCAACCAGCAAAGCTCCCTCTGTCCATAATGTTCTTTAATTATTATAATGTCATCATCCATATCCGGCAATGTTGCATGAAAGAGGAGGAGCGGAGCACACCGGGTATTAAATGCAAATCACTAATGTCCCCACAGTTGAATGACATCACACTACACACACAGCGTTATTAGTGATGTTATCGTCCCTGTTGCAAATCACATTTGAGACTTCTCATATGAGACGTGTGTTGTCGCCGAACAGGGTTTGATACACACATGTTTTTTTGGGCTCATATTATTCATTTGTGGTTTAAAAGTAAATTTATTAGAAATCTTTCCTCGTCAGGTCATCGAGGGATTTAAGCAAAGCAGGGAGTTAATAACAAATTCAAAAATAAGAATACAAAAAAATAAGAAAGGTTCAGACGCTGATAGTAATCTGTCATAAACTTCGACTCAGACACTCGAGCACAAGTTGCTCATTAGAGACGCTTGAGCCACTGGGCCGCTGACGACTCGCAGTGTAAATGGAGTCAGCTTTAAAAGGCAACCCGGCCGCCTCCTGCATGAGGCGGCGGGCTGCACTGAGACTGTTTGTGATGTGCAATCCATGAGAGACGGAGGGAGCGGGCAGGCAGACAGTCATTATTTTCTCCACAATTACCTGAAGTCCTTGATAACGAGCAAAAAAAAATGCCATATAATTAGAAAAACACCAGCAACACCGTTATTGTCAGGAGAACACAACAGTATAATGAAGCAATTATAAATGAGCAGCTTTGTGCTTGTCATTAATTTCTGCTTTTAAGGATGTGGAGATGAAGCATGGCTGAACGTCACAGGCGGAATAAGCTGAGAGGAGGTCTGGGGCGGGGTGGGCTGCGAGCGGTGCACTCTGGGTTGTTGCGCGTGTGAGGGGCGGTGACACAGACAGATCAGGCCTGCAGAACGGCTCATGATACGTCCACCAAGTCTGGGCCGTGGACACAGCGTCCACTGGGGGACCCTTTAAACACATTATAATAACCTTCGATCATGCAAGTGCAAGCTCACAGTCTGAGGCCGTGCGGTTCCAGGTACACAGAGGTTTCCGGCCCTGGCCACAGACGGCAGAACATCAGCCCACTGTTTCCAAGTTGCTTATTTTGTATCAAGTGGAAGATGCTTTGGTTGCCAAATGAAAGGTAATGAGGAGAAGTAGATGCTAGGGCGAGGAGCTTGCCCTTTTCACACATCATCACAAAGATGGATCTCTCCTTCCCTTCCTCTCAGTCCCAGCTACTCTCAATTGAGAGATACTGCATTTGAAACTCATGCATATATTCCTTTGAAATGTATACTGGGCTCCTGATGCAGATGCGCAATTAGGTAACATGTTGCATTTCATTAAAAAAAAAGTGCCCCCCCCCCACCCCTCCCGACGACTGAGTGGATTAGATACACACATTTTTATTAATGAGCCTTTTTCCCCTCTTTGATTTCTCCACACATTGAGATGAGTGGAGACAAGCTGGAATCCCAGTTTCCTCCTGGTACGTCAGGGGCTGAGCCGACACTGGGAGCAGTTGTTTGCCACCTCAAAGGCATCAAACGGCAGAAAGGTGAACAAACGAGAGACGCGGAGTGAGTGAAGTCACTCCACTCTGTAGATACACACTGAGAACACAACTCCAAAGTGGTGTCCTCCCCGGTTAGAGACGGCGTCTTATTAACACATCCTTCAGCACACTTCATCATATTGTCTCGAGAAAGGCAATTGTAGGGAAGGGGCAATTAGGACGGAGAAGCTGTGAGGTTGCCATTATTTTAGAATTTAATGACCACGCAATACGGAGCTAGATGTAGAAATGAGGGCTACAATACTACAATTATGCATAATCTGGCAGATCTTGCCGCACCCCCCACACTCCTCTGCCTTTTCCCCTTGAATAAATTTACATGGAAATGCATCTCTGCCTAATTTATTCAGTAAAATTAGAATATACATTACAAATATTTCCATAGACGACATCAGCAACATGCGGTTATGAATTTAATGACTTATTTCTTTGTATTCATGCTTATGGCTTAGGTGTCACCCCCACACTCCCACCACCTCCCTCCCTCCCTCCTCCTCCCCCGGGCGGCAGGGGTTTTTAAGCAAACACATAAATAATTAAGCTCAGACGTATACATTGATATTTATATTCACCCCCCTGCTGCTGTGCCATTCATTGTATAGGAAAAGGAAGCTTTCCAGCCCATAACTCCAGAGAGGGCGAGGAAGTCTGTGTGTGTGTGTGTGTGTGTGTGTGTGTCGGCCGTGTGTGCATATTTTTTTTTGTGCTAGTAAAAACCAAGTGTGTGTGGTACTTGCAGTGGCAAAGATGCATGAGTCTGGACACAGCCCCAAAACTGGGATTATTGACATGGATGCTCCTCCATTAATAAGCCGCTGTATCCTTTGTGTTCGGGGTCGCCAGCGCCGCAGTTAACTCCAACTTGTCAAGGCTGCTCCAGCCGCACAATGCGCACCTTATGCATCTCCTGTCAGCAGGCATAATTCCTGGATGCTGGCGCGCCGCTGATTTCTGCATAAGTGATGAGAGCCTTCGAGTAGAGTTAGGAGCGTGAGTCTTTTGCCATTGAGAGATGTTCATCATTCTTGATCTGGCTCTGTCAGGACCTGGTGTTTTAGTGCCTCTCACGATTAGGCAGAATTGACAGGCCAAGAAGGCAGTGAATAGCAAAAATGTGAGGAACTAAGGGGGTGTGGCGTCGGCTGCAGGGTGAAGTGGAGTGTGGCCGCCATTTAATCTGCAATTTATCAGTTTAGGCTGCACCATGTAACATCAGGGAGATTACATTCCGACGAGAAGGAGCTCTATCTCTCCTCCATCCCCCTCCTCCTCCCCTATCTCCCCTCGCATGCCTCCTAATGTGGTGTGATGGCAGAGCGCGGAGGACAAAGAGGGAGGACTGTCTTTATTGTCACCATTATTGTTCCTGAGACCCTTAATTAATATATAGCACTGTGGACTCGTCTGTGGGGAAGCAATGAGGTGCCAGTGACACGGAGACACAGCGTAAAAAGGTTTGCTGCAGCGAGACGGGCTGCGTCTTTTACAGAGGCACGTTTGTCATGGAAGAAAAGTTGAACCAGACTTAAGATGCACAGGCACGAATACTGCATGTGCACACACACACACACACACACACACTGCCATTGACATGTGCACATGACCTCTGACAACACTGATCACGTTGGCCCAATAAATGCTTAATTGCCATTTTTCCATCGGGCTGCTTTATTGATATCATTTCAGAAGTGATTAATATGAACTGTTAACTAGCTGTTGCACGTAGCCCTAAACCAGACGGAGCTGGCACGTTGAATTATAGGGATTTCTTTGATTTTTCTGACATTGTTCATCCATAGAAATTAATTCACAAATGTGTTACAATACAAATTACGTTGACATTAAACTGTGTGTCTTTGCAAATTAGTGCCAGCGTGGAGAAATTCATTCCAGGAAAATAAAATATTCCGGATGTGTAGTAATGCGAAGATGCCGTATTTTAGAAAATCAAAATGTTTGCATTTTGCAAGTGAATGCAGGTGCTCGTATATTTAATATTTGCACAAATATCGTCTTCAAGTGACTCACAAAATATATAAACATTTGCACTGTCTGCACCCATCAGCGCTGTGTGTTTTTAAAGGTCCATTAACAGGGTCACTAACTGTTTTAATATACACTGGTAAAGAGGAGCAGCAGCACGCTCCCTCCATACTCCAGTTTTTATCTCTGGTGGTGGGAGGGCAGAAACAGAAATACGAAGACACGGGCTCACAGGAAGGAAACCCATGGCAGCCTGATATTAAAATGGTTCAGGAGTCAAGTAGAACAAGTCAAGTAGCTCCAAGGCAAACACAAGAGAAAGAGAAAGAGGAGCAGGTGAACAGATCATTCTTAAAAGCTAATGGACTGTCAATGCCCTTATTGTAATAGATCTTATATTATAAAATGTTAGCTTCATGTTGAAATGACACAATTACTCATTGACTGGCCATTATTTAAATTAGACTATTAACCAACAGCAATGGAAACGATGATGCTGATTTGACAATGAGTTTATAATTGTTATATAGTGTTTTTTTTCTCTAAAATTTGATTTCTATCTCTCACTTAACAGATTTTCACCTTTGATTTCAGTTCCTCTTGTGTTCATATATAAAGTACTATAAGGTGTCGCTATATCTTGGTTTTACTTTTAGTATTACTGAATACTTGTAGTAGGGAGCTAGTAGATTAAAACACTGACTAAGATGTGTAAATGCATTGTTTGTTTTGATTGTGTTTATCTGCTCTCGCTGAGTAGTGAATGTTTATGTTTACTGATTGTGATTGAGCTGTTTATGATGAAAGCTGGAATATTGCAGAGTTGCATAATTTAGTTTGATGAAATGTGAATAAAGAGGGGAGAACTCGATAAGCATTATACTCTTCATAACTCTTCGGACATGATTTATTAATTTTGAACATTTCTTGTTTAAGTTCACTTGTTTGCTGCACCTGTCTCTTACATGAACAAAGTGTTTTTTTATATTTTTAAAATGTTCTAACTAACCTCGTCTCCTATTCAGATACCGAGTAACATTTGCTTTTATTCTAATTATTCATGTGTTTATTTATGATGTCTTGTAAAGATAATAATTATTATAATTATCAATATTTACGTTTTTTGTTGTTTGAATCAGCTTATTGATGGACCTCTGTATTTGTCTACGTGTTGGTAACCTTTAGAGTCTGTGGAGAGGAGTCTGTCGGCTGGTCTCAGATCAGCGCTCGGCTCGGCTGCAGCATACACTGATATCCAGCAGATGGACTGCAGCCTGAGTATCAGGCCACGCAGTGCTCATACACAACACACGTCTGTGCCTGGTCACACAAAACAAAACAAAATTCAAACACTTGTGCACCAATACGAACTTCAACTCTCAAGCAGGGTGTGTTTGTACGTTGAAATAGGGGATGTTTGGATACAGGGAGCACACACACACACACAATGGTGCAATTTATCGTCTCATGATCGCCAATAAAGCGGCCTGTGTTACGTACGCCTGTATCCCTACAGTTCTTTTGTAGACATTCCCAGGAGGAAGCATGAGCCGCTACACGGATCTGCACAGCCTCTCTCCAGCGACAGAGAGCTTGATCCGTCCTGAAAGGGGGATTGAACTCTCACAAGATGAAGACATGACATCTTCGGCTTACTTGATGTCAATGATAGGACAGCTCACTTGTAGATCGGGCACATTGCCAGCCAGCTCTCCCTTGGTCCTGAATGCCGCCGCTGAAGAGAGGCCAACGACACAGATGACATCCGGGGGAAAAAGCCCGTCACCTGTTGCTTAAGGACAGAATAATCAAAGTGGGTCATACCGGGACGCCGGCCTCGCACTGAGCGCCCGGCTGATGTGTTCATCTCAGTCATGTGTGTGTGTGTGTGTGTGTGTGTGTGTGTGTGTGTGTGTGTGTGTGTGTGTGTGTGTGTGTTTCCTAGAGTTATCAGGGCAGCAGCTAGAACTGAGTCCTGAAATCCACCCCGGTGACAGAGATCATCAGCATCAGCAGTAGATCTTCAGCCGGGATCATGTTCACAGTGAGGGCCATGCCAGCCGGGGACGCCACTGCCCTGTCCAGTCGCACAAAAGAAACGCCGCCTGACAACACGTCTCTGAACATTGATTTAACAACATTCAAACACATAAGCAGCCCCTGCGTCTCTCCGGGCAATTACGACAAAGGTCATTTTAATATAAACACATTACAACTTTATCGATGTACACGCATCCAGGTAAAATACATGTTATTATTGCCCTTAAGGGATTTTTTTCCCCCCTCGTACGATCCACTCCTGGCACTTCCCTAACAATATTGCTTAATTGCAACCTCAATGAAACACGCACGCTCAATCACGGAGGGAGTTTATTGTCGAATTTATGGAAATGTGCGAAAGAGGCCCGTGTTAGTTGCAGGGTACACCTGCACTTGTCAAGGTACTCAAGTACGCCGGGTAATTGGCTGTTGATTGCTGCCATTAACATGTGATGGCTAAGTGCATCTAATTCCTGTTCCATTTCCACGGTTCAATTTGATGTCACCACCCACTCTTTCTCTCACAGGTGATTAGCCGAGCCTGCGAAAATTGTTCTTTTCTTTTCTTTTTTCTTTTTTTTTATGATATAAGCACAATACGAGGAAGGAGCGGCCGCCTCACACACACGAGCTGTGATTGACAGTCCCTGCGTGTAGTTGGGTTTGTGGAGTGCAGTAGAGGAAACTGCCGTGCGTCCCAGCAGCTACTGTTTCAGAGACAATCCCATTGGTTTAATGTCCCGGTAAAAGTGCAAGAGGACGCATCAGGTCCACTGTGCTCTGAGATGAGGCTGCAGCTGAGACAGTTGCTAGTGTCTTATCACACAGAGTATTTCTGTGGTTTAACACTGACTCACTACAGCAACAACGAACCAGAGCTGCTCTGTTATTTGTTACACAAAATTAGACACAAATCTCCCCTTACAATCGTTTGTCTGTGATTTCTGTTGTTGCAGATATTTAGATATAAATTATTAGAGAGACGACGCTCACGCTTAATATTTGCATTGATATCATATTTACAGTATCACCACCTCAGGGCACCGAGTCCTGGTGTCCCTCTGAGTTTTAATCTCCTCGTCCGCGCCTCCATCCTCGCGGCTATTTCATTTTAAGTTTTAATATTGACACCCCCCTACCCCCCCTACCCCCCCTACACACACACACACACGCACGCACGCACGCACGCACGCACACACACACTTAATTTAATTGACGAGCTGCTGCCTTGTGTTGTTTGTATTGTCCTTTGTGGAGATTTCCCGCCACTATCTGCAGATGACTTCATGCAGTATACATGGACCTGGAACAAGCTGGTACCACGTGCACGTGACCTGAGGAACCGGGACACATGCACTTGTGCAACACTTTTCACAAAATAAGAAAAAAGGCCACAATGTACTTTGAACAACAACAAATATCCTCACAGGGTAGTTATTACAAAATATTAGTACTTTATTAACGTGTTTCTTGAGCTTTAAGTTTAATGTCTACAGCTACTACTACTACTAACAATATTACTAATAATGATCATAATAATAATAATAATTTTCCTGTCCAGTGAATGCACAGTAACCAGTGGACAGACCTGGCTCCAGACTGCAGGTCCCTCTGGTCCTCTGCTGCTCTTCTTTGTCTCTCTCACATCAGTTCTGCACAGCGGCGTCAGGAATGGTGCGTCTGCCATCTGCCGGACGCCGAGTGTATAACACACCCTTTGTACTAAAGATAGTAAGATAGTAGGCAGCGCTAATGATGTTTATTCAAATGTTGCGGTTTTACTATGTATTAAATATGAACATGGAAAGACCAACAGATCCTTGGAATAAATATTAAACAACTTAAATATTGGAATGAATGCTCTTTTGGAGGTTTATGTATTTTGTGGTACCTGATTGTGAACCTTTATTCATCTTATTGTGCTTTATTATCTATACTTGGATTACTGTAATTGTAGCATATCTGAAAAAATTGATTTCATAACGTTATTTATAATGGGTCATTTGCTTGTTTTTATCAGGTGCATTGTTTTAATTGTGCGTTTCTTATACAGTTAGTTTAGATAATGCACGTGAATTTTCCATATATATTATATCAGTCAGTATTTTCCTTCAGGTTGCTTTTTATAAACTAGCGAGGGACAACAGATACAGCCAACTCTGGCTTACTTACAGGATTGTTTTGGTTGATTAATAAGCTCTTTTCAACAAATGAAAATGAAAGCACCTTTATTTTCTTAAATCTAAGAAAGGCTTAACTGATCATTTCATTCTATCACTATAATATCCACACTCTCCCATAATGTTTTTTCAACATGTTAAACCTGTATGAAGCCGGTCTAAGGGGAATCTGTGTCTTCATGAGATCATTGTCTGGTGGTGATGAGGAGGAGGCCTCAGCTCCATGTGGGAGGAGGGACGGCTCTCCTCCACTGCTGCCCCACAGTCAGGAGGTACCAGACCAACAGTGTGAAGTCATGCACGAGCCCCTGGTGGACTGATCATCTGCTGTTCTGCAGCCATCTGGGTGAGAAGACCCCCAGGCCTGTTTGTATCTCCAGCAACAGTATGGCATTAATATAAGGGTCAGATGATACAAAGAAACCATCCTCCTCCTCCTCCTCTTCATCACTTGAACCTCCTGCACTGACAACACTGGAAGTTAACAGCACACCTCATGTAAGTGAGTCTTGTGTTGCCTCTACTTAACTGCTGAAGCAGGTATTAGTTAATGCTTAGAGAGTGTGTGCTACAGTTTAATACAAAATCAAAACCCAGCCCCCTTGAATCTCACATCAGCAAAGTGCCACATAGTCAAAAGATCCAATCTCCAAATCTGGCCTATCTAGCCATTGGCTTACGCAACTAATTAACTTCACACACCAAAAATTTGAATTTAAATTAACGACAGCGAGATATCATCTGGGGACACAAAGCACCCCCACCAAGAAGTTTATGATGGAAAAAAGATGAGTATTAGAGAGCAGGCGATCGGTGAAGTAAGGAGGGCTTTTAGATGAGGGGATATCTCCAATTACAATCCACCGTACACTTGTCAGCAGTAATGAAATGTTTGCTGAGAGGTTGCTATTTGTGGCTGCTAGATTGGATGATGCTGCTCCACTGCCCCCACTAACAATTATATTCCGTGCATAAATTTCCCTACCATCTCTGTTATTGTGTGAACTGTCGGCCAGATATACCTACAACTGTCCGAGAAGCCGCACACACAATGAAACGCTGTTGGGCGTGACACTCCTGTGGAGGAAACACTGCATAACGTGACACAGAAGAATCAAGTAAAATAAAAAGGAAAAAACTTCTGCTTCTTTTATTGTTTTTAAAGAATTACATAATGCATTAGATCACAGTAAAGACAAACCGGCTTTCCCCGCATGTCATAATTGTGCAAGCTTACAATAAAATGGAAAATTATCAGTAAGATGAAAAACTTTTTCTTTTCTTGTCTGCTGAGCCTTGAAACTGAAACTGTACAGGGAGCAGAGCATTAGAGCTCTGGACCAGCTCCTGTCTGCTCGCTCCACGCCACTGTCCAGTGGTTTGCATACGATCACAGCTATAAAATCACAGGTGCTATATCACAGCCATATATATAGATACTTGTGTATGTGTGTGTGTGTTATTTGTTGTTTTGATCAGTTCTTCACTGGGGTTGTTCGGAGCCGCTGCTGTGACAGGCTGTTCGGGGAAACGCTGAAACATAAGCCAGGTCCAAATAATTTCATCAGATTTGTGCAGTATGTATTTCCAATTAAAGTGACATCACATAAACCTAATTAGTATAGATGCAACCTGCAACTGGATTTTCCAGTGCATGGTTTTCTCATCAAATTGATTACAGCGTCTGCAAAGGAAATGTACTGAACATATGAATCTGCTGCACATGCTCCTGCAGACGGATAAATGCATTTGCTCATAAACCCGGGTGCTCATCAGCGTGAGAAAGTAACAGTCAGGTGCTTAACGTTTGCTACTCAAATATTATTTTAATCACAATATGTTTATGTTTATGAGTGTTAAGGCCAAAAGAAACGACATTTCCAAATGCACTGCTCCCTGTCAAATCGGAAGAGCCATCTGCTTTGTGCAAAATAAAATCGAGTTCTGATATGCAAGTATCACAAAGAGAAGCTTTACGTCCTCTTGCAGGTTCAATATCTGGCCTGTGGCAGATTCTAATCCTATTCTACTGATATCATGACTGAGGATGTACAGACCATTCAATGACTTCATGCAAGAGGAGGTTAGAGGATCAACCAATCACGCAGTCGTCTCAAACACACTCACTAGACGAAAACAAATAAAAAACACACTTCATGTACTACACCAACCACTTGAGCATCAACTGCGAGTCAGTAACGAGTCCAAAGTGTTGATGACTTGCTCTTCTATCCTACTGTGTATTGTGCTGTCAGGGCATTCACCATGAAAAGAAATGGATGATTATTGAAAACTATATTATACGTGGCACGTCCGTGCACAAAAATGAAGCAGAGGATTTTGAGAGAAAAGGAGTTTTAGTCGTTTCTGGATAATAAAAGACATGCTCGTACTATAATGGAAAGATACAATGACACTGGGATATCACAGCACGGCAAATTGGAGAGAAAAAAAGAAATATAAGTGCACATAAACACGAGTCCCTTTCTTGAACTTATGAGG
The DNA here is from genome assembly GCA_038501795.1 of Pseudopleuronectes americanus. Lineage (NCBI taxonomy): Eukaryota > Metazoa > Chordata > Actinopteri > Pleuronectiformes > Pleuronectidae > Pseudopleuronectes > Pseudopleuronectes americanus. Next base: position 17,081,071 of record CM076718.1, on the reverse strand, counting down.
AGGTAGAGCTAACATCCAATAGTTCACTAGTCTGCTCACACAGACACACGTGACATCTCAGCTAGAAGATTAGAAACTAGAACATCTTTGTTCACTAACCAAGGCTTGTGTTAGTTAAGGTGACGTGATCACAACAGGCATCACAGCAGCTCAAGATCCAACTTTCCTCCCTTTCCCTTCATTGTTTTTACTATTTTATAACCAGTGCAAAAAAAAGAATCCAGTACATTGTTGTCAACCAATGCAGGACATGTTAAAGTTTACAGACTGACATCAGGCTCGTTGGTTTCCACTGTGAGGTAAGGTCCAGAAATCCAAAAGGGGACAGTTGTTTAAACTCAAGTGTGTCAAACTGAGCTGTGAAGATGTTCCTGCATCGAGGGCTGGACTAAGGTTCCTCAGTGAGACATGGTTGACCCATTGGTGTGAGAGAGAGAGTGTGTATGTGTGTGTGTGTATGTGTGTCTGTGTGTGTTTGTGAGGGAGGGGAATAATGTCTATGCTGGATTAAGAAATAAAAAAAACACCCTCATCGAAACCTGTAAAGAGTGCCCCCTACCAAAGGCACTGATTCCAGTATTTTCATAAATGCCACCACTACTCTGTGCCTGAACTGACCCTGTATCACGAGCGCCCCAAAGCCCCCCCGCCCGAGGGCGACTCACTGCTAAGGTGCCTCTTATCTCAAGCTTTTCTTGCAAGTTTATTATGACGCCGCCACTACTTGCCTCAGACATCTTGAATGACCATAATGTGCATTTCCATTATGTTTGAAATTAGATCAACAAAGCATTAAATAGATTTACAGAAATAAATACATTTTATTTCATATAAATACGTGGGCCCTTATGTCCAAATTGTCACTGACACGTGTTTTTGGGGAATAGGATGAAGTAAACAGTTCATGAAATAAGCTGCCCTACTGTCTGATACACTAACCTGATGAGTATGGTTATTGTGAATTGATTTCAGTGTTTATGAGTCACCAAATCCCACCAGTATCTTATCACGCACTGTAAATCCCCACGTTACAAAGCATTTAATCAACATTATAATGTAATTTAATTGGAAGCCCTTCCCTCTCACTCTGGGGGGAAAAATAAGATCAGTGATCACATCAAGCAAGTCTGGTCCCTATATCCCTATATAGGATTATCTTTTATGTTGATTTAATGTCATACTGGTAACTGTGTGTATATAAAATTCTTAATACAGACCCCCAAAAGTGAAACATGACTGAAGAGAGAAAGGTAAAAGGAAAAATCCAAATCGGGTTACATCTTGCCAATTCTTCCCCAAAGGCCATTTTTTTTTCACCACAGCTAAAACCTGGATTTGTCCACATACATACAGTAATATATATTTTGTAATCTTTCAGTGTCTCTGGCTATGTACAAGCTATACAAATAAAGAGCAGGCTGAGGGCCAGGTTTTATAAAGTGTGCAGAGGGAGCAGTTGGTTGGGAAGTCTCCCAGTCTCCCGGCTCCTTCCCCCGCAGTCTGCCCATACAGGTGGCTGTTCTGCTTCACTTGCGATCGTCGATGGTCTTAATGAATTCCACCGCCGCGGTGAACTGCATCCACCAATAGCACTCCTCCCCACTCAGCCGGCTGGCGTAGAAATTATTGATGTACTGAACGGTGGACAGCAGGCAGGGCGGGTTTGCCTGGAGGGGAGGAGACGTGGGGATGGGCCCACATTAACCGCTGAAGAACCTCACGCAACGCCGTGCAGATTGTAATCATAAATATGGAAATATGTAAAGTATATCTACACAGGTTAACAAAGATAAGTCTTTATGGTGTTCTACAATTACATTTGTTTTTGTGGAATTATGAATTATTCTCAATCTTCACTGAGAAGAAGTCAATAAATGATCCATATGGAGTGTTTACATTCTTGGAAACAGTAGCAGCACAGTGTGAAGGAATGAAGTAAGAGCACACTTACCCTTATGAGGACAAAGACGAGGACAGGGACAAAGTCGTCCGCTCCAGGGACGGAGTCTTCATTGGCCAAACTGAGGAGGTTCATGATGGTGGAACACATGCGCAGTATACACTGGACTTTGTCCCTTGGCGTCTTGTATGCATTGATGGTCCTGATCTCAGACTGTGCAGACGGCCAGGGAGCCTCCCTCAAGTAAACCTGCAAACAGAAAAGTTAAACACACGTGTTTTAAAACAACCTAAACTTTATAAGGATGTGTGTAATGACAAGTCACTTCCTCCATGTCTCTTTCAGTGCAAGAGGTCAAAATGTCAGATACCTCTGGGATTTGAAGAGCTTTGTGAGTGGCCGTCACTACTTTAGAGACCCGCTGGATGTGTTCATGTAAAAGCCTGTGTGAGACAAAACAACTCAGGAAATCCAGCAGAACACGGTAGAAAGCGACGTGGATTATTAACCAAGGGAAAAAAGAAATTTCGTCATATACAGAAGCAGATAGATCGAAATTACTTATTGTGGGTTAACTTTCAACAAACAAAATAAATTCATTGCATTTTCTAGATACAAGAGAAAATATTGTTTTTGAGTCAAGTCAAAAGAGAAGCAGTGCATGCTGGAACCTCAGACCACCATCAGCATTGGCTGCTTTATAATTCACATTTACTCTATTTAGTTCCTTTATGAATTCTGCCAAGGGCCTCAACCTTCGCTGTATAATATTGGAATATGACATGTTATGATTGACATCATTTTCAATATTAACTCCCAGCTCATTTCTTTGTTGTCTCCAATAAAGCAGCGGAGCAGAGTCCAGCTCTTTGTTTGGTGCTACTCACTGGTCTCTGAGAATATCTCCATCCTGGTTGGGGTAGAAAGCCAGTTTGAAGATGCGGTTCATAACGCTGCGCTCGATAGCCATCTGGGCATCCTGCAGCTGGTCCTCGCTTGCATACTGCCAAATGGCATCACGGGCCATAGCACCGTACAAGTAGCGCAGAAAATCCTCCACTGCTGCTGTCTTGTCATCCGACGCTGTGCACCCCTGGAACGCTGAGGGGGGAGGGAAGAAAAACAACAGAACTTAACATCAGCACAGTATACACAGTATACAGCAACACTAGTGGTTTTCTAAGTGAGGTGAGTTTCGCTTGTAAAAGACACTGTGTGTAATACTTGAAACAGATCTCTAATGTTGTATATCATAAAGACGACATATTTCTGTGATACTAATTTTGTTTGTTTAATAACAGCAAAACCATTATAAATCATACATCTGCTCAGTAAGTACAACTTACTTACAAGCAAAATGAAAATGTAGACGTACCCTTAGTAAAGTCAAGCATCTTGGATTCCATGTGTTCCAGAAGGAGTCGAACACAGACAGTGGTGAAGTAGCGGTTGGCCACCTCCTTGTCTCTGAGCACCCTCTGGAGGAGCCGCTCCAGATGAGCCTGAGAGGTCTGCAGGCCCTGACGACACCTGGTCAAATAAGCTATGTACGGTGCCCGCTTTCTAAAAGAAACACACAGAAGGAATTGTAATTTATCTTTGGGTATTTCTTTATTTTGTTATATACAACAAAAACTTAGCAAAACGATCCATTGGATGTTCTAGATATTCATTTCTCCTGGCCTCCAGATTTACCTGTAATCGTCCGCAATGGCAGCCAGCAGCTTCCTGCAGGTGCGTGCATCGAAGCGGCCGACGCAGCGTGTGGTCTCCTGGATCTGGGCCATCTGGTTCTTATCCTGGAGGTTGATAGCTTCCGCGAGCTGGACCTTCAGGAAGCAGACGATATCATTGTCTGGGAGAGGGCGACAGGGAGACAGTGTTAGATGACGACACTCGCAGCTCACAAAGGGACGCCTGGTCGCTGTAATCAGATCAACCTGGTGCCTCCACATGACAATGGGACTGATGGGCATGAAGATGGGATTCTTATGTTAGAGGTCTGTCTCGAGTTTGTGCAGCGTCATGTTTGTATTGGCTTAAACAGGCCAATATTAATCAATGTGGTTACACAATTGTTTTAAATATGTCTGACGGTTTAACAATTTAATATTTTACTGACACCATATGGACATTCTCTTTTAACAGGAGTCACTCATTCAACCTTGCCTTCAAACTCGGGAGGTGAAACAGAAGGTGAAGGTGGAACAGATTTGGTGTCTTGCTTAAGGACACTTTCAGGTAGTTGGATGCCTGCCAACATTAAGGTCTTGTACCGTGCTCCCCCTGGAGATTTGTGACAAAAACACCTCAACTCTGGTAGATGAGACTAAGTCGAACAGGCTAAGAACAAAGTTTTAGCACAAATGTACAGGAAACTTCTACCTTCAGAATCCATGTGATCGGGCAGCCCATTTCGGGTGGTTGCAGGAGCCATGATGGGCAGAGCCACAGAGTCTGCAGAACACAGTGCTAACCTCAACTTCTTCTTTGCATCACTGGGAGACAGAAACAAAACAAATCTAACAAACAGTAATGGCTAGGCAATATGTGCTAAGAACACAGGACAGTCTTGAGTGATTACTGAAGGTGTTTGGTGGTTTCCTTCAAGGATTATAAATGTTTGACCTGAAAGAGAACTTGGAGTCGTGCTGATTTGCTGTCTGGCTGGCCGAGTCTGGGAGGTCATCTGTGGACATGTTCTGCAGTGCGTCGTCTCTTGGAGAGTCGTGAGCATTGTCATCACCACAAAGATCTGTGGAAATATACAAAATGAAGGAATTTACCTTGTCTAAAGCAAGTGCATGTAATATGCAGATGGCTTTTTATTTTAAACTGACCTCCGGTGCCGTCATAGGAAGCTCCAGTTGCTGCTCCATCACTTGGGCTGGGCCTCTTGATGTTCCTGTACTTGTCGAGGATGTCTTCAGCTGCCTGTGCTTGACTGCTATGTCTGGGCAACAGCTCATCTGACAAAACCACCAACAAACAGGTTCCATTCAAATTAAATCCACTGTGACGGATTAGTTTCAACTAATTGGGAATTAATGCAATTTAAGCGAGCCTGGACTGACCTTGTGAAATACGCTCCTGGACAATGTCATCCTTCTCTTGTTTGTCCCTTTTCCGAAATGCTGCGATTGGAGCTGTGGAGGAGAGGCTTGATGATTTACTGAGGCAAAGTCCCACTATTTTAATATCACGGGATGACAGGTTGATCATGAGTCAGCTGTTGACAGCCTCTTTAAATCTTTGTTTTATTGAGACTAAAAATCTCAATGTGGAATGCATGGCATCATACAAAACTGATAAATTCGATTTGTAGAAGTTCACTGAGGAAAAAGGCAAATAAATAATGAAATGGTGAATGAAACCAGAATATCACAAAGATCCACTCTAGCAAGTGCAGTCTATAAGGATGTAAACAATCATACTGATGCGTATCCTGTTAACACAAGAGGGTGATAACAGAACAAACTAGAGACACACAGTCTAAAATTTGATGATGCACACAAGAAACACTGGGTGGAGTCATTACACTGATATTCTGTATTCTCAATACAGTCAAATGGAACCGTACTATGGCCAAACCAAAAACAAGGGGGTGATCATACAGATGCATGGGTGAGGAGTGGGGTCATGTGATCTACACCATGATATATCACAGCTCTACTGCTCTAAGGCGACATCTACAAAGCAGCATGGGTACACAGCCGCTGGCTCCAGCAGTAAGCTAGCTCGATGAGGACAGCGCGGAAGCTTTACCTGGGACATCACTCTCAGCCGTCCAATACAGCACTGTGAGGAACACAACAGACAGGGTTGGCCTTTCACACACAGGCTGCCACTCCGCGGGACAACTGACTGCACATCACCATGCAGAGCAACAACAACACAGGGGACTCTACGGAGGACTGGCTGGTGGTGCAGGCCTTCGCGGCTAAGTTGGCCAGTGCACACAGTCCTCCATTTTAGGAATATCAATTTATTGTTTACTTAAGAAACATCATTAGCTCAAAGAGTAATAAGCACTCATTCTGTGTGGGCACAGCTCATTATTTCCCAGACAGATGTATGAGAGATGGCTGTAGAGTAGAACTGCAACAAGAGATGTGTCATCTATCAGGGCTGATGACAGAGAGGTCTATCTAATGACCATTAGCCGCTGGCTGACAGCACTGCTGGGAGGGCTACAGCCATACAATCTACACAGCTAAAGCTCCTCTGATGACTGATTAGCTTTGAAAAGTCGATATAAATCTGCAGCCAGTGAGACGTGAGAGAAAAAGGTTCGGACACGTCTCTGGAGTAACTTCAAACAACAAGAAACATCATTTTCCAAATGGCGCATCAGCAATGGAGTGGACAACATGGATCATCATTCTCTTTCTCAGGTTATAAATTGGGTTTTCACTCTGCTCTTTAAAGTGTGATGCTTCCTTCCAGTTGTGATTAAGAGAACTTTTTTCCACCCCACAACAAAAAGTAAAGGAGCGCCACAAACAAACAGATCACTTTTAAATGCACAAGTTCATTTTTCAGATTTGAAGAACTGATATGTTTACAGTGACCAATTCCCTGTTTCCTTACCTTTGGGAATGGCTGACACAAAACGTTTCTTCCACCAGGGTCTGTTGCGATCAGACTTCTCGTCGTCACTGTCTTTCCTGTCCTCAACCTTTGAATGGAAAGGAACTTGTTACAATTGGGCAATTGCAGATATATAAAATAATAATAAAACAGCTTTGACTTGCTACAGAGGAAACCAATTATTTGTAAGCTGTTTGTATGGAGCATTTCTCAAATGCACAAAATGTCTGTGGTACATTATTAAGCCAGAGCACTACAGCAGCTGGTTACCTCTCCTTTCAGGGAGTCCTTGCTGGGGGACGAGGACGGTCCTAAGGCGAAGGCCCCGGCAGGGTCGCGCTCTTCAACTGCTACCCGTCGGTTCAGGCCGGGGTCGCTCGTGGGCCGACGCCCTGGGCACACTATGTCAGAGCTGCGGCTGCGGACCAGCCTGTCAGGGAAAGAGTGGCGCTGCTTGGTGTGCTCCAGCTCAGCCTGGGCCAGGCAGTGGGGCATGAACAGAGAGTGGCGCGTCTCTGGCCCCAGGGCGCTGGCCTCGGGGATGGGAGGGTCAGGTGGAGGGTGAGCCGGCCTGGCGTAGTGCACTTTGGGCCGCACAATTGTTCCAGTGGAAGAGCCTGAGGTTAAACAAGTCATAAGCACATACAAAGATAAATTAGACGTAATTTCATTACATTTTAGTGAATGAATTCGGACAATATTTAAATATCCATGGGCACTTTGTTCAAGTAGTTTTCATTACATTCTCTTAAATATTCTAAGGGTCATTTACCAGCCCACAGCACACACATAACCAAGAGTGAGTGAATTTTCCCCAAGTAGATACTTATATTTAAATGCTTTTCAAACCATTTCATTAAATAAATTAGTGAAAATCTACCAGTAGTTTTATTGAGAGGTACGGTTGGTCTAGTACAGCAGCATCTCACCTAATCTCAACTAATATGACTGAAACTGCTGCCTAACAGTTGTAGGATTCCACCAAGCCGTCCATTTTCAGTCTACACTCAGGACTGTACAGACTCATGTAATAAATGTAGAGCAGACTTAAATATAGGAATTTGGAAGTTAATACAAGGTATGACAATTATTTATATATAATAGATAATAATCGATTAGACTTTTAGACTGCTTTGTTCATTTGTCCACTGTATAAACTGCACATACTTTATACTGAGAAAAGGTTAATGATTGGCCGATAACGGCAATTCTTGTTGGAGACATATCCTTTTCATTCAATTATAAATAATCATTAATATCAATATTTATCAATTCTTTGTTAACTGTTTTGGCCTTTTCACCTTCCTCTCTATAAGTTCTGATTCAACTAGATTATTGTGTGTGTGTGTTTCTATGGTAATGAGGACATTTTGTTACAAAACATTGTTTGGATGTATTTTCGCTGTTTCTAAAAACTTTTAGGGGCTTTTTGGAGGTTGGGTCTGGGTTTTAGGATTTTATTAGGTTTAGGTTATCGTTGGAGCATGAGTTGGGGATAATTGACCTTAGACAACCAAATTCCAATAAGTTCATCCCTGAGTTCAAGATTCTGTCTCTATGTTCGCGACAATGGGACGAACAGAGAACCTGAACACCTTCAGCCCCGGCTACCGCAGGTATGAAGGCATAATGAAACCAGTAGGAGAAAAAAATAACACCTCAAAAGTGGGGAAGAGTGCTAAAGAGAGATGTTAGAGGGAGATGAGCCCTAGGTGTAGGTAGGCCACCTGTTCCAAGGGTAGACTATCTCTCCTGAAAAGCTTCCAATGGCAGACTCGTGCCATGAGCACAGTGGGACAAAGGGACAGTGCCAAAGAGCCTGGGGTGAGGTCTTTCAACCTGTCATCCCTTCACCTTGCCACAGACACACAGCCACCACGATTGCTCTCTCACACACCTCCACATTCCACCTGCTCCGCAAAACTAAACACACAAAGCAGGAACAAAGACTTTGGAGAATAAACTGCGATACTAAATGAGCCTAATCGAGCGACATTTCACCTGCACTTTTAAGCTGAGGTAAGTAAGGCTTGTGTGAGGTGGTGCGGGCACTCTCTAGGTTAATTTTGCAGGGCTCCAGCTGTTCTGTGCGTCCATGACATTAGGGTAGGGATTTAATGACACTCGTTTCTAGCTCTGATTGGCTGGAGAGCCGTCCGGAGGTGCAAATTACCTTCGCCGGAGGAGAGGGGATCGAACATGGCCAGTAAGGAATCGGTCTGTGAGGGTGGAGATGTCAGATGGTGCGCTGCTGCAAAAACACAAGAGGATACGAGATAATTAACAGTGATTACTAAATCAACTGTGAATACACACAGCACAACGCTCATCGCTGTTAGTTTAAAAACTGCTTTACTTCATTGAGTTGAAAAGATAATGGCGTGATTCCCTAACTAGGCAGACAAAGAGTAGTTAAGGCTTCAGTATAACTTTATATAACGATTTTAAGTGTGGGGAGTAAAACAGCGATTCAGCTTGGTGCCAGCTGTAGAAGTGACAGGGACTGATCACTCTGGCTCATGTTGTTTTGACCAGATAAGACACACAGGACTGATGGCGCCGCGAGCCTCGCTGGGATTTGACACTCTCCTACCGTGGCTTGACTCCTCCCCATCTGGACTGGTCACAGAGTCCTTCCCTCCAAAGTCTGAGCTGCACTCTGACCGCAAGTCCTCGATCTTGTTGGGGATGTCTTCTGAGGTTGCACTGATACCTGCGGCACAAAAAGGGAAAAACAACCCAAAAAACAGTTGTGTTGACATTCAGGACAAAGGCAACTTAGTATCACCTTCACAGTGAGTGTTTTAGGGAGTCAGGAAAAGGGGAAACGCATGTTCCATGTTGCTCAAACAATAGAGGATAGTTTTTCCTTAGACTATGCTGTATGTCCTCTCTCGGACAGGAGCCCAGTGGGAACTCTAAATTGGTAGCGTAAGCTCCCATGGGTTTGGGGAGAGACACAAATAAGAGTGATCATCAGACACAGACTATCCATTGGCCGGTTCCCGAGGGACGTTTTCCAGTGGGCTGAGCCAGGAACATCACCGCTGGCTTCCTAATCTAACATACTACTTCATGCATGTCAACATTACATGTCCACCTGAGCCCAAGGAAAAGACAACCAGTATTAACCTCTGTGTCATACAGAAAAAATTCCCGCTGACCCCCAGTATGCTGGTTAACAACCCTCCCAGCACCATGACCGCGCTTCACAAAAACAAGTAGACAAACGTAGTTTTAGTACAGATATTGAACAATGCAGGTGAGGTGAGATGGAGAAGTTAAGTGAATACCTGAGACAACGCTGAGGCCTGGGGTGCTGGGTCTCGAGCTGACCTCTCTGACTTCTGTGTCGTCCGAGGTGCTGCCGACCCCTGAGCAGCTCTCCAGCTCCTGCAGCCGCTCCTCCTGTTTCAGGTCTGGGGCCTCTGCAAACAAACCCAAAAGCCAAAAATAGGTATGAAAACTCTTTTCCGAAAAAAAATACATCAGTGATGAGATGTCTCAGGTGTCATGTGAAGTAGAGATGATTCAGAATCTACATCCACTTTACTTTTGGCAGTTTGCTACACATGATTGTCATGTTCTCACTCCAAATCCTCCTCTGTTATGATTATTGGGAAATCAAGTCAAACAAAGCATACATTACCATGTCTTCAAACTGCCAAACTAAACCATAAAGCTAGTACGGCCAATTGTATGGCTACCCAACGGAGCTGTTGGGTCGAACCCAGAGGCTCCATACTAACAGCAGTACTCATTTGCATGCTCGTTAGTAATAATGTGTTGCTGAAGTGCTCTTCAGAGTGTAGTTTTCTGCTGCCTAGCCATGAAACAAGTGCTCCACTCGAAGCCAGCCTCCAATCGTGCTATTACAGAGCAGAACAGGGGCAGCAAACGGAACAAAAAGCAATCAAGACACTCATGCATGTCATTCCTGTATTGCACATATTGAAATGGTGTACTACTTCAATTAACATAAGGCCCAGGCTTTTCAAAGAAACACTTAACACCGTTAATAAAGCACTCTACTGATTTTCACAAAACACTAGTTTCAAACAGGGGTTTGAGCTTGTAATCTCGTCTTAATAAAATGTTTGTATTGAATGCTCAGTGTGCAAGAACAGTCAAGAAAGTATAATCAATAGTTAAACAAATGAGGTCCTGACTGTTTACTGTCAAAATGTGATGTCAAAGACAAACTGTGCAGACGAGCTTTGCAGTGTTAAGTCTGGACAAACAAAAAGCTGACATGTAAAGTGACTGAGGACAGCTGCTCTCCTCATAATTCCCTCCCCACTCCTCCACCACAGGTGCAAACACACCTGGTGGTCCCTCTAAGGAAACCCTGAGCTGCCTTTTACTGGCACAGGCAGATCTGTCCTGAAAGACAGGCAAATGCACACAAATACGATGACAAGATGTACGCACACATTTTTGGTATGGAACGCAATGCACCTGGAGTCCCAGACCCCACTATAATGAGGAAGCATAAAATGCATGCCTGCACAGGCACATGTGCATGCAGAAACACATTTGAGACTGTCGTGGAGATGAAGTACAACAATCAAGACAATAACCAGAGCAAAAGAACAGTCAAAAGGCGTCTGCATCAGCAGAACAAACCTGGCTCCCCACCTGAGTCGCTGGGCAGGACCTCCACGCTCCAGGCCTCACTTGTGGTCTCTGAGATGGTGGAGCCGTAGGGGTCCAGCAGCACTGAACTTGAGCCAGGAGGATACAGCAGGCTGCCAAGCATGTTCTCCGCAGCTGCCCCTGAGAACAGAGAAAGATAAACAAAGAGTTAACCTCTTTCAGCAGAATGAAACTGTTTTTTTTTACCTGGCAAAGTGTCAGAGCAGCAAGAAGTCACCTCTGAAGTGGAAAAGTCATCTTGAAAGCACCTTTTAGTTCTTGGGCGAAGACTCAAAGTATGTGTTGTTAAGGCTCTGCTGTTGATTCATATTCTGTAATTAGTTCTAATAAATTATTCAGATTTTAAATATGAGCCATGTGTGAACTTGAGAATGCAAGAACAAACTGAAAAGAGGCCTTTGGTAGCATTGGTGGAAAATTGAGTCCCATGAATGTTCATATTTAATGCTCTGCTCCATTTGCGGGGATGCAACAAATTGTTATTTTCATTATCAATTGACATTTTTACATCAGCGTATTTGCAATTATATATAAAACAAAAGTAAAATATTTGCTCAACGGATGACTGAAACAAAAAATGTATTGATTTTCTTTTCATCAATTTATCGCATCATTCTTTTAACAATAAAGGGTACCTTTTTTGATAGTATTTAATGTGTTAGATCTTAATTAGAAAATGAAACTGTTCCATCAGTTTAAAGCCTTCAGGTCTGGCTTTCAAACAACACTATAAAAAGGTCTGACATAAGCAAAAATACTAAATGGTGCCTCTCTGCTGTGGAGATGGGGTTTCAGAGACAGTGAGCTATGTATACCGCAACGCACAGAATTGGAGGTCACATGTATTTCATGCTGAGACCCAGAGGCACATATACCACTGTGCCAAAGGTCAGAGGTTAATGATAATATCTCACCCTGCACTGGTCCTCAGGGCCATGACTTTGTTCTGTTGATTAAGCCCAGCATTACTCACAACCAAATTAGCGTTTCTCCCAACCCTCACACTAAGTCCTCAGCACAGTGTCCCTGTATCTCCAATTCGGAAGTTGTGATTTAACAAGGTGGAAGAATATAGAGGGGGGGACAGCTAGCAGGTGAAAGTGGGAGTCAGTGGCCAAGGCTCAACACCAAAAAGTCGGCCTTTGGGAGCCGCACCCCCTGGTACGTCATGCTTCCACTTCAGGGCACATGCACTCCACGAGCACACATGCATGCCAGCGCTCAGGCAACAGTGTGTACTGATGTTGGCGGGGGCCGGGCTCTCATTGGCGGCGGGAGAGCTCTACCCCGCTGTCCGTGTTTACAGTCTTCAAGGTAGGGGCGCAGAGAACTTGTCTTTCAGGTGGATGATTAAATGAGTGGCACAACAAGAAGTGAAACAATTAGAATTTCTGCCTCATTATCATGGTAATCTTATCAGTGGGATAATGAGGTATTAATGGATATTTAATGTGCATCTCATAACCCAATCCCTTGGAGAAAACACATAAGGAAATCGCTGTAAATTCACTTAATGATGGAAAAGTCCCCCAACGCCATATTCCGAAGAATGAAAAATGGTGAATGCAAATGAGAGGGAACCAAGGTCAATAAGACTGCAGGGACTGAGTGAATGTCAAAGAGAGAGAGAGGCAGGGAGAGCGTGAGAGAGAGAGAGAGCGATGGGCAGAGAGAATGCTGTGAAGAAAAACACAGAGGCAAAGGAGACTGGGTGATTGGAATCTGAATAGAGTAAAGACTCAAATATTCTCTTTAAAGCTGGTTTCCCATTAGATAAGCCTGAATTTTTTTTTCAACAGACTGTAGAATTTGCCCTCCACAATCTACTTGAGATTTTTATCTTTCGTATCAGTATATTAGGTTTATACATGTATTTATTAGCTATTGCACCTGTGGTACTACAACCCGATCTCAGGATGTACATCAGGGAAAATAACTTGTTTTGCATTGTGAGGTTATTTTAAAATGTTTTCATCTACTTGACAAGTGTATAATATCAATTAGAAGATTATTGCATATATAGTTATGTTACTGGCAATAAAATCTACAGTATTACAAATTTTTATCTCATTCACGAACTTCAGATTAAAGATGAACAATAACAACAGCCAAAGTATAATTACCGCGACATATTAATCAAACTGAGCAATGTTTATAGTTGCAAAAAAAAATCATAAGATTACATGTATTCTAAATACAAAACAGTTTATTGAACCTAAACCGAACTAAATAAGTATAAACATTGACCTAAATTATTAGTTTCAGGTCACATGTAGAAAACAAATTATTGATGATCTGCATTATTTAAATGCAATTTAAATATTTTATTTAACAAAAGAAAAGTATAACGTGATAAAGATTAAGATGCATTTATAGTCCCAAACACATGCACAGGCACACTCATGCAGGTAGGGAAATTTAACCTCTGCTTTTGACCCATCTGGTGCAGGACACACAGAGCGAGTGAGCGACCATGTACGGCGCCCAGGGAGCAGATGTTGGGGGAGTAAGGTGCCTTGCTCAGGGGCACTAGACAGGGTAGGGAGAATCCTCTTGGATTTTTGGGCAGATCAATCCAGGTTCGTCTTATGTTGTCTCTCCGTGGAGTCGAACCAGAGACGAACCAGAGACCTTTTCTGCCCATAGTCCAAGTTTCTGCCACTAGACCACCGCCTCTCCCTAATAAAGCTATAAGGTTCACGCATGTGTGTAAAAGAGCCAGCGCTGAACTGAAGCCCTGCTTTTTGATGCTATTTCACCCCAAAACCACAAGGTGATGACATTTCCCTAAATCTATTTAATTTAGCAGTCCCTATGGGCAGGAAATTAATTTAATAAAATGTGCCATGATCTCATAGGCATTGTAGATTAATCAATTTGCTCAGTGATGCAGGAAGGCAATGTGTACACATGTAGCTAAGCAAGCTATGTCTCTACCTGCTATTTCCTGCAGCCGATCCTCATCCATGTTAGGGTCGAAGTCGCTGCCGAGCACGTCGGTGCTCCAGGTTTCGCTGACTGTCTCAGAGATGTCCCGATCGTCTGTCAGTCCCATCATGTCTCTGATCTCAAACTTGCGGAGTTTATCATCCAGGTTGTCCTGAGTGGTGGCTGAAGAGGACAGAATGTTAGAAGAGCGTTCCATGTGGATATGTTTATTCAAATGGCCTGACACATGAAGTTTTCAACTTAATGTTAAGCAACATTATGCCATGAATACACACACATACCCTGTTCATGCTCCAAAAGCTGCAGAGCCTCCACCCCGTTGCTGCCTGAGGGTCCAGCTCCGAGCTCAGAGACAGACTCTCCCTCCAGGTCCAGAGACGAGACTGAATTAGAACGATTGGAAGGACCTGAACACAAAAGGAACATTTAAAAAGATACACAAGATAACACAATTTAGTAAGCTCTTAGAGTATAGTGATTGTAACTCACATTATCACCTTTAAATATTTGTATTCGAGTAAATAATAATAGTAAAAAGCATTATAAAAAAAGCATTGTGTATTTATCTTTATAACCTTGTAGCTCTGAAAATATATAAAAAACCAGAGCAACCATCTGTTTGCCTCATTCTTTAGATGCATGTGTCATCAGACAGCAGACTGACCCTCTGAGATGCCTTCCAAGTTGTCACTGCAGAGGGAGAAGCGCAGGGTTTTGTCTGGTTTACCATGCAGTTTGGTATCATCAGCATGACTATCTCCCTGGGCCCCATCAGCTATCTGCAGGTTCAAAACCTTGTGGGTGGTAGAGACAGGAAGTACATGGTGAAAGAGCTGTATATAGTATATTCTGTATGTCACTTTGCTTAGGTTGCAAACTTGCTTTACTTGTTAAAGGAAAACTCATTCAAAGACAGGAGGAGAGAATAAAATATGGAGCAAGGATTCAGTTATGCATTGTATACAGTCAATAAATTAACAGAAGAGTGAAGGCCAGTAGTTTTCTCTGCATGTCTTTGCTTGAATTCTCTCTCTAAATTAAAGAAGAACTAAAGGGTAGAAAATTAGGGCTGGCAGCAGCAGCACTGCAGCAGAAACACTGTTTGTTATGTTAAGACAATTCAGTGAGGAAGCCGTCAAGCACAGGTAAGGTGAATGGTGCGGTCCAAGAATTACATCCCTTCAGTGGCAGAAAAAAAAATGGCGCTCCATTTAATTACAAAATCACCTCTCTTGCAAATGAACACATTAATTCAAGTCACATTACCTCATTCTCTGACATCATCCCAGGGACCGTCTGAGGACCAGTTCCTAGAGAAATCACCAGCACCTCCTCTGGCTCCGTCTCCTGAAGGGACTCTTGGGAGCTGGCCTCTGCCTCCCCCTCCTGGGCTATGTTGGTACGGCTGCGGCTACGGGCAGCTGCTGGTTTGATGGGATGGAGGGAATTAGTAAGGAAACAATGTCATTTTCTGATTGTTACATATAAAAATAACATGAGTCAGTGTGCTTTGATCTGGTTTGGATTTAGTTTGATTCAAGCAACACATTTTGTGAGTAATTGTGTGTCAGTAAACAACCAAACAGAATTAAAGCTTTAGCCAAAAACATGAAACTCAACCAAAACTCTCATCTGGCTTGTCACACCAATGTGTCACCACATTTCCTGTAACTGCTTTTCATTATTATTCAGAGTTTAAGAGGCTTATAGATGTAAGTAAAAGCTCTATTTCACCAACAAAATAGCAAAAAATAATTTGGTGTGACAATAAAGACGAGTGATCCTCTTGTTTCTAGATGTTAGATAACAATAATAAAGGTTGAGCTTTCCTCAATGTTAAAATTAAGTTTTTCAAATCTGAAAATGGTATTTACAAAGTTAGTACTCAGGAGCAGTTACACACACAAAAAATCAAGCATCTAGAAAACAAAGATGCTAAAGCTGCCATATCATTTAGACTAAATCATTTTAACAACAGTACAGTAAACACTGTATATATAAATAATAACATGGAACTATATTTGAGTTCACAATTCATTCCGCATCAGTTACATGAAACATGTTGCTCTGTGTGTGTGACCTGCTGCAACTGTTTGTGCAGGTTTGACAACACTGGAGCACTTCAGCAGTCTGTGACTCTTTAGCTCCATCCACTGGATGCATTCTTTAATTAAAAAAAACTAATAACAGCTACTTATGACTTCACTGAGGTCCTGCACTTGGATTGAATGCCTGCTCTCTCCATTCATTTAAAGAAAAATAATGAAAATAAAAAAATGTCACACATTCATCCATTCCGGTTTAAGTGAATTTCATGAAAATGGTCTCTACCAAAGTAAAAATGCAGGTTAAAAAGAATGAAACAGTGTTGATCATTGAGCATTTTAAGAGATCTGAATCTTTGTCTTAACTTAAAGACAGAATATGACTTAATAATCACTTTAAGAGACATGGCTCTGGCTAACACTACACACCCGGAAATCCGTACTTGTGAGTGCCAGTACAGCACATCTGCTGTTTTGGAGCGGCAAAAAAGAGGGGATTTCCGGGGAAATAAATCAGCAATTTTATCAGGAGGAAACTTAAAACTTTTAAAACATGTATCGGATCGCTACAGAGGCACAGATTAGCCTACTCACCAATGCGTGACTCTGCATCTTCAACATTATTAGAAGCTTTTCTGATGCTGGTATCAAAACATCTCTAAAAATAGTAAGAGAAAAGAATAGGCCAAATAGGCTACTAAGACTAACTACACAAGTGGCTCCATTAGGAGACCGGGAGGGGAGGTGGAAGGCAGGATAATTTCCCCACTCTACCTTGTAATGAATAGCCATATTCCGCTGAATCAGGAAGCAAAAAGGGGAAAACTTAGAAAACATAATGAGTGGAAAAACATCTTCGTGCTAATAATGAGCCAAAGCAGTGTGCAAAGCAAAGCAAGCATGTGAGAGTACTAGTAACAGTGGCGAGACTGCGAGGCAGCGAGGTAGTGTGGTTACTGTGCGGCTAGGAGCCTGAGCTAGATGAGTGCTGACTGGGTGAAACAGCTGATACATTGGATAAGCTCTCGCCATCTCTAACACAACTGACCAACTACCCACCAAAAGGGGCTACTAATGGAATGTGGGCAGACAAAGTGGTGCTTGTGGGGTCCCAGGATGTTATGGCAGCTAAGTGTTGTCCTGGTCATTCATTGGCAGCACAAGAAGATAGGAGAAAGAGAAAGTAGGGAGTTGGAGAAAGAATACAGAGTACAATTCATAAGAGTGTCAAGTCAAGATCTGTGTATATATATATATATGTCACATTTCAGAGAAGCAGGCACAAGTGGTTGGTTTCTAATTAAGGGGGTGTTGCTACAGCATCATTTGTCTTGGAAATGCTAATGAAGGTAGTCTATGCATCTTTTCCATCCATTCCAATTAAAATTTGCTCATTTATATTTGGCAATTTAATTGGTTGTCATTTCTGTAATTGAGCCTCAATCCAGGCCATGCTAATTATCTTCATAACAAGCTGAGAAGGCGCTCATTAGCTTCTAATAACACTCAGGACTTTGACTAGCCATCACCACTCAGCTTGTTTACTTTGCTTCTCATTAAACAAAAATATTACCCTTCTATTTACGAGTTCTTGCTTCAGCTTTTGATATCCCTACGAGCAAAATATCCTTCAGATCCTCATATTGGGAAATTACAAGAGATTGCATCATATAGACCAATCAACACATCAGCCTTCTATTCTGAAAACCAGAGTGGCAGAAAGGCAGAGGTTTAGACGCAGTGCAGGTAGGTACCTATGGGGAGCCTGTTCTTCTTGTTGGCAGGAGTGGTAGCCGGGGAGAGCTGGGGGGTGTTGGAGGGAGTGAGCTCCAGACTGTTGCTCTTCACAGTTCGAGACTGGGGCACGTTGGCCAGCAGGTTCTCCAGGGCCATGTGCTCCTCCTCCCGGAGCTGGTCCCCTGCGGTCACACCGCGCACAAAGTCCACCTATACAACAAAGGAGAGACGTTGTTCTTAAGATCATGACAGTAAATTAGCGTTTGATGACACTGTGTGCTTGCCAAGCTCTTGTTGTTTATAAAAGTAAGCTATTGGCTTGTACAAAATGTAATGCTGGTGCTATTTGTAACTGTGTGAATGGTGTAAAGTGAAGTAAAGTTAAGCTCTCAATAATGAGTGTAGAAACACAGAAGAGTTACAATGCAATTGGTCCTAAGAGAAGGATGAACAACACTGACTGGAAGACATGTGCTAAACAAGATATTTACACTTCTGATCTTTACCCAAAGGACATTTAACATTCCTGGTTTGTTGAGAACCTATGGTGCAATGTTATTAATCTTACATTTGGATATCAGTAGCAAAAGAGCTCACCATTGATAGCAGCTGATTATGTGTAATATAGACCACAGTCCTGCTGAGGCCTTCTAGAAGGTTCATCGAGGACATGGGTGGGGTTTCGGCTGCTCTTCCTCCGATAACCACATCTAGAAAGGCAGCAACACAACTCTGGGGACAGAAAGCCAGAAAGGACTTAGCATGAGGAGACATTTCAGGAAATTAAGCCAAAATTAAAAAGAAAATGTACACTGGTTACACATACCTTATCAAATTTAGACAAACTGCTTTTCCGCCTCGGATCTGAATCATCATCAGCCATTGCCAACTGCTGCAAAAGCTGCCCCACCTGTGTCACAAAAAAAACAATGCAGTATCCGCCTTCAGGAGGATGACTGTCACATGTTCAAGTGCGAGGGAGAGTAAACTTACCTGCATTAGATTAAAGCGTGCAACTTCATTGATGGGGGCATCAGAGATTATGCCATACTGCTCCGGGTTGACGATAGCTGGACAGATGAAGCAGGTCAGCAGCAGGTCTGTACACATGGTGCGCACCTCACCTACTTCTAGACGCTCCACACATGACAACGTCTTGTACATCTGGGACACAATCCAGCGCAGGCTGTGGGGGAAGCAGTAGGTGTTTTGCTTCAAGTAACCAATAAATTTGTTGACCAGCGCCACCAGCTTGGCTTCGTTGGCCTCCACAGCTGCCTGCACCCTTTGTTTGTAGCCATCAGAGCCCTTCTCTCCGAAGCGCTCCTGCTGAGCCAGAGTGAGGCGCTCTGTAACCTTGCCTGGGTCCGTCTCCAGGTGGTCTTCATCTTCCACCAGTAGCTGCATAATGGGTTCGTGGAGGGTGGCAGTGAGGAAGAGCTTGGCTGAGTACAGGCCCTCTGAGAAGAGCTTGAAAAGGATGCTGAAGGCACAGGTTCCCCGTCGCAGCAGACGGCGAGGGTTGTCACTCTCCTTCAGCTCAAACTCTACCAGGTACCGCAAAACCTAGGAGTCGGAAGGAAAATAAAAAAACACATATACCAGTTAAAAACATGACATTTTGCTGAGAAGTTATAAAACTGTTTTTCTACTGCGTGACACTAGAGGGCCCCAAACCTGTAGCAAATAGCTCTCGTCCTCCTGCATGATACAGTTGCCATATAGTGAGGTGAAGACTGTATAGATGACCCCGGGGGTGTGCTCCTGGTTCAGCCTCTCTCCTGCCACCAGGCAGGAAGCTACCAGTCTGGGGTTCTCCCTCAACCGGGCCAAAAACTCGCCATAGATCGTCTCCTGGAAGCCCAGCGTCTTGTAGCCATCAACAAACTGTGTGTCCTCCAGCATTTTGGCATGTTGGCAGCATTCGGCAGGAGAGGCCTCCACACTATAGACAGAGGTTGTTCCATTACTAATATGCATAATGTGAAATGTATTTTACCAACAAATTATTTTTTCTACTTCACAATTAAGAAATTTTAGACATTCAATTGACATCCTCCGTAACACAAAAAGATCACTGTACTTTCTGTTTTTCGGAAAAATAATCTTAACTGTAGTATCTGTGAACTTAGGTTGCCAGTTTAGCTTTTGAACTTAAAACAGAAATTGTCCATTTTACAGATTAAACCACCAAGTTACAGGTTCTGTATTCTAAACTAGATCAGAATCAGAATTTTGTTAATTGCAAAGTATATTCAAACATACAGGAAATTGCCTTGGTGTGGTTGGTGCATTTGACATAAAACAATCGGACATAAAACAACAATATACAGTAAGATACAATAAGTCTGATCAAGCACATCCTGGCTGTACACCTATCCTTCCTTCTTCAACTCCATGTCTAGGCCAAAGTGATCATGATGGTAACTCTGACCTGGTGAGAATGAGACGATCGAGGTTGATCCTCTGCTGCTTGGCGATCCATGCGGCCCTGTACAGCCTCTCAGCTGTCTTCAGCACATCACTGTTGAGCCTCTGGATTAGCTGCTTTTCCGACCCCACATACAGCCGCTCCTGCTTCAGGTGGTGGGCCAGAGTGTGGATGTCTGGCTTCACCATCTTCACCAGCTCAGGCAGGCAAGAGGTAAATAACTGGAGCACAAAGGAGACAAAGACGGAACAGAAACAAGTAAATGACGTGAATATGTGGAACACAAACATAACAAAAAGGTCATATTGCCTTTTGGTAAATGTCAGTCAAGTTTCAATAGCTAGTTAAAAGTTAAAGTTTCTTAAGATGAATCTGTTCAGGGGAACTCCACCAGTTTCACATATAAAAGTCAATTTACTTGTCATTGACACTATTAATCATCTGAACAGAGTTATATAGTATCCACTGTAGCCCTGGAGAAGCTTTGTACAGTCAGACAAAATAATCCTTGTTATCTTGAATTCATAAAATAAGTAGATATTTTTTCCAGCAGATAAATATATTAGCACAGATATGCGCCGTTCATAGATATCAGTATCATTGTTCTGATAACATTTATGAATTTGTATTTACATTTCACACAACATATGTTTATTTTCTGAATTAAAGTGCTGTATATTTAGTTGTTAAATTGTTTTATTAAAAAAATGAGCTATTTACAGTAAAATTTGAGATTCTATCCCATGACACCACAGTATCAGTATTGATTCACAGTTCATTTACAATAATATATTTTCAAAATGAAAAAACAGGAAATAGTAAAGCTCTGGCTCACACAAGATGCTCACCCAAGGGAAGTGATCATTTGCATTCAGCGTGTTGCACACAGTGGCCTGACAACAACAGCAAAAGCATCCTTCACAAGCAATACACAGCAGAATATGCTAATTACTTATCCTCTTCCAGACATACGCAGCCAAGACATACAATCCAAGTTGAGTGCATGAAATTTGAATGATTTCTCAGTGAAAGTTTTACACAAACGCCTCTTTGTAACTGGTCACTAACATAGCAAACGCAGATTTATCTGTGGAGTTGGGGCTGTGGGAAAAGAATGAGACGAGACTTGAGAAAAGTGCCTCAGAAGAGGAATGACCGTAAGGCAGTGTCATTGTTCACAAGGTAACAGACAACCACAGCGTCAGAGGTGATATGCCTGACAAATCAAATTGGTCATGCAAATTCACGCATACATTGATGGTTGTACAATAAATTCCCTCGACGAACCAAGAATAAACAGGGATTAGTGATGTATGGATGAGTGATGGATATTTTTTTGTTAAAAATGTTATACATATACTGCGTGGTTTGTGGATAAACATGTATTTAAATGTTTTCATCATAACGCACAACTGCTCCTCATCACATGAGAAACATGACTCTCCTGCTGCAATCACTCAATGAAATAAACAAGCCATCATCAATATTTTCTAAAAAGTTTTAAATGTGTTGCTATTCATCATTTCACAATATATTGCTTTTGTTGGTTTACTTTTTATGAGACTTCTGACTTGCATTCTCTATTTTTCGCTTTTAAACGATTAATTTAAAAAAATGATTTTATGTTTAAATGCTTAATAGACGTAAACAGAGGCAAAATAAAAAACAAGCTAAAGCACACTGAGGGAAATGGTAAATGATGATCACATGAAGTTAGTGATCAAATGCAACTGATCGTTATCATTATCTAACAACCGGGTGATTATTTTCTGTATTAGTAAACTGATTTTTAAAAGTGAAAAATGTCCACCATTAATTTCCCAATGTAGGTGAAGGCTTCATATTGCTTTCTTGTATGAGCTTAATATTAAGTTCACAACCACAGGGGGCTGAAAGAAGCAACAAATATTCACATGTCAGAGGTTGAAAAGGGGCAAGTTTGCCATTTTCAAAAACTGAAACAATTATTACACAGTTGTAAAAAAAAATGATATAATACAGACAGGTAACTGGCTGATGAGTACTCTCAGGATTCACTTCCACGTATGTACTCATGTTCTCCAATAAGCACATTCCCCACATACTTGGAAAGGAAGTGAAAGCTACTAGGCCATTAAGTGGCTGGCAGAGAGGTTAACTGCTATTGCCTCCAGTGTCCATCCAGTACTCTTCTATGTGTGGTTCACACATGGAAGCTACCTGGCGAGTCAGCCATGTAAAACTTTGAGGAACTCTAAAGCAGAAGCAAAACCAAACAGATTGTGAAGTGTTCAGACTTGTGAGCTGTGTGAATAAGGCAACACTTTCATTCAAGGTGACTGAATGTTCAACTACGGCTGGAAGATACGGCCAAATATCACGATAACAATGTTCATATCAGGCAATAGTGCTAATAAATTTAACATAATGGTTGAGTTCAGTAACGACAGATTTTTGCTCCTGAGTGAAGGTTGTGTTTTTGTGCTTTTCTGTGTGTATATAATAACAACAATGAACACTTGATAAACAACATCTTTAAAATCTGTGGTAGATCAATTGTGTGTTATACCGCCTCACTATAGGCCTGCACAATGAATGAGCAATATGTCATCACTGGACTTCTGTTATATTGCCATTAATGAAAATTTTATTGTGATAACTATTGATATTGTTTCATTGCCCAGCCCTATACTTCAAACAAAGCATCCAACTTAGAACTATAAATATAACAATAAGGCAGCATAAGAGACAGGGGGCAAACATTTGAATTTAAAATGTCAAAGCACTTCCCAAATACTTCATTAAAAAGTTTATAAGTTCAAAATCATTTTTTGATGTGAATGACAAAACAACGCTACTCTTTAAAAGGGAATGTATGTAAACTTCACAGCACCACAGTAAAGTTGTTTAGAACAAAGCCCACTCCTCCCACTCGTAAATCACACACTCTCTCACACCAATGCTTTTTATAGATAGTCAAAAGGATTTCACTTTCTACAGCAGGTATTCATGTTTCAGAGCCAACATCCTCTTCACGCTTCCCTTCTAGATGATTTCTTACACTGCTTACAGCAATATGCTGTCCTCCAAATACATGAGGTTCACAGGTTACACTTTCTACTCAACCTTGAGAGACAACCACTACGTTTTTCGTAAAATTAGTTAATCAGTCACAAAGCCGGCATAAAATGTCTGTTGGAGTATTCAGTCAGTTAAAGTAGAAAGGGCAGATTTGAGCGATGCTCTTTCACTTTCCCCGTGCAGATCTGTCCTGACGTGACACAAGCGCACCGATATAGCTTTAAGGCCACTACTGCCTCACAGGAATGTTTAACCTGTGTCAACTGTCTGTGACACTAGAAGCTGTAGTGGTGGCCAAATGAAAAAAAAACCCAACACACATAAGCTGTGTCTCATTACAGTTGCTTCTTCCTAAAACCATCTTTCTAGACCTAATAAAGCAGACCATTGCTTATGCTGGAACTCAAACACTGTTTTTGTTATCCACCTTAATATGTAGTTACACACTGGGTGTTATGTTGAAGACGGGGAAAAACAGTATTTAGCAGGGACATGGAACACAATTTATTTATTGTCTTATGATGTCTTAAATGTTACAGCTTATACTTGCACACCCAGGCATCGTAGAACTTAACCCAGTTTCAGTTACTGACACTTTATCAGTTGTTTTAAGGGGAAATTCCTGGAGCTGAACTAAAACTGCGTCAGATAAAGGGCTGTTGGTGAGAACGCAAATATTGTTGTCAGTTACTCTGCATATTTTCTGGAACCTTTCCTGCCATCCTCCATGTAAATTCTAAAAAGTCAGAGTGAGCTCATGCGAGAATACAGCAGGAAAATGTCCAGAAAATTCACAGTGAGCAAGTGGGCGTGTTGGCATGACGGAAGAAAAACTAAGGAGGATACAAATATCTCTGAATGGAAAAGGAGGTTTCATACACGAAGAAGACACTTAGAAAGAAAACGAGATTCAGAAGCTTTTGGTGAAATGGGCTGAGTCCATTGAGCTGTAAAAACAAAACGTTGCATTCAGCATGTTAAACTCAGCCATCATCCTCACCTAAATGTTCCAGAAATGTCTCGGACAACATTCAAGAAAATAATGAAGCAATGACTTGATCCTATTTACACCAACCATCAAGTGAAGGAGAGAACATACAGTAGATCGAAGTACTGGCATGAATATAAAATGTTTGCGTTTTCAGCCTCATGTCTGTTTTCTGCAAACTTTTCATTATTTTGCATCCTGACAAGAAAACTGACACATTGTAAATCTAACTGCAAAGCAAAATAGTGGGTGACATCACACTTGAACATAAAAATCATTCCACTCAAACCATGAAAGAAACCTGATGTTAAATCAACACATTCAAGTCGTTTTGACTCAGACTGAATCTCATGATTAACATTAATCATAGAAAAAAAAATCAAGTTACAGAAACTAACTACTGACACATACACAGACATCCAGATTACTGTCACGTAATTTGTCACCATTCATCAACTCAGTGGGGGAGAAAATATTACTCCTTAGGGGGGGTGCACAGATGGAATGACTTGCTTTGTAATCAATACTCTTTTTCATTGTTTAACATTCAGATTTTGAGTTCAGATGCTCTGTAGGTGTTTGATTAATGTGTTTAGCCAAACACTAGAAATACTTATGGTGACATCAAGTAGAGAACAGCAGCAAAGCCTCATGTTTGACTTATTGTGGCCGGATTACATCAGAAATATTAGACAATATAAGAATAGTATTGCCTCTATGCTACACGCAGTTAACAATAACACCCAGTGTTTGGACATCCATGATGATAAATGGGCTACGTTATTATATCTCAGGGCCTTCGACCGCTAGATGTGAATGCTCGTGTTGTTAGGGACAACTTGAGACATTCCTTTCAGCGGCTCCCTGGGTGGGGTGGGGGTACATTTGGCACAGAAGCTGATTTCAATGTGCTGCTAATGGGCTCGGATCGTCCTTGACTGGATGGAGAACTATCCGGACAGGATGTCGCCCGGCGGCCAACAAACATAAGAGAGGGTTGCTTAATGTCTGTTGTGGTTTGGTTGTTACATTGAGGAGCCTCAGACGATCTGATGGTCAAATCTAATACTCCGTGAGACCATCGTTGGGTCAGCTAAAGGCTACGATGGAAACTGACACTAGACACCCAGCCGTCGTAATGGCATCAGCGAAAGAGTGTTTGCATTGTTATGGCACTGATTTGAGCGAAGACAACACACTGGGGAACTAAGCTAAACTAGCAGTGGGTTGCTAACCTAAACCAAGTTACACCCGGCTAACGTTTGCTAGTCGAAACGGGCGAGCTAACGACAAGCTAGTTAGCTCCGTTAGCTTAGCTTCGGGGCTGCAAGCTCCCGAGTGGCCGAACGCGATGGAAGAAAACGTGCTGACTGGAATTCGACAACTCACCAAGCGTAGTTATCGTGCGCTGGTTGTTCTCGGGTTCTCCGAACGCAGCTGATCCGAGGATGAGTCGAGTCACACGGGCAGTTCGCTGGCGGCTAGCCGTCTCACTCTGGATCTGCTGCAGGAGCGAACTGTGCTGCTGTCATTCGCTGTCATCACGAGGAGACACGCGCCACACGCATGCGCGAGAGCTGCGTAAAAGGGACATTTCATCGTATTTCACGTTGAAGACAACAAGCCCGAAAATCTGTGGTAAATTATTTCTGTAATAATAACAATAATAATCATTACAAAAGTTTTTCCGGTTTGAAATCATGCAACAGTTTTCAATGGAAAACCTCACACTCTGGCCTTTGTTTTTTTTTGCCAAAATCCACTTTATTGTCAATTCTACCATATTTACAGGAAATATACATTTTATAATCAGACGGAACATATAAGTATGCAGAAACAGAACAGATAAGTACACAACATTTTAAGCCCCCAATATATAACACACAGTACAACATAGTAAACATAACGCACGCGGTGGATAGGATGAGAGTAGTCCAAACCCCCAGGGGGCGTGATGGTGTCGTCCGTGTTATCTGGAGTGTGTGTGTAGTGTCTGTTCAAAAACGCTGTAAGTCATACTTTACTGAATAATATCTGTCAATCTGCTTTATTAACACTATCACTGTTAACAGTTCCCTTCCAACCCATATTTAAATTCCCCAAATCCAGATTTTGATCTGCACCCCATTGCACACATTCATTAAACTTCTTTTTTTTTCATCAATATCCATGAGTCAACTCACATCGAAGGCCCCATCTCACAATGTTGAAGAAAGAGAAAAAAGAGCCTCGATCTTCCCCCTGTTTTCAAAACGCACTAAGATTTAATGTGTTCTTCCATGAGTCTTCTTTCCACCAAATTTCATGGTAATACATCCAATAGTTTTTGTGTAATCCTGCTAATTTACAGACAAACAGATGCTGAAGATAGGCGGTAATCAAAGCTTTATTTATTGTTTCCAAAACATTTCTAATGATCTGTTTCAAGTTCTTACGCTAATATCTGTCAACATGTTTCAAAAAAGTTGAAATAACACATCTTTGTCTTGATTGCCATAAACCAGAATATTCCATATTCTTATTTTTTTTTACTATTTTGTTATATTTTTGTATCCAAATTCGGTATACATCTGAACATCCGGATCCTGTTTGACAATCATTGACACTGAATATTTGGTTTTAAGCTATTTGTAAAGATAAATCCTGACGTACTAACCCCAATTGAATATGCATGAAACAACTGCCAACCATTCTAGTAAATGTTGGCCTCATATACCCTCACACACTTGTATTGAAAACTCAGACATGCTGCTGCAAACCAAACTCTAAGCTGACCAACAATAAAATAAATGCTTCTGACATAAAGTGGAGCAGGGGCTTACATGGCATGGTGGAACCCAGAAAAGCACAATACCTGCTCACCTCTCTGGATTTGACATCTAGTTTGTTTCCACATCATATCAGTTGTGAATTATTTTTGCTTGGTGTGTTGGGGTGTGTGTGTGAAACTATTTGAGCTATAAAAAAAAACTACAGCCTTTGAATGCAGCAGTCTGACAAAATGATAATATGATGATGTGTAATATGCTGATGAGAATACACTTAGGTGATGGAAAGACACATAATTGTTGGATTAGAGCAAACTTTTTGATGAAGGTGCACTGTATAGCTTGATCTATAGTAATTCAACACTGCAATTGAAATACTTTTACCTGAACTTCATAGCCCTGGCACTGCACTTAATACTTAATATAACAGAATAAAAGGTAAAACAATTTGCCAGGAAAGTATAATAGAATGCATAGTTAGGTCTGACTTAACAAAAAAAGCAAATTTTATGTTTCACGTAATTCATGCATTATTCCACTAGGTGGTGGTCTAATAACATGGAAGAATGAGGCAACCCCTTCAGCGAGCAACACAACAGAAGATTCACAACATGAAACGGCTGAGGGAGTCTAAACATTTCAGTCTAAGATAAGACAATGAGAAGAAATTTGATAATGAATTTATAATTCAAGATTTTATTAAGCAAAAACTAATATTTTTACAGACAGCATATCTTCATCAGAGCAGATTTACCAATGCAAATGTACAGTCGCTGGTTGAAACATCAGTTGCCATATATTATTAAAAACATGAACAATAATAGTGTGCTCTACACCTCGTCCCCCATTCTAACCTTAAACCTGTATTTACTGTAAAATGTAATGAATGTAAATAGGTATTATATGCACTATGCAAACAAAACGTTTTCTTATCCATTTCATGCACTTCTTGTGCTATCACCGGCAGTCATTATATCAAAATCAAGAGAAAATCATTTATAGTAAAGGAACACCAACAAAGTAGATTATTTCTGAATACATGAGGGACGGGGTATTTTTACATTGAACAGGCCAGTCCCTCATGTGTGTCACAAAACAGAGAGAGATCTAATACCCCAGTGAAGAGCAAAAACAATTTATAACCGATGTCAATGTGCAAGCTATCATGCCGATTGGAAGATTATTTTAACCTCCTGTTCAAAAACTAGATAGGGATTACTCTGGTGGAGAAATGCAAAGCCACAAGGTCACTCATTAAATTCCATTTATTATATATTTATATATAGGTTATAAACATCACAAAATAGAAACTTGTGGAAGGTCTTGCACAAAGATATATGTATATAACCGAGTAAAAGAGCAACCTTAGATTAGTCAACAATGGCGAAGGAAGCAAGCATATCATCTGGGTTCAGTGGTGCAGCTATGTTAGGAACATTCTCGTTTCATAATTTATGTTTTAGTGCAAACAAAGTCTTTGCAGCTCTTGGCTCCAAGGAATTACTCAATATTAATATTAAAATAGGGTTTACTATATAGATGTTAAGGTTGCTCTTTTATTGCATATTGTTTAAGAACATACTGCGGTATTAGTTACAATAAGGTCTCAAGGTCATGATGTTCAAATGATCTAATACTCAATATATATTATATACCTCTTACATGTCATAGCATCAATTTGTATCTCATTAACATGAAACAATTAACTATTAGCAATATAAATATTAAAATACTTGATATAAATAACATGCTTTGAGCAAAATAATTCTTCTTTTACAATGGTAATTCAAACAACCTAAGTCAAGAGCTGTCAAGCCTTTAGAAATAGATAAACCTATACATTGCTTCGTGTCAAATGTTTTTTTTTCTGTCTGAAGGCCACTTTCAAACAAAGCAATTTATAAAAGGATGCCATTTAGTCTTATCACAGGATGAAGTAAGACTCAACAAAATGTATAAATGAGGTGGAAAAAACTGTTTGATTGTACGTCTTTGTCCAACTATCAAATAATAACTAATATAGCAATAATAACAAATACCCACACAACTACAGTATACTTAGGAAAAAATACTTAAATACTAATAAAAAGTTGTAATCTTACAACCAACAAGGTATAATATAAATTTCTGCTATAACATTAGTCAAACAAAATCAAAAGTGGGTGACAGTTACAACATGAGACCTGGCTGTGTCCACTATAATGTGGAGGCAATGAGATGTGTACTTCATAAATATGATGTGCTTCATACATAGTCTGCAAATACTGCACAGATCAAACATATTCACACCTTAAACACCTGGATAACTGTTCTGTGCCTAATCTACATGCAGGCTATTAACTCTTCTGAGTGCAACAGGATCAAAACAAGCCAAAAACAATAAAGATAAACTTTTAAAAGTGAGTGTACACTGTAATGTATATGTGTGGGTCTATGATCTAGTGTTAGCGTTTGTGTGTGGCATTAGAGAGAAGAAAGAAAGAGCGAAGGAGCGAGAGGAGAGAGGAGAGAGAGAGAGAGAGAGAGAGAGAGAGAGGAGAGATTACTCACATATACACACATATTTCGGTATCAGTGTTCAGTTTGACTACATCTTGTATTTACAGTATGTACATACTGTGTACTGACATCATTACCATTACTATTCAGTGATATATTATATAATATCATCCAAGAGATGAGGGGTACCCAACCAGTCCAGTGTTCTTGGCTCAGATGCAGCCATGATCATGCACATAAACTGTTTCCCTGTTCTCCTGTCTATTGGGTAAATCGTGGTAGGAGTGAACCTTTTGTTGCTCTCCACAAACTCACACAGCTGATTATAGATCTTGGGATACTCGTGACGAAGGAAGACTCCCCTGGTCCTGAGCTCACGCTGGATGTTGACAAAGCAAACCTCTCTGGCTTTTCTCCCTGCCTCCCCCTCCTTGTCAATATCTGGTGTGCCTGGAGGTGGAGTGAGGATGAGCGTTTCCATTTCACTGTCCTTCTTAATGATCTTTTTGTCAGGACTTGAGGAGGCCAAGGACACCTTTGCATATTTTCGAACTGTTGGTGCTTGGACTCTTGGTGAAGGTCTATTAGGCACTAGTTCACCAACAGCTATGGATACATTCAGAAGGAAACATTCATTGGGGTCATAGTCATTCCCTGCCTGCTGCAGTTCCTTGCAGTACTCACCAAGGTTGTCCTTGAATCCATCCAGCTCTCTGAGAGACAAATATGTGGGAGACATGAGGAGGCTCTCCAGCCCAACTTGCAGAAAGTTGTCAGCTGTGTCTGGATTAGCAAAACCCAGAAAGAGAACGCCTCTCCCTCTGGAGAGGTAGCCAGCTTTAGCCACACGAGAGAAGGCTTTGTGGATATCTGAGCTCTCTCTGCAGAACTTGAGAATGTGTCGGCACACACTGCTGACACGACCATAAAGGCAGGTTTCCTTGTGGGTCTCCCAGTTGTCCCTGCGGCAGTTTCGTGAGCAATAAAAGGTGTAGCAACTGTGACATGATTTGTAGTACAAGCAAGCATTGAACATACTCTCGATCCGGTTGCATTTCTTGTTAGCACACACCATAGTGTCATCGTCATCTGTGCTGTGGTCTGGAGAACATTCTTCTGCACTCCTTTGTAAAGCATCACACCCACTATCGGGGTCTTTGATTGTGTCAGGGCTTGATTTAGAGGACTGCTGTGTGTTCAGACAGCCTAAGTTTTCAAGTCCAGAAGATTCTCTATCTTTGTCATCATCTACAGTAATGAGTTGTTTTAGCTGGTCCAAAAGGTCTACACTTGACTTTCTGCAAGTTGGTGGTTTGTAATCAACAACCAAATCTGCTAGTAATTCGTCCAACTGCTCTAGACTCTGCTGGAGGGAGAAGTTGTTGTGTTTCCTGTCTTTGGTTATGTCTGGTGTGGTGGACGGCTGCTTCTGATGCAGTATTCTCGAAGATGAGGTCTTTTCAGCCTCCGAGATATCCCAATGGACAGATTGCACGTCACGTCGCTTGCTGTTGGCTGCAGAGATGTCATTGTCTGTTATGGTGATCTCAGGTGTTACAAACCAGTTCCCACTCTTGATATTCCTCCACGGACTGCTTGACCCCCTCTCTAATGAGTTTTCGGATAGTGAGAGTGCAGCATAACGTCTTGGCGAACTGGACAGGTTAAGTATAACAGGTTGAGATGTAACATCAGTGGATGCTCCATGCTTTGCTTGGTAAAACAGGTTCTCATAGCTTCGTCCACGAGGTACTGACTGCTCTTTGTCTTGCCGTGGATATAGAATATTGTCCCAAGACTTGGAATGGCTTTTGACCTCCGCTCCTAGTCTACTTGTGTCTACATAGCTGCTAGTAAACCACGGGGGGTATACTGGGGTCTTGTCTTACACTTGGTGGTGTGTGCAGAGAAGACCGGTTAGAATAACCAGATATACTTGAGCGATACCAGTCATCTGAAAAAGCCTGGGACATTCGTGGGCGTTGACGACCCTCCGTATGATATGGCCTTGAGTGAAAGTACTGCTCCTCAGGAGAGCTGAACTGTTTGGGATAGTACAACCTCGAACTACTCATATGGTATGGATTGAACTGGCTGTCCTCTCCATAGTAAGATCTTGACAATGGAGTTTGAGAAAAGTAGGACCCTGCCTCACTCGTGGAGTAAGGCCTACTATATACAGAGTGTGCTGGCTCTCTGTTAGACAGGCGCTCTGTGTAATATGGCCTAACTGGAAGGGTATGCACCAATCTAGTCCTTGGATCATACTGACAGGTCATTGTACTACCATGGCTGGTTAAACTAGAGCGATCATCCTGAAACTGTGCTCTAGAATAGGGATGGCCTGGATACCGAACAGGGTCCTCTGTGTAGAAGAACTTGGTGGGTATGTTCGGATTTGAGTAAGCTCTTTGCTCTTGACTCAGATATGGTGCTGTTGGTGATGGCATTCTGTGCGTGTCTAGATGCTGGTAGGAGATAGGAGACATGCTGGTGGTGTAGTGGTATCCTTGTCTAAAATCTCCACTATAGCATTCGCTTGGTGTGGGTGTTGGAGAGGAGACAATCTGCCGCGGTACATACAAACCTCGACTGCTACCAGCCTGGGAGTATCTCTGCCAAAGGTGCTCAGTCCGTACATTAGGAACCTGCCTAGATGTGTGCTGCAGTACAGAAGCATCTGGTTTAATGTCCACACGGCACCTGACGTGAGGGGTTACAGCTGGTTTTTCTGGTTTCTCGTCCTCAAAACAGTCTGAAACATAGAGGGGAGAGTGAGGCTGAAGTTTGATAGGATGCACCTCATTCAAAAAAGCCCTGTTTGATGTGTAGGATTCTCTTGGTGTTTCAGAAGTCCTCAAGGTATCTGATGCAGCCTGAGGTGCATCCCTGCCCTTCCTGGCTCCTGGAGGAGACACTGAGATGGGCACAGGAGTTAGGGTTGTCTTCACCCTTGGAGCACTTTTAGATCTTGTTCTCTTTTTAGAGTCCGACCATGTAAGATGGCTGTTTTTGTCATGGCTGTTCTGCTGCTGGAACTGCCTGGTATTAAACAGATCGGGAGACGAAAAGCGAAGATGTCCCTGTTGATCAAGTCCATTCCACAAGACATCTTTGTTTAATGTCTGATGCTCAGCCCTCTTGTACGGGTACTCCATTGAGGATGAAAAAGACTGTGGATCATCCAGTGACTCAATGAAGTCAAAGCTACGGCAGTGTCTTTTGTTAATGATTTCTGGTTTGTCTATCATTTTCAAGTCACATTGCTGGGAGGAGTGGAGAGAAAAAGAGTGGTCGTTGATAGGATTTGAATTAATGTCCTGATACAAAGTCGATGCCAGTATATCAGGGGGATGTGTCCGTGTCATCTTAATGTAACTTCAGTTGTCTCCATTAGGTGTCATTCAAGATCAACCCAGTCTGTGGGAAGAGATAAAACAAAAACAACTGAATGCACTGTATGGGCTTCAAGCAAAGTTTCAAGAAAAAATACAATAACTTGTACAAAGGACATATGTACTTAGTCTGTGATTCAAATCATGTGCTGAAATCATTTTAGTATATTAACATTACAAGAAAATATAGACAACAATATCCGTTTTGGTCTGATTCCTTTAAATAAGACCCTGTACAAAATAAACAGATTTAAAGACTTATTTACAAACCAAGGTTGATTTCTTGCCAGTAGCCATAACACAATATCTTACCAACAACACACAACCAGTCATTCTCTTAAAATCTTGAGTTAATATAACATATTTGAGGTGGCAGCATGTCTAACCTCAAATAATAATAGCAGGCTGAGACCTTTATTAATAATTACTATATTCTATACTTAAATCAGATACAACTCTTTTAATGAAGAAAATATCAAATTTACACACACCAAACTGCTGTTTACTAAGGAATCTAACTTTTTTACTTCACTTGATTCAAGGATTAATTAATAAACATGGTTGCAGACATGTTTATTTTAGATTTTACTTTATTACTGCAGCAAATATTGGGATACCATTTAATAAGTTATCCATAATTATATATTGGTGATCTTACAACGTAAACAAAGGTGATATGAAAAATTTGTTTGATTTTCATTGGAGGATTATTACAAAGTCAAACATTTAAAAATAAGCAGGACAACAAAACACTATTCACAGCTTCTCAACAACTTCTCTCTGAGATAAAAAAAAAGTATGTAGATGATTTTATTAGCTATATAAAGAATATCATGTATGTTATTTCAACAATAGATTTGTATGTGTCATACTCATGGGCTTTCTTGTTGGCACTCGCCCACAAGCCACCCCTGAGCTACCATCTGTTCGTCGTGATGAGAGAGGACTGACCAGCCATCTCTCTGTCATGTCTCCACAACACACCAGGTTCACGTCTGTTCACACACGACCAACATGACGAACAAACCTTTTCTGTTATTCACTGCTTCGCTTGGTTTGTTAGAATTTCCTGTTCCTGGACATAATGTAGAGTACGTGTGGGTACATCATTTGCCTGGACTTAATAAACAGAAACAGCTATAGTTGCATTAAAAAAACTATTATATTTATTTTATCATGTATCTAAAAAGAGACTGTTTTAATAAATCTATGATTATATACTCAGTATTTAATTGCATATTTCATGAAAACCTTGCTATTATACTTCGACATAGTAAAAACTATTATTATGTTTATTTATATATTTAATGTGCGATTGTTTCAGCCTAACATTTAATAATAATAATTTGGTATGTAAAACTCAACAACTTTAAATTATTAAAGTAAATCCAATCAAGTTTAAGCATTTTAAAGCTTTTTAAGCCAAAGCTTCTGAAAGCCTGTAAAGGCCGCTGCCTTCTTACAAGTCTGCCATTCTGATTGAATATATTTCATTATCAGCTGTTCTGTCAGTGTTGGGACGATGGTCGCTCATGTGTCATTGATACAATAATAATCTGGAATTAAATCTGTCATTTTTTCCCAAACAGCATAAAGCGTTGCATTATTAATATACAATTAGTGATGACGGTGGAAATGATGTTTAAACCACATAGGAAAAGTAAGTGACTTCAATCCATCAGTTCCAATCTTTCAATCTTTCGAGGTTTAAATGAATGAGATGAGGTGTCAGCGGGATGACGAGACTTCTTCATTCAGTATGAAAAATAGAGCCGATAAGGTGAAGGATGTGAGTAGTTCACTACCACAATCCATCTGACTCAAACAAGAGAACCACTTTGAATACATTAATGGATGTGAATAATAGCCATCAGCTCTCCAAGTGTAGCGAGACAATATTGTTAAAGTAGATATTAATGGATTTGCAATGATAGTGTACAAATAGCTCTACATAAGGACTCTACAAGGAATTATACAGCAAATACTACACTAGATTGATAAAATGTCAGAATTAAATAGGTCTACTGTGAGGTCATCATTACAGGAGATGACCACAGACACACTTCTAACTCCCTGAAGAGATATTAAGACTTTTTCTCTTAATGTTTAATCACTCTGGTCATTGACCTGAAACTAAAGGAACACAACAGATTGTTTTTTTCTTGTTTGTTTTTAATTGAAGGTCAAGACAAGATGGTACAAGACTATAACTCAACGCATTCCTCCCTCTGTTCGTCTTCATGGTCTGATGCTGTTTCCATGGGGGGGGGACTACACTTTCTAGCACAGCATGCCACATACTGTCTCCATGGCTACAGCACACAGCAAAGAAACCATGAAACACTCCTCTTAGTTGCTCACTGAGGGAAAAATCTCAGGCTGGGAACAAAATCTGTTAAATAACCAGTCTGAATGGCTGCAGCCTCCCATGGTGCCATGCGGTGGTTATGGTTACATGCGGGTTAATGAATATAGGGCTCATGTTCACTTGGGTGATGAATTGCAAGTAAAACAACTTGGTGGGGGGGAGGGGGGGGCAGGGGGTGCTCTCTTGCAGGGATTTCCAGAGAATAGCAAATGTGATGCAGTTCGCCTGAAGCCTCCCCCCCAGGGGCCAAGCCGCGGCGCACTGAGCCTCGGTGTTACCCAACATTGGCTCCGGCGCACCCGGGCACCCTCCTGTTATTTTGGTGCTGCGGCGCAGGACGGCCCTCCATCCTCTCCGAGGCTGACCCGATGCCTCTCAGTGGCATCGTTTGCCGCGGGAAAGACAGACGGAGGCGGCGGGTTGAGCTGGGGAACAGGGGCCGCCGATCGTGACCAGGGAGCCCGGTGGGAATGACTTGGGCTAAGTTTGTGCATGTTCGATCTAAGAAGTGAATGCGGGGCCTTACCGTGTCGTCGGATGCGGGGGACATGGTGGTGCTGAAGAAGCAGCGGCAGCAGCAGCCTGCTCTCCCCGCGGGCTGCAGCCTCAGTCCTGGCGCACCTGCTGTGAGCCTCCCGGAGCCGAGCGCACGTCCTTCACGCTGCTTTTACATGTTGTCTGTGTCACCCGGCGATGCTCTCGCGCGCGCTTGTGTCTTTGAGAGAGTGTGCGTGTGTTTGTGAGTGTGTGTGATGGGGAGAAAGGAGGAGGTGTGTCCGAGCCTGCGTCTGTGCGCGTGCCTCTGGAGGCGTGGTTGTGCGTGTTTATGTGAGGAGGGGGCGCTGGAGGAGGAGGAGGAGAAGGAGGAGGAGGAGGCCGGGGCTGGGGTTGGGTGGGTGTTCACAGCCGGAGCAGCACTGCGGTGTCTCCGCTCATCTCTGAATATATGGAGCTCTAAATGTGAGTGCGTGAGTGTTTCCGGTGGAGCTGCTGGCTGTGTGGTCATCCTGCAGTGAGAGAGAGGGGCTATGGAATCAGAGCAGATCTGATGATGACATTTATGAAAGTCTGCAGACAGGTTGAAAAGACCGCATCACAGAGCCTCTCCTAAACCTGTAGCTACTGGTGCTCCTCCTACACCAGTGGACCTGGGGATGGGAAAGTATTGTGCCAATATTTGTATCATTGAGCTGTGTTGGGAGTAGATGTGTGGTTAACTATTTACTTAATTCCATCACTGACTAATGTGCCACTACTTTCCCTATCTATGACATATCAGGAAACTGTGACAGTGCAGGTTGGAATTCTCCATACTCTCAGGGGCCACCTTTAAATGTTCCTCCACCCTTAAAGCAAAAGTATTCAATTTACTATCTTTCATCCGCATGAAGAAAAGCTTCAAATTACTGCATTGAGATTTAAGCTTGAGCATGTGTGCATGTCTGTGTGTTCATGTGTATATGTGTGTGTGTGTGTTTGTGTGTGTGTGTGTGTGTGTGTGTGTGTGTGTGTGTGTGTGTGTGTGTGTGTGTGTGTGTGTGTGTGTGCACTTGTTTAAAGGTTGCTTTAAACTATTTAGAGTTTTTATCCGGAACAACCTGGTTTAAAAAATAGTCAAATTGTCTTATCACTGCTTTATAGTATGATAGACTGTTAAAAACCTGACCTGCATGCAGTTCAATTCATTTAATTTGTAAAGCATCAAATCACAACATACATTATCTAAGTCAAGTGTTAACAGTGATTAAATTCTGCTTGGAGAGCCTGTGCACACATTGGCACAGATTGGCCCCTGAAGAAACTGCTCAGATAACCCACGAGGTGTCTTAATATAACATCCTCTCTCGCTTGCAGATCATGTGTTTGTACTTTTGCAAGAAGCCCCGTGGAACACACATCTGCCCCAGAGTCCCGCCGCGCCACATCCTTCTGCATTGTCTGAATTGATGGGGACATCTGGCTGTGAGCCCCGGCCCGGAGCATGTGACTGCCGCAGGAAAACTGCTTACCGTAGCACTCTGACGGCTGAGAGAGAAATCACTACAGACGAAGTGTGCTGATCACGCTGAAGATCACAATGATACTTTGCTTTGACAGAGCTCATTTCGCTGGAGGAAACTCGGCTTCACACGCCGCTCGAGCAGAGACCATCTCTACTTTTCCTGCCTGCATCCTGGTGACAGAACACCACGGCCAAGACTCCATCTGTGACACACCACGTGTATTAGACATGATTCAGAACAACAGTACAGTGGATCTCGCATTGTGTGGCTTCCAGCCTCCCCGAGCTGAGAGTGGGATCTATCTGGGCATGTGTGACTCACCCTCAC
Organism: Pseudopleuronectes americanus; assembly: GCA_038501795.1. Taxonomy (NCBI): domain Eukaryota; kingdom Metazoa; phylum Chordata; class Actinopteri; order Pleuronectiformes; family Pleuronectidae; genus Pseudopleuronectes; species Pseudopleuronectes americanus. The sequence goes on along the minus strand of CM076718.1, from coordinate 17,043,355 downwards.
CGGCACAGTGCTTTGGCATCAGTTTGTGTCAGCTGTGGGTTAGCAGGCATAAGTGTCCGTCAGCTGGCTGCTAGCAGGTGTCGCAGGCACCGCACAGCCTCCGTGGAGAGGAAATCAATGGCTCTGTTGATTAGAAGCCCCGCTGACAGGGATCGATCGGGCTAATACCACCACAAAGTAACAACACTAAAGCCCAACACTACGTCATTCTGCCTCCAACACAAGCTCACATTGCTCAGATATTACAGACGTAATGAGCCCTAAGGAAAGAACTGGCCATTCTGCTTTCTTCCTGCTTTCCACTCACGCTGGCACAGTAAACAAACCTTCAGTTATCCAGATGTCTCCAATTAAATCTATGCAAGATTAAGTCACTCTCTGCAAAGTTTCTATCCGTTTTCTATGCCTGGGCCCAAAAATAGCCGGTGTGGCAGGCCCAATACAAAGCAAGTTATTTTGGACTGTCGTCATGTGTCAGAGGAACAAAGAAAACACATTAGATGGAGATGTTCAGGCAAAAAGATTTCAGTTTGACTGTATGATAGAACCCCCTCGGGGAAGTGAGGGATGTTGTGCATGGTCCCTGAAGTGGTTAATATTTCACACAGCTGGAATTAGACCTCTTAGACAGACATATGTCTGAACGTGGGTGGTTCCCTGACATCCTACAGAACCTTTTTATGCCCTTCATGAAATATGCAGTCCCTTGGATTCACTTGGAGGCGAAGTGCAGCAGGGGTGAGTCTGAAAAACGCAGCAGGAGATGCACCCGGTCTTTCCTTAATTCCAACTCAAACCGGATTAATTCCTCCTGCTAAATTAAACCACTCAATCCTCTCCGTTCAAACGCTCGTGGCCCAGACGTAATTTACAGTGGTGGCGGGACATATAGGGCGCACACGACTCAGACCTCTTTTTGTGAGGATTTAGAGGCAGTCAAGTGAAGTGGATGTCTTTTTGGCTCGACAGGGAACCGAAGAATTTGCGTTGGCATAGTTTAGATCCCTCATGGATCAGACTAGATTTTATTCAGCAGATTGTTAGTTCTCTTTCAAGTGACCCAGAGTTAGAAATGTTCATGTTACTGTCCTTAGGGAGCTGATAGTGTCTGTGCAAGTGGGGAAAGAATCAGAAGCAGAAGCATCTTTATTGGCCAAGTATGTGTTCACTTACAAGAGGTTTGAAACTGGCTTTGCTCTCAGTGTACTTACATGGAAACAACTATAGGGACGAGTACAGCAGTAAAACTGGACAGTCAACGAATAGTAGGAGAATGTGCAGTAGCCTATACTGGAAAACCCTGATGACCAACACCATAAGAGTACACAACATGAGGTTATGTGCAGGTTGTGCAAAGAAGCAATAAACAATGAAACAAACAATAAATACAGTATAAATATGCCGACAGTGCATGTAGTATATGCACTAAACATTACAATACAGTGTGCAGGATTTATATAAACAATTATGTACAGCAAGCAGGAGATCATTACTGTCATATCGATGTCCTACATGTTAGAAACTGTGCATATGCATCAGAGATCAGAGGCATTGCTTTGCCTCGTCAGGTAGATTAGAATTGGGAAAAAAAATCGTTTGCTTGATTATGAAATTATTTATTTTCATTGGCTGCACAGAAAAAGAACATTCCAGTCCACTGTGAGTAACACTCGTGAACACATCCATGTGCATGCCAAACTATTTGGGTGCGGTAGTCATGGCGACGCACGGCGAGTAGGAGCGAGAGCGAGCGAATTGATTTGAAAAGGAAATGAAGTAAAGTGCTGATGGGAGTCTTCCATGGAGACCATAAAAAACTACGTCACCGGGCTGAAACCACGGCAGGTGGAAATTGCTTGTGAGGCTCCAACAATGTGAAAATGCATCGTGGGAGCAGATCAGCAGTTCAGCCTCATTCCCACTCTAACATCTAGTGAAGACACACACAGCACAGATGTCTCTCTCTCTTACGGCCCAGATTATCTCCATCAGAGATTGACAATTTAAAGATAACATAAGGTTCAGCATAAGGAGACCCCCACCCTGCCTCCCCTGTGGCAGCCTCACGGTGAAAACAAGACCTACACTTATGTGGGCCGAGCCACCTCCCACTACATGTAGGTCAAAGTAAGAATAGTGTAGATATTATTCACAGCTGCACTGAACTAACACAAACTCCTGTGTCCTGGTCCCTGGAGTCGCAGTAAGCCATCCCATGGTGCAGCGTAATTAAATCTTTACTAGATACTCCGCTCTCATCCTTCATCATCTGCCATCTTGGCTTGAGATTCACTCAGTCATGTGTGCAGGTTTATTAAAGGGGAAACACATTTGGAACCAAAAGGTGCCGGCCTCTCAGAGCAGTGTAGCTTCGTCCCCTGGGCCTTCCTGACAGTGTGAGTTATTCGTGGTTATGCATTGTCACCATTATATTGTTATGTAACAAACAGAGTGAGGTAATATTACATTCAGAGCAAGCCGCTCCCGCTCGGAGCTTCGTCAGATTTCCAGGCGCTGATTGAAGTCAGCAGGAGGTTTTAGAATGCAGGGCTGTCATCAAGGTCTCGCTATTCAAGTCTGGAGAGACAACAAATCTTTTGTGCCTGGCTTGGAAGAGGTCCTTCTAAATATGGATATCCTTCAGCTACCATCCCACTGCAGCACAATGCAAAAGCAGTACTGAGTTGCACTAATTGTGCCGGGCTGTAAGGCAGCGTGTATACGAGCTGTGACAGCCAGTGTTTGCCTTTCAGAAACAAAAAGCTGATTACTGAATGAAACAACAGAACCGTGGGCTGACATTGGCTTCTACTTTTCCCTCATAAAATGATGAGAATGACAGGAACACTTGCTTCTATGTTTTTTTCAAGTATATATAATGAGCAACACAAATGTGGTTTGACTCCCCTATCCCATGCCTGGCATTTGTCCCATGCAAATCCTGTCTACTTTGCACACGCCCCCTCCCATCAAATTAAATGTGCAAAATCAGTTTGGACACTTCCTTCAATTTGTGATTTAATGGTGTCTTAATGTATGAAATAGCGCGTCTCAGGTGCAGCCAACCATATGCACCTGTGCTCGCAGATTTTCAGGGCCATGTAAATGGGTCAGATCCACAAATATCCAGGCTCGGAGAGGGACGCCTTGAGCGCCCCTCCCCTTTTTAAACAGAATGAGATGGCAGTACCCTTGAATCCTTCATTTGTGTCCTGCAAAGTCATCAAAGTTGTATGATTACACAGCATCTCTATAGTGTATGAGGAAGAAGATCACAATATCAGGTGTGTTCTGTAAATAGACGGATTAGTTTGCGAGACAGTGATAAACTCTGTCTGATAAGAGCCTGCTGTCTTCTATTTAGATATGAGCCTTTCCTTTTACTAAAGCAGCCTGAAAATGTGGTGTGTTACTGTGTGAGATGTGTGTATGGAATCTTTCCTGAACAGAGAGGATCCTAACGACTAACCAAACCCAGATTTATTAGAAGAGAACAGCATGGCCCACTGGGCAGGGAGATAGGAAGTGCAAGCAAGCGGACAGACCAACCATATACTGACCTTTCATGAGTCGCTATATAACATCCCTACCTGCAAATTGGGTTTTTCTCTCCAGTCACTTTTAACTGCAGTGAAATCTTTCAAGGGAAAAATAAGTTGATCCACTGTTATTAAAATTCAATCTTCTCCGACTCAGCATTAAACCCACCAGCCCAAATATTTGGACAGGGTAATTCATTTGATAGTTGGATGAGAGTGGATTTGAATATTTTTCTCTCAACTCTGGATGCAGACAGTCATTGTACAAAACAAGGGAATGAAATACAATCATTCTTCGTCTCGGGGTGCATATCACGACCGGTCGCTGTCAGCTGCAGCTGCTGCATTCAGATCACCAAAAGATACTAGAACATAATACATGTATTTTCCTTTCCTTTTTCCACCATCAATTAGACCCTTATTCTAAGATAGGCTATGAGGAGTGGTGTTCAGGGAGCCATTTGTTCACATGTCACAGAATGGTTTAGTCAATAGGATCCTGCACACATTGGTATTTGTATTTTCTGTGTGATGGTGACTGTAACTTGACAGTGAAAATTAGATCTCTTTGCTTTTCTTAACGCAATAGAAGAAAAAAAAACGCAAACAAAAATGCAGCATTATCAAAATAACTGCTACATCAATTTTAATGAATCCATAAAAAATCAAAAGCCCTCAACCTACTTTTTTTGCAGTTTTCCATGATAAATAGGCCCAAGTTTATGTCACCTCACATACTGTGATTTTCTTGGCAGAAATTAATTTCGCTCACAGTGACACAGTGTGGAGTATTAGAAGAGTTCTGTTCAAACACAGTGACACAGAATGCTGAGCTCATTTCGCTGTGTGAAAGGAATTATATAACCCTGGTTAAATGAAAGCTAGAGTCATCAGACTGCAGGCCCACACCACCTTGTGGTCACATTCATGCTCAGCTTGCAGCATGCAGTCAGTTCATTTTAATAGTGTTTTCTGTTGCATAAAGAATCTTTTAACAGAAATGGAAAGACTTTTTTCCTTGCCTCATAGTTTAGATATTTCACATCATTAGATACCTTACTACTATTTGCAATACCATAACACAATTAGCTAATGATAAAATATCAAAACTGTCCAATAAGTGTAATTTAAGACAGAAAAAAATAATTTCATGATGGATTTTGGACAAGATGGAACATCCATTCATCCCTCCAATTTACATATCTTATCCTTGAGGGTCATGGAGAGATGGGGCCAATCCCAGCTGACATCAGGCGAGTACATCCTGGACAGATCGCCAGCGCGTCACAGGGCCGCCATATACAAACAACCTTTCACTCTCACATTCATACCTATGGTCAATTTAGAGTGTCCAATTAACCTAACCTGAATCTGCATTTCTTTGGACTGTGGGAGGAAGCTGGTGAACCCAAAGGAGACCCACACAGTCACAGGAAGGACATGCCACTCCACACAGAAATAACCCTTTCTCTTCCAGGATAAACACACGTAACTTAATGGTAAGATGTGATGAGGTCAAATGTGAACTCTGTGTTACTGTTCACAAACTGAATCAACACTAATAAATCAAAGAGTCGTTTTTGATTATAGACTTTATTAGACATGATCATGTTTTAAGAACATACTCATTTTCACTTAATATAGCTACATTGCATATAACATCAAACATTCAATAATCCACCATGATGTACATTACGCAGTATCTTGATTTTTTTTGATTCACAACAACCCCAGCCTTTTGATTTTTGCACTTACATTTATAACTTTCAACTCAATGGCAGGCATCGATCGACAATCAGTTCAAAATTGTACGGATTTCCTTTTTTCACAATGATTATACGATGCAGTTAGAAAACAATAAATCTAGCTGTAACAAAAAAAGATTACATTCACAGTCAAACATATCCACCATGAATAATGTACACATTTGTGAATATCAAAAACATAAATACGATAAACTATTCTTTGCACCTCAGTCACTGCTCATCAGTCTCAGGAGTGTGCGTCTTAGTATGGCCAAGAGCCCTCCGAGTAACAGCATGACATTTTTCAAAGTTAACCATCCATGCTAATTGTGATGGCTCATTTTCATAAACAGTTACACAAGGCTGCTCCTGGCGGTGAGCTCTGACAATCATGTATGGACACCCAGTCAAAAATGAATCCCTAAAGTACTTATGCTTTAATCCACAGTCTTTCTTCATAGAAGCATGTCCAAGATATTTGAAACAAAAACTCACAAATTTCGAAAATGAAAGCTAAAAAGTTTAGAGACACATATATCAACACGCACGAGTAGCAGCAGGGGATGGAGGAGACAGTCTTCATCACTCTGAGCTCTGTACAACACATCGATTTGGTTTCACCAGTTACAGAACGACATTCACACATTTATGCACCATTGAGCACTAGGGGTCACTGTGGCTACACAGATAGGCTGATGACGAACACAGGCAGCACAGAGAATCTGCAGGGGAACCAGGACTTCTCTATTCGTTTGGCTATTGGGTCTTCTCTATAAAGCTTGGTATTGCCATACTACGTCAACATTTGCATGAAAAGCACTTCTTGTGGAAGACATTTTCAGTGCCTGGAAACTGAGGTGATTTTTTCCGCTCAGAGTTTCAGAATAATAATCAAAGAAAGGGTTGTCAGTGCAAAGAAGGGGTGACAGGAAGTGCTAAATGTGCTGCGGAGGTGCATCCCACATTTGACATTCCTATATGTTTGCATCATTTTTTTTATTATTATTGTATTTATAGATGAGCTGCAGAAAACATGTGACATTCCTTGGCTGAGTATATGCTTTGGATTGTGGCCTGACAGAAGGGCATGCACGGCAGCAGGAGCTCTGCTGCACTGCATGACACATATTCAGGGTCCGAGTTAATTCAGTGCAAAATCCCAATGCACTGACTGACTGCTACACCTTCACATCAAACTTACTAACCTACTGTGCATCATATAAACACATTAGATGGATTGTTTCTCTCGTTACATTGCTTTGAATTCAAGGGAATATGAAATTAAACTCTAAATAGTTTTCACTAAAATCACTAAATCTACCTGAACCACTGCAAACCCTGCCTATGGCGCATCCTACTGTACCGCACCTGTCACACACACAGCAGCACCCCAGTGTGGGAACAGTGGGCTGTTGCTTTGTCAAGCGGCAGATGAGTAAACCTGAATCTAGAGACCTCAGTCTGCATCCCTCTATTCAAGTATAACGTTGCAATATTCTCCGTGTGCAAATACATTTGAAACAATAAAAACCTTTGACCTCATTAAGATGCATGCTTTCGCCTTCATTATGGTTTAACAGCAACAAGGAAACTGTAATGGAAGACCCTCACCCACACAGAAGTGTCACAATCCATTGGACATCCCTGAGACAGCTCCATCTGATCTAACTTTCTTGTCCACGTAAGGCATGCTGAAAGTTGGGGGAAACAAAAGGGGAAGTAGTGGCAGCAACAACACACTCACAACAACTACCACAGACTACTTGTCTAACCAATTCAACTACATGTGACGACACAGTTACAAGCGCCAGTGTCAGGAGTGGGGAAACGCAACCATTGCTCTTGACATGCAGCTAAGACATCACCATGAGCAGCCGACAGCTCTATAGATCTAGCATTGGCGAACACAGGACAGTCTATGCAGGACAGCTCAGCTGTAGGGACTGTACAAACGTTATTAGGGGCAAGAGGGTCAGAAAAGTGGGGGTCGCCATTTCAATTTTTGTTAGAGGAAACATATTTAATTATATTTAAATAAATAAATAATTTATTTTATATTAATTATAGTCATTTTTTTCTCATTCTATGTTTGTATTTGATATCATATTCTATGTCGTGTGTTTTATTTTTAAAATAAAAGGAGATTACATTTTTACATCAAAAATGCCCCTCAGCTCAGAGCTACTCATTATATTATGTGGCTATAATAACAGTTTATTAATCAGCTCTTTAGAAAAAATAAAGTTTGCAATATGAGATCTAGCAAGCCTCCCCACCCCAACAACTTTTGTAAAGTCCCTTAATTGATTTGGTTGTTTAGTAGTTCGACCTAAATTTGAAAGTAAAGATCACAAGGACTATACAGCAGCGTCAAGCAAGAGGGAGAAGCATTGCCTTATTTTTCTTGCACATTCTTGTGCGTGATTTCATGCATATACAGACTCATGTGTGTGTCTGTGCGTGTGTGAACATGTGTGTGTCTGAGTGTGTGTGTGTGTGTGTGCACACGCTCACAATTTGCCTGACACACAATGAGTTACGTAAGCGTCAAGCGAAGCGAGGAATGTTTGAGATGTCAAATTGACTTTGTATTCTACTTTGTGTTCCTTTTAAAATGTTTGAAATATTTCCGGCAGTTAGTGTCGAGTGTGTAAACTTTCACATCAGGGTCAATATACATAAATTGGAGGCGACTTCCTGTGGCTCCTTGTGGATTTGGGGGGAAGAAGGAATCTGTCCTTCAATTTGCCTGTCCATCTTTCTGTCAGAAGGAAGAGGGGTGGAGGGGTGGGGGCTTATGCCTTCTCAGTCTGAGAAGAGACTGGCAAAGGATTTGCGCAGGTTGCGTATGGTTTCGGCCTTCACCTCGTCCTGGCTAAGGCTGGCTCGTGGCGCTGGGGTTTCTGGAATGTTGAAGGTATTGGTAAGAGACTGGGACTTGCTATAAAGAGAGGAAAACGGCAATAGAGGAGAGGGCTATTAAAGTCATGCAGCAAACCCATGGAATGAAAAGAGTGGTGCATGGCAAGACAGAGAGAGAGACAGGGGAGAAAAGGATCTGTAAAGAAGCTTAAATCGCATTCCTCCGCTGCAGTCATTCAGTATCACCTTATCATTTCAACATAGCTTTGATATGATATGAATAGTGAATGACTTTCAGGATGCAAAGTGATGCATGTTTGGTTTTTTAATCAGGGATTGATGATTGATATGTTCAGTCTCTATTTCAAGAGAGCGAAAAAATGCCATTTCATAAATTTAATCCAAAATTGGGATTATATGTAATTTATTCATGAAAACTATCAGCAGGAATATTGACCACTCAGATGGAAGCAATCCTTTAAAATATTTATACAGTCCTAAACAGATCTGTACAGCTGCAGTTGCATTATTCATCAGGCGATAAAAAACTAAATTACACAGTATATGTATAGTGTGAATGTGTGTATGCCTGCTATAAGAAAATTGATATAGAATATGGACATCTGTGTTGAAGAACGTTAATTATGAAAGAAGTAAGATAGTCATTATGTTTCTGAGCAGCTACAAACCTAAGTCCTCGTGTTGTTGTTCTAACCTGTCACAGTATGTCCAGACAATCTGAAATGTTCTGTTTTGTGAAAATGCTGTTGACGGATTGAAAAATGTAAGAATTGATACATCATGCACATCCAGGTGGATCAATTGTCAATAAAGAGAATGAATAGATTTCCCATGTGACATGCAAACTGTATCTGAGTGCAGGCGCAATGTAAGACGGGATCTTCGGTCCAGGTCAGCTGTACGGGTCACTTTAGGAAAAGCGAGAGAAAACTGATCCCAAGTTATTTATCATACACATTTACTCACTTTAGTTGTGGCGAGCCGCCCATAGCCGGGTTGTCCTGGCTGGGTTTCTGTGGAGGCTGAGGCTTTTGCTGCAGTGGAGGTCGTCCTCCTGGGGCCCCCCTGGCCTGGAGCAGTAGGTCGAGGTTGCTGGGTGGTGGGTCCTCCAGGTCGACCTTGAGACCTCTGTGCACCCCCCTGTGACTGCTGCCTAGGTGGCTGGGTAGGCCTCTGCTGTTGGGGTTGGCCACCTGCAGGTTTCTGGCCAGGGCCTCCTGCAGTTGGTTTCTGCTGGGAGGCAGACTGTTGCCGCTGAATTTGAGGGGAACCTCCCTGGCTTCGCTGAGGAGAGCCCTGACCAGAGGAAGCTCTCTGACCGGGAGGAGCTCCCTGACCTTGTTGCCTTGGCTGTGCTACAGGTCCTTGATGAGCCTTAGCCTGGGCACCGGGTTCAACTGTAGCAGGGCTGGTAACAGACTGCTGGGCCTGTGCAGGTGGTTGACCTTGAGGCTGTGGGCGCTGCTGAGATGGGGGACTTTGCTGAGGACCACCTAAGCAGTAAAAGAGGAGCAGCAATCACAATCAAGTACTCTCCTAATATCGATACTTACACTTTCAAAAATTTCAACCAAAATAAATACTGTTTCTTACCCTGAGGTGAGGGGCGTTGCTGAGTCTGTGGTACTCTTGGCTGAGAGACAGGCTGAGGAGACACTGGTTTCTAAATATGACACGAAAGATTAAATATGGATCTACGTTAAAAGGTTGTTTTTTTTTACAAAAGACAGAAAATCACCTTTTTTTAAAAAAATATATAAAATATTTTCCCCTGACTGTCTTAATATGATGAGAAAAGTGTGCTCTGCCAGAAGATGCTTGACGTTTAGCAATCCCGACATAAGATAAAATATATTCTATATTTTATAATGTAGCAGGAGTCCTAAATAATGCCAGCACAGGATGTTCAACTGCTTCTGGCCCCTCTGGTCAATTGTCACATGATATCTGACTATGTTTCTCTAATATTGTGCCCGGAGCTCCCCATGGCTCGGTGCTTGGCCCATTACTGTTCTGTTTGTATGATGTTGTATGTCTTGTGGTTAAATAACCCATAAATAGGACATAAGTCTCTACGCTGATGACACTCGATTATATGTATTTATTAACCCAGGCATATATCCTTAAATCTGTTTGTCTGCTACATCAGTATAAAACAAATCAGCTCACTCCCTGCACTGATTTGGCAAATAAATCTGATCAAATTGGGGGAAATAAAGAAAGGTGAGCAATCACTGGATCAAGAAGGGAGTATGAGCACCTGTGCTGGTTGGCCTGAAGTGGCACGGACAGTGGAAGAGCTGGAAGTGCGGGGAACAGTCTGGTTCATCTGAGAGACCACCAGTTCTGCAATCTGTACGCGATCTTCATCCTGCTGGTCCCCAATCAGTGGCATGGAACAGTCGTCAACCTTAAAAACAGGAAACACATAATGCAATGCATTTAATGGATTTTCCAAATGATCAACGACACATTTTCCCATGGTAATCATCATATGGCCTTCTGGTACCTCTATAATGTAGTCCTTGCCATCTTTGCCATGTAGAGCCTCCACAGCACAGATATCCAACCCTCCGAAGATGTCGGCACAAGAGTCCACCCACATTCTGTACCTGCAATTATCAAACAGTTCTAATTTTATAGAGGGACATATCTCTTATGATATCATCTCATCTGCATTTATGTGCTCTTACTTGTCTGACATGGCCACCTGCTCAAGCATAGATGAGCCAGTGTTGGTTTTCCAGTTGCCAGAAATAGACGTTCTCCTGTTAATAAGAATATACGTTTACTTAACGTTCTAACATAACATATGATATATACCAATGTGTTGTGAATGTTTTTTACAATCACATTTGTTGGAGGAAATATAGTAGAACCCTTATTTCACTCACATGTAAGCCTTGTAATGGTTTCCAATCTTCTGGATGCGGACGTCATACTTTGCATCAATAAAAGGCTCAGATGTGGCGTAAGTCTTGGTCAGTGCCACAACACTGGCAATATCTTGAAAATCATATTGATTGTCTACTTTCACCTGGAGTCAAGATATAAACATGATGACACACATTGGTCCCAAAAACATGGCGTTCATAGAGAAATTAGTAAATACTTGAGCATTTCAGTATTACCTTTCCCATTCCTGAGTGGGCATGGCCCATCTTTACCACTACAGGGAAGTGAGGGGAGGTGATCTGTAACAGGAGCATATTACATGTTCAGATTTCTCATAAATTCCTTTTATGGTAGTATTTAAATGATTAAAACGACAATATTTAATCCATTTCAATTAAAGACAAATTAAATATTCAGTAGCACCCATCCTCTGTTTCTGCAAGGTCTCCTGAATCATATTGATGGCTTGAAAGCCAGCCCTGTGCTGCCAGCCTGTGACTGCAGGGGGAGGAGGCAACTGCTCCACTGCAAGTCTCACTTTAACTGCACTGACACTGATCTGGCACTCAAATGATCAAAAACTCTGCCTCAACCCAGAACGACAGCAACAAGACACTCCCCAGGAAATTAGATTGGTCTCAGCTGCTGGATGAGATGGAATATTGACATGAGAGTGAATTACCCTCCGAAACATGTGACCCGTGGAGAGGGATGACCTGTCTCTGTGTATGTCTCTTTAAGGGTTGTTTACCATGAAGGCATACCCATCAGGGCAAGTGGAAAGAGGGAGGAGATGAGGGGGGGGGGAGCAGATGGCAACCAACTCACCATTTCCTTGTGGTTTGGATAGTAAACCTGCTCAATCAGTGGGAACTCCTCTGGGCCTAGTTGCTTATACAGTCTAGACATCTGAGCAAACTGAAAAGGAAGCAAATGCTCACGATGCAGCATTATAAGTCGACGTGAACAATATAGTTTCTAATGAATTGACACTTTAACTGATACTTACCACCCATGGCTTATCACAGAAATTGTAGACAGAGTGCAATGAGTTAACACTAGGCAGTCCAGCGTACTGCAGGCCAATCACGATGTTACGATGGTCTCCGTTCTTGTCCATGCTGAAGGCGTGCTGTCTGATCAGCACAAAGTCTGGCTTGATAGACCTGAGAAACAGAACATCAGCAATTATTACATCGCTAGGTAAGAGACGACTGTTTGGTTTTTAAGTATATCCAAATTGTATCTCCCTATAGCTGCAACTGCAAATAATCCAACTCTTTTCACCTGTTACTTACCTAGTAACCTTATGTCCGTTTCTGATTGCATCGATGTCCACATTGTAGCTGCCTGTCGAATCTGCCACCAGGCTGATTTCAGAGAATTCAGCCTGAAAGGACAACAGCAAAGTCAGTCCACAACAAGCAGCGTAAAAAAAACACTTTGGTCACCATCAGAGCAGGGAGGCAATGGATTACTACTCCCAGACTTAATATAATACAATATGATAGAATAAAATGCAGCAAATAAATTAGAGGCGCTACTTCTGAAATCAACAAATTTGAGAATAGTATATCTTTCAATATAAATTTCAAAATCTAAGAGTAGAGACCTATTAGTAATTGCAGAAAATTGATATTCTATTTTTAAATGATGTAACTATATATGTCCATTTATCAAAATATGTGTTTCTATCTCTCCTGTCAATACTCAGACGTTAGTGAACTGGGACTTCTGTCATTGTGAGGGCTCTCTATGGACATAGTAGCCGCTCCCGATGTACTGGAGGATTTATTGTGCCGTCTATCAAAGAAACCATGAATCATTTTACACTAGTGTCAAGCCACGAGTTGATCAGTGCCTCTCAAACCAAATGATTTTCATAATGACTTAGCGGTGACACTGCTGCAGAAAATAAAGATGATAAAGGATCAAAGTGAAGGAGAGGATGCAAAATGTGTCCAGAGGGTGCGTTTTGTATTGAAGATTTATAGCCACTAATGCTTTTATATAGAGTAATGAAAAGCGATTAATACATCAACTTATCCTTTAGCAATGCCAATGGCAACGCCTGTATCTATGAGGAATAAACCACCGACCATTTTTGTTTCAGCTACCAGGTCTTGAAATCGATAAAATAGGGAAAACTCATTTCTTATGAAAGAATGATGTAACATTAGTCAAACTGTTGATCACAGTCTAGTCACAAGGCTCACAAGGCTTGATGTTTGCCAGCTAGGGAGTAAAGAAAAACAATATACACCTAAACTAAAAGTTTCACATGTGAAACCCACCTGTTCAACCTTGATGTCGAATTCCCCGTGGATCTTTCTTCCTCGGAAGATCTTCACCCTGAATGTGAAACACGGAATCCACATATTGTTTTTACCCGAAATAAACCCTTTGCACATTTCTCCTGCCGTGTTTGACAGTTGACATTTTCTCCAGCATTTGCAGGGCTTTGAAAAACTCCTTGTAGCTATTACTGGCCAACACAGATGTGACGTCAAATGCGTGGAATGAGCTGACATCAGAGGAAGAAAATCCTCTTTTCCTGTGACACTATATAAGCTTGTGGCATTCTCCTGCTGTTACCTGAACTGCTGGCAGTGCATAACACCAAAATAAGCCTATGTGTGACATCATTATCACCTACCTGCATGGAGCATGAGGATATGAACTGGATATGTAAGAACACAGAGACTGTCCCCTACATTATAGTGCACACTATGAAGAGGAAATGTCCACCTCTCCTGCCTGGTGTGACAGAGTTGATGGTGCACATATCTGCAGTGCTGTGTTGTATTACTTGTGCACAGAGCTGCAATGAGCATGTATGATGTGAAGAGGCTCAACTAACATGCATGTTCTCCTGCAGAATTTGCCCTTGATCTGAGAATACCTGCATCATCATCATGGTGGCCTAGTGCAGTGCCATAATTTAAGCATTAATGGCATTAAGGGTGCAGGAGGGAATTCGTCACAAGCTGATCGTCGAATGAAAATGGCTTCTCTGCCTCTACTGTGTGTTGCGCCTGAGCCATGGCACAGGAGGCGCACAGATAGGTGTTTGTGATGTGGGCATGGAGATGCTACACGTGATGTGTTTCACGGCACAAGGGTGACTCATATGACCTTCTGCATGTTAGAGCCACTGGCACACATCCCTGTCTAGACGATGCCCCCCGCACGCTGCTCTTACCAGTCGGTCTGCTGGTCATCGATGACCAGGAGGATCTTGGCGCTGCTGGAGACCCCTGCCCGGTCCGCCGCCTCGGATAAGGTGGCGGCCGCGGCAGCTGTGGTCTGTTTGACAGCGTTGGATAAGGAGGAGAAGAAGCCAGCGCCTGCACCTGCAGACTGCTGCTGCTGCTGCGGCTGCGGCTGCTGCGGCTGCGGCTGCTGAGGCTGCGGCTGCGGGGTGCCGCTGGTGGACTGGCGCCTCTCCGACGGCCCGGGCGACACTGCGGGGCTCTGCTGCGGCGGGTCGTTCCGCTGGAGATCGCTCATGTAGCCATTGGGCAGGTTGGACATGAAATTGCTGTCCGAGAGTCGACGGCGTAGGTAGTTCATGATGATGGAGGCTCGTTAAAATGACGGAGGGATGGGTCCGAGATATCCTCCCACTGAACAGGTCTTGCAACTTGGGTGTTCGGGTATAGCGAATGGGATGACGAGGCTACTTGGCCATGAACAGAGAGCGGGAGCAGCGTCACCTGCAGAGAAACAGGTCCCGTGTTATCAACCTGCAGCAGATGTAGAATAAGATCTGTGTAGTGAGGAATCGTGACTGATCGTAGCCCGTATAGATTAAAGAACACGAGGACGCACAGGAAGCCACCCTGAAGATTCACTCCCCATTACTGACCATATGAAATAATCCTTCTACACATTCACATTAAGCTGTAAACCCACCTGCAGCATAAGCCTAACGTGTAGTCGAGTGTGTGTGGTCATGATGCTGGAGCCTACCTGGGAGTGTATCCTCACTGATCCTCCCCAAGGATGAGCTGATGTCTCCTTAGTATTACTATGATTATCACAGTCTGTAAGTCACCGGGCAGCCTGTGTGCGGGAAGCCGGGCCGTGCATCGGGCTCGAACCTGTGAAATCTACGCTACACTCCCTCCTGCATCACCGCCCTGTCCTTTCCCCTCAAGCCCCGGTTTTTTCCGTCCGCCCTGCGTCACTCCCAGTCGTCCTCAGGGAGAGCAGCCCGCATCACACTCCACTGTGAAGGCAGCGGAGTGAGGCGGCACTTCCCCGCGGTGATTTCAAAATAAACACACGTTAATTAGGACGTCAAATAAGGTAATTTGATGATTAACATTACTATTGTTGTTGTTATTATTGTTGTTGATAAGAGTTTTTGTATTAGTAGTTGTAGTTCAATTGTGCTGGTATTGGTAATAGCATTTCTTTGTCTCTTATTTACACAGACTAATCAAATTGATCTACTCATAATGTAATTCCATTGTATTCCTCTATTTTCTCGGATCATGGTCCATTGTTTATTCTTATTATTTCTACAGTTTAATACTGTAATAAAACGAGCTATATAAGTTAATATTATTATCCTTATCAATACGCATATATTTATTGTCACTATTAGCACAGAGCACTTGATCCTGATCCCCTATGATATTATATCCTCATTACGCTTTTTCAGATGGAAAACTACATTTACAAATAGCTGGAACCAGTTTCTATAATGTGCATATTTGTGGCTTTTATCTCTTTTGAAAAACATTTCAAATTGATTAATCATGCTTTGTGCATGTTTGGCAGAAGCAAATATATTTAACTCTGTAATCTTGGTATTGGGGATTCTTTTTAGTATTTTTTTTCATTCTACTCCATTAATTATTAATACAAATATAAGTTTAAAATTGATCACCTGAAATGAAAATAAGCTCCAGCCCTGAATCAAAGTTTCTCAAAGACCTCAGATAGCCTGCCACTGTTATTGTGATACAGGCCATCTGAGGACACGGTGCTGACTTCCTGTGGCGCTCAGTGTGTGTCTCTGGCTTGACGCCGCTCCGTGTGTGGCTCTGAGGAGGTGAGGTGGTGCTGATGAGAGCAGGGCGACAGAGGCGCTGCTCCCTGTCAGACATTAGCCTGCTGTGGACACCTCAGGCTGCTCATGAGTGTGGATGTGATGCTGCACCCCCGTTGTGTCCAATAATTCCGCAGTGCTACACTCTGTTTGTCTCCCAGCGGTGATACTTCCAATCAATACAGATTGTGTGGGCTACGCCATCTGCTGGTGATGTACGACCCTGCAGAGACACAGATCAACATGGACCCCCTGGGGGGCTCAGGCTCCCCCACTGAAACCACACTAATAGTAACTGAGCTGTTTCATAATGGACACACACACATATCTGAGCAGATCAGTGCTGCTATTATCGATCACATAAAAAAAGCTCATAGTATTTAAAAATGTTTTTTTGGTCCATTAAGTATTCCCGCTTTTTCCTCCAGCACTTTTTGTAAGATGTTTTGTTAAGACTCATACAGTTTCTTCCATATGCCTCATTTTTTAAAATCTTTGTAGCATGTAGTCACAACATATTTTTGAGAGGAAACTTATATTCAACCCTGTTGAGGATAATATTCTTGGATCAACAGCGAAACACCTGAGGCGGGAACTGATAAGCATCGATACATAGCACTGAGAATCACAGCCCGGGGGCAAATAAAGAGGAATCGGTTAAAAACCCTGAAGTCATTTTTTTTTGCAATTTTGACTCCTACGGCTTATAATATGTTTACAGAGTAGATCAACCTATTATACCTCTCTGTAATCCTTAAGATGCTTCCTCACCACACCAGAATAAAAATGGAGATATCATACTCAGAGGAAACATGACACTGCTTTAAGGGTTCTTTGTGCCAAAAAAAAGATAATTATACCTTAATTTGATGATCTGGGAGAGGTCACTTTGTAATGTGGGACACTAGAATTAAGATTTTTAAAAGCCGAAATCGCCTTGATGTATGCATGCCAATGTTACAAATGTCTAAAAAGCATTATGAAAAACTGAAGAAAAAAAATGTATATTATTATAAAATCATATTAACATGTAAAGTCATTTTTAATGTAAAGAACCCTTAAGTAAAGAAACTATAATGTCCATTTAAAACTTTCTCTTACATCTGTATTACACAAAAATATCAGAAACTATTTTTTAATTTAATACTCCGCCATTCCGCCATCCCATCACGGTCACCACTTGTTCCAGAGACTCCAGTTTCGGAAAAAGGTTCCAGGCCATCTGGACTAAAACCTTGCACCACCTGAACAGTTTCATCCCTATGGCAGTGGGGCTCACAAACAAGCCCCCTTCATCACACTGACTCTGCTGACTCGCACATCATTTATAACTATATGTTATTGGCACTATCACCAATCTCTGCACCCTAGAACCGCACGTGCCCATAACTCTCTTACTGTATATATTGTTGTTATATATTGTTGTTTTATATACAATGCACCAACCACACAACGGCAATTTCCTGTATGCGCAAATATACATGGCGAATAAAATAATTCTGATTCTGATTCTGATTCTATTGGGGCAACTCATTGAAGAGTGAGAGACCATCATCATCGATCAGCCCCTTGTCTTCTCCACATGTTTCGTAAAATGGCCACAGAACAAAGGACAGACCCATCTGTGCTTTTTGTATCATCTCTGTACTTGAGAACAAACTGATCATTTGTTATTTAACTAACCAGAACATCAGTGTAAACAGACAGGGACAGACTGCATTTACCATTATTTCCTGCCTGACAACTGCCGATCATATGCTACATCTCTTTAGTACTTCAGGAAGTCACTACATTTATTTCACCCCCATTAAGGCAAAATGCCTAGAAATGTCCCGACCAATCAGAATGAGCCGGACACTCCTAGGCACTTAACGTTATAGCAAAAATGCCTAGTAGTGTCCCGACCAATCAGAATGAGCAGACACTTCTAAGAGCTTATCATAGTAGCAAAATGTCTAGATTTGTCCTGACCAATCAGAATCAGCCGGACACTTCTAGGCACTTATCATTGAGGCAAAATGCCTAGCAATGTCCCACTCTTGTGGTTAGATATCTGCAATACTTGGGACACTTCTAGGCCCTTATCATAGTAGCAAAATGCCTAGAAATGTCCCGACCAATCAGAATGAGCCGGACACTTGTAGGCACTTATTATTGAGGCAAAATGCCTAGAAATGTCCCACTCTTGGTCTTAGGGAAGAACAACACGTTGGACACTTGTAGGCACTTTACATTAAAGCAAAGTGCCTAGAAATGTCCCACACTAGTGGTTAGAGATGTACAATACGTGGGACACTTGTGGGCTTAAATGATTTAAAACACATTTTAAACAACTTAATACATATATGTTGCTTGAATCATCACAAACATAGTTTGATAACAATTAGGATCATTGTCTTATTTAAAACAGATTTATATCCTCAACAACACAACCTTATGTCATTGACCTTGACAATTCCAAGTGGGAGCTTCTGATTGACACTTTCCCTGCCCCTTTCTGTGACATCACCCCCATGACGTCAAGTGATTTCAGTCACATGCTAAACCTTAAGTAAAACCCAGTTGAATAGATTTAGTTGGAACAGGAAATAAACATGAGGCCATTGATTCATTAAGTGACTAACACAAACTGAGATTAACAGAGACTACAAAAGGACAGAGAGATTGTTAGAGCAAATATTCCGAGCAGAGGATGAAGTCATTCACACACTTATGCACATCTAGAGAGGAGACTCATCTAAACACCCTGAAACAGCCCTTTAAAAGTGGGTGAGAAAGTGGGTGAGAAAATGAGGACCCTTCTTTTCTCTCTCTCTCTCGCTCTCTCTCTTAACAGTTGATGTAGAACCTGATATTTAATATGATTTAAACCCCTCTAAGTCAGTTTATACAAGGGAAACTATATGTCTGTTAATAAGTAAAGGTGTGTGTATGTGCTTATATGTAGAATCAAACGTTGTTTATGAGTATATATCATATATTACATGACCTTTTTAAAGGGCCAGATTATTCACATTTAAATAAAATCAGATTTATGATTTAACAATCCAGCTGATGGGATCTAATTATTCATGCAGGATAGTTACAACAAGGTTATAGTAATAAAGGTGATATTCATCTTTGTTTATGTTTCCCAAATGTATATAGCTGAATACTCCTTTCACATGACTTATTGACGGTGGCAGTATATACACGTCTTCTTCTACAGAGACGACTACCAACGTACACTTTCTTATCGGAATTAAGCCAATCGGTTGTAGACTTGGATAGCGAACAGTGCTATTCACTCTGTGTTGAAACAAATTCACCAGTTGTAAAGTGATATTAAAAATATACTAATATTAAAAATTATATAAAATGTTGGTTATTCAAACTATAAAATGTTTCGGTGTAATCACAATCATGTGTCTTTCTTAAGTGATTTGAAAATATAATTTATGGCATAGTAATAGTTAACAAAGTAACCAGAGACAATCCGTCCTTGGCAGTTTTGAGTGTTGACAAATTGTGTACAGTAAAATGTTACAGAACTAGAAAATCGTGGTCAGACACATTTACAGACTCTACAGACAGATTCTTCACATTTTAGAATGTTGACAATGAATGGAATCAGTGAGAAAACCTGTTTATTCAGAGAAGCATATATTTAGCATTCCTTTTCTACCCTTGATTCTTCTTATCCATACACAGTATACAGTAGTAGGCCACAGTGCATTGTAGGAATTGAAGCACTGCAATTACAGTGAAGTGCTTAGGGAGGCAGTGTTGAGCTTAAATCAAGCCAAATAATATGATCACATTTAAAATATTACCTTTAAATGTGAAACTGTTTGTAAACCAGTATCCTTTCCACTGTCAGGACAATAAGCATTAGTGTTGGTCAGTCAGTATTAAATGGACGGAAACAGGTAAAATAACAAACTTTGTTTTGATCCAAAATACCCAGTGTACATCCAATATAGGTCAAGTTTGTAACCAGTATGTACAGTAAAGGTGTCTTCTGTTACACTGAAATAAATAACCTGTATCATTAACTTGATGAAATCCTATTAACAATTTGGACAAATACTTTTTAAGTAAATGTTACTGCTGTAATATCAAGTACAACTCACATGCCAGTATCAAGCTCAATAAAACAAACTTCACACTAAGCTTAACATCTCTGAAAATATTTAGTAAAGTTACTTCAGTATATTATATATTAAATTATAATTATCTAAATTGACTAAGTCATACAACACTTTTCTTAAGAATGTTACAACGAAAAAACAAAGAGAATGATACAATGGAACTTGAACAGAGAAAATACAACAATAAAATGGATGAATTATACAAATATAGGAATATTCAGGGTAAATACGAGCCTATTACAATAACCATTGAAAACTTTCATAAAAATACGATTTTTAAAAGGGATTTAAACCAGCTGAGGACATTAGAGCAGCACAGGGGATACTTCCGCTTGATTCCCACTGTGCCAGTATATCTGAAAACTCTCCCTGACATTTCCAGCAGTGCCAGTGTCACAGAGGACCTGGATCCGCGGTCTCTGAGGACAGACTCCTCGGTATGCTCAGGAGAGATTGTTCTCATGGCAGCCGCGTTTTTCAGGACTTAGGAGTCTTTGTCTGGCCATCAACAAAAGCCCTTGGATTACTGGCAAGGCAGGCTGCACAGTGCAGCTGCGTGCGTGTACGGGCAGGTCCGAGGAATGACTGGAGCTCCGTTGGGCTAAGCAGCTCGAAAAAATGCAGTTTGGTGAGATTGCACGGTCAGGAGGGAGAGGAGGGGAGGAGAGGGGAGAGTAGGGGGACAGGTGGTGAGAGCATGGAGGGAAGCTAAATGAATACTTCAAAACACCAAACAATCTGTGTGAAATGACAGGACCTGTGTGTTTTTTATCACATCCACAACAGAATAAGATATTGGTTAAAGCAAAAGCTTCCACAATCACACATTGAATTCTCTGACCCCACTTTCCACTACACACACACACACACACAGGCCTACCTGTACCTGAAAAGCACATTCCACTTTGCAGGTCAACAACAAAACAGAGGGATTTCGGGGAGTTTTGATTGGCTCCAACCAGCCAATCTGAACGCAGGGAGGCGGTCGCAGGGAAGCCACTGAACCTATCTGCACTCACCTGAGACTTTACCTGGCTGCGCTCAGAGCCAGCCTCCCATTACCTTTCCAATACAATCCATTACTGAAGCGCATTGTGTCCCAGCAGCAGCCAAGGCGTGTATGTGTGTGTTTGGCTCCAAAGACTCAAGACAAAGAACAGGAATCATGGCCGTGGCGAATTTCCACTACATCACTCGGATGAGCAGTGGCTTCAAGGTCTACATTTTAGAGGGTAAGTCCAATAATGACTTTTCTTTTATTGTCTTATTTTGCTTCATGACTGTGGATACTTGTACTTGTTTTGTAGATCAGTCGGATTGAGTCCCTACTATTAATATTATCTCACATTTGATTGTTAGTTATATATAGGAGTAATGTAGGTATTTTGGTACCATTCTTGCAATTATAAGTTTGTTCTTGTCTATTTCTATGTAAGTACACTCAGAGGAATTCAAAAGTGGAGTAAAATACATTTGAATGTGTACACACACGGCCAAAAAAAGCCAGTTCTAATTCTGATTAAGCTATTGGTGTACTTTTAAGTGACATCTCCTTTTGTTCTGCGATATCTATATTATACAGTTAGAAATATATATATAATCAGGTGACTGTTATAGAAAACATACTAAAACATTCATGTTCAACTTCAAAAATATATCATAACAATCCTGAATACATTCAGCTTTGTCATAAAGACAAGATAAGTATATATGAGGACATCAACTCAGCATTAGGCCTCTCTAGTCATATATACTTATGGCTGCTCAAGGCTAAATTGTGATTCTATAAATTGGGTTGTGTCTTATTACCAGGCTGTGTTTCTGTTCCATGTTTTGTAAAATAAGACTAAACGCAGCAAAGCAGAAGGTCAGGCTGCGTATTCACTCTGCTAATAAGGAAGAAATATCTACGCCTGAGGCATTAGAAAATCAGCATAGGTGTGGTTAAAACACCCCCCCCTCCTCCTCCTCAGTGGCACCCTGTGTGAAGGAGCAGCACACAGGTGTTGAACTGCCCTGTTTGGCCTTAAGGAAATGGGTATTGGAGCGAGCAGCTAAAGACACTGTTGACAACTTTTTCCTTTGTATTATAATTCACAGCTGATCACCCACTGTGTCAGCTCTCTAAAGTGGGAGGTGTCGGTGTGGGGAGATGTTATCCAGCATTGAATGGCCAATTTGAATTTAAATGACTCCTCAAATCGATGTGGATTCTCAAGTGTGAACTGAGCATACAGTCAAACAATGCTGCTGCCGCTACATCTCCAGACAGGGCTCTGTGTTTGGACTGTATGCATGACTGTTTTGAACATGTGTGTGTGTTGACGCCACAACTGGTTTGGGTTATTCCTACTGTTGTGCGTAGAAAGTGAAAGACCAACATTTGCATAAAAAGAAACAGTGCTTGTGAGACCAACTTCGTGGCCTAGATTGTAAGGCATATGTCACTCATTCAGCCTGTCGCTGACATCACCAGCTTCTTTTTCGATGTGTTTCAACTTGTGCACTTGGAAGAATCCACAGTGTGTCTTTGTGTGTTCACCTCGATGGACCTTTCACAGACGGGTGCCGCCCAAACCAGGGTCAATCAATGAGCCTAAGGCCATTAGATGTGCCGCATCTCATGATAACAATACGTGCCGGCTGTGCCCATTCGTCCATGTGATAGGGCTGAATGCCAACATTATGCAGAAAAACAACGTTTACCGTTAGCCGTGAATCAGCTGAGCTGTAACCTTCACTGATCAGGTTAATCAAGTTCTACAGCTTAACGGAGTTTACAATTAACGGTGACAAAATATTTTCCCATGAAAAGCAGTCCTGCAAGTTGATGTCCTGGATCACAACAAGCAGTTACTCATCGCTGAGTGTCACACAATGTCATCAATGTAGTAAATCCATCAGTGCCAGTAAATGACTGATTTAAAAAAGTGAAGCAAGTATTAAATTGCTCTACCTGTGGTAATGGTTGAGTTTGTATTCATCTTATTCTAATCCTGCACTTTCCTTTTGTATTTTAGGTCAGCCCCACCTTAGAAGCGAAGACAGGTACAGACACATGACCAATGACCGGATTCGAGGCCCAACAGTGTATCCAGTCAAACGCAAGCGCAGCCATGAGAGAGGTCTCACACTGGAGGAAAGGTTGGTGAATGTGGCTTATTTCTGATGATATTTCAACATTGAAAAATAATGCTGATCAGAAACAATATCTGTCAATGAGATGTGACCTTTTTCTGATGATCTGCTTTTCCAGGCGGGAGAGAGTGCTCAGCAGAAACAGTGCCAAAGTGGCCCAGAGAACAGCACCAGCACCGGCCGTGTTCAACAGCCCACAGAGCCCCACATCCACCTGGAGTCCGACGCCCAGCCCCCTGCCCGCCCACATGTACTATGCCCCCATCATGGACGAGCCGCTCGCCCTCATCAAGAAACCAAGAAAAGACCCAGAAAACACAGAGGAGAAGTCTCCAAGCAGCGCCGCCACTCAAATCCAGGTAATTCATCGGGAAAATCTGTGTGTGATATTCTCAGGGAAGAAGGATGCCTGGTCTGTCAGGGCCTGTGAAGAGTGGGTTTTACTGTATGACCCTTTGTGTAGCTGCAGGCTACCCACAGCAGTGGTACATCTCCCCAATCTGCAGTCAGTGAATCCATAACTCCCCAAGTCATTCCCCTTCCCAGTGGAGGGCGCACAGGCCTCAGCTTGTCCGAGCTATGCTATCCAGCCGGATTCAGGGAGAAAATGTGAGCAATGGAGGGAGGAATGTCATCAACAAGACCAAACAGACAGCTCTCTCTTTGACCTGTTTATGCCGCCACACTGGGAGTGATCTCACCCTCATGGCCAAATCCAACCAGTTGATTCGGTTTTTTTAAAATAATTTTCCCATTCGTTTTCCAACCGAACTTGGTGTGTTGTTTTTCCTGTACGTGCACAGTCAGGTTTAGCCAGCTAAGTTTGTGGGAAGAAAAGAAAAAACAAAGAAAGCTTATTGTTTTCCTGTGATTAGATAATAAAAAGATTAATAACCCATCTCTTTTATTTTGTCTTAACAGATGCGTCCCTCTGTGATCACCTGCGTGTCTTCACTGAGAAACCCCTCCGGCAGGTCTGAGGTCCACAGGAGCCACACATCAGGTCAGTCTCACGCTCTTTCGAAAGAGCTCCTTCTCCAGACGGTCACTCCCTCATCGTCACACACATCCACTCACTTTCACTGACTCACTGAGGCGTGTGTTTGACGCTCTGACGTTTCTCCTCTCTTCTCCAGGTGCTTCCAAGAGCAGTTACGATCACGTGGTCGACGAGCATTTCCAGAGGAGCCTGGGCATGAACTACCAGAAGGCCCGCTCCCAGCAGCTCTCCATCAGCGTGTCCGTCGACGACCACTTCGCCAAGGCCTTGGGAGACAAGTGGCTGCAGATCAAGTCCAAGTCATCCTCCTGCTCCTCCACACCTCCCAGCAGTCCGAGTGTCACCCACTCCCCAGCCCACAGCCACAGCCCCAACCAGTCCCGCAAAGAGTCCGCCAGCAGCTCGTCGCCAACCTCCAGCCACTGGTCCGTCAACTAGAGCAAATATGACCCATGACACCGGGAGGAAAGTGGACTTTCAACATTTCACTGCGTGCAGCTCTGCTTCTCGAGCGATGGAAAAGCCCATGCTAGTGTAGAGAGGGCGGGCTAACAGATGCAGGGGCGCTAGTGCAACCGTGGGCCTGTGTTTCCAAATGCTTATGACACTCTGATGCAGACAGATGTAGCATGAAAACGTTTTGTTTTGTTACATTTTGATCCTCTGCTTGTCGATAGCGTCTCAATACCTGAGATACTTTAGATGGTGATGTGGGGTGATTGAGAAATCAGCCAAAAAATCCTTTACATTTCTTTGTGTCATTCTTTAAATGCCACCGTTTCATTGTATTATATTTATATTCTGATACACGTGGGCTCCTTATAGTCTGAATGACTAATGCTTCAATGACCTAACTGCTGTATAATAACATGATTGTAAGCTGTACATAAAGCAAAGACTTTTTAAAAGAAACAATAAAATCTCAAAAATACTTTTAATTTGTTTGTCAATGCATATTTGTACAGTGTCCTCTGACAAAACTGTCAAAAGAAACATTGGAAAACGGGTGAAAACTTTATTATAATTGTAAGAATTGTTCACAAAACACTTACACTTTGTTCAGAACTAGGCTTGTGGTGCACCAGACAGAATTTGAGCAGTGAGTCAGTGTGTGTCTGCAAAACGTCCGGCGCAGACATTGCATTTTACACTGGGTTGTTAAGGGGAAATTAAATGGATGCATGAGTAACACGTTTGGGACTTTTTCCCGTATACGTTTGAGGGAAAGAGAGGCTGCGTGTCCCAGCAGGCACCAGGCCTTGTGCTCTGACATTCCTGTCTCCTGAGAATATGACTCTGTAAGATCCTACAGATCCAGTTTGGCAAGGGATAGGAGGGGGGGAAGTGGGGAAGGAAGGGTTGGGCCACCGTTTGAACGAGCATGAGAACCAGCCATGCTCCTCAGTTTACAAGTTCGGTCTTGTCTAACTCAAAAATATAATGTGCAAAATATTTTGGGGATTTCAAAACTTTCAAAGTAGAGAGTTTGTCAAGTAAGTGGTTTACTGCCTGAAGGTTCTGAAAAGCTCAACTTCTTTGGAGGACAGTTTGAAGACATCGAGGGTGAGAATTCTGCAAATAAAGATGTTTTAACATTAAAAATAATCAAGGTGAGGCATTAAATATGATAAACTAATGTCAGTGGAGGGTTTGAGATGAGAGGAAACCTCTCAAACTCCACTTTCAAAGTCACACAAAGTTCTTATGAAACGCATGTGGCAGCAAACCCATATATAAAAAAGCCAATGGGGTTCAAACTAGTGACTATTAATGTTTCCCTGATTAAACAGGTATTTCCACATGGAGTGTATTTCTGGCATGTCTAACCTGAAGAGGGACATTGGGGCCACCTAGAGGCCATGACTGAATAATGGTCTCATATAAAGCACAACAACTATAAGCTCGGGTCTGAAGGTGAACTTGGTAAAAATAAATACGTATGTATTTTAGACTGAGAAATCATAGGTAACAAAGACAGAGAGAAATGGGGGGCGAAAATACCAGAAGGAGACGACAACAGGTTCCTTCACAAGCTTTGAAATCCACTTCATATACAGTATTGTGTGTTTTTCATGTGTTAAAAATAGTTTATGATAACTATATGAGGAGTCTATGTTTAAAAATATTTAGCAAATTTAGAAAGTGTTGATAAATACACATTGTTTTTGCCATGTAATATGTAAGTTTTCTGTTTAAGATACTAAAAAGTGCTCAGCTCTTGTGCATAAGTTTTAAATACCGGTTGGAATATGCGGCACACAACATGACCATGAGAATGTGATGAGGAAAACTTCTCATGCTGCTAAAAAACAGGTTAATTACAATTCCCGAATACCTCGAATGCAACACAAAACAACATTTATCTTGGCTTTACTGTAGCAGTAGTAATTAAGGTTTGCATCACAAAGCAGAGGATTGGCCGAGCCCTCTGGGAAAGCGAATGCCCTTTGTCTCTTGTGTCGAAAATAAAGTCACTGTCAACACACAAAAAGACATTTAGAAAGTAATCAAGAGAAGCAGTTCTAATCTCATGAATGGGATGACTGTGTTGACTGGTTGTGACCGGCTCCAAAATCTAACGCACCGCGCCCGAGCTCATAGGCCGCAGGTCAGTGAGGCCCTGCTCCTATTGGTTTGGTCCCAAGTTCCAGTAAGGCTCAAGTTACAGCAGGACTGCTACGCTACCGCCTGTCTATCAGGCAGGTTTTCCGGTTTCTCAAGAATTAGCTCCTATGTAGCAAGAACATGGTGCAACTGTGCAGGGTGAGCAAGGATGTGTACGTCAGCAGGAAAAATGGCAATCACACATTGACTATTATTTTCAGTTGAGCCCTCCTGGAGTTTTTCATAGAACACTACATCTCCTTTCCTTGTTTTCCTGTCAAGTTTACATCTTCTGTTACAGTAGTAGTACAGTAGTTCGTCTTTAGGGCACGTCTTTAATGCCTATTTCTGTTGTGTTAAATTACTTGCCCTTTTTATTTGCACACGGAGCTGGGAGATACGCAATTTTTGCTCACTTGGACTAGTTAGTCTAGAAGGGGCCTTATTGTTATGTGGAGGAAGACGCCTGACTAATGATGAGAAGGATTTGGCCATTTTATTAGATTATGATGATCAATCAACTTGGTTTTATTCCGCACAGCAAGCAAAGTACAACTTCTTACAAATATGTCCCAAAAATTACTGGATTCTAACTGTTCATGAACATTGAATGCAAAAATCTAAATACATTTTATTGTATTGTATCACGTTGTATTCTGCGGTGTCGTATTGTATTAAAGAAGTAGTATCAAATTCCTTTAATAAATAAATTATGCCAGAAAAAGATAAGAATTTAAAGTAAAGATGACATGAAGCAAATCATACAGAGTAAATATCATGTAAAAAGGAGTTAATAATCAACAGGGCAACAACTCCCTTTTTGTTTTTAAATATCAGTGTCACCATCTATGTTCAAAGAAAAACGTTCCACACTAGAACTTCAACATTTCTTCATCTAGAACTATCAGCTCGTAGTCGCACGCCTCCGCCAACCAGTCAGCCTGCAGTTTCCACCCATGAGAGTCTGGTAGTATATAAGATATATAATTTTAATCTTTTCAGGATATTCATATAATTCCTTATGAATTAAATTATAAAATGTACTTTGTCATAATAACTTCATTGAACTCTTGAGTTATGCCCTGTGAGGTCACACTGACAAGAGCCTTAATCATAGAATAGTCATAACAGATTTACTGAAATTTCCACAAGGCGTTCCTGATATACCACGTTGACAAAATGTAAGGTCACAGTGACCTTTGACCTCTATGATCAGATCAGGTCATCTTTGACTCAAACATTTCTGCCACAACGTCAGGGTTTCCCTCAAGGTGAAAGGTGTTGTATTCACGAGGCCACAAACAAGAGTTACAAGGTCACAGTGACATTGACCTTTGACACCAGTTCATTAGGTTCAAAAGAAACTCATCAATCATTCAAGTGGAAGGGGATTTGTTGCAGTAGCTATATATTTGGACCGTATAGAGGTGTATATATATATATTCATACAGTATATATGACATGATCTGACTTGTGTTGGATCCCGCTGCTGTGGTTACATGTATGTGTCAACATGGGCCTGGCACGCATCCACTCAGAGTTTGGTGCTTCCTCCACCATTCACGTTTCACTCCAACCTGTCACATGCTTTTAGAGAGGTCAAAATATTCCGCACGAGAGGCGCTTGTGCATATAGTCACAGAACCAAAAGACATCATCTTCCAGCAGGCTCCAAATAAATGAGTAATGAAGAGGAACTTATCAGCAGATCTGGAGGCACTGTAGCATTTCAGAGACGACTCAGTTCTGCTGACGCCGAAGGCTGCATGACACTCCGGTGGAGTTTCTCTGGAAAGTGACTACACATGGGGAATAACAGGTTGATCAGTAACGCGATTTGAGGCTGTTCACGTTCTGCTCGGCCACACTTGCTAAATGAGCTAAACACGCCATAAGTGACTTGCCATAGTTTCAGCTTTGATGCAGTGTGAGCATAGTGTACTAATTAACTAATTTATTTATTCATAAAGTTTTGGCAGACATGATTTTACATTAATATGTTTAAATAAATAAAGCGATGAACCAACATAAGACTACTATCATTCTTGTTCTATTGGACTATATCTTCTCTTGGCATTGGTGTGCATGACATATTGCATATGGCCACTAGATGGCACTAGAGTAAAGGGCATAGTTTTTTATTCAAATAAAAATATCATTGAGGGGGTCTTTGTGTAACACAGTGCTCCTCAGTAATAGATGTTGATCCTTGTTTTTCTTGTTTGTAGATATTCATAGTCAAACTATACATAGTATCCAGGAATATAACACTGATTATATAACAATAATAAAACCTTGATTACAATAAACACACCAAGTCCTGAAATATTTCTCATGTTTCTTCAGTAAACAGAAAGAAAAGTTATATTTTGACAAAACAATAGATAGCTGTGCTTCTCCATGGTGACCAAAAAACATCATTTGAGGATTTGGGGTTCATCTACTGTAAAGCAACATAATCCCAGACAACCGTAATTATTTCCCCCCTCTGTCAACACATGAGCTAAACATTAGCTTTAGGCAGTGGTGGTCTCATGACCGGTCTGCAGAGGCGTGTTCTCACCCGGCTTGTTATATAAAGCAACCAGTACTAAGGCTGGACTCCACACGGTGCAGGCTACTGGACTCCCAGTCTCCTCTGACTGACAGCTGCTGGTATCATCCTCTCTCTCTTTCTCTCTCACACACACACACACACACACACGCACACTCAAACACACACACACACTCACACACACACACACACACACACACACACACACACACACACACACACACACACACACACTCACTTGACTGCTGCTGCTGCTTCTCCTGGTTCACAGTCTGACCGCAGGGCACACACACTCTCCCTCTGGCCTCACACGTGAGTATATTTTCTCTGTCTTTCTTTCACCTTTGTTCCTTTTGTTGTGTTGTCACTCCTCAATCTGAATTATGCAAGAGAAGCTAAGCAGATTAACATGCCGTTATTTTCTATACTGGTGCTGAATTGGCCCACATTAACTTAACTGCTGACTGTCCATACTAGAGCGCCTTTTTGAAGTCCTACGTGGATTTATTTGTGATTTTCACCATATTACTGGAAGTTTAGAGGCTTTTTTATTGTTCAGAAACTCTCTGTGTGCACCAGAAGAAAGTTGAATGAAAGTATAACTCAGAAACATAAGACAAGGCTTTAAGACATAAGAATCAAGTGTAAGATTTTACTTTTTAAGTATTACCTATCACTGGTGTTAAATCTTAGGAAATCCTATTAAAATTCTGGAGGAGATTAAGCACTTAAAAGTGTGGTGAAGTTACTGTGAAGTCTGCAGCTTAAATCCAATATGAGTATGTTGTAATCACATATTTAACACCTCTCAGACTGTACTTCTAATTCGGGCATACTGACATTTGTAACACCTGGAAACAAGTGAGTGAAAGTATATAGAATCTTCTTCCTGTTTCTGTAGTTAGAACTAATTTAATGATTGGACCAAAAAGAAGAAATACTACAGCTCCTTAGTTCAGACCCTGACTCCATCTCATGTCATGATTAACTCCACAGCCTCCTGTTGAGACAGAAAACTCCCCAGCTACAGCGATTCAATGCCTGACTATAGCTCACACCCGTAATGATGTAATACTGATATAAAACACTTCATCATCATCTCAACTTCCCTCTGCCACCGCTCAATAAATAATCTGCTGTTTGTTCCTGTCAGTTAGTTTTTGTGTGACTGAACTTTGCCCTTTTGTTGTGGACATAGTGTATGAGGAATATTAACCAGTAACTCACTTTGTTTCCACAGTGTGTATCCTCAGAGGCTGCCTGTCACAATGGATCCCTCCCCTATCTCTATGATCTTTCATTTTATGATGAAGCCTGCAGACAGACCCCGTATACCTAGCTAGCAATAGATTTTAATTTCCTCCCATAAGCTCTTTGAGAAGGGGACTAAGGGGTTATTTAATCCCTTTTCTGGTCAAAATTTAATTACAACCTCATAGGTCACCCATTAATTTGAAACCGGTTTAATTAAAAGAAACTATAAATAATGGATACAACTACACTAGCAACACTGGCTGCTGCTGCCACTGTGGCTGTGGCCACGCAGGCGGACATGTCAGGCTACCTGTGGCTCGTGGTGGTCGGCTTCATCATCGCCTTCGTCCTGGCCTTCTCTGTGGGGGCAAACGACGTGGCCAACTCCTTTGGTACGGCAGTGGGCTCTGGGGTGGTCACCCTGCGCCAGGCCTGCATCCTGGCCAGCATCTTTGAGACGGTGGGCTCCGTGCTGCTGGGGGCCAAAGTCAGCGAGACCATCCGGAATGGTATCATTGATGTGCAGATGTACAACGGCTCAGAGCATGTCCTCATGGCGGGATCTATAAGTGCAATGTTTGGTAAGCTGTATGTATATAAATATATATATAACAATTCTATCAGTGCATTTTCAGGTTATGAGCTCAGGCCTCCATCATGTTTTTGTGCCACAGGCTCTGCTGTGTGGCAGCTGGCTGCTTCGTTCCTGAAGCTCCCCATTTCTGGAACCCACTGTATTGTTGGAGCTACAATTGGTTTCTCCATGGTGGCCAGAGGTCACCAAGGGGTCAAATGGATGGAGTTACTGCGCATTGGTGAATATATTAGTTTCCTGTTCATTTGAAAACAAGTATGTGTTGAATCTGAAATAGGAGTGATGCTAAAATCTGATAAATGTCTTTTGCTGCATCCAAAGTGTTGTCCTGGTTCCTGTCACCTCTGCTGTCGGGTATCATGTCGGCTATTCTCTTCTACTTCATTAGGAGATTCATTCTCAACAAGGTGAGATATTTCTATCCAGTTAACCTGGTTAATAAGAGTACAGCAGTTTGAAGTTACAGTCGCTAAAAGATGTTTTCAGATCCAGTAGCCAACCAAAGTATACAAATACTCTAGTACAAGTAGAGGTCATTCACTAATGATTATACCTTAACAGTACAGAAATACCATTATCAAATGGTACTTAATGCCTCAAAAGAAAAATACTTATGTCAAAAAATGACTCAAATATAATTATCTCACATTATTTGAATACTGCTGCATCAGTGCTTAAATAAGATTTTACTTCTGTATTTAATGGTAGTCCAGTGATTCTTAACTTGGACTTATTTTTTGCTTTATGTGAAGTATTGAAAAACTTAATTTCTTTGGCAATTAAAAAAAAATGATCTATGGATTTCATGAAAACTGATTTCTCCAGGCCGACCCTGTACCAAACGGCCTCAGAGCTCTCCCCGTCTTCTACGGCATCACCATGGGCATCAACCTGTTCTCCATCATGTTTACTGGAGCACCAAGTGAGTATGACATCCACTCACCCGTGCTCCTTTTGGCTCTCGCTCACTGCACTTACACAGCGGCTCCCTGACAATCTTCCTAGGACAAAATTAGGTGGAGACAAAAAGTGAGGAGAAATGTTTCACATATGTTTGAAATAACTCTCAGGCATTTTTAGTTTTCATTCCTCAACTAAAATATTTTTTCTCTTAATCCAGAGATATAAAATCTTTTTCATTTCAATTATGGCATTTTTGTACCTACGACACAAGTTGGATTCAGCTATTAATGTTTGCGAAAAATACAGATTCTACTGTTTGTCCTTTTGTTTGTGGCTCAACTGCTTTTGTCACAAGACAAATCAGGTAAGCTGTATCTGCGAGGCGGCAATTTAATACTGTCATGGTAACCTGAGTGAGTTCTGGCAGTTACAGCACTTTTGCTATTCTGTGAAGGAATAAAAGAAAAGTGAAATATTACACGTGTGCTGAACACTGTGTACTGTGATCATTTTATCATTATGCTGCAAGGCTGGTCTGTTTCTCACAATCTGATTGGTCTCTCTCAATGGCATTGCTATCTGCATGAACATATTGAGACACAGGATCCAGGAATTATGTTTTTTTTAAATGGTAAAGATATTGAAAAGTTGTCGTATTTGTATTTTCTCTATTTGGAATTATAAAATGATACATATTACTTGTTGCTGTGCTTCTAAACTAAGCCAAAGTGTAAATGAATGCATCAGTCATGACATTTTCTCTCGCTCACTAGAAAAGGACCAGATGGACATTCTGATGAATAAATGAAAGAAACAGTCCAGTGTCTGTTTGTCCTTATCTCAGACAAAGTTCTGTCTCATGTCCCTTTCTTGTGTGCGCAGTGCTGGGTTTTGACAAAGTGCCATGGTGGGGCACACTGTGCATTTCGCTGGGCTGTGCCTGTCTCACTGCTCTGGTCGTTTGGTTTGTCGTCTGTCCGCGCCTCAAGAAGAAAATCAAACGTGAGTCCAAAAGCACTTTTGTGGCGAATATGATTTTTTGAAGTTTAATTTGCACAAACCAGCTGGTATAAGCCGCGTCTACCATGTGACATACTCACTCACTATTATTATAATGTGCTTCAGGAGAAATCGCTCCTGCTCCATGTCAAACTCCACTAATGGAGAAGAACTCCTGCAAACCTGCACCAGCAGAGCAGCCGTCAATCCCACATGAGCCTCAACCCCAGTCCCCCCCACCAGACACTCAAGTGGTGGCGTTTAAACTTGGAGGTTCAGAGGATACTGATCTGGACAACAATGACATGGAAACCAAAGACCTGGATCTCGGCGGGGGTGAGGAATGAATGTCTTGTTGTTATAGTCATGGAAGTATAATCACAAATAATCCAGATTGAATAGTAAACATATGATTTTCCAAGGTCTGAACGGCAACGTTGGCCCCATGGTGATCACTGACCCCCACAGCGGACGCTCTCACACCATCCACAAGGACTCGGGCCTGTACAAAGACCTGCTCCACAAGCTCCACGTGGCCAAGGTGGGTGACTGCATCGGTGACAGTGACACAGAGGAGCGGCCCATCAGGAGGAACAACAGCTACACCTCTTACACGATGGCCATCTACGGCATCCAAGGAGAGCCTAAACCCAAGGACCTCGACGGTGGGCTTCAGAGAAGGCCGAGGGTG
Source organism: Pseudopleuronectes americanus (assembly GCA_038501795.1). Classification (NCBI taxonomy): domain Eukaryota; kingdom Metazoa; phylum Chordata; class Actinopteri; order Pleuronectiformes; family Pleuronectidae; genus Pseudopleuronectes; species Pseudopleuronectes americanus. The sequence goes on along the minus strand of CM076718.1, from coordinate 17,009,366 downwards.
GACAGCTACAGCAGCTACAGCTCAGCGGTGACCTGCGGGAGCACAGTGCAGGAAGGGAATGTGACCCAGGAGACTGCCGTTGTCCCGGCTGAGGTGGAGGATGAGCTGGAGGTGGACCAACCAGCTGTCTCGCTGCTTTTCCAGTTCCTGCAGATCCTCACCGCGTGCTTTGGCTCCTTTGCTCACGGAGGGAATGATGTCAGGTAGGTGTCCGTTATTTTTCTCTTTGTATGTGAGTAATGAACATTCAGAAGATTCACATTAACACATTTTCCTCTGTAGCAATGCAATCGGCCCATTGGTGGCTCTGTGGCTGCTGTACGACAGTGGCTCTGTGGTGTCCAACACCCCCACACCCATCTGGCTGCTTCTGTACGGAGGAGTGGGCATCGTGGCCGGTCTGTGGGTGTGGGGTCGCAGGGTGATCCAGACCATGGGCAAGGACCTTACCCCTATTACCCCCTCCAGGTACGCCACATCCTTATAACCTATAACATCCCCAACAAATCTGATACACATGATAGATAAAACAGGAGTATTTCTTTCTTCCATTCTAGTGGTTTCAGCATCGAACTATCTTCAGCCATCACGGTCGTTGTGGCCTCCAACATTGGTCTTCCTATCAGCACAACACATTGCAAGGTAAACCTCAACCTGACAGAGTCATGTCAAAGTCAGAAAACGGATCAGTGTATTATTTATATTGTATTTGTATTGAACACAGGTGGGATCTGTGGTGGCCGTGGGATGGCTGCGCTCCAGGAACGCCGTGGACTGGCATCTGTTCAGGAACATCTTCATCGCCTGGTTTGTCACGGTTCCTATCTCGGGCCTGATCAGCGCTGCCATCATGGCTCTCTTCACATATGTTATCCTGTGAGTTCTCTCCGGGTCACTTCAGCTGACAGAGTCGAGCTCGTCTGAAGGACCGATGAAACCGCACGAATGAACAGGTTCCATCTGGTCTCTGTCAGCGATGTATATTTGATCATTCAAGGTCATTTCAAGGTCAAGCCAGTGAGATTATCTCATGAATGTTGGAGGATAAAATCCACTATCCAAAGTCTTTCATACTGTGTATCACTTTGTACATTTGTATAAAAAACATATGTTTTAAAAATCCAATAATTCAAATGACAGTTATGTTCTATGTTTATGTATTTGGATATAATAAAACAAGGCGCTGCTTGATTTTAAGAGGTTTCAGTTTTTTTAATTTATTAAATATTTTCCATGATATAAATGCATCTATATATAAAGCGTTGATCCTGCATCACATCCGGGGCCACCACCATCGCCGTAAAGCCACTGATCAACAGTTGTGGTTCAATAAGGTAGACATCTTATTTCAGTGGTAATTTCCAAAAAGACTAAAGATAAAGAGATTGAATGAAGAGTGAAATCTGCTCATTGAATCGATTTTAATCTCATTTTAATCTCCTTGTCTTCCTGATTTGCCTTTAAAAGTTCTACTATCACAAGAAGTGACGTCTTCATTGTGACATATCAGAATAAAACTGATGAGTCACATTGTCATTAAAAGAGAAAAGATAAATCTAATGTGCATTGCCTGATCAAATTGCCACTCATAGAAACAGCTCCCTGTCTCACCTGCAGTAGCTTTGTGGTGGCATAATTGTAAATAGTTGGATTTTAAATTGAACCATTATTGCCAATTAGTTAAATATTAAGTAGGTTCAATTCATATGGATCAAAAATGTTTAGGTTATTTTCCCTCACTGTGCAATAACCTCTAACTCTGGAGAGCTGGATCCCACAGTAACGTCCTCAAAGATGAACACAAGCTCACAGTAGAGATGAGCTTTGCTGTAGGAACACCGAAGAGACACATGGTGGCGATGTTCTAAAGGTATCTGCTGTCACTGGTAGGATTAGAAGGGAACGTGCCCTATCACTGCTTCTCTTGTGATTTGCCAATTCTTAAATATACTCCTTTTGATGATTCTGTACAAACCGGATCCTCTACTCCTCATATCTAACATCTGACAGACTGTGCTGAGATCAACCTTAAATTGCTTTATGTGTCCAGTAAATATCTGCTGCTCTGTAAACCTGGATAGGTTTACCTTTACTTTGCAACGTTATACAGGTTCATAGATTTATTTTATAATCAATCCTTTTTCCCATGAGCTTTTTTATCTTTAGCTGTAATGATCCACAGAAACAAGTCATATCACTTTAGTGATGGAAAACTTCTCATTGGCTGGATTCATGTATTACAGGTACATTTTCTATGTTTTCTACGTACATAGATGGGAGAGATTATTGGCTCCACTAAACTGTGAAAATGATATTTATACAGTAACACATAATATGTTGTGCAATTAATAGACAAGCCTAGAACTACAGATAGACGAAAAGTAGGCTTAAAAGCCTGTAGAATAAAGGTATTGATGTATTTTTATATTAATCAAACAACAATCTTAATTTGTATAGCATTGTTCATACAACTAATGTAACTACCTTACAGGATGAAATACTCCCTCCTACTCCGTCCATACCCAGAGCAGAACAATATTAACAGGAAGTGAGGAAATCCTCTGTTGAGTCTCATAAATTTAAAATGAGGAAACACCAAAGACAAGTAAACAAAGAAAGACAAAATTATGAAGATAAAAATAATAACCCACAAAAAAATGAGGAAAAGACAAAGATAAAATGATTAAGCGTGAATTTAAAGTAGATAAAATAATAATGAAGAGATCCAGATCTGACGGTAAACAATATTTTTCCAGTTGATAACAATAATTTGACAGTTGACATTACATAATGACTAATCCCATCAGAGCCTGTTAGAGTAATTAAAGACCCACAAGGGATTGAGGAGAGAAGCTCTTCCAGCTGATAATGTCAATAGATGCCTGCAACTGACATATGATTGGCAGGTGTATTTATTGGGAGGTATATCAAATCTTGATCAATCCAACTGGAAGGCCAATCAGGGAGAACTATTCTCTCATTGGAGTTTATTCATTCTCCGGATTTCAAAAATGTTTCCGATCCATAGCAGCAGATGATGCTTTTCACTTATAGAACGTTGATATTAACCTAAAGTGAGCAAGGGCAAACCTCGATGTTTCCACAAATCAATAAGCGTAAGCATCCGTTTCCCTCATCCATGAAATCATCTATGACATATTCATTCAGACATTTATCCTTGTTTGCATTAACAACATCTGCCAATGGTCAGATTCATTGGACAGTATCTCTATACTGAATATATGACATAGATCAGCACTACATAGAAAACAAACTAACTAAACTATCTACATATAAAACAAAGGTCATTGTCAAACTCCAAACATCCAAATGTACAGTTAAACTTACATTCATCACTAGTTTATCCAACCTGGATCGTCTGCTTCTAACAAAGCCATACATTTTTAAGTCAACACAGTTGTTTTTTAATACAGTGCTGAAAAGAGGCATGACAGAGGCACATGAGCAGGATCCTCACACAGCTTCAGCTCTTATGAAAAAGTAAGCACGTGCTCTTTCTGCTAATCTGTGAACCCATGACACAGTATTGTCTCTGTCTGCGTCATCTGAGAGGTTCATGCTGCAACTTGTACAGTTACAGTATCACAAGGTGAAGTCTCTCTGAAGCCTGTGTAAGGCACCAACATTGATTCTGAGGGAATTCAATAATTATTTAGTTTACACACATATATCAAATATATGTATATACAGTACGCTTACGTGCGTTTGTGTGTGTGTTTGTGTGTGTGTGTGTGTGTGTGTGTGTGTGTGTGTGTGTGTGAGTGTGCAAAATAATAAACACTATTCAGTTGGTTCACTGGCCAACAAGGGGTTTTATTTTGAAACCAGACACCGGAAGTTGTGCACTTTTGTTTTGGTGTAATTGATACTTTGGATGTTATTCAGCAGCTGACCACACATACAGGTGCGCCTGCACATCTGTGCGTAATTTGCGTGCGGTGAGAATCGCGTGTGTCCGCCGTGTGAATGCGTGATGTTTGGCGAGAGATAGAAATTAGCGTGTACGGCGGGGTGGCACGCGTTCACTCAGACAGCGCGCACCAACAAGCTGCTGTGGAGTGGAGCTGATCCCCGGGAGCGGAGGGACGGCTCGGTTCTCTGCAATAACACCGGAGGAGCTGCAGGAGGAGGCTGAGAGGGAGGACCTCGGGTCGATGGAGGAAACGTGTGAGTCGCAGATGTGAGGAGACAACAGCCTCTCACCTCCTGCTGGTTTCTCTTTCTTCTACAATCTGATGATCGGCCGGAGCCTGTGAGATGCAGCCTCTACCTGACAGATGCGTGGCACCACACAGCTGCAACCTACAGGTCTGTGTCACCACTATCACACACACAGAGGCACTCACTATCAGCCTCATCATTTAATACAAAATAACAAAACAACAGGCAGTGCTCCCTCCTGCATTCACTGCGTGTGTGTGTGTGTGTGCGTGTGTGCGTGCGTGCGTGCGTGCGTGTGTGTGTGTGTGTGTGTGTGTGTGTGTGTGTGTGTGTAACCCGTCTGTGTGCTTTTCTCTCTGCTGGGATTATCATAGCTTTTGTCTTCTCTGTCCACTCTGCACACATCTGATCACAGTTACGTTGCTGCTCACACACACAAGGCTGTTATGCAATTTATTTGTGTTGTTACACTTTAGGTAAACAGAAATAGCCAAGAGGCACGGGCCACTAATGGGACCGTAGCACACAGGACGGGTTAGCTTTATGTAACCTCTGCTGAAACAGCACCTGACTGATGAGCCATCAAACTGTTTGTGTGTGGGACAAATCACTGCATTTGTTCACCAGTGTGTTTCTGCTCCTCGTTCTCTGTTCAGTGTGTCTCCTGTCCACCTGCTGCTGATCTGCTGTGGTCGGCTGTGGAGGGCTGAGACTGCTACGTCTGCAGATCTCATCATCATCAACATCATCTGCCACTTCAAACAGACGCCAGAGGACGGAGGCTGCTTTTTGGCTCATCAGAACAGCAGCAGTCGAAAACTACCTGTAGATGATGACTCCAGCAGAGCTGCTCGCCTGAGAGCAGCATGAGCTAATTGAGGAACTAACCAACTCATTGCTGATTCCAGTTTTTCCTCCCGTGTGGGGCTGATGGAAAGGTTCCAGTGTGTCAGCTGACTGAAGGGGACGCAGTGGTGTTCCAGCCTGGGACGCAGCCAGCAGCTGAGGTGCAGACACCACGCAGGAGATGGCCCGTCCGGGATCAGGGCTGCTGGTGCCCGTCAACGGGCTGGGGTACCCACCTCAGAACCTGGCCCGGGTGGTGGTCTGGGAGTGGTTGAACGAACACGGGCGCTGTAGGCCCTACAGTGCAGCGGTTTGCCACCACATTGAGAACGTGCTGAAGGGGGATGCCCGGGGGACTGTGGTTCTGGGCCAGGTGGACGCCCAGCTCTCTCCTTACGTCATCGACCTGCAGTCCATGCACCAGTTTCGACAAGACACAGGTAAGAGTGGTCTCCTGTCTGTGTGTACAGATGACACAGATACAGGCGTCAGGGGAAAAACGCGCAATGCTGATGCAAACATAAAAATCCATCCATTATGTGGAATATTACCCTGAATTTCTCATGTCTGAATATGAGAAAAAACAAAACATGTTTTAGTTGTCATCACCACAGATGATCCCGCAGGGACTGATTAAAACAAAGGCAACCTTCATGGGGCTGCTTTACTTTTCTTATGTAACTTCATGGGAATAAATGAGTCTCCTGAATGTAGCCTGTGATTTGGCACTCGTGTACAGTACATGAGCCACAGGTTGAGCTGAGAGCAACGTCAGGACACAAACCACTCGGATGACTAAAGTGTGGCCATGATTAATTTGTTTACAAGTGTCATTGTGCAGCCTGCTGGATGCCGTGACCTTGTCAAAGGTCACCGTGTTCGAGGAGGAGGGTCGTGCATCCATCAGGCAGATGAGTGCTGCAGCTCAGAGCCACGCTCCCTCGCTCTTCTCAGCTCATTGTGTTTCCCAGTGGTGCCGCTCTGTTGCGAGAAGGACAATCACAGTAGTGGCTGGTGATTTAGCTACTGTACACGATTACTGTCTTAAGAGAAAGGGCTTCTAGTTCCGGCAATTTACGTCACTTCACTCAATGGGATGGAAAGAATACGCAGCATCTGGAAAAAACAGGCTTTATATTATACATTTAATATATTGCCCTCTGGTACAAATGATGGTTAATAAAAAGTGTATCTAGTTTCTGTTGTAGAGAACAGTAACATTACCATGATTAAGGAAGTGATTCATCACATGCTTAACCCTAAATGAACACCCCAAAGTACGTGTTATTTCTGCTTTAAATCCACTGAGCGACGGCCGTTTGTTTGGTCGACTGTAATTCTCCCTGATGACTGTTACAACATGTTCTCGCTGCACTCCGCTGAGGCTCAACATAGACTGTATATAAAAGGGCTCAACACACTCGCCTTTGTGTGCGTGTGTGTGTCTCTCTCTGTGTGTGTGTGCGCGTGTGGATACAGCTTCCTCTGCTGCCCCCGGTGTTTGAAGCGGAGATATGTTACAACCAGCGTCTGATTCAGCCACATATCACTGAGTTGGAGTCAGTGTTGGATCAAAAGCTATTGATTGTGACTGTGTTAAGTGCTGTAGGGACATATCACGTGTCCGGGGGAAAAACATTTAGCAGCGTGTCTGACGAGGTGAAGCATGAAGAGAGAAACACACACTTTGAGTCGCCGTATAACCTTGCGAGAGAGAGATGACAGGGATCTAAGGTGACCCTAGTGCACATGGATCGGCATCACGTCACCTTTCATTCATCTGCAGTGTTTGATTTCCATTTGCATTCATTCAATAACTTAAACTGGCAGTGCTATTCAGAATACAGAATAAACAACACAGCTCAAACTTGTCCAGGTCCCTGGAGTAACTGCTGAATAACTTTCTGATTGTGGAAAGAAAATGTAATAAACATTGTCACATTTCAAATGTCTTGTAAAAGGCAGTTTTAGTTGCATGTGTGTTCTCTTATTAAGATGCATGTGTTTTTTATAAAAAGGTTGCCCTTAGATGATGGGTGTTGCGAAACTACTTCAGGCTGTAAATAACTGTGGTATGTGGCTCTGGTCAATGTGGTGTGCTTACACTTCAAAAATAAATATGAAGAAAAATTAAAATAACATGTCACTATCTTGCTCTGGCATCACATAGGATGTACCGTTGATGTTGTAATGCAGCTGTTAGTGTAAACATCTTCACCAGACAAGTCGTTTATGTTATTTGGTTCCAATCTAATGCTTGATGGATAATTTAGTTTTATTTTAGTTTTGAGGGCAACATGAAGCAAAGCAGCCGTGGTTGCGATTGAAGGCTTGTACAAACATATGGAGGGCAAATGAAAGGCCTGAACATTAAAAGAACTCTTCATGTATTGGCTATTGACATGTTTTTATTCCTCATGAGAAAAATGGGGTTTCTGCACGACTGTGTGGTTTGTAGTATAAGGAGCCTTCTGCTTGGATCTCTGTCCGTCTTGCTGGTGTTTTCCCCTCTAATAGAACATTACACAGAGCAGCAGATGTGTCCGGGGTTGACTGGCTGCGAGATGAGCCACTGGGCTGTTTGTCAGCCATTACCATGGCGCTGGGGCAAGGCCTGACGTTTATCGCTCCTCATTGCCCCGTTGGGCATGCTACCTTCCCTCTCGCCTGGGATCAACCTGTCACAGCAGGGCCTGACAGACAGCAGCCCAGACACCTGCGTCTCCCCCTCCCTTCCTCCCTGGCCTCTCCTCGTCCTCTGCTCCTGTCCCCCAAACATGCGCAGATCTCCACTCGGCCACTGCCATCGATCCGAGCTCCAACGAGGCCCCAGCTACCTTCCAGGCTGTTGTGATATTGTTGCAACCAAGGTTTGTTTTAATGCGGGCCGTGATGCATCTGCTTCTCATCAGATGTTTGTTATATTTGTAGCTCGGCAGGTCACCCACAACCATCAGCTCTGGATAGTCCCTGTTGGGAAACCCCGTTCCGTTGTGAAGCCAGAGATGTCGTCCTCTGAGACTCTGTTTGTGTGCGTGCGTGCGTGCGTGCTGCGTGCGTGCGTGTGTGTGTGTGTGTGTGTGTGTGTGAAAGTGAGAGTTTGCTGGTCGTGTCCCGGCCCCCCACTCTCCTGTGGGTTTTGGGAGGAGCTCCTGTGGACGGGAACCAGTCAGAGTAACTCGGACTAATGAGACGGCGGCGACAGTTTATCTCCAAGGCCCCCTTTAATCAGAGCATCATGACGACAACACACGAACCACAGGCGATGCGGCAGGGCCCCTCTCTGTGGAGAGAGGCCCAAACACATCTGTGTGTAGTTGGCATTGAAAAGCACAGTGCACAGGGTTCATCTTAATACAGCTGCTGCTGAAGAACACCAGTCTCTGGTGAAATTCTGAACCCTGTGCTTTTGCACATATATATGAGTCAAGGCTTGGAGGCTTATATATAGTGTGGATAAATATCTGGCTGAAACCAGGGAGAGGATTGGCTCGTAGCCAAGGAGAATCGATCCGATGTCTTCCCCAGAGGGGCGTTTGAACCTCTAAACACTGCTGTGGACTGATTCCCTTTCACTACACCTACTCCCACAGCAAAACACGTGGGCTTATCGGTCATCTCCATCATATGCCAACACTGTGACGTGTCTGATGGATTCCACACTGCAGGGTTAGCTTCTGCCACCGGCCTTTAAAGCATTTACATCCAATGGATTTTCTCTTATGATGGAGAGGTGGCACAAAACAGAAGGACCACTTAGGCTGCTTTACTGAAAGATAACTAAACCACAGATGATTGCTTAATCACAGACGTGAAATCAGCACCAATTGAATTATATTAATTTCAAACAAAGACAGGTAATGTGGGTTATTGTTGTGTCACACAATTACAGGAGAAATGTACTCTTGCAACTATTTGTTGAGCTCAGTAAAAAAGGTCAAAAGTAACAGCTGCATACATATTACATATTACATTACACTTACAGTATTCATAACTGTGTTATTAGACAGAATCTTCAGTCACAGTCAGTAAACATTTCATTTTAAAGAAGAAATCAAATCAAGATACATTTTTCTGTGTTTGTACCATTGACCATTTATAAAGATGGACGACATGCATCCCCAAAGGTGAAGCCAAAAGCATCTTTATCGCCACCTAGTGGCTGGGTGCAATACAGATAGTATTGGTCATGAACCCTGCCTCCTCAATATTTTTCTCAAAGGTGGTTCCTGTCATTTAAGATCATTCTTATCACACTGAGGTTTCTTCATTTTGGTAAATTTGGTTTTAATCACTTATTTTTTATTTAATAGCCGGGATGAAACTTCATGATTGACAGCTGAGACTTACTCACGATTGGCAGGACCTCGCTACCATGGCTCCATCCCCTGATCACTACTGCACAAATACTGGTTCCAAAAGTCTTTGGTGCAAGATGGCAGTGTTTGTATCCAGGATTTTTTTGGCTTCATTCATGGATAGTGGGAGGAAGTGTAGATCTGTCCTCCATCTTTGTATACAGTATATGGTTTGCACTCGTATACTGTTTTGTTGTTTCAAAATTAAGTGATGTGTTTTATTGTGACCGCTCCTCCCACCACCTTCCCTTATCAATTCCTACTATCACACAAACGGGTAACCAGCATGGGGTCTGGAAAGTTAGCCATTGCTTTGTCCCATCATTGATTTAAGAGCTACCTACATTACCTTGGGACTGTGAACATATATTTTTATTAATCATTGCTAAAACTCAGTTGCGAGGGGAAATGGCTTCCACTCTGCACAGCTCGGTAGCTTCAACTTGCCAAGTAGAACAAACGTAAAAATGTAAGCATTGTGTAGGAATTCAAATAATGGATGATTTTCATTGCTATGTGCTTGTTAAAAAAGAAGAGAAACGCATCTGTATCGCCTGTGAACATCGACACAAGACTACAATATGCTCCGATCAGTGGCAAATATCAGGGAATCGCTGCCAAATGTCAAAAACAATGTGTGATTCCCATTCTTCACTGCCATTATAATTGATACTACTTCACACAAGAAATGAGATCTCTGTTCAGCCTAAAACAGGCAGCGTGTTGTGTGCGATTACCGTCTGTGCCGCATGTGTTTGTGGAGTTGTGAGGACCATTACAATGCTCCCTGTTGTGAGATGGCCCATGCGTGACTGCAGAGATAACCCCTATCAGCGGCTGTTGGCTGCTGCGTTGCCGGAGCGAGGCTTTGTTTGTTTTGGTTCCACAGGCGTGAGAACCTCCTCTCCTCTGGCCTGTTTCCTCTCAGCTAACTGCCCCTCTGACTAATTACAGTGAGAAAAAAGCCCATAACACCAGAAGCCGAGGAAGATGATGGTGGATGTTCTCATGCCTGTTTTGTGTTTCAAGCTGACGAGCGGCAGTCACTGTGGTTGTGGTTTGTGCCTGTACACTTGCTGTGTGTATGCACTGCTGCAGGTTGCTGTAGAGAGCAAGACTTTAGAAATTGTTTTTTTCACTGAGTGGAGTATAGCATGTTGTAAGTGCGCGTGGGAACTGTTTTGGTGGTCTGTGGGAGGAACCTGCAAAAAGGATTCCTGCTATGTACGTGCTAAAGGTCATGTCCTGTATGCATCAGCTCTGACTGTGAAATCCCACTTGCGTCAGAAGAAAGCAGAATGAGTGAGAGAGCGCGGCCCAAATGCTCAAAACTGGGTATTTATACTAGAAATTCAAGAAGAGAGTGGAAATAGAAACATGACAGTACCAGGCTCATTCTTGCACTTTTGTGTGTGTGCTTTTATATTTGAATACGTCTCAGAGCACACGCTGTGATGATGGCTGACGTATATATTTGTTTCTAACGGCTCAGGCACTGACAGGACTGTTGTTTGTTGACATAAACGGTCATGTTAAAGTGCTGTACGCAGCCTCTGCAGGTTCTCAACAGGTCTCATCCTGACCACATCCTCCGTCTAACGATAAACAGATATGACCAATTCTTTATCCTCCCAAAGCTATGTGTAATCAGCGCAGTTAATCAGTCAGTGAAGGTCTTTAGCACAGTCAGAACGGTGCTTGGTGCCAGGGCCATGCTAAGTTGTCATTGCACTCGGGGGGGTCTGTCACAGCCCTGACCAGCTGGCTGGATTCCACTCTGCAGGAAAGGGAGCGTGGAGCTGTGGACAGGGGAGGAAGAGGGCGGGGGCGGCTGGAGGTGAGGAGAGAAGAGGAACAGAAGGAGAGGTGGAGCGTTTCCCTGATGGAAAGTGACAGTCAGGCTGGAGGGAGGGATAATAACACTGGAAAGACCCTCCGCTGTGCACATGCCCCTGCTCCTTCTCTCTCACACAGCCCCTCTACAGTGCAGGCTTCCATCCAGGGCCTCAAGGTGTGACAGTGTTTTGTTTATGAATATAAAATGGACATATTTTTGTCAATTTTTTCGACCAAATGTTTTGTTTATAGAATTTAACACATATTGGTGTTGCAAGATGCCAGAGTAATTTGACTGTCGACTCAATAAACTATAAACTAGATTATTCCAATCCTTTCCAGTATATCAGCATTTGGGTTGCTAACATTAAAATTGAAAACTTTAGTCTTCTCTCATGCCTTGGTTCTCTCTTCGAGCGACCTTGATTTCTCTGCTCCGTCCTCATCCTGATTACGTTGCAGCAGTGAAGAGCAGCCTGTGCAGCTTCTGGCAGCCTCTGGCGTCGGGAGCAGAAGCGACTCTCCACATCTCCTTTTAACTTCTAATCCAGCGAGTCACCACTTTTAATTTCCAAAGTGGATATCTCATGCCTTCATCAGGGAGGCAACTTGAAATGCTCTGCTCTCTGTGCCGCTTTCTAACCAGGCCAGTCGCTCAGAACATCTGCCTCGGCTGAACTGCCTGTCACTGCCGGAATGGGAATAAGGCATCAGTGGAGCCCTGTTTGACTGAACCATCATCAGTTTACATTTCACTGACAGGTCTTCTGTTGAAATCTGTCTCACTCTCCACACTGCTGAGCCTCACGCTCATTTTTGTTTGCTTTTGCTAGAATTTTTCTCTCTGTGTAACAACTGTTTTTATCCATAATAACATCACTGTCACTGAATTCCCTCAAGCTGTTACAAGCTATGATAAACTATGATAAATACAATATGATGATTAAAATGAGCTTTTTGAATCTTTTTCTTTTTTTAAAGCAAAGCTTCATTGCTCACTGGTTCTTCAGACTACAAACCAGATGTTAGTCAGCCGTCACGTTGCGAAAGAACAGAGTGTTTCTCTTGTAACAAATGGGGCCTTCTTTGATCTGCAGGAGTGTGTGGTCTAACATTTACTGAAAAGATCTTTTGATAGAGACCAGAGCTGCACTGACGCAACTCACGCAGCCTGCGGTTGCAGCGAGCCAAGCTCCGAGCTCCACTTGATCAGTCTCAGTGAACACACAGAAACGCAGTGCGGGACTCTCTGTTCTGGCCTCAGCACTTTCACTCGTTTTAACAGAGAAACGCAGTCTTACCCCACTTTATTGGGCGAAGGCCTGACAGACCGCTGAAGTCAAAACTGGGGTGCCTCTCCCAAAAGAACTTTAGTGGTAAGATGGTTGTCGGTGCTCCAGTTGAAGGCACCATAATGTTAAAAAATACCATCTTCCTAAAGTCTGAACACACGAACAGGAGTCATCTGCACAGCCAGCCCTTTACTCCAACACTCAGTTAGTTACTACAATTCCGTTAAATATCCTAACATTTGATTTTGGGGGTTTTCTACAGAAAATCCAAACTCTGTTGTCTGCAATTCAACTTCATTCATTCCATATATGTCAATACAAATCAACAAAAAGCCAAATGAGACGGGCAAGGTTACATTGTGGGAGACCAGTCGTTTTGTTTTAATTGCCCTTTGTGTTCAGTGCGGATGAGTTAATGTTAGTATGCTATGAGGGCTACACTAACATGGTGATAAAGATTATAGCTGCCAAGCATCAGCATGCTCGCTCTGTAATTGGGCACGTTAGCATATTGACATTAGCATTAAGCCCAATGCCCTGCTGGGCCCATGTGCTCAAAGAGTCGTCAGCAGTGCTAGGGACCGCAGGTTCAGTTAGGTCTGAAACATGGCCCCCAGCTGAGCGTGTGCCTCTGTCAAGGACCTAGATCCCACTCAAATTCAATAGAGCTAAATTAGATATCAATCCCATGAGTATGAGCGATTTTCTTTTATCAGGATTTCTTCTTATTTCTTGACAAATAGACAAAAATTGCATCGCAAAGTCAAAGAGAGGCTGAATTCGAAAAATTGTGGATCTGCCCTCTTTATTAAATCCTCTCTAAAAGTTAATGGATTCTTCCTTGGTTGATATCAAGTTTCAATAAAATTGGTTTGGTAGCTTTTGCATAAGCCTGCTAACAGACTACATCAGATAATCAGTAATACCTAGAATATAGCTAAACAAAAACCTAGAATGGCACTCAGTAAGGCCCAACATTCTCCTTATGAAACCATTATTATTCCCAGAGAGATGTTAAAAACGCCTCACAACGTTAAAGAAAATGAAAAAATAATCAATCTTTCTTGACTCATCCAAGTTTTGTTCATGGGCCATTGTGTAATCCTGCGAACTAACAGACAGATAGAAATACGCAGAAAAAACACAACATCCTGGCGAAGGAAACTAGATTATTCTAAGAGAACCCATCATAGTGATATTATGCAAAGATGAAAACAGCTGACACATTTGTGGCTTTAAAAATTAGGTAAACCTGAGTATTTTGGGCCCGCTGAGATTCTTGGGCTGCAGATGTTGTACCCACATGTTGTTCAGACTGATGGAATTACTGCTACGAGGCATCACACAACCACACATGCAAATCAAAAGTTCACATTCCCTCAATCTCCTATGTTTCACCCATGCAAAAACATCACTTATTTGGATTATCTGTAGGTGTGTGCTCTGTAGAATATGAATGTGAGTCCCTGTCTCACCCTTTTCCCTGCTGCTGAGTCACCTGTACAATCGTCTAAATCATGACTCCTGGTGACACTCCAAGTCATGTGACTAGTCAACGTGAGGACGATCCTGCAGTGGCCTGTGAGGTGAAACATGTTTGCCACGTGCTTCTGGCAGGGATCCCTCCAACGTCCTGAGTCGCTACTTAAAGGAGCAGCTCACACACCATCGCTGTTCTAGACTTTTCAGTATTAATGAAAGCTTACAAACTTTCTCAGGATTTAATATCGCCGGTTCTCCGAGGTGAATCTTTATCAGACTTAAATGGCGATTGGTTAAAACCTGTTCTGCCCTTTGCATGGATGCAGTGAGTCAGAAAGACTTTTGTCAGTGTGAAAGTCACGACATCATGTCTTTCAGGTTGAAACGATACGACGTCACACAGAGGTCTGAGGCTGTGAACCAAAAGAATTGAATTATTTTCTTCTTGATTCAGGGAACATGATAAACTGGACCAGATTTATAGTCTCGGAAAAGGGCAATAGGAAAAAGGAAACTATAAAAATATATTGTCAAGATAAACTACACAGGTGAAGGACATAACACAAGTGATAAGAGCTTTTCTGCCAAAATGAAAGTGTCAAAAACAATAAAAATCTGGAGCTCCAAATCACCTCCTTTCTTTTATCTCCCTCAGATTGTGATAAAAAAAAGAATATTGAGAATGTAGTTATCGCATTAATGTATTATAAACAAATACCTCCAGTAATCTGCAACAGTACTTAGTTTGTCTGAGTTTTACTGAAAAGATAATGACTGTGATTATTTATGTACATTAAAAAGCTTAGATGCTTGAGCTCAGTTTGAGTTTCCAGCTGTCAACATGTGCTGTACCTCACAGAAAGCTTGAAAGCTAATGGAGCTAAGTAGCAGGCCAAAAAAAAGACAGTAAGAAGAACTGTTTAATACTCCGCAACAGTCAGTGTTTGTTTTATAGTCAGTTTTATTGTCCTAGTTTAGCAGTTGTCATCAGACACAGTGCAGGAGACTGGACGCAGGTCGGATCAGCTGCAGGCGACGAAACACTAGATTTTCACAGTCGGTTTGTTTGCGATGTGATCCTGTTTTAGTTTTTTTATCCATTGCCAATGTTATTTGTTTTTATTATTGTTACTATGACAACAAGGTCTGGTACGCCTGTCGATGGGATGCTCCCGTGGCTTGTCTCCAAGGGGAGGGAGGATAATAGACTATAAATGGTTGACATGAGCACTCACTAAAGGTTAAGTCAAATCATGTCTTGATCTCCCCCTGGTGGCTGGCTGCAGAATCGGTCATAAACCCTACCTCCTCAATGTTAGCAGATGGGACATATGATTTATTTTACATTTAAGGTAGTTCTTATTACAGTGTTTGTTCAAGTGTTCATTTATGCTGTACTTTTTGCTTTAATTAGTTGTAATTCTATAAAACTGGGTGAAACATTATGATTGACAGCTGAACTGACTTGCAATTGAATGATTGATCTCGATACCACACCTCCACCCCCCATTCGCTACTGGGAGGTATCTGGCTCCAAATAACATCAAAATCCACAAAATTGGTTGAGACACATTGTCCATGTTTATGGGAGTGACATACGACCTGTGTGGTCATTGAAGTTGGATGATATCTTGCTCCTACATATCTATTGAATTCAGATTTAAGGTGAACACAGAGAAATGTTTCTCTTTCAACAGAATAACAAACAAACAGTCGAACTCTGCTGATCCATTGTTCTGCACAGTGAAACTTCGACATCCAAGTGAAGTAACAATATATTAAACACATTTCTGCCTGTAGGGGTTATAGTGATTCACACGCTCAAACACTCAGCAGCTGCCTTGAAATGGGTCTGTTTTGGTTTCTTGTTTTGTTTTGTGTGGTCAGCATTAATAAGTGACAGCGAGTGTGGATTCTGATAATCAAAGCATAAACTGGGACTTCTCAAACTAATACTGCAGCTAAATGTATTTCGCTGCTGTCCAGATGTATGGTCAGTTTGATCCACAGTCATCCTCTTTGACAAAGTGCTGCTGAATTCATGGAGTCTGGCTGTGCCTCGGAGCTTTGGAGCTTTGAATGAGGTTTTAACGAAACAGAAAAGCAGCAGATTCTGGGTAATGTCCATCACTTAAAGACCCATAATCCCATCCCTCCCAGCACGTTTGAGTGCAATACAAAGTGAATTTTAAAGTTGACCCTCATTTGTTGTTGAGATAAGCCTTTTTCCAGAAAATCCTAAATGATTTATTCATCTCAGCTCTATATGAATTATGTAAGTGTCTTGCAGCTATTAAAACCTGGAGAGCATGAAGTCATCTTTTTGAACGGATCCTACACTGTGAACATTATGATGTGAAATCATTCAGTCAACAGCAGGGGTCAACGTACAATGCACGGCTTCCCATGACAACATAAGCTGCTTCCCGTTCCTCCTTCCTAAGCACATCAGAAGTGATGACTTCTGAAAAGTGGTTTCGCCAAATAAGTTTCTCTTCACTCCCAAGGTCGACATAACACTGTTACCCCTCTGTAATACACATCTGCGACTTTGATAAAACCCATCTGACCTGTGTTCTGGCTTTAAACTCGATAAAAACTTTAAGTGCTCCAACTTTGCAAGAAGGACATGATGACCTTAATTTTTTTTTACAAGCGTCTGACATTTAGCCTCGACAAGCATGAGCTGGTTCCCTGAATATCTCCTGTTCCAATTGATGGTGCCTTTACGGACAAAGAGACATATGTCCATTTCCATCACTGCCCACATACTTCCAAGCCACCTTTACTCTGGCATGGTTGTCAAGCAGTTCATCCACTTAAGGGCAGCTCAGAGTCAAGAGTTTCTCAGAATAATAACTATGGAGTGGAGGGGGTGATAATGTACGTTTTTAAGAAAGAGGTAAAAGCGCCTCCATGCTCCTTTGATCGTTTGAAGCAACATCATATAGACATTTGTTGGTTCTTACCCAACTCAACCAAGCTTCTTTCTTGAGTCCTATGATCGTCTCTCTTGAAATATTGGCTGCAGTGCCCCCAACAATTTCTGATGGGTACTGCTCCGTTTCATCTGTTTCGTATTCATCCGCAAGCTTCTACGAGACTTTTAGAAACATGGACACAGAGTACGGACAGAAGGCTTCGTCCATTTCTGTTGAGGTATCTTGACATTGAGCATAAAGTAGCCTTTAGGAAAATTTAAGTTTTTGCATTAGTTCTGAGGAGTGAAGGCAGAGGAGTTGTGATTAAACTTGTGATTCAGCAATGGAAAGGTCTGGGCTTCAAAATAAAAAACACTCTGGGAAAGTACAACAGAAGTTGAGTTTGGTAAATCCATGACAACGTGTGGTGGATAAAACATTCATGTGGCCGTAGGGTGGTCTGACGCCCTGTGACCTCTCTCACACCATGTCCATTTTACTGTTGATCAGAGGTGACCTGTGTAGTCTGGCACAGTGACAGTTGGCTGTAATGCAACCAGACGTTTCCTCTGATAAGACCTGACTGCATCAGACAGCCATGAAGTGGGTTACAAAAGCCTGTCTCAGCAAACTCATTTACTGCATGCTGTTCATCTCAATGAGTCAGACTCCCTTTATTTGTCAGATGTAATATTCTGAGCACTTTTTTCCCCTCTGGAGAACGAGCACAATGAGAGATGTGGTGGTCATCCTGTAAAACTTCCTCTTCCTTGACTCTGACCTTTTGCAACCTTTGTTTGGTAACTTCAGATTTACCGCAGTTCTGATGAAGTGTGCATGGATGTGGTTAATCCTGATGCAGTCATGACGCAGTTAGCGTTACATGTACATTGTGGCAAAGGTCACCTGACGGAGAACCACTTGAGCTATTCCTAAAAGTCCGCTTTGACGTGGTGCGGCTGTCAATCAGGTTTGTGCTGAGCATGTGAAATGGTTCCACTGATCTACAGCCTGTCGTAGCGGTCTGACGGCTGACATGACATATTGTGTTGTCACAGATAAATACTGCACCATGTTGAACCGTGCGGGCCCGTGTGTGTGTCTGTGGGTCGATGTCACTTTCTCCCGCTGAGTGGAAGGCGGAGCAATGCAGTTTGTTGTGATGCAAGGTCAGCTGTTGGGCTTACTTATGTTTGGAATCATTCACAAACATTGTTATATTTGTATTGATAAAATGTCACCTTATATTTAATATTGCCCAGTAGTGCTGTATATAGACTGTAGTGGAAAATAGCTAATTGTGGTTGAAACCTATTTTATAGTTGAAGAGTAACTCTTTGCAGACCTGTCTAAGACTCCATGACCGGAAATGTTTATGACCTGAAACCTGTATGACCTTTCTATAAATCTGTTTGACCTTTCCATTACTTATTGACTGTCCAAAGAACCTAATTAAAATATATGCAAATCATTTATTCCTGTGCTTTAGTTCTAGTCTTAAACTAGGCCTACAGAACCAGTCTGAACTGGCTCAGACAAACAGCCTTGTTCTCCTATATAAGATCTTTGCATTTGACTGTTCTCCATCTTCACTCTGAGATCCTTGTGACTCCCTGTGTTGATCCTTTCTGCAGAAAGCCCCTTATTTAATACACGTAGATAACTTTGGTTTTTCCAGACTCTTGTATTTCCAGATTTCCATCACACTGTATATATACAGCATATGCAATATTAACATAGAGGGTCAACAACCTTTCAAAGATCTGTGTTTTTAATTACAGCTTAATCCGAATCATTGGACACTGGAACAAAGATAATATCATCATGATAAATGAAATGTTTAACTTCTGTCTGATTCATGCAGGATTTAAGAGCCTCTGTCTGGACCACATATGGCCTTTGCGATAATTTGATCCGGCCAATATCAAAACACAACTCAGAAATCTCCCAAATTATCATGACACACTTCTGTGGAACTTTCATGAAGCGTGAGATAGATGTCCTTCAGGGTTTCTTCCGGCTGTATGCCTGCCATGTCATGGTCAGGGAGAAAAAAAATAATATGTAGCAATTATCTGTCATCACTGCGGAGCAACATGGCGACTGTCAAGAATACCATTAATCCCTTCTGGACACAGATCCCGGAACCTGTACTTTGTGTAGGTCAATGCAGAGTACCATTCAGATACCATTGCTTTTAGAAAAATGTATAATATATTTTTACAGCTGTATGCGACTAAACTTTTATGGAAGTTATGATTGATGTCATTGTTGTTTGGCCTGGCTCAGGTTAAACCCTTTGAAAAACAAATGCATACAGAGAATGAATGTCATAGAACTTATTCTATTATGTCACAAATAAATAAATCTAGGAATCCACCTTAATAACCTTTTTTAAATTGCTAAAAACTAAAACTTTTGCATGCAGCCCTCTTTGCCATTTTACATGTAATTGTGAGCTATTGACAAATTACTGGCATTTTAACTTGCTCTGGTTAACGCTACACTACCAGAATTGCCTTATACTTTGTCGCACTAAAAGCAGTACTTGTCAGTGGCAGTACAGCACAACTGCAGTTTTGGAGAAGTAAAGAAAAAGTGATTTCCAGGAGAGGCAAATTACAATATAATCTGGGTAAATTTGTAAAATTTAAAGACGTGGTATGGGATTTCTGATGCTGGTATTTCAAGTGTTTTCAAAGAGAAACGGAAAAACATTTTATTTTTTTGTTGAAGTCAAAAGACAGGACTGCGTGCCGAGTTTGCAGGGATGTGGTGACAGTGATGAAAAAGGTCATTGCAGCAGCTAAACTGGATGAGCTGCGAGGACGAGCAGCTTTCATAAGACCACATTCTGACCACATTGTTCCACATACACACCTTCACCTCATGGCTTCGTGTGACTAGTATGAGCAGAAGAAGTGTGGTCTTAAAACTGTAGATGATTCACACAACCAACCCACTTAACCCATTTGCTTCTACTCTATATGTAATGATGTTAATACAGTTTGAAAACAAAGCATTTAGCCCTTTAGCTGCATAGTTCAGATATCACATTGCAGATTAGTATTTGTATTTATTATTTGAATATGTCGTGCAGTATTCCTTGGCATCACTGTGCTCAACACTGGGCTTATGCCAAAATAAAAGAGCTGCGTAGCTTGCGGGGATAAGAAGTCATCCGTTGGCAGCTGTCAGAGGTGGGAAGAAATGTGATAAAATAATAAGCCTCCGAAGTGCACGGAGGGATAAGCAGGCAAAAATGGCAGAAAATTAGAAAGTGTCACACAAATGTTGTCGAGAGCTGCGTCGACCGTATAAGCCGTCTCTGTTTCGTCGGCCTTTAAGCTAGATGTGCTGTCTACAATGGAGAAGTTAATATAAATGTGTGAAAGTGTCTTCTAATGAGAAAACTCTTTAACTGTGACCCTGAGACTGGTCCTTTGCAGGGCCGACCTGCGTCACTTGAAGCCAGGGCTGCACGTTTGTGTGTGTGTGTGTGTGTGTGTGTGTGTGTTGCCTCCTACCTTCTTGGCCCTAATGTCGCGCTGCATGTTGCTCACACGCTAACGAGCATCCTGCTGGACGCCATGAGGCTGAAGTGGTGTGAAGTGGAAGCAATTGTGCGCTGAAACACTCAGTACTGAATGCACACATTCACCTCTTTGAGCGCGTTGACACGTGCACGGACGTACACGCTCGCATGTGATAGATCTGGTGGTCGTACGCGCACAAAGTGAGTCAGAGAGCATCCTTGGCAGAGACTGTCACGACACTCAAGGAGTCAGAAGGTTGTTTCAGGGTCTTTTGCCTCACTGCAGTACAGGAGCTGGCAGGTTCATCGGATTTTTTATCCAAGCTGTCTTTTTTTTGTTACCAAGTGCAAACTCTGCACAAGCGCACAATACCTGGACGGCTCCCCTTGCTGGGATGTGGGAGAGTTGAAGGGGCTGAGGGTGAGGATGAGATGAGGATGAGGATGAGGATGAGGATGAGGATGAGGGTCAGGGTCAGGGTCAGGGTCAGGGTGAGGATGAGGATGAGGGTCAGGATGAGGATGAGGGTCAGGATGAGGGTCAGGATGAGGATGAGGATGAGGGTCAGGATGAGGGTCAGGATGAGGATGAGGATGAGGATGAGGGTCAGGATGAGGATGAGGATGAGGATGAGGGTCAGGATGAGGATGAGGGTCAGGATGAGGATGAGGGTCAGGATGAGGGTCAGGATGAGGATGAGCATGACTGTGGCTGCAGTGGGAGTTTCGGCCACTTTTCCTCACCACTTTGTCTTGCTGGCAGCCAAACTGTATTAGCGGGACTGTTTTTACTGCAGTGTACACTTTGTGTGCTCGGGCAGGAGTGAGACATCCCCTTTTTTTATCGTTGTTTGGCATTAAACCTCACTCATCACCTTCAGGATCTACTCTCTCCCTCCCTTACATGCTCACATAGCGTTTCCTCTCCTTCTCTTCTCTGCCTCCTCCCCCTTCTGTCTGGCCCTTCTCCATCCTCTCAGTCTACCCCCTCCATCTTCATCCTCTTCTCTCTCCTCCCACCTTTCCTCTGTCCGTGCCATTCTCTCTCCCTTTGTCTTAATCTTTGTCTTCCCCTCTTTCTTTCTTTTTTTCCTTTAACGCATCTGCCTTCTGTCATCCTTTTCATCCCCCCCTCTCTCTTTTCTTCTGCCTTCTCCTTCCTTTCCCCTCTCCTCCATCAGTTCGCCTCTCAACCAGCGGCTGCTCCTTCGCTTTTGTTCATCCATCACATTTGCCTACAAAGAGACAAGGACGCTTAGGGGAATCCAATTCACTATTCACTCCACTGTAGCCTTATTATAAAGAAGTGCATTCTGTGAAAATGAAAGTGTCTTCCTGGTATAGAAAATAAGCTTTAGCGTGTGATGGAGCAGGGGAGCTGCGATATTGTAAGATATAATGCTGTTAAACCAGCTTAATGCCAGACTGTCATCCTCATTATTATGGTCTGTGATCTCTGGGTATTGGTTAATGAGCAGATAATGCTCTTACAGATCTCTCCGACTTTGATGTGCAGGTAGGACAAAACCTTTTTAGCAGGAGATTTCTTACATCTAAAGCCTCGGAGCGACAAAGGTTTAAACGAAAACTTCATATCCCGTGATATTCCTACTTTCTCAGATTCCAGCCAGATGTCCTCTTTCAGCGTGTGATGAATTTTTAACTGCTCTGCAACATTATTCTGTTTCTTCATCAACTGGAATAGCCAGCTTGAGTTTATTGTTGTGAAGGCCCATTTTAGGAAGATGAAAGTCCTGATTTTTTTTTCCTGCTGTGCTCTGGGGTTTATGTGAAAACATCAAACACGCTTCAATTATTTTGTTCCCCCCCCATACAGTAGAAGTTATTAGCATATTCATCATTCACGATCCACATGTAGGATATTATGAAGGCTGTATTATGTTATTTCATGCTCTGTGCCTGATGTGGTGCTGCTTACAGCTCTGTACTTCTTTAGTCTGTACAACAGTTGATTAACAGTAAAATAGGGAAGGTGTGTGTGTGTGTGTGTGTGTGTGTTTGTGTGCGTGTGTGTCAGCTAGCTTAACCTCTTTCGATATGCAGTCTGTAGTAAACCTTTACTACAAATCATGTTTTGTTCTAGTTGTACTCTTTTGACTTCACCTTTATCCTTCACTTCTACTTAAGTTTGCAGTTTTCTTTGTTTCCTAGAACGGCTTTCAATTGCCCTTTAGAGAAGGACGGCCTCTCTGCTTTATGTAGCTTGAGATGGATCAGTCGCGGTGCAACAATAATGTAAAAAGGTTTCTGGTGAGAGTAGATTGAGATCAATGTTGTGGTGTACTCTGCCTCGTTTGAATATAAAGAAGAGAAATGTCTTTCACAAGAGTGAAAAGCTGTGGCTGCATCTCTGCGGCTTGAGCCCAAGTACAAATGAACATTCATGTGTCGGCCAACGTTGCCAGATGGGAAATGTGTATATCATACCAGATACGGCTTAAGATGATTGTATTTTGATTGTATTTTGAGGAAAATTATCGTACGCAGTGGGCTGGGACGCTAAATACCGATGTGTCGAAGCTGTGTCGAGATTCTGAGGAGCAGTTGTTTTGAAACACTGCTCCGAAATGTGGTTCTAAACAGTCCGTTCATGTGACCATGGCTTAGTGATGCTTAGCTGCACGTAGTCGTCGTGCTCGTGAGTCAGGTCCCGCTCTTCATCACAAGTATGATTGGCTGGAAAGACATCACGTGAGAAGAGATACGTAAGCACAAACTTGATCCAAATTTTATTATCCAGATACAACTGATAATAAAAAGTTTCACAAATCATGGAACCTTCTGCATTATTGATTGTACAGATCGTACAAACTAGTGAGTGTAGAAAGAAGGTTTATAGAGCTGGTGTGTGTTGTTACAGACTGAGTATGTGTTGCAGGTATCTGGGACACGTTCCTTATTTTATCAAACTGTCTGTGAGAAAATGACATGCACACCATCACATAGTGTTGTGTGACATGACCAATCTTGCATATGCAATATATGTTATTTCATTTCCAGATAATGATACATTTCACAATATAGAACATTTTCGGTGAAAGGTTGATGTAGTTTTACTTTATGGATCTGGGTAATGTTAGTTGCAATGACAATGATTCAAATCTAATTGTCTGTTGTACACCACCACCGACTCTGGCTCTTCCGGACTGCTGCTTAAACCAGGAACTTGATGGTCTGAAAGTTAATCAGCAGCCACTTTAAGCCTGGGTCTGGTTCAGGAAGTGCATCTTCAAATGATTATCTCCATGCTCACAGAAAATCCTTATGAAAAAGTTAAAGGCCTAGAACCAGGTCGAGCAGCAACAAAATAAATCATTACCATCAATAATCCGACCGCAGCCAAGATGATTTTTGTGGTTGTGTTAAACATTTCCATGGTAACAGCGAGCCCCACCAATGAGTGTTGCTGCATTACACCTGAGGATTGTGGGTAGTGTAGTAATCCTCCATATATCACCATGGACTATATTTTCACTAGAAACTGTTCAACATCTAATCTCACTGTAACCCCACTGCATGTCTCCGACCATTTCTTTATCTCTTACTCTCTCCCACTATCTCAAACCGACAACCCTACCACATCCACAGAGTCTGTACCTGTCCGTCGCAACATTCGTTCCCTCTCTCCTTCCTCTCTAGCCTCCTCTGTTCTATCAGCCCTCCCTTCCACTGACTCTTTCTCACTCATGCATCCTAACTCTGCCACAGACATTCTCCTTTCTACTCTGTCCTCCTCTCTTGACTCTCTCTGTCCTCTTAAGTTACGACAGGTCCGCAAGTCCCCCCCCAGCTCCGTGGTTGTCTGACTCGGTGCGTGCCAACAGAGCCACTATGCGAGCATCAGAAAGGAAATGGCGGAAATTCAAACACCTGGACGACCTGCTCGCTTATCAGTCTCTTCTCTCCTCTTTTTCCGCTTCTATTTCCACAGCCAAAAGCGCTTTTTACCAAACTGCAATTCAATCCTCATTTTCTAACCCCAAAAAACTCTTCTCCATCTTTTCCAACCTCCTTGACCCCCCCAGTCCCCCTCCTCCTTCCTCCCTTCTACCAAGCCACTTTGTCAACTACTTTACAAAAAAGATAGATGACATACGCTCCTCATTTCCTGATCCTCCTTCTATAACTACACTTCCATCAACTTCATCTTCATCCCCTTCGCTCTCCTCTTTCACCCCCCTGTCTCCCAATCAAGTTCTGACCTTGGTGACCTCCGCCCGCCCGACCACCTGCCCCCTTGACCCCATCCCTTCTCACATTCTCCAGTCTATCGCTCCTGACCTTCTTCCGTTTCTTACCCATCTTATCAACACTTCCCTGTCAACTGGCTGCTTCCCTAATTCTCTGAAGGAGGCAAGAGTAAATCCTCTCCTGAAGAAACCCACCCTCGACCCGTCTGAAGTAAATAACTACAGACCTGTCTCTCTCCTTCCCTTTGTTTCCAAAACTCTTGAGCGTGCTATCTTTAATCAACTTTCCTCCTATCTTAACCACAATAATCTTCTTGACCCTCATCAGTCTGGTTTCAAGGCAGGTCACTCGACTGAGACTGCCCTCCTTGCTGTCTCTGAGCAACTTCACGCTGCTAGAGCAGCTTCTCTCTCCTCTGTCCTCATCCTTCTAGACCTCTCTGCTGCATTTGACACAGTGAACCACCAGATCCTTATTTCCTCCCTTCAGGACCTCGGTGTCTCAGGCTCTGCTCTGTCCCTGCTCTCTTCCTACCTCAACGGCCGCACTTATCGGGTAACTTGGAGAGGGTCTGTGTCTGAACCTTGTCCTCTCACTACTGGGGTCCCTCAAGGTTCTGTCCTGGGTCCTCTCCTCTTCTCTCTGTACACCAACTCTCTCGGCTCTGTCATTCATTCACATGGCTTTTCCTACCATAGCTATGCTGATGACACCCAACTAATCCTCTCTTTTCCCCGATCTGAAACACAGGTAGCAGCGCGAATCTCTGCCTGTCTGACTGACATCTCTCAGTGGATGTCGGCACACCACCTGAAGATTAACCTTGACAAGACTGAATTACTTTTTCTTCCAGGGAAAGACTCTCCCATCCACGACCTGACTATTAACTTTGATAACTCCGTATTAACCCCCACTCAGACTGCTAGGAACCTGGGTGTGACACTAGATAGCCAACTCTCCCTTACTGCCAACACTACTGCAACAACACGGTCCTGTAGATTCATGCTGTACAACATCAGGAGAATACGCCCCCTTCTCACTCAGAAGGCTGTGCAGGTTCTGGTCCAGGCTCTTGTCATCTCACGCCTAGATTACTGTAACTCCCTCCTGGCAGGTCTACCTGCTACTGCCATCCGACCTTTGCAGCTCATCCAGAATGCAGCAGCACGACTGTTTTTTAACCAACCGAAATTCACTCACACTACTCCGCTTCTCCGCTCCCTCCACTGGCTACCAGTGGCTGCTCGCATCCGGTTCAAAACACTTGTACTTGCGTACCATGCTGTGAACGGATCAGGTCCAGTCTACATCCAGGACATGGTCAAACGTTACAGCCCAGCACGTTCACTCCGCTCTGCTTCGGCCAATCAGCTTGTTGCTCCCTCACTGCAAGCTAAACACTCATCAAAATCCCGACTGTTTTCTGTCCTGGCGCCTAGATGGTGGAATGAGCTCCCCATTGACATCCGGACATCAGAAAGTTTACACATCTTCCGCCGAAAACTAAAAACACACCTCTTCCGACTATACCTTGAATAAAATACTAACAACTTTTGGAAACTAACACTTTAGTAGCACTTAAATGGCACTTACTTATAGCACTTTGTAGTTTTGCTTTATTTTGAAGAAATTGTACTTTCTTGATTCTTGTTGTCCCGGGTCTGTACCCTTGGGGTTGAATGCACTTATTGTAAGTCGCTTTGGATAAAAGCGTCAGCTAAATGAAATGTAATGTAATGTAATATATGCAATAGAATATTGCTTTTTAATAGAGCTCTAGTTTAAAGGGTTTTTCTTCATTCTTCAAACACTAATATCAGTGTACACTATGACTAGGTCTGACTGCTTTCCAGCATAGATGGGTTATCTTTAAATACCTGTCAGGCAGCATTGAGCAGTATGCTGGACCTGTAACTGGCCTCTCTCCCTCTGTAGTTAAAAGGAAAAAATGCAGCACTATGTTTTAATAGGCTCACCGGAGCCCCGGGGAAATTGGAAAGGCTTGTCAATTATAAGGATATATTATAGCGCTTGATCCGACCGCTTCTCATCTACCATCCTCCCACAGCAGCAGCCTGGGAGGATCATTAACTACGAGGTGATGCGGGCCCTGATTCAGTGACATAGATTTCTGCTCTCTGTCCAAGAGTCAAGCGATTGTGTGAGGGGAGGACAGGGTCCAGTGAGTGACAAGATGGAAAATGTGAGAAAGAACGGCTCAGCGCGACGGCCTTGGTGAGGAGCCAGGAGAGACGGTGGAGAGCGAGGGGGAAAGCTGGCGTCAGCAGCACATGAGATGAGTTGACTCTGTTGGCGCTGTGCGCTCAGGGAAAGGAGTAGTAGGAACGTTCACATATGGGCAACCCTCCCCCTCAAGTCCTTTTCCTCTCAGCCTGCAGCGATGGCTTCCATGACAACAAAACCAGTCCTCAGTGTTTCTGTGACAACAAACCCTCAGTCCTGTGCATTTTCCAGCAGCTGTTCAGGTATTACCTCTTGGTATCACGGCTGGAGTTCGTCCCCGACAGTTTCCATTATTGGTTTTCAACACACTTTCCTGGCTGACCTGGGAGGTGTTGGTGTGGAAGGAGCACACGCACATCAATAACCTCAGTGACAGATTTAGATAGCATCGACTGCTCACTCAGTGATGCAGTTTTACTCCGATGAGACCTAGTGAGAGTGGATGATGTGTCTCAGTGCCAAAGCCACCACTTCCTCCCTTCTATTTCTTATCAGTTTTTAATATTTTAATTCAGGGAATAAGAGTAGATGATAACAATCTTTTTTGTGCATTATATAAAATGATTTAAATGGAAAATAAATGTTAATTTAGTCTTATGAAAGGTGGCTGGAGTTCTGCTTTGAAGTTTAAATATATCTTTAGTTGACAATGTAGCTTTAAAGATACAAAATGTGCATTAATTGCTTTTGTTAACAGCTAAGACAAAAACATCAACTAAATTGAACGAGGAAGCATCAGTGTCCCAATCTGCTATCTGCCCCTGCAGCAGGCCTCTGAGGGCAGTCAAGGATGCTGCAGTTTAATGTTGCATGTCCTTCAATTTGAAAAAAAGGGATTCAAGCCTTCCTCCACTTTTATGAAAACAACAATCTTAAAGATAGACACTCCATGTGTCCCTGAACGCACCTTGCCCCCACGTGACAGTGGGGTTAGAGTCCCACAGCAAGGCCTGATGTGGCAATACATCACACAGCTACAGATAACCTGCGGGGGAACCAGCCTGGTGACGGGCAAGGACAGCTGGAGGACAGTGTGGGAGGGAGGATGAGGGATGGGAGCGGAGGGCAGGATGGATGGCTAACAGAGTCACACGGGTTCGGACAGGAAGTGGCCACTCTCGCTTAGTTTCCTGTTAGGATGAGCCTAAAGGGTCACAGGGATAACATCAACAACTGAGAAATACTTTAGATGGGCGTGTGTGTGTGTATACAGTAATTTAAGTTAGGAGTGTTCATTTTTTCATTCTTTATCTTATTTATAGCTACAATAAATACAGTCATCTGGTTTGAAAAGCCTGCTGGAGCTTTTTCATAACAATAATCCTATAATAATAGAATATGATAATAATCTTGTTTCCAAATTCACAAATGCTTAAATAAACACAAGCTAGACAAACGTATTTGGAAGATACAACAAAGGTTACAATTTAAATGATGACCAAACCAGTCCATTATAAGCATGGAAAAGTTCCCAAACTGGCATCCTGGTTAAATTTTAAAGGAATGTTTTATAATTTGAGAATAGTTACACATATTCATTTTCTTGCTAAAGTAAGCTGCCCACTGGCTAGAGGAGCTCAACATGCAGGCTGCAAACACAAGGAAACCCCCAGCTTGAGATCTTAAAGCTCAGTAGTTAACTTGTTGCATTTTGTATAGTTGAACAGAAACTGCAGTTTGTGCCTTTATATAAAGTTAGGTTTTTGGATTTCTTGCAGTTTGTGTTAAGCCAGTAACTTGAGCAAATATATAACTTTTTCCTCTCTTTTTTTGTGGACTGATTAATAAGCTGAATACAACTTGGGGATTAGGAAGCTTTAGACATATTGGACAGGGCCAGGAAGTTTCTAACTACCTATCTTTCCTCTAGCTCCATATTTAACATTAATATCACAGGGCTATCTTTTCCCTCATCTACCTTTCTGCAAAAATGTGAATCAGCGTATTTCCCTAAATTACTCCCACAAATGTTGACAGTGTACTTTCTGTGAGGTAATGTTTGCTAGTTAACAACCTGCCTGGTCACTTTTTGGTCACTTTTTAAGCTGCATCAGCGACGTCACCATCTTGCAGATTTCACTAAAAGAAGCCCAACCCCAATATCCTTTGCCAAAACATCCTTTTCCAAAACGTATAGGCTTTTTACAGAGTTGCATATCATATGAAAGCAGACATGCGAGAGGCTCATTTTATTTGCTTGTCAATCTTTTTCTTCATCCAGATGGGTAGAGAATGTTGTTCATGAGGAGGTGTTACTATTGATCGTGGGCAGAAACACTCATGAAAGTGTCAAACCTGACTCATCCCTCAGGAGACACAGCAATAAAAGGTTCCGCTGCGACAATAAAAGTAGAGAAAATCGATGACTTTCAGGGAATCCATGACAGATTTATTATTGAGGTCTTTTAGGGAAATCATTATTTTCATTATCATCTTGTTCCAAATCAGATAATCAATGTTTTCCCAGGTATGGATGCAACTGGCAAAGAAAGTTCTGCATGGATGAGTACCGGAAGAAGTGAGAGACACTGGCACCTGGCTCACCGAGCAGGCAACAGTGTGTGTGTCTCTCTCTCTGTGTGTGTGTGTGTGTGTGTGTGTGTGTGTGTGTGTGTGTGCTTCTCAGCAGCTCTAAAAGAAATTAGCCATCAAGCTGAGTCCTTTAGCATTCGTCTGCAGCAGTGACTCAAGGTCATACTTGCTGATTCTGCTGATGCATTTTATTCTCTGGAGCCAACACCAGGCAGCTGGGTGAGGGGTTACTGCTGCCGACCAGCCCTTCCACTCATTCCAGCATCCATTCATCCTCTGCGCATACTCGCATCCCTCCATTATCACCGGGGTCCTCCCTGGCAGGAGAGTGTGCATTTACCCGTTAAATTAGGTGGGGGCGGTGAGAGGGGGTGATGTTCTCTGCCAGAGTGCCTGCATATCCGTGTTGACGTGCGGTGGGGAGATGGATTGGCTAAGGTGTCCTGATGTCCCCACGTGACTACAGTAATTGTGCTATAATGGAGGTGGGAGCTGAGTGGCCATCAGCAGAGGGACAGAGGTCCAGAGCTGCCTGCTCCACGTCTCACTCCTTCTTGTCACCAAACAGAACAGAGTGCTGTGTGATGCAGCAGGGGATTGTGGGTATGATATCTGGGTTCCGTGCAGTTTAAAACACACCCAGAGACTCTGGAGGTGAGGGGACCTCTCAAGCCGCGGCGCCGCAGCTCGTTCCGATTTATGTTTGTAGTAATCGTGAGCCACTGTTTTAGTTTGCAACCATATTCCCTGGGGCAGGTGGTGAGGTGTCACACCTTATCTCCATCAGCTGCTCAAGTTGTGCAACTGAAGCAGTTTTCAAAGCGCCCTCAGGCTGGTGTCACCAGTGATCAATCTAATGATGCCTTCTCTTTGTTGATCGTTTAAACGATTATTCCTTTACCTTGTTAATTGTCAAATACATTTTTAATGAAATGAAATAATCATCATCCATCAGATTCCTCAAGTCACATAAAGGGATGAAACAGATACCGGGTCTCATGGTATAATATAGTAAAGTTCCTGTCAGATACATTTACTGTTTTGTTGATATCTCTAGTCTAATATTGTAAATTTCTTCATTACAGGCTAAAAGAGTGAAATATTTAAACAGCTGCTCACGTCAGAACCATTTTCTGTGGACAAATTAATCTGTGATGTCAACACATGTCAAAGCTATACTACATAGACAATATGCACTTAAAAGCTTTGCAGTAGTTTATCATTGGTCTCATCCTCCACATTGATCATTAGTGGTCCAACTTAGGACTCACAAGTGGAGTTAGTCATATGCTGTCACAGAAACGGAGTGACTCTCCTCATGTTCCTTTTCTCCTTTGTCCTTTGCTTTCAGGAACCATGAGACCAGTGCAGAGAAACTTCTACGAGCCCTCGTCAGCCCCGGGTAAAGGCGTGGTGTGGGAGTGGGAGAACGACAACGGCTCATGGACGCCCTACGACATGGAGATCTGTGTGACCATCCAGAACGCCTACGAGAAGCAGCACCCCTGGCTGGACCTGACCTCTCTGGGCTTCTGCTACCTCATCGACTTCAACAGCATGTCTCAGACCAACAGGCAGAGCCAGCGCAAGCGGCGCCTGCGGAGACGCATGGACCTGGCCTACCCGCTCATCATGGGCTCCATCCCCAAGTCGCAGTCCTGGCCTGTAGGAGCCAGCTCCGGACAGCCCTGCTCCTGCCAGCAGTGCATCCTGGTCAACAGTACGAGAGCCGCCTCCAACGCTATTCTGGCCTCTCAGCGGCGTAAGCTCTACGGAGGGACGGCGGGCAACACGGGCGCCACAGGAGCCCACACTGTAGTGCGGCAGAGCAACACTTTCGCCGGGACCTCCCTCTGGTCCCCGACATCCGCCTCCTCCGGCACCAACAATAATAACATAAGTGTGGGAGGTGGGCATGCCAAAGCTGAACAGGTGCAGTTGCCACTGTACGCTGCCAACTTCCCCTGTTCCCCTGTGATGCCATCTCTTTCATCCGCCCACGGCCACCACGCTCTCACCATCAACGGACAGAACAACCTGAACCGGCCTGGCACCCAGCGCATCTCCATGGGCACTGCCAGAGGAGCCATCCCACCAGGGTAATTAAGTTGAATTTACAGTTCAGCTTAGCGAAGGGACAACCTCCCTCTCTGCTTGTCTGCTTCACAAAGCTTCAGCCTGCATGTGTCTGCTGCTTTGTTCTCAGTCATGTTCTGTCTTTCTCTCCCTGCTGATTAATGACGTGCTGATCAGATCTGCAGAAAAAAAAACCTTGGGTCCAGCTGAAGCTCCACAAATGGAGGAGGGAGAACCCTGCTCTTCCATATGTGTGCCTGCCACGGTTTCTGCTGCGTAATGAGCTTATGTCGGCACCAACAGGCGCAAAATCCTGCAGCTCCTCCTCTGCTTTGAACTAATTTCTTACTATCACACTGCGCCGTGGTTGTTGTGTCACAGTGATGTAAAAGAGTCTGACATCGTATATGTGGAAGATCTGGATGTGGGAGTGTGTGTGTGTGTGTGACTGTATTTGTTGTATGGCGCGGGTGTGTGCAGGGTTTCTGGTGTAGCTGTGGAAACCTATTTGCCATGGAGGCAGAGCTCCACTGGGGAAGGATGAATAATGGATCAAGGAAAAATGGGAGCTTCAGCAGAGCGCTCTGACCTCAGAGCGATTCAGCGAAAGGAGCCGAGGAGAAGAAGTGTGTCTTCTGTTGTAACTGATACTTCAGTCCCCAATCCTGCTTTCTTTTACTAAAATAAACCCTCTCCTGATCTAATTTGATTCCATTTTGCTCTCTCCGCTCATGGGGAGAGGCACACTTACTGCCTGTTTGAATAATACTGTCCTTCACCCGGGCACACACGCTTTTGCTCTCTGTGGCCTAATTCTGCACAGAGAAACGTATTGCTCCTCATAGCAGCCCATGTTTCATCTGCTGGAGTGATCCATGCAAAAGGACTACACGAAGGGAGAAAAGCCAGGATGGGATGGACCCACTCAGGGGTTGTTTCTTCACGGTTTTAAACAGTTCAGTGAAAGCTCATGTGCATGTGGAGTCGTGGATGAAATGTGACTTTTCACCTCGCACCACAAAGGGGCTGTTTAAGGGAGACAGAGAGAGAGAGAGCGAGAGAGAGGAAGAGCGAGGGGGGTGAGGGTGAGGCAGAGTACGCCGGTTCCCAGGCGAGTGGCTCGACACACAGGATGAGTGTGGTTAACATACAAACAGTAGGACATGAGAGATAACACACACACATACACACACACACACACACATGTGAACTCCCTCGAACGTTCCCACAAGGGTGCTACAGACCGATAACAGAGAAAGATCACACAAAAACATCAGATCTGTTTTTTCACACACCCACTCCTTAATATAACTGGTGCACGGTGCAAGGAAGGTGTTTGGCACGGTGCAGCTTATTTACACGAGTTACATACATGATCACAGGTCTGCTTTTACTAGATTGATATACCTATTCATTATGATTATTATAAAAAATAATCGTGCATATGATTGATTCCATATTTGCACAAACCAACACAGCAGTGTGTGTTTTTTACGACCTGTGGATCATTCAGGATGGTAAGGCTGCGGTTCAGATATTGATTGTTTTATTTGTCCCTGGAAACCAGTTGTGGTTGGCTGCAACAGGAGGGAGACAGTGTGTGTGTGTGCGTGTGTGTGTGCGTGGAGGGGGGGTTGCTACGTGCATCTGTCTTTCAAGCACAACTATTAGAATTGGCACCATCTGCTGGCTTGTGTCAACACATCAGTTGATCTTATTACCATGGGGACACAGCCCACTACATCCCCACCTGCCTCTGCGTATTGCCGGCTGTAAACTGAGGACCCGTGGTTAGTGAGACAAGGCCGTGTGTGGTGATGACAGACATTTATCTTGAATGATTTGTATTATTAAGGTCACGCAGTGTTCACCCTGATGCGTATCAGGAGACATTTCCATCATTTTCACAATGAATAACAATGATTCATATTTTCCTCATTAACAGTTTGTTCCACAATCCCACAGAACATTGCATTTGTAAATATTACGGCTGGACAATAAAACAATAGTATAAATTCTCGCCATAGGATTTTCATTAATTGCAATATAGGACAAGTCCAGGATACATCAACACAATACACAGTTAGGAAGTTTAACACATAATTGATCAAACTTAGATTTGTGAAATGTTTGCAGTTTATCATATGTCTGTCATATCATCCAGCCCTGTTGATTAAGCATTTAGTGATTGAGCAGAAATATCATATGTGAACAAGTTATCCACCATGTGACCTCAATTAGTTTTATTACAGGGTGGAATATGGTAGTCTTACTTGTCATTATTCTTTTAGACATGATCATCTCATGAAATGAGATGAGAAGTGATGAATTAGAAGTACCTGTCCGTTTCAGAAAGATAATCAGACACATTATGTAGGAAGATCAACAGAGGAAGAATTTCACAAGCTCTACGTGGGAATTTTTTTTGTTTTCAGTTCTGTTCTTTCTGTCAAACCACATCCTCTTGTCTCCGGGGTTAAGATCTGCGCCACTTCTCTTTCGACAGATTTAACTATGTAGCGTTTCTCACTGTGAAACGCCTAAAGGTATGGAGACCGGGGGAAAGATTAAAGGGAAGAAGAAGAAGAAAAAGAAGAAGTCCAGTCTTCTTCAGGCAGAAGGAGATAAAAGCTTGGGAGCAGAGTGTGTTTACATGCGTGTGCCGCTGCTGGCTGTGTTTACGAGCTGCTCGTGTTCACACTGCTCGTTTCTGAGTTCTGACTGGAGGGCTGCGAGTGGTGTGCACAGATCATTACTCCTCAGTGGGCTGCTTCAGCGCTCAGCTGTGGCGCTCCCCCCATAAGACGAAAATTAATATTGAAATTAATGAATAAATCATGAAGAGCTCATCCGGACCAAACTGATGCAATTTGGAAATTCTTGGTGTCGTCAGTGCTTATTCTCAAGGCAAAATAAATAAATAAATAAATTTGATTGATTTCAGGTGCATTGTAAAGTGTCTTACCCCCATGTCGTATAACACACACACACACACACACACACACACACACACACACACACACACACACACACACACACACACACACACACACACACACACACACACACACACAGTTGTAGCAGGGGGGTGGGGTTTGCCTCTACCTCAGCTCCCCACATCAATATGCAATTAGGCACTCATGCCGCTCCCTCGCTCCGACCCCCCTCTCACTGTCTTTGTGGTGCATAATAAACAGATGAGGCGATATTAGTCCACGGTCAGCACTTTCCTAACTAGGCCTAATGTGCTCTCTCTCTATTTGGGGATTCACATTGCTCTCAGTCTGATTAAGTCCTCCAGGCAGACAGGAGGTTCCCTCAGGAGAGGAAGGATGACGATGGGGAGGAGGGACAGCAACCCTCGGGCTGTGACCTGACCCGATGACAGACGTAACCAGTGTGCTGTTAAATGGTTCGCTAATCAAGGGGCTGGATGTGTCACTTAACTGCATAGGGTTTAGGTCAGAAGTTACAACTTAGGATGTGAAAAATTGTGCCGTGTCAGATTCTTTAGACCCGAGTGTCTTATATCAAAGATTGGGGGTAGCCAGGCGTCACCTTTTTATGTCTCTGTGTTGGCAACAGCAGAGGCGAGAGGCTTTATGCTTTCATCTGTAGGTCTCATACTTGCGAACAAAGATATCTCAAGAACTCCTTCAGGGAATTTCTTCAACTTTGACAGAACTATTAATTTTCCCTAAAGGATGAACTGATCTGATTTGGGTGGTCAAATGTTGAAGGTTAATGTCAATTTAACCTCGTAAATCAATTTTTTGACTTACAGAGAATTCTTTCAAAATTTGGTGCAAACAGTTCCTCGGATTCATGAACTCATTTGAACTTTGAAGTCAAAAGTCATGGTCGCAAGCAGGTTTTTACCCCCTTGAACATGATATATGAAGTCTTCCTTAAAGTAATTTCTTCAAATTTGACCAGTTGTCTCTTGGACTCATTATGAACTGTTTAGATATCAGTGGTCAAAGCTCATGTTGACCTCACATTAGTCTGGAAATACAGTATGTAGACTGAAACTGCACTGGTTTGTGGACGCAAACAACCATTACATGTCAGTTGGCTGACGCTTTTGTCCAAAGCAACTTACAATTAGTACACTCAACATTTATGAGGGGCCATTGAGGGGTTCAGCATCTTGCCAAGGACACTTTGGCATGCAGTTGGGGAAGAGTGGGGATTGAACCGGCAACCGCAGGACAGTAAGTGTTGTGTATTTATGTAGATAAGATAGACAGAAGGGAGCAGAGAACACAGGTCAGAGGGAGGTGAAAACTTTGAGTGGGCAGGGAAAAAAATGCAGAGGTGACAAGGTTCAGTCCGAGTTTTTTTTTCTTTTTTTGAAAGTGCCTCGTAAAAGGTGCTGGACCTGCAGTGTTGCAGCAGAGATGCAAAACGTCTGTGCTTTTTATGGTGATGAAAGGAATAATCTGTCATAAGATCTGAGGACGAACCAAGAGAGCATGTCTTTAAGGATGGGATGTAGATTCAATCTCTTAGCATTAAGACAAGAGATTAGTTTTGATAAAGGACTGTGATGCGCTCCTAGATTCTTTATCCAAATCTGTGACGTTTTCTTCAGATGAACTCCGCTTGAAAGAAGGGAAGAAACAAGGAGCAAGAGGAAAGAGTTGAGGCCGGAGTTAAACCTTGGAAGTCATGCAGCATTAGGGATTGTCAGCAGAGTGTAAGGGAGGTGACGTATGTCTTAAACCCGTCTGCTCGAGGCGCAGCCGGGACAGACGGGGTCAGTGCCTCCAGAGGTGCACATTTCTCAAAAAAGAGAAGAGCTTAGCTGCGTGCATAATGAGATGTGGGATGGCAGATGCACACAGGGCTGCCGGTGGAGGGCACAGCCTTGTATGGAAGCTGCAGTGCACAGACAGGTACTGACAAGCTCTATAAAAAATAACGTGATGCAGCACAATAGGGACGTTGCTTGCAAGACGTGGATCTATCTGTCTTTATGAAAATAAACTGTGTAGATAACAGTGTTGGGTTGTTTCTCTCTGTCAGTAGCAGATAATGATTTGTGTTTCTGTGGAATCTATTAGCATATTTATTATGCAACACACTACAGTGAGCACAGTGAGATCTTTGCTTGAATTGGAAGCAATAAAGATAAGAGGCATTCTTAATTAATGTTATGTTACACATCCTCGACAGATCTTCTCTATTATGTGTTTATACAAGTGTGTGTTCGGTGCACAGTGTGCAGACCGTGCACAATGAGACAGGGTTAAGGGCTCTCGTGGTGTGTTGTCCCATTTCTTCTCCTAATGAGAATAATATGTTTGATCACGGCGCTCTCTGGGAACATCCCAAATTATACATGTACTCATAAAGGCGGCCATCTTATTGTCCACATTGCGTTTTGATTTGATTCAGACCTAATTGCTTTATAAACAAAGGAGGAACTCACGCAGGAATTTGTTTTATTGAGCAATAAATTCAGCGCTTTCACTTTTGTTATCTCCTCCTCTCACGTTTTCCTCAGTAAAAACAAACACTGACTTCTTTTTTGCAGATAGACACAATAGCCTGACTCAAACCAGTGTTTTCACTGAGTGATGGGCGGCTGTGTACCGTGAAGTATCGACTGCTGTGTTTTTGTTACACTCACAGCAGACTGCAGCAGGTGACCTCAGTTCTCCTGCTGCGGCTGAAGGTGTGAAATCGCTCGTTGGAGCCTGCACTTGAAATTAAATCAAACCTGTGCTGGTTTCCCATCACTGACGTGAGATGTTTATCACAACTGGACATCACTGGGAGTGTAATGTGCACACCGTGTGAGTGTGCTCATCCTGGTCTCTGGTCACTGGTGTGAGAAACAGGGAGTCCACTCCGGAGATGTGATAAGACACAGCCTTCAGCATTCCCCCTGTCCTCTCGTGTTATTGCCCTGGGCTCAGTGGAGGGCTTCCCCTGGCTCAGGAGCAGAGGCTCTCGCAGATATCAAAGCAGTGTCTTGATGTGCTTTTGCAAAGCCGCTGAGAGCTGCCGGGCCAAAGAAGCTGCTGCATGGTCAAAGAGCAGATGGTTTCAAAAGTATGTGCACTTGGGTGAGCGTCTGTGCTTGATAAGCTGAGAAAACTTACAAGTGACTCAGTGGGTGGTGAGCCTCTGCTTATTGGCTTATTTAAACCATTTTAAGAGAACAGGTGAACCGACTCACCTGACATCTGTGTTTGAAGGTAGCTTCGTCCACAGTTGTCTAAATTAAGAAAGTGTCCCATCATATATGAAGTGGAAGAACATGCCATCTCAGCCAGTGTATCTTTATGTTGTTGATGATTGTTCATTATGGCATTTACATCATGATTTTAAATGATAGTGTCCAAATGTGTCTTAGATCTTTTCTGTAAGTGGTTTAGTTCATTATAAATTTGACCACTAGTAGTGCTGTGGAATAATTTCTGTATGAGCATGTGCCTGTTTTGTGTGTTTGTTTTTTGCATGAACTGAACATAAAGATTGAAAACATGACAGCTCCCCAGAAGTGAAGCCAAAGTGTCTGGAGTGCCACCTGGTGGCGGGTTACGATATAAGTTATAAATCCTGGCTCTTAGTGTAAGGGGCAGGTGCAAGTAAATGTAAAATAAAATGTCCTCAAAGATCATTTTAGGTAGTTGTTATCACTTTGATACATCAAGTGATTTTGTTACGCTTGGTTTTAGTTATTTAATCCTATAAAAACAGGCTAATGAGAAACAATCAGTGGTTCCAAAGCAGCCAAATGTGTCTGTGTCTGTCTGCTGTGTAGCGCTGGGCAGGACGGGTTAGGGTCATGAGAAGTACCACTCATGGTAAATTAAATCTTGACGCTGCATGAGATGCATGTTCTGGGGCTGACCAGCTGTCGCGCATCTGGTGCTGGTAACCACATCTGGTGCAGTTTTGTGTTGTTTGTTTACTCAATTAAGATCAGATTTTAAACAAGATTTATTCTAATCAAAGAATCGAAACATTTCTATCAAATGTCTGAACGTTGACTGACCTTCCAGCTGTGCCTGTGACTTCTCAGTGTTCCACCTGAGGAAAGCAGACTTGCTCCTGTAATCAGTCATTCTGTGGCCCCGGCTGCAGGCTGCTGGTTGAGAGTCACTGACTCGTGCGCTCATATTAATTCCCCGACTGCTTTTGTCCGCTCTGCTCCACAGATCTTGAGGCGTGCACAAGTCAACTGTCTTTGTGGTCCGTGTTTGTCATGAACTGCAGCCGCTCCAAATGTCAGCGTGAATCAGGCTCTGCTGCGCTGCTTTGTACATGAGTCAAGCTGTCTCGTCCCATCGCAGTTGTCTGGGTCTCTTTGGTGAAGCGCATGTGACATTTTAACTTCAGAGTTTTTCGTGGCAATGCAGAGAAAAACTAGCTGCTGTTCTCGGTTTTCCCAGCTATGGCGAAATGGGCGGTGGAGCATTGATTGTCCATTTTAGAGGTCACCAGGTCAATTCAAGAATGAAGAAAGAGGAATCTACATTTAGTTTTATAAAAAAAACAAAAAAATCCTTACATAGAGGACATGACTGTTTCTAAATAATCTGTGTTTTCTGTTGACCTGTGTGTCTCCTTACAGCCACTAGAATGAATCTATGATGTCAGCAGGTCCCTTATATGGTAGTTAGGTTCTTTATTTATTTATCACTACTGTATTTCACTCTTGTTTTCTTTCCTCTGGTAGTGTTCCTGCCCTCCCAGTAAAGAACCTGACTGGAACTGGACCAGTACACCCAGCACTAGCAGGTTAGACAAAATCTCGAGAATCTGTAATATTAAGTTAAGTGCTTTTTGTGCTCAAGATGTCTACTCATACTTATCTTTAAATACATTCACAATTAGTGTTCTTTTCCACTCTTATGTGTGTCTGTGTGTGTGTGTGTGTGTGTGTGTGTGTGATCTGTACATATGCATCAGGTATGACAGGTATCCTGATGTGCGCTGCAGGTCTGCCGGTTTGCCTGACGCGGGCTCCCAAGCCTATACTGCACCCACCGCCCATTAACAAGAGCGACATGAAGCCTGTGCAGGGGATCCACGGCATGCGCCGCAAAACCAAGAAGAAACACCTGAGAAGAGGTAAGATGGAGGGAAGAGAGGAGAGGAGGAAATTATAGAAAGAGCAAATGGAACCAATCCCTGACATGCAGCAGATGTTCTCTTTCCTGCCAAGCTTTGCAGGATTGCTTTATTATCAGCCGTCTGTTGTTTAGTGTGCAAACAAAAGCAAAGCTCTTCTCGTTGTGATCAACAGTCTATTATTGCTGTTTAAATGCCTCCCTGTTAAGCTCCATACGGGTGTTACAATAAATACACCCTCATCCAATGTTGCTGATAATTCGTAACATACCGTTCAAATGGTTCCACTAAAATGTAATGATGATCACTGGTTTCACATTAAATAGTAAATGCAGGGAAATAGATGTTAGACTTTATGCAGATTGACAGAGGCCCTTGTAAGGAAAGTAATTAACAAGGGACTGTGGTACTGAGGGGGTTTCAAAGAAGAGCTACTGTTCGGTTGGATCGTTTCCGGCTTAAATAAGAGCCGGTCGATGGAAACCGTGGAAACCGCGGGCTTCCCAAGGGAGTCTTTGTCCTAATTGATCAGTGAGGCTGCTGGGTTTCCATCCCTGCACTGTACCCGTCCTCTCAGTCAGCCCTGCAGAGCTCTCCACAATGTTTCACGTCCCTTAGTTTCCTATAATATCCTGGTAACTAAATTCATATGGTATGATAAATGTAAGAGCATGTCATACGATTCAACATACTGCATGTGGAGGATAATCATTAACTTGTAAACACACCTAACTGAAGCCAAACAAGACTAACTATATCTTTTCTATGATCACACTACACCAGCTCTGTAGAGGCTGAGTAGGAAGTGCTAGAGTCGCACTGGGAACGAAAATCATGCTCTGGCAACAAAATACACTGCGATATCTGGCTATTTATAACATAAATATGTATATGCTAAGCAAAAGTAATCAAGTTGGCATCGTTGAGTTGTTTTCCGAACCACAGACGGTGCTGTGAAGAGACTCAGATTTCCAGACTTCTCATGTCCTCTACTCTGCGTAGATAATCTTCAAGACACAAGATTTGCAAAGGAAAATATAAAAGTATAGAGAATAGGCTGCTATATAAATAAAAATAATAGAATATGCAAAAACAGGTGTAAAATCTTCAATTAAATATAGTTCCATTCTTAGCTAAGGGTGTCTCCAGTCATTTATTACATTACATTACATGTATTCCTTTTTAAATGCATTGTGTCCTGTGGTAAATCCTTTTTACTTTGTAATTTTTCTGTCTGCAAGCCAATTGAATTTAGTGCCTTTTAATGCCGCTGTCTATAGTATAGTATGTTTCAGAACTTGGTTTTGGATGGTATTTAAAGAACTAACCCCACTGGCTGTATTAAGCATCCTGATATTTGCTAATTGGAACAGAATGTTAAATTCTTGGATTGGCAAACACCCCAAATTATTCTGTCTATTCCTCATGGACCATGAATATCTGTTGCAAACCCCATGATGATATTCAATATCCATTTGGCGGTGATGGAGAAAGTTTCAGGAGGTCACCAAATATTTCATACCTGGACCGAGGTTCCAGACTAACTGCCATCATCAAAGCCTTTGCTAGCATGTAGCTAACAATGTGAAGTTTGTCTCTTTTTTGTCACTTTTAATTATCGACAAAAGCCTTGGTTGTTTTAGGAAAATACATTGGACAAGATTAAGAAAATGCAGGAATTGAAGTAACCCACGACACAATTGTTGGTGCAGTCTGCAGAGCCTGAACTGAGACAGAGTGGAGGACTGTGAGGGGGGGTGGAGATGTGGTTTTACTCATGCAGGGAGATGTATTCTGCTCTGCTTTCTGTGCAGAAAAAAGGTCAGACGGGATTTCGATGCGGCTAATAAAGCCATCAAACAGCAAAAGCGTTAAAATGCATGAATCCTCCTTTTTTCTGTTTCCTTTCCTCCCTGACTTCACAGCTCTCTGCCTCCTCTGTCTTTCCTACATCATATACCTAAACTTTATTTTTTGGATTCGCTAGTCTTTCCACTCAGGCAGTCGTTCTCTCTCTCTCTCCCTCCCTCTGTTCTGTTCACTGGCTGTCCCTCAAATGAACAAACAAAGGCTCCGGGGGGAAAGAGGTTGCCTGTAAGCGTATTAGGGGTGTAAGCTGTGGGTGTGCTCTCAGCCATGCTTGCACTCGGGGATTATCAGAGAGTGCGGGGATGGCTGGTTGTTACGTGGCAGTTTGAAGGTGACCTCCTCTCCAACATCATGGACACACACACACACATATATATATACATACATATAGTCACTCATGTGCAAACTGACACTCCTTCATCAAAACATGGCCACCAGACCCGAGTTGCCAAGTTTGTCATCCATCAAGATCTAGCTGTTATTCTCTTGTGTTCACATGACAAGCAGACGCCATCCAGCGGTCCATCTTGTCTTTGTATTGATGGTGTGTAGGTGCAGTCGAGTTTTCCTTTTCTTTGAGGGTCATTTCATCTCTCTTATGTTTTATCTTATGACAAGGGAAAAACCCAGAGGATGTCGT
Organism: Pseudopleuronectes americanus; assembly: GCA_038501795.1. Classification (NCBI taxonomy): domain Eukaryota; kingdom Metazoa; phylum Chordata; class Actinopteri; order Pleuronectiformes; family Pleuronectidae; genus Pseudopleuronectes; species Pseudopleuronectes americanus. Next base: position 16,967,253 of record CM076718.1, on the reverse strand, counting down.
GCGAAGATACACAGAGAGGATTAAAGTGGTGCCAGACGAGGTAAGAAAATGACACAAAAAAGAAACAAACTTCAAAGTTTAGTGCCTCTATACCGAGAGAGGGTCTCTGTCATCATTTGATATGAAGTGTGAAACTCTCACGAATACACAGCAGGGTGGAATGGCAGCTCAAATATTGTGTTTGGCTATTCCAGGATTGTACCATCTGCATGGAGAGGCTGGTCATGTCGTCGGGCTATGAAGGCGTCCTGCAGCACAAAGGCATCAAGCCAGAGCTGGTAGGCAAACTTGGCAAGTGCGGGCACATGTACCATCTGCTGTGCCTGGTGGCCATGTACAACAATGGCAATAAGGTGGGTAAAAGCTTCTGAGCCAGACATTGTTATGATGTCACTCTCAGCTCAAATAATAGACTTGCGATGTCTTGCAGCTTGACTGCGTCGCACGGCTCTCGAAAAATCAACAGGCCTCAATATTGTTGCACACAGAGGGAGGCATTATAATCAGACTTAACAATACATGATGATTAATATAAATCATCATGAATGCACAGTTCACTTGCATTAAACACAAATGTAGTACGTGTTAATGCAGAAAATGAGAGTACATGTTTAAGCAGCAATAGCTTGTGTAATTATACTAATCAACATTTAAATTGGTATTCAAAGGTCAGTTCAATCAAAAAATACATTTTCTCACTAACATTTGGTGTTATCATTATATTTAGTATGTTATTGTTTGGTAGATGTTTGTCAGTGCATGTCAGTGCAAATGTATATCTTTTTTCTTTTTTTTTAAAGCCCTTAACCAAATTTCTCTCAGGATTAATATATTGTTTTGTATTGAAATGTATTATCTATCCTTGTACCACAGATAGTTTTAGTCTTTCTAGGTTTTGAAATATTCCAAAAATTTGCAATATTGTATACATACATTATTATACAATGTTGATATACTACTGTCAAACGTATTAGTGCAGCATATTTACTGAGATAAGATAACCGTTACTTTGGATTATCTACAGATCGACAGTAACAGTATCAGCAGTTTACTGTGGGACTATGTTTTCAGAGTAACCAGGAAGTTACTATTGAAAAGAGTTTTGTTTTTTTTAGCTCAAGCAACAGATCTTAGAGGCGGGGGGCAACAGGACACATTACAACACTGACACATTATCACCTGTGGAATGGAAGCCCTATCGATTGTATACATCAGTGTCTGTTTACAGGTCTTCGGGGAGTGCTACTGTATTTGTGAGGAGAAGGTCGTATAAAGCCTGTTGTGGCTCCAGGGGGAGCTGTGTGAAATCTGATGAATTGCCTCATTCAGCGTCTGTTGGCTCTGAAGTTTACAAATGAAAAATATTTGTTGATGAAGAGTTAGAAAGAAGTGAGCTTACCAGACCTCAAGAACCAGCTCTTTATCACTGATTGCAGCTCTTAGATCATGGCTACATTAGCCGAGCATTTAGGGTAACGTAGGAGACAGGGAAAAAGAAAGCATAACAAAAGAATCCTCTACTTCTGATGCATAGATTAATTAAACTTAGTAGTTTAGTGGTAAATTGCAGTTTTTTACATACCTGACAAATGGAAGTCCAGTATACACAATCAGCCCCTGAAGATAATATCACATTGTCTTTTTAGATGCTTAATTCACCACCGAATAAACTTGCTCTGTAAACTCTGCAGTTTGGTGAGGGACATTTGCCTACAATGGGTCTGTTTTGAGTTAATTTAAGTGTTAAATGTTTTTGTAATTTGTTTTTTATACATTAAGGTTTAATTAGTTACTTAATGCTTTATAAACAGGGTAAAACGTCATGATTTGACAACTGACTCATTTTGGGTCAAGTGTGTGCATGAGCTGCACCTTGCTACTGCGGCTCCATTCCCATGAGCGCCTCACAGACTCTGGCTCCAGATGAACAAGATGGCAGTATTTGTTTTTTCTGGCTAGTGGGAGGAAATGGGGACAGGTCGTCGTTCTTTATCTACAGTCTGTGAGAGTTACGTGCTGTGACCTAAAACAACACAATGAGAGCATTGAGACTGAACCGAAACCAAAACAGTGAAGTCACAGAAAAGACGGCGAAACCGATAAGCTGACATTGATCGTAATGTTGTGTACCGTAGAGTTTGAGGACTGCTGGGTCAGGTGAAAATCCCCTTTGGCTTCATCACTTTGAGGGACCTCTTTCATATTATATACACCTAATATAAAATTACTGTTCGGTGCATCCAATTCAAGTTCCCATAGCATCAAACACCATACACTAAATAAAGGTGGAAATTACTTGGACAGACGTCCCAAATACAAACTGTCTGCATGGCTCTGTAGATACCACCCGAGGCTAGGGCAAATGTTTGTTTATATTATTTGGTGTATTTTAGGGCCACCTATCCTTTATAGCACATCATTAATGCCATGTTATTCTGTTTATTCTTTCTACAAACCAGGATGGCAGTCTTCAGTGCCCAACATGCAAAACAATCTATGGGGAGAAAACAGGCACCCAGCCTCCTGGGAAGATGGAGTACCACGTCATCCCCCACTGCCTGCCCGGCTACCCCGACTCCAGAAGCATCCGCATCGTCTACGACATTCCTGCCGGGATCCAGGTCAGAGGAATCTCCCCTCACTAAATCGACCACGCTGCTCTTGTGGCCCGATCCAATGCCCTTCATCTCTAAATCTGTGCACTCTCTACAACTGCTTATCCGCTTAAGTTCGACAGGCGCTTCTTAGTGCAGGGAGGTGAGGTGTTGGGGCTGTGTGAATCACTGAGGAAACAGCATTCTTAGGGATGACACCCTGGTTCTGTGCAAAGACATCCATCCATCCTTTATCTGCAGCGCTGATCCTTTGAGGGTCGCGGCTGGAGTCAATCCTCGCTGACATTGCAGACAAGAGGCTGTGCGAAGCAAGGCAATCCAAAATCTAAAATATGTGATGGTTAAAATGAGGCTGTTCTTCATTTCTTTTGAATTCATATATATAACTGAGCCTAATCTGACACAGGTCATTTCTCAAATTTCCATCACATGTGCAGTGGAGAGGAGAAGATGTTTTGCAGCTGAGGTTTGAGTCGGCGGGACGGTGGAGACGGCTGAATATTTCATTCTGACTGCAGAAACGACTCTTAATTGAGTCCATGAAGTGACCTTTTCGGGCCAGAGCAGCAGTCTCTCAGGGGAGACGGTAAACTAGGAAAGTGGGGGGGGTCACGTGGCCGTCAAGGTCAGCTCAGTAACACTACTACCAGGAAGCGTCACTGAAGGTCTCCTGCCTCCAGTTCTCCACTCACTCCTCAGTTCACAATCAATACTATGCTCTATACATCCTGATATTAGTAGTAGTTGTATTAAACAACAAAATAACATTGGATAACATTGTTTGGTTTCAGTAATCAAATGAATAACAAATAAATATAAAAATGAATGTGATAATATCTTTATGCCCCTGTGTCTGCAACAGCCAATGAATGGCCAGAGTTCTGATGTTTCCAGAACGATATCTCAAGAATTCAAAATGTTCAACTCTCTTCAAACGGTCACTCAAGGAGAACTGATTGGCTGTGAACTCATGTTCTTGTGAACGTCATAAATCAGGAACAGCAACAGGGAATTTCATTACAACTGGTACAAGCATTCATTTAGACTCTGGAGGTCAAGGGTCAAGTCACACAACATCTCACTAACACTTTGAGGTAATTTCTTCACTTTTGCCACAAATGTTGATTTACGGATAAACTGATTATTTGGCTGATTGGAGGTCAAAGGTCAAGGTCACTGTGGCCTCAAAAAAACATGTCTTCAGCTTCTTCAGCTATTGACCAGTTATTGCTTGGACTCAAATATTAACTGATTAGATTTCAGTGGTAAAAGTACAAAGTGACTTTATATGAGTCCGGGGAGTATATATAGAATGAAACTACACTGGTTGCTGGAGGTGTATAAGTGCAGGACAGCAACTGTTTTTGGAATCTACATCGATGCTTCTACTTCTCTCTTTGGGCTTCTCATGTGATAAAGTGGGATACATAATCTGCCCATGCATTGCAATTACTAGAAGTTATGAGCAGTTAAGAAAAGGCTTCATATAGCAACTTCTTCTCTGCAACACATTATACACTTCACAAGAAAGTATAGAAAGGTGTTTTTAAAGCTACTTACTTAACTATGATATGATGATTGGATATTTACAGTATATCTCCCAAATGACTTTAACCAAGGCCATTGCAAATAATGACACCATAATGACATTTCATACACAATTAAGCCTTAACTGGAAGAGAAGAAGTTGTAACGTTTGTTTTTGTCCTCGACATTTTCTCTAGACCAATGAGCACCCCAGCCCAGGGAAGAAGTTTAGTGCGAGAGGGTTCCCTCGACACTGCTACCTCCCTGACAACGAGAAAGGCAGGAAGGTAAGCTCTGACACGTTTCCCTGAAAACGACATAAGCTATGAAAAAAAATAGAAGAAAGCCTTCAAAGCGTGCTTTTTTCCACCGGTCCTACATGTGGTTTGTTTCTGTTCTTTTTCCTTTTGAGGGATTGTAGTAAGTTTCCTTCCTCTCCTCTCTGTGTCTCAAGGTCCTGAAGCTGCTTATCATGGCCTGGGACCGACGCCTCATCTTCACCATTGGCACGTCCAGCACCACGGGCGAGTCGGACACAGTGGTGTGGAACGAGATTCACCACAAGACAGAATTCGGCTCCAACCTGACGGGCCACGGCTACCCCGACCCCAACTATCTGGACAACGTCCTGACGGAGCTGTCGGCCCAGGGGGTCGGCGAAGACAACCTGAAGGACTGACGGCCGGCTCAGCTGGTGCACAAGAACACAGCCCACCCACCTCCCAGAGAACAGGGACAGTGTATGATGGGCCAACATGCAGCCGACAACTCTTTACCCCCCGCAAACAAAAATACCCTGCAGAAGTGGCGGCCCGAGAGCAACGGAGGCAGAATACATGACATGGTTATGATCAATGTTAAGATTTCCCCTGTGGATTTGTGCCAGATTTTCTCAGAGGTTTGAGGAATTTAGAGATATGGTGAATTTTCTGTGTTCTCTGATGTCGGCTGCAGGTAAATGATATTTAAGCCCCTTTAGATTCAGACTAAAGCTGTTTCTCTGCACTTGGAGTAAATGACGAAGGGCCAAAACTATATGAAGGCGTATGTGTAAATGCTGAACTCCAGAATGCATGGCCCGGACTAACACTGCATACTGAATGTGCGAGTATACGTTAGGGGGAGGTCGTCACAGGATCAGCTGTTGCTTGATATTGTGACGATACATTTAAGAGAATTTTAGCTATTACAAATGAATCGATTAACTGCTCTTCTTTTTACTTATTACTCTAATAATCAATTATTGACCTGCAGTGGTTTGGTGATTTGAAGGAGAGGATCTCTCGACTCTGGTGATGTCATTGAAGGTGCACTTAGCTTCCTGTATCTGACCTTTTCGAGCTCGACCACCACAGATCAGTTGCTCTGTGAAACGGATGTATTGCATGAAGTGGATTCCAGAGAGCTATGAAATATTGGTGTTAGGTAATAAATGTGTGTTGTGTGGTTTAACCTTGTGGACGGTCTTCGAGAGTAGACGGGACAAGGATGAAAACAAGCATCTTACCTGTCAGTTCGATGCTTGTGACGAACTGTTGTTGATGCTGAGGTTGTAGAGAGGGATTTACTCTGCTCCAAGGTTAGACTCATGTGTTCTGTTCACACGCTGATGACACTGACCTCTGTGAATATGGCGCCTTCATTAAATTCTCTCCCTGTTGGAGCAAACCCAGGCGTTTGGCTCGATCAATTATGCTGTAAGGGGGTGAGTGTGTGATCGCGTGCTACGAGGCATTAACACGCTGCCTTCAGGTTGCCGAGGAGAAAAGCTTCTCGCAGATGGGCGCCCCGCCGATACAAACACCCAACGGTTTTCCTTTGGAGTTCCATCTTGGGCAGCGGCCCTGCTCTCCTGCACTCTACTCTGTTGTGGGCTTGTTTTCTGCCTGTTGAGTGAACTCTCCCTTCTCCTAACAGCTGAGCACGTCATTTGAGGAACCATGCAAACATTGTGTCCAGTAAGTAATTCCTTGCTGGAAACAAATTATTCCCCCTCTTAATTTTATTTTTTTTGCCCGTGAGCTAGAAGACATTTTGAAGGTCCTCGGTGGAGATCTTGTGATGTTTCTGTACTCCGAGAAAAAAGATAAGCCAGCGCTGCATAATTCTCCATAAATATATCTGATCAATTTTAATGAGCAGGGAGTGTTTATGTAAGGTTTATCGCGTGGACACCCAGCTGTGGGCTTTATTTTGGAGTGAATCATAGTCTTCCATAGCACTTTGATGCAACAGTTTTCGTTTAATTGGTGGTTTGATTTTTAGGGAAAATGTCTTGAATTGCAACTAAATCTTGTCTTTTTTTAAGTTGATGTTTATAAACTGGCTTGCAATGCTTTGAAAAATATATATGATTACTTTTGCAGATGTGATATACCTTTAAAGTCAAGCTCATTTTGAGTCTATGCTGTAAGTTTAATTTATTTTTATACTCTTCTATATAGAACATACTGGCCCAGTTATCTATACACAGGCACATAACATGAATACATAAAATCTGGCAAAGATTTGTCAGGATGTCAGGGACTGTTGTAATATGTATGACATGTTATAGACGTCTTATATTACAAGTAGTCTTAGCGTATGCTGCTGTCGTTACCTTAATGTAGAATCTGTGTAGTTGGTCCCCTGTGGAATTCCAATAAATACAGTAAGTGTGTCTTTTATTATTGGTAGGGGAGCTTTAGCAGCATGAGGATGTCCGCCCCCTCCCCCCCTCCCTCCTTTTTTTCTTTCTCGTTGTCCAGAACATGGGATTGGATTCTGTCCGTGTGGTCTTTGTTGAGTCTGAAGAAGAAAACAACCTGCTTTAAATGCCAGCTGCAAATACTCCAAGTTTGTTTTAGCAAACTGAAGCAAAAGATTGGTGTGATTCGGCTCAGACAGTCGGCAACAAGGGGAAATTAATTATTCTTTTCAAAAGCCCTGAACCATTATTTTTATTTCGACATTAACACATTATAATTTGAAATCTTACAGCTATTCAAGTGTGTGTGTGGGTGTGTGTGTGTTATTGGACCTCTTTAAGACCAAACCCCTTCCAGTTATTACTCATGTTGTTGGAGCCTAAATCTCTTTACAGTCACATTGTGGGGACATGTAGTCCTTGCAGGGGATAAAAAGCAAGTCCCCACAACGTCAATCATTACATTTTAAGGTGAAGACATGGTTTAAAGTTAACTTAAGGTAAGGTTTAGGTTGAGGTAAGAGTAAAGGTTGGGTGAGGCAAGTAGAAACTGTCTGGATGTCTTAATAGGCAACTTTTTATTTTGGTTTCAAGTCCCCAACAGATCAATATGTGTGCAGTGTTTTGCTCACAGTGTGTTTTCACTGCCCCCAAGTGGTCATTTTTAATTATTCAACTTTATAATAATACATTCTATTATTTCAATTTAAAAATAGCATTTTCAGAGGCTTTTTTTAATCTCAAATTCCAAATTCCTGGTCTCTAGAGAAGCTGAAAAAGCTGAAAGTAATTTTGTAAGTGTTATTTTTACCCAGCTGTGATTGTTTGCCCTGTTCCATTTCACTGTTTTCTTTTGGCACCCTTTTTCAAAATGGGACAGCGTGAGTGAATACTTCAAATCTATCAGGGAACTTTTTTTCCATGTTGACTGAAGTTTCATTAACTAAGAGAAATCCAAACTTTTGCTTCTTTCTCTTCTTTCCTTTCCACGAGTCGGCCCCTGCAGTGAGAGCGATGCAGGCCCTTTAGACTCTTCAGGTGTGTACAGATGAATAAAACATGGTTCGGTATTTGTCTGATTAAGGAAGAGAGAGATGGTGTTTATGCAATTTACTATTTTTGAGATCTAATACATGATTTATGTGTAGCAAGTGTGTGGTTGACAGTTTTCTTTACAGGGCTGCCTGTACCTCCTGCTTTAGAGTCTGAGGATGTTCACATGCTACGTATTAGAAAATATTTTTGATGTCTTTTTTTTGAATGATGATTGTCTCTAAAAGAACTATTACATAACATTGCTGTATAACTCTTATTAAGACTCATTCCATGATATTTTTGCTTTTGATCAGATGTGGGATAAAGGATAAAACCACTCCCAACGCAGGAAGGATATGTGCAGTAGTACTCTCTCATACTATCCACTGCAAACTGTACTTCTTTCTCTAAATTATACCTTAACATTTGTGTGTGGATATGCTGTGCGTTTGTATCCTTCTGCCTGTGTGACTTTGTGTGAATGCAAAGGTTCATGTCCTTTAAAAGTACAGTAATGTTCTATTGGAGGTGCATTTTAACCAAACTGTGTGAGAGTGTATTTCCAATGCCTCGCTGTTTGTGTATGAAGACATCCTAGCTTCTTTAGAAACGTCATCAAGGCTCTCCTGGTGATTTAGCACTGTGGTTATGCATCTGACTCGTTTATTTTCCTCGATCAGATTTGATTTATTCAGGACGGGGACGAGGCAGCGTTTGGCCGCTCTCCTCACTCTTTTCGACGACTTGTAAAACATCTGAATGTTTTGCATTTTAAGTGCCCATTTTAAACTGACATTGTCAAATCATGATGTTTTTTATGTGGTTTGATTTTTCTCTTCAGTGGTGTCAACATGTGGCTGTTGAGAATGGGTCACAAATAGGAACTGAGATCTAAAAGTAAGATATAGAGAGACATTTATGAAACTATAAAGGGCTTCTTAATCTATCAGTCTTTAATGAATTGTGATGACCTTGTTGCATGTTTGTGTGTTTCTTGTGGAAAAATAAATGTGCCCTTCACAGGGGTAGTTTGTTTGACCTTTTGTCCCTTTGGCCCTCTCTCTTTTTCCCCTCCCTCTTGATGGCATGTCCTCCATGTGGAGATCGGTGGAATTGCTGCCGTAACCGTTCTTACTCACAGTAAATTTGCTCAATGCTCACTGGTGTCTGCCTGTTGGTGCAGAGCTGTGGTTGGTGCATACTAAAACAGGCTGTTCACCAAGGTCTGTGGGAGATCATCCTCCCCTCTACACACACACCCCTCCTCCTCCCAGCACCGACACAGCAGCTCAGGGGTCATTCTCCTCCGAGTTCTCCCCCGTAACCCTCCCCTCCCTCCTGCCCTGCCTCCTCTCAACACTCACCTCTCATGCCTAATGAGAGGCTGATGAGGGAGACTGTGCTGCATCACTGCAGGTATAAGTCTGCACTCATTATCATTAACAAGGCCGGGAGGAGGAACAGCTGCAAACACTGTTTGTGAGGCATACTTTAACATTAGCTTCTGATTTCTTTTGGATGTAATGTTGGTGATCATGGGGGTTTGATTCAATTATTAATTTGAACAAAGGGGTTGTGTGGTAACCATGACACTCTGAGACATGTAATGTCATTTTCTGTAAGACCATGAATGAATGAATGACACTGCCTGCACTGACTCAGGCCTTTCACATTGAAACTAACTAAGACAAGAGAACATAAAAGACAGATAGGTACTAAGTATTCACTAGAATACTTCTCAGAAGAGCATATGCCTCCGCTGAGGCCCAACACTTCCTTTGGATTCAGTCAGGCTGCACCAAATTTCACACACTCTTAGATATCAGTACCTTTTCATCAAGATCTGTAAATTATTCCCTGTGAATAAAGTGAAAATGTCAGAAAATGCTTTATATCGTTAAAGTGGTGAAGAAAAGTTCCTGAATCTACAACAACATTTAACGGATTCTTCTCTAACCCATGATACCACAGCCTTTCACCACCATCGTGGTAATCAGTCCAGTAGTTTTGGTGTAATCTTGTTGACTAACAGACAAACAAACAATCAGACAGGGGTGAAAACATGACCTCCTTGGCAAAGGTAATGATTTCTCCATTTTATTGAACACGGGTTAAGGAATCTGTTAATTTACTGTGAACGGGGCATTTTTGGTTTTCAGGTCAAGAATTTGACACTAGACTTTGTTAGCTGAAATAATATTTTACTGAATAATACAATTGTGTTTAGTTCACAGTAACAATTCACTTTGAACAAACCATCATGGTGTATTTGCAAAATAAAGTACAGGCAGGATGTTTTTCTTTTCAAAATAAAAGCCCTTATTCAGGGAACATAAAATTCACAAACAACACTTTTGTGTTGAAAAGATAGAAATCGCAAATGAATTGAAGCAAGGCAGCATTAAAAAAAAACTTAAGAAATAACTTCCAATGTAAAATATGGCTCTGTCTGGTATGTGAGTTTTTAGTTTTACAGCTAAGCGTAGAAATGATGTTTACCAGAATAAAATTGCGCTCCAGAGGGATGTGACATGCTGAGACTGGATGAGAGATCACTGGACTGATCTATACGGCCTTAAGTGACCGTCTCCGTTTTGGGGAAAGACCCTGAACACTACTCGCTGTACGGGGAATGGCTTTTGCAACATGCTTGTGTCTTGTGTCTTTCACAGATATAGAAAACTGATTGTGAATTAAAAAAATGTCATTGTCTATAACGAAATTTGGCATCTAAGACACGTCCAAGCCAAAGGTAGTGGCACCTAAATCTCAAGGAAATGTAAACGTTTATCAAACGGGAGAATCTCAGGTGTCTGGATCTGTATATGGCCTTTATATTGTTAATAGGTAAATGTTACCCATATGACTTTAGGGAAGGAGCGACATCAAGTCTTTTTAAATATGCAAATTACATCAGAACCCAACATGTAGTTGGACTGGCCATAGCACCAAACAAAAGCACATTGTTTTGTCTAAAGGGACCAAAGCAACAATCAAAATGAAATCATGTTTCTTATCGAGCAGGCAGCGTCTTACTGTGGCAGCATGTACACCAGCATTTCATAAACTCATGGTGGTTTGACCGTTAATGTTAATGTCACTGCTACATTGCGGCCACGCCATTAAAATTTGTCTCAATAAGAAAGAAAACGTTGATAAAAGCATAATGAGAAAACAACTTACATTCAGTTACTGTAGATTACACTACAACAAGCTGTTTGCATAAAAACGTGCGACCCAGGTCCTGTACAGGTTCTCAAAAATATAAAAGCTTCTTGTCACATTTCAACAACAAGTGGATGCAGGCCATGCAACAGATTGCTTGTTATCTACATTAGAAAATATCAGAGTCAGATCATGCTTCAAAGTCCCTCGGCCCCCCTCTATTGTCAAATATCATAATCTCTTCCCTGCGCTGTTGAACCCAGTGGCGCTCAGGGAACACAAACAGATTCAAAGTGGGAGAGTTTCTTGTGCTCTTCACAGCGAGGCGTGAACTAAATGGCTGGAGGAGGGCACATCCTGGGGCCACTTTCTCTCCCTGACAACCGAGAGGAAGGAGAATATCTGATGCTCAAATGTATTCGTTCAAGATGGAGCCCCCGCCCCCTGCCTCTCTCCATCAGTGGGTCCTGGTGTAATGATGGAGGCTAGGGATTCAGAATGACACTGGTGGCGTCCCGCTCCTCTCTTCGCTGGAAGGTGGCGTGGGCCTGCTCCAGATCCTCTAGAACCGCCATCAGCCGGGCGACCATGCTCTGACCTGGCTTCACAAAATGAACGTGGCATTCTGCTCCATCTATGAGAAAGAGCACTGCGCCGTTAAAACAAAAACAATGTAATCATGTAGATAATGCAAAGAGGATCCTTGTGCCTTAGCAGGACATTTAGTTACAGTCACAATTTGTGATGTAGCAGCTGCAGCCTCACCTGGGAGAACGTCAGGGCTGATCTTTCCTTTATTGCTCAGCGCCTGATCAGCATCCGGCATCTCCAGATATTTCTTCCTGCAGTGTCGGTCACAGGAATGAATCACAGGATCACACACCATTCTCTAAAAGTTGCTTTGTCTGCAGACCCCCACAGCTCAATGTTTGATTACAGGGTCAAGATACACAAACAGACACAGCAGAGAAGTGTTGTCCTATGTTGGAACATGGACCTCTAGTGTCCAGTAAATGTATTACACCCAGACAGGGGCTGTTCCCTCTGCTGACCTCAGTTTCTCTCTGCCCTGCAGAAGCTCCTTGTAAATGGTCTGAGTCTCAACGTCAGGATCCAGCGGGTCGCTCCAGTCGCCCAGAGTCACGGCTGAGTGGGTTCTACTGCAGCCTGTAACTGAACATAAGAGCGTCATACAAATATATCTGATGGGAGTCTCACAGTTTTCACATTTTCAGTGGGAAGAGCAATTAAACCCCAAATTCTGGTATTACTACAGGAAACACACACCATATCAACACTCACTTTTACACTGAAAGGTGTATATTAGGATTGACAAAAAATAACTGCAAATATTTGCGTAGCTCCAAATCACTGAATAGAATAAGATAATACTATAATAATGAATTAGTAAGGTCCAGAATATAAAAATTATACAGAAACCCATAGTTCCAACAACAAGCAACTTTATAATTTTAAGTATGTAATCAGATGCAGCTATCAAACAGTCACTTAATGTAATTGCTCAGAGAAACCACATTATGATTCTCAGAGCTCCTTCTCCACCCAAAGCAACAACAACATGGCAGCAACAACCTGAACGTTTAGTTATGAATATGTATCACCAGAAACTCATGCTTTCTTTGACGCAATTTATAAACAAGTGGATCAGGACTAAAGTGAGAGAGTGAAATATTGATGTAGTACATGTGAGTCCACATACAGTTTATACTCTGGGATACTGTTAATTCATAATAATCCTTCTGGGGGCATCTTGGGTGTAAATCAACATATTTGTGATTGTAATCTGAGCTACTTTATCTCTCAAGAGTACAATTAACTGGTGACAGAAGGGCTGTGCATCATCAGGAGTGGTGAGAACAGGTTTACCTGCACGGTCTGCCTGCAGGCAGCACGTCCACTTGCCACTGCGATGAGCCCCTGGGTGGAAAGAGGGCAGCATGCGCTCATTGTAGATGCTGACTTTCCTGATCGCTGACAGCCACTGGTTCAGCTCGTTTACGTTCTATTCAGGCAAAACAAAACAGTGTCAACCAGGAGTAATACCCAGTTTATAACCTTACACTCAGTACAGTGCACACCTCTGCCAATACCAAACAGTCCCCTTGTGAAATCACCTTTAAATTTACTAGATTAGAATTTTTATTTGGAGCTGTCACAAATTGCAAAAAGTCATAAGTATCTGCCCGATTTTTTTCCTCAAGAACAATTAATTATTCTCTGAGAAATGAAGAAAAATCTCACAATGTTAAGTGAAAAGAAATCCCTCGACCTGCCAGGGAGTTCCAACTCAATTTAATGGGTTCTATCTTGGCTCCACAAGACTTCATGTAAATCATTTGAGTAGCTTATGCGTCATCCTGCTAAAAATCTCACAAAAACATAAGGAAAAACACATCACTGACAAAAATCCCTTTGCTAATGAAGATATAATTAAATTAAATGAAAATATATACATTATTTTACTATTTCATTTGAAAATATATACAATCTAAGATATCCCCACAAAATGGGTGAAGCGATAAATGCTTTTTCTGTGCCTAAATAAAAAATGTTTGTGGCAAACTGAAAAAGGTCAGGGACTAGTTTGGCTAATGGCTGGTGTCAGTACCAATGCACCTTGCACTGGATGTACATGGTGTGCATCTGTCCGTCGTTGTCCTGGGTGATGACCTGCATTACATTCTGCTGCTGAAAGGCATTTTCATCCACCCGCTCCACGGCGCACACGCACTGCACGGGGATGGAGGAGCGCACCTGCAACGATTGAAACCACAGACCAGAGCCCCAATTAACACAAGGATGCACGGACCGGTAATGACGGATTGTGCCTTGAGCAGTTTAGCTGGAGGTTTGAGAGAAACAAGAGTGGTGTATGGTTTTGATCACAGAGCAAATGAGTGGAACGGCGTCTGATGCTGAAATAGTTTGCACACAATAGGGTCGGATGCTCGGTGTGAGGCCAGGAGGAAGTGGAGATGAGATCAGCACGGCAGCAAAGGCCGCTTTAAAGTGTAAATCAGCCACTTCCGATGGGAGCTCGTCTCGCTAAGACTGGAGTGCTCCAACATGGAGGAAAGGGGTCAGGACATTGTCTGCAATCTGATTTGCAATGTTAGCATGAATATCCACAGCCTTCAATTAACGCTCGCTTTCATTCCAGTCGCTCAAAGAGAGGGCTTTTTACCGAGGTGGAGAGAGCCCGCTCCCCTCTCCCTCTCTGGCTGGTGAATAAGAGGAGATCATTATCACAAGGCTCAGCACCACATGGTAATAACACTAATGATGTTCTCACAAGGAGATCAACACAAATACATTAAAGGGAGCTGTGGAGGACTAAAATGTTTCCTCTGTTTAGGAGACAAGTTGATGAACGCCCTTCAAAGGGCAGTGACCGATTCATCGCCACAAGCACGATCAGCTTCTAATAAGGAGTTAGTCACTTTCACGCGACCCTGATGAAACTTAATAAATAAGCATGTATCTGCCATATAAGCATGTATCTGCCATATAATTAAACTCAATATGTAGACAAAACACAACACATTAACATATATTCATAAAATATATACAAAAACAAATGTTAACACTCAAATAAATTAGATTTCTTTCAAGTTAAATATATCATTTGCGTTAATGTAACTTGTTAGATTAATAAAAACAAGGGTTGCTTAGCCTGGAATATATAAAATAGCAAGAGCAGGCTACACTTTGAAAAAATGCAACCCACGCACCCCCCCTCAACCCCTCCCATTAGCCCTCTTGTCAAATGTACGCCCCCACAACACCTGAACGTGCACTGACGGACAACTGCTAGAAGCCGTATTTTCTGTGGCTCAAGCGTTAACTTCTGGCTGTTGTTTCTGCTTCTGATTCGATTCATGTCCAACAATCCTCTGACTATTTGCCTGTTGTTCGTTTACCTCTCAGAAAAATCTGCAATAACTAACTAATACATGTTCTTTTATTGTATACACATGCCAGTATTTTCTCTAGTATTGTATTGTTATATAGAGCTCTTTTACCATATTTAAATTAACTTGATTTAAATGTTCTTCTTTTTTCTTACCTTATATTCTCTATAACATTGCTCTTATTGCATTGCTGAGCTGCCTTGTCCTTTTTGTCCTACACTTTGTGTTGTACTGTAATCATTTGGTCTGAATGAAATGATTGGTTGTGTTTAACCCAGTCCTGCAAGGGCATCAGACGATGGCTTTAAAAATAATTTATTGATGGCTATCGGGACGTGAAGAGGATTTCAACAGACAAGAAGTAAAAAGCGTTTCAGAAACAAATTACGAATCCAACCTTTAATTAATTTAGTTTTTAAGTCATTTTCTAAACATTGTAAACATTTATATTCTTCCAGTGTAGGTCCTGGCCTATTAGTCTAGTACCAACCTGCCACTCAGGGGTCTTGGCGTAGGACAGCGTCTCACTGGTCAACCAGAAGTAGCGTTTCTTGAAGGCGAAGCGGGACAGCAGCTGGGGCCCCTCTGTCTTGTGTTTGTGGAGGAATCCCTCTTTGACTGTGACAGACGGCATGAACACGGCCCTCTGAGGCACCTCGGACACTACAGGTACAAGGAGAGAGTTTGTGAGGTGCATATAATGGCACGTTCATCCACACAGACACAAGGTGGTGCTGTGACAATAAGCAATCAGGCTGCAATTGTTTAACAACAGTACAAGTCTTTATTTTCAGCGCTTTGTTATTGACAACGCCTCCGTCCATCAGCATATGAAGACTTCAAAGAACAAGCATCCACTCCTGCATTCCAAATCCTCCAGAAGACAGTAAATGTCAAACTGGCCTTTAAGAGAAAAGAGTGGGTGTGATGTGCCGAAGGAGGCTGCAACACGATATGTCAGAGGGGGAAGATGTTTCACAACAACAAGAGCCTCACGGACACCTGATGGTGTGAAAGCAGCCCAGACATGTTGGGTAACCAGTGTGGCGTGTACAAGCGCCTGAGGTCTCTCGCTCCAGCTCCCCACCAACTCATTAACCATCACATCTCTTGTCTACACTTCCAACAACTTATGAATATTTTACAAAGGGGCCACAGTATTGTGTTCACTGAATCCTTATATCATCTGCTTGGGGTTGCTGGCAGCCGGCCCGCGACTAATTCGCAACATTTAATTAATCGAGAGCTTGACCTCTGACCTTTCCCTTCTATCCCACGGTTCCCAGCCTTACCAATGTCATGGTCTATGTCGATTAACTTGTCGAGGAAGTCTTTCACAGAGGCCACGCTGCGAAGGATGATGGGATGAAGAGGCGCCATCCACTGCTCCTTTCCGTGACCCAGCTGAAGGCCCAGGTTCCCGACACTTTGCAACGCCTGGCGAGCACAGACACACAACAACATCCACTCAATGCCCACATCTCCAGCACATGAACTGACAGTGCTCCCTGTGAGTGACTGCACATCTCAAAGTCAGAGATCAAAAGGGTTGCTCTGGCCAGGCATGCTGTGCGGCCCTTTGTCCGGCCCACACCTGGCCTGGGGCGAGGAGGAAGTCCCACTCTGCAGCCCGTCTCTGATGCTCGGGCTTTGAACCGCAGTCTGGTCACAGCACAAATGTAAAAATAGCTTGTTCCCTTTCTCCGTGGAGGACCCATGGCAACAGCACTTCAGCACCGCGGACAGCAGCCAGCGACGTTTCACTTTTAATGTGTGGCCCTGACCTCCCTGTTTTTAATGATATTGAGGTTGTTTGTGTTGTTTATGTATCGCTCTTGGTGATCACGACCCTTCAACAGTAGGGTGAGCTGAGTTAGAAACTACCAGAGGCTTTTATTGCCAGTGCGACAATAATTCTTTCTGTGTCTGCCTTTTGTAGTTTGATCTATTTCCAGTCGAGACAGGATGTTCGAGCGCAGCATAACCTGAGAAGGTATCGTTCCACTGCAGCGTGTGCTGCATGCGAAATTCAATCGTCATAATTTGCTTTTGTCTATACACATAGTTTAAATCTTTATTTTGTCTTCCTGTTTCCAAATTGTTGTTAGAAATTACTCGCCTCGCCTCCCGTGCATCCAAGTCTTCCTCTGTTTGTTTCTTCTGCACTTAAGTGAGATGTCTGTACGTGTATTAATTATTCATAGCGTCGTCTGTGCGCACGTCTGTGTTATGCATCGTACCTTGGCGAGTAGTAACAGGGTTCTGCTCGTGCGCGTGTCTGCGTGCTGGTCTCTCAGCTGGAACAGTTTAGGTGTGAGGATGGCAGGAGCGAAGAAACGCAGGAAGAAGAACCCACTGATGGCCAGATACTTCACATCCTGTAAAAGTAAAGTGAATTTGATGGTAAAAGTTTATAAATCGGAGGATTGTCACTCAGCATCAGATTGTAGAGTACAGAGTGGTAGCTGAATATAAAACATGTAAAGGGAGTGTAAAATAAATCCACGGGCTTAGGAAAGTGTTTCCAGCTTTTATTCTCAAAATGTTTTGCTCCAGACTGACCTCGTTCTCGGGTTCAGCAAATTGCTCCTCTACTCTCTTGTGCAGTTGTTTGAAGGCCACTCTCATGACCGGAGGACACTGATCGACTGAGCCCACAATAGATTCAGTGATGCTGGTTAAGTAGCTTTGCAGCATCTCCACACTGCTGTCCCGCACCTCTGCCTCCGACACTGCTCCCTTAAATGAAATCCGTCTTTGGGGACAAAGAAAGATGAGAGGATTTATTATCCCTGTGTCAGAAATAGACAAAGTATCATTTGGATGGAGACATGGTGGACTCATAAAAGGACCAAAGACAATTAAGCATACTGATGAAATATACTGAAATGTACATATAACATATACATAAACTGACAATGTAATTATACGTTAGAGTCTTTTTATACACATGGTCGGAGCAATTTCATACATCGGACAGCTGAATACAGATTTTGAGAGTTGAACTGGGGATGTCCAGAGAGCTATGAAGACATGGGACAGCTGATACAGTGAAGACAGACTGATCTACTGTGGGTGTAGAGGACGTTCACTCCTGGATCTCCCTCCATGTCAGAGAAAGACATCTCAAGGGGCTCATGGCAGTTGCCATGCAACAGCCTCCCCCCTTTTCACATTCCTTTTTTCATTTTCTAACAGTCTTCCTCTCAGGGGTGAGGCGTACATGAAGTGGGCGGCCACCTGTGACCACGTCTCCATCTGACCATTTTAACACTGAGATTGAGAACTACACAGATGAGCCTACAACCCTCAATCCCAGTTTGTGGCCCAGGACAAGCTGGTGTGAAATAAATTTTGAATATATTAGGTCAGGATATGGTTGTGAGCGGCAGGAAGATGTGTTTTAAGTTTTTACCTTGTGCGGTTCAGGTCGATCTTACACGGGTCCAGCTCGATGTACTTCTTCTCATCAAAGATGCGATTAATGATGGGCTTCAGCACCTCATGCAGATACAGCATGCCAACAGCCTGCCAGCAAAACAATACCATATGCTGAGGACGTCTCATTTGCATACATCTTCTAAATGTGTAAACGTGCTTAAGAATAAACAAGGTACAGTGTGACGCAGCAGGGGTGCATGAGAAGGTGTGAATTTAACAACAATGTATATATAACAATGTACATGAACACGTTTCACATGTTTTCCCAAGTAAAGAACATTTTTCCAATTGCAGCTGCTAACGAACATATTTAAAATCTGCCCATTTTTTAAAAGTGAAATATACAAACGCAGATGTATCTCATTGTTTTTGATACTATTATCAAACTACAAAGATCAGTTTTCTGAATATCATGTAGATAAATCTTAAACATGCATTTAATGGATTCCTCTGTGTCATTGTCCATGTAGAGAATACAAAATGATTTGCTGTTGAAATATTTGATTTGCAAAAAAAGAGCTCTTTTGGATCTTTATCTCTGCTATATTATATATTAGTAGATATATATCATACTAATATATGTCCAATCTTATCTTTCATACTCATAAATAACCTGTACTTTGTATATTTTGTATTTATTCTTTGTTATATTTGTTATAACTGTTTTGTACCACATCCGACATATATTTTAAACATTGTAACATTAAAATACATGTATGTATTTTGTATTTATGTTGAAAAAATTAAACAGTAGAGAGAAAAAAATCCAATACTTGTAGTTCCTCGCAACATAAAACAACAGTTACATCATCGCACCTTCATGAACTGCTCCATGGCCTTGGAGGCGAGTGAGTTGGAGCGGAACAAAGTGTTTGGATCAGCTGTGAGAACATAAGAGAAATGAGACTGATTAATATTATAGTAAATAACGACACCATTTAACCTGAAATACATGTATTTACATCAAATTCTAACAGCGAGGCAGCAGCTAAGATTTTAGAGAAGCGTGGATCTGATCATTTCCTCTCCATTATTATCTCCCTGCCAATTTAATGAAGCCGCTTTCACAGACGCTCTCAACAGGGACATAATCGAGCTCGATGAAAATCTCTGAGATATGATGCATTGCTTCATTAAATTCATTGGCAGCTATTAATGAGAAGTGTGGATCCTTTGTGTGTTTCTGGTGTCACTTCAGGCTTCTGGCATGTGTGACATGTTTATCAACTGAGAGCTGATCTGCTTTAGAAGCACAAACCTCTCAGTGTGACAAATGAGGACAGAGTGACCTTGCTGACACAACATTTAAATCCTTCAAGGTGGCAACACTGACATATTCATAGTGACAGGGACTGAGGTTGTTAGGTGAAATTTTTTCGGTGACATATATGAGGACCTGTGAGTTTGCACAGAAACCAAGTGGGTGTACTGCACAGTTTCCTTTCCTTTACCCCTGTGCCCAACTTTAATGTCTGGCTGCCAACTGCATCTATTCTTGATCAAGCACTTACTCTCAGGATCATGTGGAGTTGCTATGGAAACTTAGGCACTATGCTTATTATCTCAAACTACACCAACACAACCAAAAGACCAGAGCACAACTCAGTGTGAATTATCATGGGAATGTTGTGCGGAGGCAATAACATGACTAATCCAGGCCACAGAGGGGCCATGAAAAAAAAGACTGTTGGGTGAGTAAATAATTGGCATTGTTGAGGCAAATATGGGGCTGGTAGGTTTTTAGACGCCCACGTTCACACACCATGACGGTGGCGCTCAGGGACCTCAATGTCATATCAGAGATAAATAGCAGCAGCTCTCAGAGGGTCTCTGGAGTGACGAGTGATACTGGCAGGTCCCACAATCTGACTAATGCAAAAAGGGACTAATAGAGATAAATGTAGAGCAAACGCACACTGTGTATTGTGTGATCACAGATGTCACATGTGCTCAGATATGGAGGCATTCATAGTTGGCATTCTTTTGAGAGACAAACTGGAGCACACTGGAGTTGACCTCCTCTCTGGGACCAATAAAGGATTATCTTATCTTATCTCTATCGGATCAGTGAACTTCATGAATACAATAAAGCCTGGAAATTATGAGTATCTGTCATGGGTGACATGTTGTCTCTAATCTTACTGGTGTGGTTGACCTCCCGCGTGTTCAGGTAATCCAGGAAAGGCACCACAAGGCCCTGGCCCAGGTAGATCTTCACCAGGGTCATTGCCACTTCTTGACGGCTCTCAACCGTGGCTACATCCTCCAGCATGGTCAGAGCGCTGCTATCCTCCACCTGGGGAGAAGACCACTCAGGTTATGGGCACAGAATGGGAACGCCATTGGAAGGACAACAGAGGATAAATGAGGCAGATGGAGTGAAATGAAAGCTGGGCTCAGACGACAGGAATTTGGGCCAATTTAATTCCAATTCTGCCACCCGCCGAGAATTGGAGGAGAATGATGTGAGGTGGTGCGTCTCTGTCCCTGGAGCAATAATGTCAACAACATCCTGTAGTGTTTGATTATGATTATTTTTTAATCTTGTAGTGTGGGCGTGTTGAAGATTATGTAGAAGAAATGTGTTCTCCCAGTGCAACCTGATTTCAAAACGTTTTTAAACTCCTGTAGTCTGAGCCCAGCTCGACTGTGCATGAGGTAAAGAAAGAACACCACATATTCACACAGTCCAGTCTCTGGACACAGAAAATGATTTATCGTGCAGCTGAGCACTGTATTAGTGCTGCGGAGGAGGGGTCATGACGCTGACCTCTGTGGGCGAGATGACTGACTCAACCAGGAGGTCAATGAGAGGCTGGTAGTACACAGATGGCAGGATGCGATCCTCCACCAGACGCACCTTCAGACGCAGCGCTCCCAGCTTACCACTGTGACAAAGGAAAACACCAAAGTGAGATGGAGAGAGATGATTAACCTGCATTAAAGGTGTCTTGGCAAAGACATGGAAATCTTTATGGACTATTTGAATAAACACAAGCTCCTGGCTTTGTTGTCTATGGTTTTATTTAAAGTTAGTAAGCTGCTGAAATCTGCAGGAAACTGTCGTTAAAAAAGCAAGACGCTGATTGCGTGTGATACATTTAAATGCTCTTTTTATATAAACTCTAAACACTGTGATAGTGTGTCCTTGTGGTGCGTCAATTGTTCGCACTGCTTCCCTCAACCACTCAGGTGTAACATATAGTCCCAGAGCGAATAGGTTTTGTAATGACTCGGGTAGTTACCAATTTCTACTCAACAGTTTGTGATCCTCAATACAACCCCTTTAACTGTGAGTCTCTGCAATTCACTTTACATTTACCTCGTCTTTTTAACAGTTCACTCAGCTTAGTTTGGTCTAAAATTATCTGCAGGAACAGACGCTGTCAGAGACCTGGCTGTGCACCTGCAAGCGTTTATATGCTCGAAAGAGAGCATGCATGGGGAACAAATACTTTCCTTGGCTGCATTTAAAAACACCAAGTGATTGCCTGGTCACTTTGAGTCTTGATAGGTTTCCAAAAGCTAAATTCATATCTCAGTTGTAATAAAAAAGCATAGAAACTCAACACGCTGTCCAAATAAACACACCCATTATTCTCACCCTGCATCAACTTCATTGTTTCCCAAGGGTAGTAAACGGAACCAGCCCTCTAATAGAGGTGTCTTGTGCAAACAAGCAAGAGGGATTTCCACCTGCAACCAAGAGCAAACAAGGATATGACTCCAGGCAAGAACAATAACTTATCAAGGAATGTAGTATCGAGAAATGCTCTACTCACAGACAAAACATTTTTTAACCAAGCATGTATTTAAACCCACAACATCCTCACCTTTCCAAGAAAGTCATTCTTTCCCACCATGTCCCAGTCCCAGACCTCTACAGTGATGTTTCCTTCCCCACTCAGCTCCTCTGGATCCACCTCCAGCTCCAGTGACTCTCCCCAGTGAGGGAAACGAGTTTTCTTGATAATCTAAAAAACAGCATTTCAGGTTATGAGAAATCCACAATAAACCTTTGTCACCTCACCCTGTCCAGGTTTAAAGGCACTGTAGAGGATGTTGCACCTTGTGCAACATCCTTATTGTTTTTTGTGCATATGGACAAAACAAACTAAATTTGTTTGATGACTGATTTGACCTCAGCTCACTTGTGCATATTGTAATAACAAATGATCACACTACCAGACAACTCACCGAGGTCTCTGCACTGTGGTTGTTGAAAATAACTCTTGCGAATGGATCCGAGGTCCCGGTGATGTCTCTTGGAGCCAAGTCTCTGTAGTTATCACCAGACAGAGAGACAACAGAACCGATCAATACACTGAAGCCACTCAACAAACTCTTCTAAACTGTCAGCGAGGACAAATCCTCCGCTCTCCATTCGCCTTTATTCTCTCAAACTCAATCCACATTCGTTGGGTCATGTTTGAATAACTCAGTGTCAAGTTCTGAGTGACATGCTCATTAGTGCCCTGCCTGAGAGCGAGAGATTGTAGCCTGGGACGCACAGATGGGACAGTGAGTGGTGTGACATGGCGGCGTGACTCTGGAGGAGAGTGTGGAGGCCTGCGGGGTGATGGTGTTAAGATTTCAGCTCAGAAACTGTGACGGCACAGGAAGGACCAAGCTACAGAAACTTAACTTGTGTCCACTTTCATCATTTTGAATCTGCTTATAAAGACGATGATAACATCATGATAATATGACGGTCATATGCCGTATAGGTCTCATTGTCCCCTCATTTTGCTCTGTCAGGATTAGAGAGTTGTTTTACCTGGCTTCAATGATTTGACAGCGCAGGCTGATCTTCTCTGTATCTTTCAGCAGCACCACACTCAGATGGATCTCCCCCTGGACTTCTTCATCAGGGTCGACCCTCGTCAGGTTCAGCCAGTTATCCAGTCCTGAAAGACACCACTCATTTAAAACAGCAACTGAAACTGATGAATTAACCTTTTCATCAATAATATCAAAGTAGTCAGGTAATCTCCTTAATCAGACAAAATAATCTGCACATATTCAGATTCATTGTTTTCAATTGAATCAAACCAAAACATTCTGGGTACTCCCTAATACCGTCTTCTCAGCTGTGAGGATGTGAATTTCTTTGTTTTATTCAATAGTAGATTTTCAGGATTTGCGCTGATAAGAGTGAAGACGTCACCCTGAGCTTTAGGAAATCATGGTGGCTTTTGTATTACTATTTGGTGGCTAGGGGGTAGAGCGAGTTGTCCTCTAACAAAAATGTCGTTGGACCGATCCTTGGACAAGATACTGAACCCCTGACAGCTGTCAGTAGTGAGTGAGTGCAGTGTCATAGAGAAAGCGTTGCACATAGATGCTCTGTGCGAATGTGTTTGTGAATGGGTGAATGGCAAAAGTGTACTGTAAAGAACATTGAGTGGCCAGACTGTGAGAAGGTTTGTGCGAGGGAGGAACTGACTCAGTACCACCCTGTGGCCATTAATCACACGAGGCCATGCCAGGTGGCTTTCTACAGAGGCATCAGTCTTCAACAAACAAACCCTGATAAACACATTGAGCAATTTAATAAAACTACACAACAGCATAACACATATTTCAAATGCTCCGTCTAACCAAGACAATGCAGAACGTGCTGGGGATCGTGCTGACGTGAAGACTGGGACTATAGTTTCTAAAATGTGAAAGATTCTGTAAGTTATTAAAAAGGCTTGAGGTCATTTAAAATTAATTGGCTGTTCTATAATCATTTTACAGCACAGGGATGCTCCACACAAACAGATGGCTTATGATGCGCGATGAAAAATACTAGCATTTAGGCAGATGAGCACCACGAGAGACATTTAATAACAAATCAGTGGGAACGCTGATTTCACCACCTCCGAGTTAGAGATTACACGACCGAAACCGACTCTTAAGTGCCTGATAAATGTTCGCTTATCAAATTAATGTGTGAGACTACATTGGGAAACATTCCCAGAGTCTCCGTCTAAAAGAAGAGAGAGGGCAGGTCTCCTCAATCACATGGAACTTTGACTCGGCAGTGGAAATCCATGTAAGTTTAACCTCTGATCTGAGGCCATGCACCCAGATATGTTTAGTTTTACCTTTGGCTGGAGACCTGATGGCTTCTTTATTCAGTGAAATCTTTCCGATAACATCATCGTGCCTGTTGAAAGAGATAAAAGAGGAGATTATCAGAGAGAAGCTATTGATGCTGCTGTTGTTGCAACGGTTAAATGAGGTGAATTTGAGGACGGACTGATTAGAGCACCGTGGTCACAAGACGACAAGAGAAAAAATAAAACCTTCAATCACTCAATGTGGGCGACCATCTGTCTGATGTTTGTTTATTCAAAGCCTGGAGTTACTTTCTCAGAACATTTAAACTGTATTTGAGGTTTTAACCCAAATATACTAGTTCATGAGCCAAGTTAAGAAAACACTGGTGGCTTAGAGGACTATAAATCAAATGAAAGGCTCCGTCAATAAAGAGGCTGAATATGGAATAGCTTGAAATGAGTGTTACCCAATGGTGTCCTCGTCCATGACATGGAAGGAGAGGGAATGGAAACCCATCGGGAGGTGCAGTGTATACTCTTCACCCCAGAAGGGATTAAGGTTCTTCCACACTGTGGCCGTCCTGAAAGGTGAGGTTATACGTGCTGAACAGACCTTATACCAATACACATCACAGGAATGTACCAACAGAAACCAGCAGAGTGAGGAGTCACTGTAAAAGTGGCAGCAGTACAAGCTCTCACATACCGGAGGGGAGACAGATCATATGCTTTTAAAAATACTAGGATCAAGGATCCCTCCAAGGCATCATACGAGGTTTAATGGAATGGGACAAAAGGGAAAAACATAAATCTGCTATACATGATCATTTTTTTTTGACTTTTATCCTCATCTGCTCAAATTCAGTGTAAATGTTGGTTACAGCAACCTCGTGATAACAATAGAATTGAAAGTTTACACCACCACTGGAGCATTGTAGAGCTTTATGAGCGTGTCCGTTTTCTCCCTCAACAACCAGCCACATCATGCGAGAACATCACACTCAAGTCAGTTGTCCAGTGACACCACAAGATAATTAGTGTGACTGTCTGCAGTGAATCATTGTGCGATTTTCCCTCAACACGCCAGATGGAACAATGGCCACTGACTTTTCTCTACGTTTGTATTGAAAACAACGACAAACATTTCCTCCAAAGTGAAATCTGGATACTGTCAACGAACACACCTGAAAAAAACTGTTATTTGGAGAATGAGTGGGGAGGAGGAGAATGAAATCATCTGAGCTGGTGTATTCTGCAGCATTCTCCTTGCCTATACGCAGGGAGCACCCTGCAATAATAGATGCACCCTCTCCATGGTTACCTGAGGGAGTTTTAAAGGCCAGACCAGTATCAGGTTCTCTGCATTGGAGGGGCCACGCTGTGGGCACCACCACCCTGGTCCCACACACACATACACACTCCACCCTGGATTACAGAGTAGTGCAGGCAGAGCCAGAAAACTGAGCTAATGAGAATATAAACTGTGATGATGAATATATACTGTATATACAAGATAAGTTTGTTTGTGCAGGTCTTCATTTAAAACAGAACGGGACTCACCTGGCCACTACTTCATTGTCAACTTTTACAAGACAGTATGGATCACTGGTTCCAGAGCTGATGATGACAAGAGAAATATAGGACATCACGAGTCACATTATAAGAAGCAGTTTGTCTGATAGTAAAATGAATCCCCTCTTAAATGTAAACACTTGACTATCACATTTCTTCAAGAAATCTACATGAGACAGCGTAGCAAAGCTGGAAAAACCATTTCGAATGCAAATTGGACTTCTCCCCGTGTAATCTGACAAGAAGCTTCTAAACAATGTTGTGGCTGTGTCGTCTCCATCCTGCGAGTTGAGACCTGAGCACATAGCCACATGCCTTTCGGGGGAATACTTACACGTCTTTGGCGGGGAGGTTCCTGCCCTCGACAATACGAAAATAAAGAGATGTGTTTTGGGCCATTTTAGAGTCGAGTGCGGTAATGATCCAATATTCCTCCTATGTCCCCATGTGCGGGCTCTTATACAGAGCGCTCTCCTCCTCCGCGGCAACTCAGTTTCCTTCGCTTCATGGCACCTTCAGCGCGTGACGGCGCACGGCTCTCTCTCCAGCAGCGCGCAACACAGGCGCGCGTCCACATTCAGATCCAGCTCCGATTCAGATCAGATCCACGACCTGATCCAGACCAGTCACAGGAGGAGCAAGTGTGATACTGTGGAGCACACACATACACACAGACCCACACACACGCGCACACACATACACACACTGCGCTGTGAATGAATGGATCATCACACAAGAAATTGTAAAGATGAATAAACTGCCCTCACGTGACTTGTTTTAAATTCTGACACCGTCCACCATCTGTTTCTACCTGACGTCACTGCACCTTCTATATAATTTGTCACCGTCGTAAAGGATGGTAGGTCACACCTGACAATTACATTCAGGAGCGCCCCCTTCTTTGTCTAAACGCGCCACCAAGTGAGCACATTGCGCTACTGCGGGTGTATTTACTTACAGGCATCTTGGCAGCCACCTCTCCGGGGTCCTCACAGACGTGCATGGTAGCGTATAAACAGAACGTTAGAGAAGCAAAGCTAAAAACAAGCCTTTCCCCACCTCTCACGTTGTTTATGTAACCAAACGTAACTTCTGTTGGCAGACGGACGTCATTATATTCAGGCTAGCCTCCTAAAGACAACACATTGTCTTGTTTCCGGGAAACTTTACACTGTGAAAACAGTGAAATTAGCCCAAACTGCTGTTAGCTTGGTTAGCTAGCTGGATGTGTTGAACAGCAGCCTCTTGTTTTGCTCTCACTTCTCCAGTGAAGGAGATGGATGGTTATCCCGGGGTCACTGGCGGGGATTCAACGAAGCAACAGGAGAGACATTACTACCTGTTGTCTGAGCTGCAAACCTTAGTGAAAGATTTACCCAGGTAATGTTGCCCAGCCTTCAGAGAAGTGATCGCCGCAGCTGGTGTCTCAGGTTTATCTGTATGAATGATTTATTGACTGCATGTCGCTGTTCATTGTTGTTCTTCTCCTTTGTGTTTAGCTCCTTCCAGCAGCGCCTGTCCTACAACACACTGAGTGACCTGGCTCTGGCGCTCATAGATGGGACGGTGTATGAGATCGTGCAGGGGCTCCTGGATATTCAGCATCTGACTGAAAAGAATCTGTACCAGCAGAGGCAGAAGCTGCACGGCGAACACCAAGGTCAGTGATCCACAGACGACACGCAGTGGCTGATGGGGTCTGTTCACAAGTGCAAGCCTATTCCTGTTACCTGGGTAAAATCAGGAATTCCTCTGAAATCCAACACGATGCAGAGTTCCAAACCTGCTTAATGAAAAGGGGGCCTTGTTGTGAGGTTGGTAACTGCAGATGCTACTGTGACGCTTGACTGCTTATCCTCTGTGTGTGCAGCACTCAAACTGGAGCTTTTACGAAAAAACAAAGACGCTCTGCAGTCGTGCAAGTCTCACAACCTTGGGCTTCTCAAATCAAACCAACAATCGGAAGTAGAGGTGAGGCAGTGAAATCGTAATACTATTTATTGTCATATGTCTACATGTTGATGGGTTTACTAACATCATTTATCGTCAGGCTCTGGACATACGTGTGCGAGAGGAACAAAAAATGATGGATAAGAAGATTGTAGCTGAAATGGATCAGAAAGTGATAGACCAGCAGAACACCCTGGAGAAGTCGGGAGTCCCAGGGTTTTATATCACCACAAATCCTCAGGTAACCCTCTTTGACTGTTCACTTACTGAAGTTGAAATCCATTGTAATGCCCT
Organism: Pseudopleuronectes americanus; assembly: GCA_038501795.1. NCBI lineage: Eukaryota > Metazoa > Chordata > Actinopteri > Pleuronectiformes > Pleuronectidae > Pseudopleuronectes > Pseudopleuronectes americanus. The sequence goes on along the minus strand of CM076718.1, from coordinate 16,938,989 downwards.
TAATAGTGGGGTAGGGTACAAAGATGCACTTTTTCCATACAGATAAATGTCCAGCAGATGGCAAAGTGTGTCCTCACCTCTCGCTTCTTGTGTTTCAGGAACTGACAATGCAGATGAACCTACTTGAACTGGTCCTCAAGCTTCAACAGAAAGAGTCACAATCTGGAATACTATGAGGAAGAAAATGAAGAAGTTTTACTTTAGCATAGAAAAAAGGCGGCATATTCTCACAATCCAGTTACTCTGAGATCCCCCGTGTCTCAGTCCACATGTTACTTACATTGCTGTCTGTAAGAAGCAGCAAGTTCAGAGATCATGAACACAGGTTGTCCCGAGTGTTTTGGTCATTACCATAATAAGCCAGTTGGAGAGATGTACACGGCGTGTAAAGCACTAAATGCTATGTCACACATAAACATTGAATTGATTTGTTTTCCTTCAAATCCTTAAAAGACACATTAAAGGACATGAAGAGAGGACCAGACGTGGCTGTAAATAAAAATAAGATTGTGACATTCCTGAAATAAGATTATTTTTAAGTGCCTCTTGGTGCCTTTGGAGCAGCTAGCCACGTTTTAGGTGAAAAGGAAAGTGATATTCCTTTGGGTGTCAACAGAGCTCTTATTATGCGGTCAAATTCAAAGCCGGATTTTTGTACCTGTTAATATTTTTTATTGCGTTTTTGCCATTCCTGAAGTCGTTCTGGCAGATTGTGTGAATACCTAATGTTTATTTAAATCAGCAGCTGGACATTTGAAAAGTGGACCAGCTGTGACTGACATGACCTCATGATGTTCACCTCAAATATCTAAAGTAGAAACAGGGGGACAGAGCTCTGTTCCGAACAGACTATGTGAGGATATGGGTTCACGTTATGTGTTGAGCTTTCCTCTTTATATTTGCATTAATATTTAGAAAATGTCTTACAAATAAATAAACAATAAATTATCTGTTTTCTATTACACAAATGTCAGCTTCAATAAACAAGTGTTTGTTGAGTTTCTTGAAACATCTATGTTTGTGCATCATCAGTGTCAACTGAATTGAGTTCTGTTGACACTGATCTTTTTCACGACTAATTTGTGAAGTACTGTACTGAACTATTTCAGTGCTCATCAGTTCATGTTCTAGTAAATAAATATGCAGCTAAACGTTATCTGCGGCCTCTCTATTGATGTATTGTCTCCATTTGTAAGACACACTGTGGTCCAAACTCTTACTGCTAATCATCTGACCAGGTCCAACAGCACTTCTATCACATCATCTTTACAAACTAAAGTTTTTTTAATGATCACATATAAAGCACCATGGTCAGAAACCCGGACTACAGTGTATTTTACTGTGCCTCCATTCCCTGTTTAGCCTCATGGGTCGGCTGACTGGGTGTTAATATCTGCCCCCTGATGCATAAACTGCAGGGGAAGGAGGATGTTTGCTCTTTTTCTTATGCACACTTCAGAAACATATATGAGACATTTGTGTCCCTGTTGGTACTTGAACCTGTTCTGTGACATGTTTGCGCTGTTTGAGTTTGTTCTTATGACATCAACTGGTCACATGAACGGTTTAAATATACACTAAATTGTTATTACTTGAGGTGCTTACTCATCTTAAATATGTGGGATAGTTCACCCAAAAATGAAAATTCACTAATTATCTACTCACCACTATACCTAGGGTGAAATGTTTGAGTCCAAAAAATAGTTTAGGAGTTTCATGGTTTAACAGCACTGCACCCAAAACCAATACAATTGAAGTAAATGGTGACCGATTCTTTAAACGTAAAAAAAACAAAAATATAATTTGATTGTCGGGGCGTCCGGACACTTGGATGACACCAAAGCAGCAGTACGGAGGCATGTTATGTTTCGGTTGGTTTTATACATTTGAAGAAGTGGTCACCATTTACTTGAACTGGATTTTGCTTTGAAAACTCCAATTCAAAATTTGTTTACCCCTCAAACTTTTAAAGATTTGTGTGGACTCTTCACCCTCCCCTCCTTCGCATAGGGAACTATCCCTTTAAGGTGTTTACCTATCCCTTAAAGGTGCTTCCCTATCTTATATAATTATGATTCTCAAACGTTTTCACTTTTATATTAAATCAATTTTATAGACAGCAAGGCCCGGGGACCTCCTGTGGGCCCATCTGCTGTACATAATCTCTTCCTGTGTGTAAAGGGTGGGGTCTATACATGGGTGGGCTGCAGTGGGGAAGCCCCATCGGTGGCCCGGAGGTGACTGTGCCTTTAAGAAGGGTGCTGGCTTTATTCTCGCGCACCTTCTGCTCCATCATCATCAGGCGATGCGCCTCAGCAACTTCCAGCCGCCACGGACCTGCAGCTCGGATGATCCCGAACAACTGAGGTAAAACCGTCTTTATCTTCCTCCTTTATATCTCTCTCTCTCTTTTCTCGTCATGTGTGAATACAGCGCAGATCCCGTCAGATAATCCCTCTCCCCTCACGACCGTAAAGTGCGACGTCGCTCCCAGGCAGGCTACGAGCAGGAGAGAGGAAGTCTAACGATCCTTACTTCTTATAAAATATTCATTTTACATTAAATGGACAGTGCTGCAGTGTTCGTCTCCCCACGGTTACACGTCATGAGTGGATGTGTGTAGTTGACGTCGATGTTTAAGTGTCAACGAGTCGTGTGTTTTGAGGCAGTGGGTTTATTTCTAAAGGGAAATAGAGCCTTACGTAATTAAAACGGAAGCATCCTGCTGTCGCCATATGCCCGTCTGCCTATCCACCGAGGGCAGGGATCTGATGCTCCTCCACCCGGAACTGGAGGACGAATACTGGATGTGTAGGATGAGAAGACTAAACATATTGTGTGAGGTTAAACAAATCGAATAAAGAAAAGCATGTATCTCCATGATCTATCGTTGCTACATTACAAGATCTCATATTACACATGAGCGGTGCCTTTTAGATGACGTGGTCTGCCCCTTCACTGTGATGCTGAGCATCCATGCGGCCTCGGTGTAAAATGTAGATAAAACCGAAACATTGGAAAACAGTCAAATAAACCATGAAAAGACTGACACGTAGGTTTGATTTGGTATTTAGTATAATTCCAACCTGAAATGTTATGTGATTCGTATAAAAACAAATAATGTATTTACAGAGTGTATTAAGTCGTCTTTTCCCTCAACTCTCAAGTAATAACTTCACAAGCATCGCTACAAATAATATTAAACCAAACCACCACTTCCTCCACAGCTAGCGAAGATGTATCATCCAGCTCATTAGTATTAAATTATTAATACTATCATTAAAAATGAATAACCTGTATATTATTATTCTAAACTCAGTCACAACATAAATTATTGTAACGTGCCCTAAACAAGTCCACTATTATGATTAATGTTATAAGTATATCATTATTACCATAATTAATCAGAGCCGCATTCATTGCTGCTGTTATTTTTAATAAGACTGTCATTAAGTTGTTGTCATTATACATTTATTGATCAATACTTTCCATAAATACAATAGCTGAGCTTGGAAAATAGTTCTCTGTGCAAAGTGGCTTGGGACAGGCTGAACCTACTGTACGTGTCCATTAGCAGATATGAATAAAAAGTTTGGAGCCCTGCAGACTTACAACAACATATCAAGCTATACAGTTAAAGCATTGAGCTGAACCGTCATCCAAACAAGTCTGACCTCATAAGACTGCAGTGGCTTGTCCTGATTGTGAAAACGCTTGTGCTGTGTCTTCCAGGTCATCTTCATAGACAGGTAATGGATCCAGTTTGACTGTTACAACACCATCCTGCCCTGCTGGCCCGTCTGACTCTGTAGCTATGGCAACTTGTCCAAGAGGCTGCGCACCAACGGTGCGCCTCTGTCAGAGACTGAACCGTCTCAAGACACTGGATGATGACATGATGGCCACGTCGCTGAAACGCTGCCTCTCCACCCTGGACCTGACTCTGCTGGGTGTTGGTGGCATGGTGGGCTCTGGCCTTTATGTCCTGACTGGGACAGTGGCTAAAGACATGGTCGGGCCTGCTATCATCATATCTTTCATTTTTGCAGGTTTTGCTTCTTTATTGGCTGCGTTTTGTTATGCAGAGTTTGGAGCACGGATTCCCAAAACAGGATCGGCCTACATGTTTACCTACGTTTCCGTGGGAGAGGTCTGGGCGTTTCTCATTGGTTGGAATGTGATTCTGGAGAACATGATTGGTGGTGCTGCTGTGGCACGTGCCTGGAGTGGCTATCTGGACTCAATTTTTAATCATGCCATCCAGAATTACACAGAGACACACATAATGCAGTGGAACGTGCCCATCCTTGCCCATTACCCTGACCTACTCGCAGCAGGGATCCTAATCGTTGCCTCTTTCTTCATTTCCTTTGGAGTTCAGGTGTCCTCTTACCTCAATCACATCTTCTCCGTCATTAGTATGGCTGTCATCGTTTTCATACTGGTGTTTGGCTTTGTCCTGGCTGAACCAGCCAACTGGAGCCAGAAAGAAGGGGGCTTTGCACCTTTCGGGTTGTCTGGAATACTCGCAGGCTCGGCCACGTGCTTCTATGCGTTTGTGGGCTTTGATGTAATCGCTTCATCAAGTGAGGAGGCAAAGAATCCACAGAAAGCTGTTCCCATTGCCACTGCGATCTCCCTGGCACTGGCAGCGACGGCTTATATCCTGGTCTCCACAGTTCTCACACTAATGGTACCCTGGCATACACTGGACCCCAACTCAGCTCTGGCCGATGCTTTCTTCCGCCGTGGTTACAGTTGGGCTGGAGTCATCGTGGCAATAGGTTCTATCTGTGGTGAGTGCAGACCATATACTGAGAAGTGCAATTTAAAGCAACACTATGTAACTTTTAGGGAGCAGCAACAGCGCCCCCTGCAGCCACATATAGTAATCCATTATTTGCGCCTCCTTGTACAAGCGATTAAGTGGTTATCATGTAGACAAAAAACTGAAGAGTAGATATTACCCATGACCCCCAGCTTCCTGAATCAGGAAAGCTGCTGCTTTAACAAACTTGGTTTCATAGTTTTTAAGTTACCTCACTGGATATTGGAGATAAATCCTGTTTTTTAAGGACCTCTATATCTTTTAAACGTATTTAAACTCCGGCATTAGGGCGCGTCACACACACGCAAATGTAAAGCGAGTCAAAGTTTAACTCCACGTGAAGCCAATCTGCAATTTTTCTTGCTACTGGTAGCAAATGTATTATTCCTCTCTTTAAACGCACGCCAATAGTTAACTACTGCTCCATTCGCACAATCGCGACCGTGCCCTAACTCTGATTGTGATCATTCAGTCAGGTCCACACTTCTCACAGAGCGCTACCACTCACCAAAGTAACATGGAGCAAGAACAGGCTCTGAGGAGAGGGAATAATTGCGGGACCATTCTAACAGTTTCAAGATAGTCTATCATCAAACTCAGATTGAAGCTTCTATTTTTAGGTTTAAAAAAATCCACTAGTGTTGCTTTGAATGGCTGTTTGTACATTTTGTTGATCTGCACTGTGTTATGTGTTGTGTTGTGTTCTGATCAGTGGTCTCTGTTCCCATTTCTAGCCATGAACACCGTGCTGCTCTGTAATCTCTTCTCCCTCCCTCGGATCGTTTATGCCATGGCAGAGGATGGATTGTTCTTTTCCTTTTTTGCACGTGTCAATCCCATCACCAAAGTCCCTGTCAATGCTATATTGGTCTTTGGAGTCCTCATGGCCATCATGGCTCTCATCTTTGACCTGGAGGCCCTGGTTCAGTTCCTCTCCATCGGCACCCTCCTGGCGTACACCTTCGTGGCAGCAAGCGTCATTGTGCTACGTTTCCAGCCTGACAAAAGCAGCTCCAAGGGGACCGCATCCACATCTCCCAACCCCAATGCCGAGCCCTCCCCGGCCCCTTCAGAGTCCCAGACCATAACGGAGGACAGCGGGGAGCTGAAGCAGTACGAGTCCTTCTCTGACAAACTCCAGCTGGTGGAGCAGCAGAAGACGAGAGAGCGACGAGGGGTGGGACAGCTGAAGGCCTTCTGGGAACCATACCTAGGCCGGCTGCTGGGGGACTGTGAGCCGGGCGAGACGGTGGCCTTCTGTGTGCTGACTCTGATAGTGAGCTCAGTATCCCTCTGCTCTGTGCTGGAGTTTGGTACCCAGCAGCTGCAACTTCCTGTCTGGAGCGTCACAACGCTGCTGGTGATTTTTAGCATTGCTTACGTCCTCAGCATGGCGCTTATATGGATTCATGAGCCGCAAACCAATAGAAAAACATTCCAGGTGAGCTGCTTTATGGTATTTTAGTTTGTTAGATAAAGTGTAATAAGATGGTTGAGTTTGTCACCGCTCATTTAACTACCCATGGCAATAACAGTTAAATTACACAACAGTTAATCTAATTTATTTTAAGCCATTTGTATGATTGGAGAATGACTGCAGTTTTATTGTTGTGTAGGTACCTCTGGTTCCATTGACTCCGGGTGCCAGTATCCTCATCAATGTGTTCCTCATGATGAAGCTCAGCCCTCTAACCTGGATTCGCTTCACTGTGTGGATTGCCATAGGTAAGAAGGAACTGGATTTATGCAGAAAACACAATGGACCAGAAACCTAAACCAGCTTTATCATAAGTTTCTGAAACATAATCCTGAAATACAATAATAGTTTAATTAAAAAACTAATAAAAAATGTTAATGCAGACATCAGGTATTAAAGCTTTATGTACAACCACTAACCAGCTTGTTAAGGGGATTTTGGTTTACGTAAAGACAAATCAATTATGTCCGGACGTAGTGTGAATATATCGTCAGAAAGCACTTGCCTCCTGTTGCTTGTCAATGCGATGACCATAAGTGTTACATCAGGCAAGTCGACCTGTTCTTAAGGACATAAACCCATTTGTCAGCAAACCCCTGAGGATGGTTGAACAGCTTTAAAGTCCTGTCTGGGAGAGGAGATCACTGGGGACGCGTGATTAGCTGCATTAGCTTAAGGCTTCTCTGAACCAGTAAACCATTCAAACCCCCCTGTCAGACTTTAGCAGGTTAAAAAGTTGGAACCTCGTGGAATATTGCACTTGACGTATATTAGAATCTCTCACACTAACCTTCCATAGTTGCAATTGCAGAAAATAAGAATGGGAGTCCCTCATTCGATAGCAGAGTTAGTCAAAAGTAATCAACATTAAACCAGTGTAGCATGGCTGTAAACTTGTTTAGACGTAGCTATCTCAGAAGATCACTTTATGTATTTTTTTTCAATATTTACTCTATTTTATTTTGATTCAGGCAATTATACAGAACACAGACCATGATTCTCAAACACCTCCCCCTTCACCTATAAACCAAATTTGGGGTGAAACAAAATCCATATCAATAAAAGCAGAATTGAATTAAATTAAGTTGTAAAATTGAGTGGATACATATAAGACACACAAGTTTTATGGATGAAACCAATATGTAAACGCTGATAACCTCAACTTGAATAACACGCTCACTCTGAGGTGCTTTTATTGTGAGTCATCCCCGTTCCTTGTGTGTCTATCCCCAGGTCTCATTGTGTATTTCGGCTATGGGATCTGGCACAGTAAGGAGGGCATGCGGGAGCTGCAGCCCAAAGACCTGGCCGCCCGCTACGTGGTGCTCCCCAGCGGCAGCCTGGTGGAAACCGTGCAGCCCGTCCAGCCTGACGGTCAGGTGGACACCCCGGCCCACCACATCAACGCCGCCTCGACCTCAGAGGAGTACGCCGAAAAGAGATGATGTGTGACCAAATATAATCATCGTGACAACTGCCTGGTGATATCTGATGTCTCCCACTGAAAAAAGCTGTACTATAGCTAGTGTACTGTCTGTATCTCACTCCCTTTAGTGTGTGACTTGCCTTCCACAGTCTGTACTCATTGCTCTGCAAATGTAAGCACACCACAGGATGGGACGCACGCTCTCTGTCTCGTTCTGGTTGTGAAGCGTAATTTGTATATCTTGCAACATTCGAATGTAAAGTAGAGAGCTTTATTATTGTCCTGTGAACTTCTTGCATCAAATTCATGTGACATCTTCTTAGTCCAGCTCTCTACTCTCAACTTTGCCAGTTTGTCAGACTCCATGTGCTTGCTCCAGGTTATATATTGTGCTTTCTTTGTTACAAACTGTTCTTTTAGTTATTTTTTTTATTCTTACATGAACCTGGACCTGAAAAATCCACATTCACCTAAAATATAATTCTGTTACAAACAAAACACACCATTGGAGTTTTGAAGAAATCATCAGAATCATAAGGATCCATTTGATGCATGTTTTTTTTAAGTCAGGCAGAGGAATGCACAGACTTTGGGGAATTTAAGCCTTTTTCTCAAACTTGTACTTCTCCTCAAAGCCTCAGGAGAACCTTGAGGCTCTGTTTATAGACTGCCCTACCTTTAGTGGTTTCTGACCTATTATCATTATAATATCTGAAAATATTCTGCGTATTTATTTTTCTATGATTACTATCCCTTTTTTTGCTCTTACACAGATCTCATTACTTTCACTTTTTGTGTTTCCTGTTTTGTGTCTGTGCTAAATGGGTTTGCCCTAAATATGTTTTGCATACCATGATTAGTCTCCATAAGTAATGTGTTCACCTTTTAATTGGCTGAGCCGCATTTTAGTGCTTCACTGAATCTAAATCTCATCCCATGACCCTGTTTCTTCTTGTGTCACTGATCTTGTGCAGGTTTTTCTCACGCACCTTTAGACAGCAATCCTTCCCCGTCTCTCCCTGTTGGCATGAGATTATGATATATCAAAGCACATAGATTACTGAGTTTATTATAGTGTTATATTTTATTATATGCTATATGACCAATTTCCTGAAATAATTTTAGATTATTTGATACATGAGTTGAGCACATGCCTACTGAATGGGATTTTTCACACACAGGGTAAAATTTATGTCAGACACTGGTTATATTAAACCTGAGATGGGCCCCTGTAATCCCAGCAGATTTGCAGCAGTCCCTGTCACCAGTCTGCAGCTTGACCCAGATCAGAGAAAGGCACATGTGTGAGAACACTCCGATAACATTCCCACAGCCTACACGGTGTCAATAAATGAACACAGGCATTATTTTTTAAATCAAAAACGTGAATCTTGATTCTGTTTCTCCTCTTTTGTTTTTATTTGAGTTTGTATTTGCATGTGTTACATAAGAAACCAATGGCCTTAAACATGTTGTAATCAGTGCAGAAAGGCTTCCAAAGCTTAAGTAGTCTGATATTTATTTGTGTGTTGCATAAAAACTCTTATACCGGACTTCACGCTTTCTAATTATTAAACCAAAACACAAACATGGAAGCGGAGGTACACTAAGAGGCATTTGGGCATATTTACAAAAATAATTTTGTACAATTTTGCACACCATTTTCTGGTAAATTTGTCTCACAGTTATGCTTTTGATGTTGGAGCTGGTGGCAAATATTAATACTGTGGTGCTTTTTTTAAGCTTAAAGTTTTCTCACCTCTTTCTTTTGTCTTTTTTGTGCCAGGAAGCACAATTACAAATAATCCAGTTATTTTCTTATTTGGAATAGTATTGTATTCTGTACTTGGACATCAAGGTCTCAGATCTGTTTCTGTTATTGTGTACGTCTGTATAAAATGAAACGACTGTGTCATCAATTAAAAAATAAATGTTTTGAAGCAGCATTTACAAAAACCTGTATTATTATTATTGGCATTATCATAAAAAAAGTTTCTAATTACTATCAGAAAACTATAACTCCCATTAGTCTTGAGTTGATGTAACATACAATTCACAAACAGAAGGAAAGGAAAACTGAAAATGAAAAAGATATCTGCTAAGGAGGTTATGTTTTCTGTCTGTTTATTGGTTGGTTTGTTTCTTCAGATCACAAACAGATCAGGATCAGGGCGGATACATCGTTGTTATTTTCAACAGTGTGAGATTTGTTGATTTCTATGAGAATAATTCATAGATCTTGATGAGAAAAATCTGTAATATTAATGGGACCAATATTTATGAGTGTGTGGTATTTGGTGCACATTCAAATAAACCTTAACTAGTTATTTTAAATGTGGTTTTATAGGGAGACTGTTGGTGAAGTGTGAGCTCTACTGAGTGCCATTCAATGTTTGTTCAGTTTGTTCAAACCAATTGAAAAAATGTGAGAAAAAGACATTTAATGTATCATTTCCTATACTTGTTAAAAGGTTTGCAGTCATGAATTCCTGGTTACAACAGCGTTCTCTGGTGGAGTTTACACTTCACTCACAGTTCATTCTTGTGAAAGGTGAGAGGCAGGACACAAGTCTGCTTTGTCCTGATGGAGAGCAGGGATGTGCACAGACATTTTGGGGGGAAGGGGCTCAAGTGAGAAAAAGGGCACTTCTCATAATTATTTATAAAAAATAAATACTCTCACACAATTGTTAAATACTGAACAGTTCACACAGAGACAATGGTCTTCTTTAGTATTCACTAGTTTTATAACAACAACAGCAACCATAATGTGCATGTTTTTTATGCTACTAGTTTCTAGTATATAGTTTGAATAACTTGAATATTTCTCTGTGTAAATAAGAAAACCAACCAACCGACTATGTTTAGTTGCAGCCATTAGACTTAGTGAATTCTGCTCCGCTCTCCTACTCATTTTGTTAATTTTACTGGAAAAAACCCTGCAAATATACTGGAAAAACACTGTTGTGATAATCTGTTGAGAAAATGCAAAAATACAGTAACTTTATTGAAATCATTACAAAAAAGGCATTCAACTTTGAAATAAATAGTATTACAAGTAATAAATAAAACATATGTTTGCCATTGTTTAGTTACTTTTTTTCAGCAAGATAACCTTCAGCTTCTATAGCCAAGCAACTGGATAATGAATTGTCTGAATGCATTATTTATCTAATATATCAATAATATAATTATTAGGGCCCGAGCACCGAAACAGTGAGAGGACCTGTTGAAATGGAAATTATTATTATTATAATTATTATTATTCATACAAATGAATTGCCTTTTTGAGGGCTTTAATTATTATTATAATTACACTAACCAGACACACAATAACTGATGGTGCTAAGAAATTAGTTTCAGTGTACCTACACGTCCCTGCTTTAACATTTAAAGGAGGGCTGTCTTTATCATGTATGGATAAAGATCTGTCAGCAAACAACAAGCTACTAGCAACTAGATGAGTAGCCTTGTAACAAAAGCTGTAGTTACTGTTTAATTCAGGAGACTAAACACAAAGATCTGGTTGTTTCGTGTACTTGTCAATTTTAAGATTTTTGTCTATTTTGCTTCAGTATGTTCTTTCGCTCTAATGAAAAGAAAATTCAAAAAATGCACATTTAGATGGTGTTTCTGTCTGTTTGTATCAGAAGGGTATTTCATGGGGAAATACTGTATTGATGTAAATCATTACCTGAGGATATTCTATGGAGAAATGTTTATAATTATGATTAGTTAGTTGACATTATTAGAAAAACCAACACAACTGGAAGACGAGATGGGAGGTGGAGGGGCTGCCGGATTGATGTGATTGTGATGACTGTGTGCTCATCACTCTGCAGGAGACATGGAGGGAGGGGGGATAGAGACTAATCTGAGCTAATACTTCAATTTTTTTAATTCAAGAAATATATATGTTTGACAGGGAAGCTGGGAGCCGAAAAAGGGCACTTTCTCTCGTGAAAGAAAAGGTGGGGGCTCAAGCCCCCTTTCTATGTCTAGTGTCCATGTACCAGCTCACACTATATTATCTGTACAGTGGGGTGATCATGATCAAAGCCACAACAAGGATCAAAGACAATTTGACTTTGATGTTGAACTCTATATGTTCAGAACACATTGTGACTTTGATCATTTCCACTAGTGTACCTCAGAGAGAGAGACGCCTGGAGAGAATATCTACATTTCAGTCTAAAATATCGAGTTTCAACATAAATAATAAATATGATTGGTTATCAGCTAACTGATCCATCAGGGAACCCAACAGGTAATACTCACAAATCTATATTTTTGTTAAAACTAAGTTTGAACATGTTGTTTTCTCTTGTAGAAAGTTTTATTTTCTATAATTTAGATGCACTTACCTGTAAACACACGCCCCAGTGCACTGATTGTTGTAAATAAAACAAAATAATCTTTTTAAATATCTCAGTAAATGATCATATTTGATAAATAATATGTAATTAGCAGCATTTTATATGTATTTATCAGCACATACGCCTGTTGCAAGATTGGGTAAAAATAGTTAATATCATTTATCAGTCAGATAAATGTAGAGCAGTGAAAGGCACAGGATTTCCCTCTGGATTGTAATGAAGCAGTAGAAATAGTTTGTACCTGGTGTTTTTATCCCTGATGCTTTATACTTTACAAGTATCTCAATCCAAGTTTCTTATCAGTTTCACAGGAGAACAACACTGAAAGAGACAGCGACAGACTTGAAATGAGGATAAGCGCGTGGATTGATCGATGGGAGGAGATGGAGGAAAGAGAGGAGGTACTGGACCGCTCTTAATTCAAAGTATTATATTCTTGTAATGTTTTATATCTTAATACGTAATAATATGGATCACTCCTTTTTATTCATCATCATGTAAGCTTGTTGCATGATGAGGTACTTTTTTCTGTTGTTGCATAGTTGTATCTGATTTTACAAGCTGGTTAAGTGTTAAATGAGCTGCATAACATCTTTAACCTGTAATGTACGTAGTGACTTTATCATTCAGGTAAATGTAGAGCAGTGAAATGTACAAGATTTCCCTCTGGATTGTAGTAAAGTAGTAGATCATATATCAATGTCACAGGAGAACAACACTGAACGAGACAGCCTCACACCTGCAAGGATGATAAGCGTCTGGTCAGAAATGTTGGAGGATAGGATATACAGAGAGCTGCTTGACTTGGCCTGGGAAGAATTACAGGAGCAGTTAGACAACACAAACAACTATCCACCTGCTCATGATGTCCCACCTGTGGAGCAGCATCCTGCTGAACCCACTGTTGAGCAGGCTGATCCCATTAACCACCAGCAGCAAAGTGTCCTGCAGTCAGGCCCTGAGTTCAGCCAGGCAGAGCCTAACATCCAAATACAGGTAAGGCACCAACTATAGGTTAGAGAGAGATTCAGAGGAGCTGTAAATGTAGAGCAGTGAAATGTACTGGGTTTCCCTCTAGATTGTAGTAAAGATTGTTTCTTATCAATGTCACAGGAGAAAAACAATGAAAGAGACAGCGACTCACCTGCAGGGCCGATGATCAGTTTGCAAGACATGTTGGAGGAGTACCATAACAGAGAGATAATAGTCATGCCCTGGGAACTAGAGGACCAGATAGAAGACATAGACTTCTATACACCTCCTGATACACCTCCTCCTGATGATGAACCTGCTTTGGAAATGGTTCAGATATTTAACTGGATTGAATTGTATGGGGACAACCCACAAGTAGAACCAGCTCTAAGCATGGAGCAGCATCCTGCTGAACCCGATGTGGAACTGGCTGCTCCCATTAACCACCAGCAGCAAAGTGTCCAGCAGTCAGGCCCCGAGTTCAGCCAGGATGAGCCTAACAACCAACCACAGGTAAGGCACTAACTATAGGTTAGAGAGAGATTCAGAGGAACTTTATCAATACCTGTATCAAGAAAGATACTTATTAATGGAGGAAGTGGTAATTCATGAACAACCACAGGTTACAGATATTATTCATCTTTGGTTCATCATGTTTGGGAGGACAATATTAAGATCAGGACAGAGATTATACAAGGCTGGGTTGGGTATACATATGTGCAGGTTGTGTGTTTAACTCTCTGACACCAGGGGGACAGATGACAGAGGTGGCAGTTTGTCTCATCCCATGTTTTGTGTGTGTTCTTGTTTTCAGATGAAAAATGTGCCAACAGCGATGCACACCCGACACCTGGAGGTGAGGCTGGCTCCTGTTGGATATTTGTACGTATCACACACATTCATTTAAACACACACACCTCTGAGCCTATGTTTGTATCTTCAAACACGTTTTTACGTCTTCTAATGTGTCTAATTGTGTTTATGTAGCAAAGGAAAGATGATTTACGGAGCTCCAGGAGACAGAGTTCCTTCTCCAGTGAATGTCAACAACTCAGAGTAAGTCTGTCTTTCTAGTTCACAGTCAACTCATGTGTCATATATTTCTGTTTATTTGTGTACAAGATGCTCTCACAGTTGTACACATTGGTAATTCATGCTCTCTGTTTATTTTTTAGGTTTTCTCACAGTAAGAGGAAATGTGAGAGCCAGCAGGATGATGAGACGGCGTACACACCAAAGCCACCCAACGCCTTCAGGCCTCTCAGGAAGTCCACTCGGGGCAGCCGCAAATCCCCTGGATCTGCAACTGTCAACACCAAAGTTAAAAAGAAGGTATGTGTCTTTGCTCTGTAGGTTTGAGACTCAGTGTCAGATATGTAGGAAGTGGTAATTCATGAACAACCACGGGTTACAGATATTATTCATCTTTGGTTCATCATGTTTGGGAGGACAATATTAAGGTCAGGACAGAGATTATACAAGGCTGGGTTGGGTATACATATGTGCAGGTTGTGTGTTTAACTCTCTGAAACCAGGGGGACAGATGACACAGAGGAGGCAGCTTGTCTCATCCCCTGTTTTGTGTGTGTTCTTGTTTTCAGATCAACAATGTGCCAACAGCGATGCACAGCCAACACCTGGAGGAGAGGCTGGCTCCTGTTGGATTATCGTACGTATCACACACATTCATTTAAACACACACACCTCTGAGCCTCTGTTTGTATCTTCAAACACATTGTTTACCTCTTATAATGTGTCTAATTGTGTTCATGTAGCGAAGGAAAGATGATTTACGGAGCTCCAGGACACAGAGTTCCTTCTCCATTGAACGTGTTTATTTGTGTACAAGATGCTCTCACAGTTGTACACATTGGTAATTCATGCTCTCTGTCTGTTTTTTATGTTTTCCCACAGAAAAAGGAAATGTGAGAGCCAGCAGGACGATGAGTTGGCATACATCAACAAGCCACCAAACGCCTTCATGATTTTCATGAAGGAGCAGAGGCCATACATTCTGGCCCGCAGCAAATCCACTGACTCTGCAACTGTCAACACCATCATTGGAAAGAAGGTGTGTGTCTTTGCTCTCTAGGTTTGAGACTCAGTGTCACACTAACTTCATCAGACAGTGTCTGAGACCACACTTCTAAAACCTTCCTCTAACTTTAATCTTGACAGTAAGTTTTATTCCTGTGCATGATTTGTTACTATTTTCAATTTACAAGAGATCAGATCTAAATTCACTGTACGAGGTTTCAATACAGGACCTATACCGACTCACGCAGATCTATGTGGATTATGCCTGTTTGTGCACTAGTCAGCCTGTGGTTACTTGTAGTTGTGTGTAGTTGTGTGTTGCTGTGTGCACTGACCGTGTGTTGCTGTGTCTTCACAGTGGAGGGCGCTGTCAGACAACGAGCAGGAGAAATATTATCAAGAAGCAAAGACGCTGAGGCAGCTTCACAAACAGCTCTACCCTGATTGGTCAGCAAAGGACAATTATGTAAGTATAGTGCTCACATACAACTCATGCATGTTCACATCATTACATTACATGGTGCCACACGGCCACTGATACAAGTTTAGATCAGCTGATGTCGGATTGAACGTCTGATGTGTTTGTTTTTGTGTACAGGGCCAAAAGCAGAAAAGGGTCAGGAAGTGAGGCCCCTGAGACGACTGAGGGTACGTTAATAATTATGTGGTTTCATGTGAAATGTGACTAAATTATACAACAAGTGACCTCATGGGATATATCTAACTTTAAAATGAAGTTCAATAAATCATTTAATAATAGTACATTTAGAAATATGGAATATAAAACATAATAAATAAAGAATAAAGAATGAGGTTCCAAAGCTGCTTTTATCTCAAACTTATTGGAAGAGGTCAGAACTTGTCAGAAACTAAATACAAACTTTTGTAAAATTCTATTTTATCTTAGTGTATAAAGTATTACCCCCTACAAGTTTGAGAAGCAACTTTAGAGTATTTTCATAAAGTCTGAGTGACCTGATCAATTTCTTTCACTTCTCTCCAGGACGCATCTTCCTCACTGCAAGATGAGTCCATTGTACACTTCTAACTGAGCAGTTTGAGCCCTCCTCCCCTCACTGCACATATTCCCCTGAAGACCCTTCCTCTTTTTGAACCTTTTAATGTTCATATTGTATATCTCTGTGTATCTTAATAAAAAATGAAATTATTCCTTTTGTGTCATCTTGTTCTGAGTCCAGTTCTAAAGCTACTATAACAAGTTAAATTAGAAATACTTGACAGCATTCATGTTACACAATCATGTATGAGTTTATGTGAGTCTGAGAGAGGCATCCTGAGGTTGAAAGAATTCTATCTCCATTAAAACTCCATGGACAGAGTTTATTTTAGCCTGAAGAAATCAATTAATACAATTTTTGTTTGTATAGCTCAAATTCAAAATTTGCCTCAGAGGGCAGAAAAAGGTGCAACATCTTCTGCCCTTCACTTAACAGATCAAGCCTCAGCAATGGCAATGATCTTCCTTTACATTCTCACTCTATGCTTTCAATTTAGCTTTAGGAGACTCAGGGGACACAGACACTAAATTGTGCTAGAATTATTTCATGTTTTGTACATGTGCTGTGTCACATGTACAAAACATTAAAACTTCAATCTTTGTCTTTATTTCCTTTTATGACTTTTTTGAAGCAAACAATTTTTACTGTTTGTGAGTGTTTGTGTTAAATATTTGTTTTTGAAGTAAGACAATAAAAAGGACATGATTTTATCTACAGGTATTTTTATATGTATTTAACAAATACATTAAATTCAGAGACTGCATTTTGAATTCAATCTAAACCCCTTTTTCTGATGTATCATATGAGTAAGGTCTATAGTCTAATATCTGGCCTCATGGGTTGTTTATTAACATGTTGACACATCAGTCAAAATATAGCACAATATAATGCGTGACCAACCAAATAGTATTAGGTAGGTGATAAGTTGAAACACAATCATATCCTAAAAATTTGACATCAGTTTGTGTGTTTGTCTGTTTCTTATCCTCAAAAGAAGAAGAGAAAGAAGAGGCCAAATTAAGTTGACATTATCTACCTTCCAAACATAGGGGGAGGGAACCAAACATGTATATTTGGTTCCCTCCCCCTGTTACTGTGTCCCAGCCGTGCTGCACTGCTGTGCCTGTGGAACAAAGAAGAAATAAAGCAACAATTAAGCCACAGTATTGTGATTAATCATTTATAAAATAATTTTTTTAGAGTGTGAACTGTTAGATTAATGTCAGATAATTATTTTGAATTTCCATTCATCCTACCCTCGAAACAAAATGAGCTCTCTCCCTCAGTTTGTCCAGGCTGCTGTGTAGGGTAGCATTTTCCTGCTCCAGAACTTTTATGCGAACACAATTAGCCTGCATTTGTTTCTCCATGTCCAAAAGCACATTTCCTGTACCTTGAAAAGTTGCAAAGAAAGAATATGCAAGCATTCAATAGGAGTACAACAGAGACAGGTGGCAAATAAATGACTGGAAACCCAATTGTGGAATCACTTTTGCTAACTATTTGAGTTCCTCTTCCTGTTCTGTGTATTCAAAAGAGAGATGGTCAACATGCTAAGATTGAATAAATGCCTACTCTGTGGTCGGGCCTGCACTTGGGGGCTGAGATCTGGAAAAGCCACCAACAGCTTCTCCCTCTCCAATAGAACTTGCACATGTTCCTTCAGCTCAGCCACGCCCTTCTCTAGCTCGCCCATGTTTGTTTCCACCGTCTCCTTCTCCTTTTGAAGGTCAAAACCCAAGACCTGTCAGAAAATATACACAATGTAAGCATGAGCTGTAGGTTTAAATGTATTTATTATGGGTATTATTGTGGATATGAGCACTAATACACCTGCTGTTGTGTAAGCTGAGCCTGCAGTTGCTCCTTCTCCTCTGACATCTGTTGCAGCTCATTGTGGAGGTGGCTCTGTCTCTCCTCTTTCTCTCCCACCTGCCTCTGCAGCTCTTCACACTCTTCATCAAGGTCATTCATTCTCTCCAACAAAGACTTCTGCTTCGCCTGCATTGACTGGATGCACCAAAAATATTTACAAGCTTCTATTTGAATACTGCTGCACAACTGATCCATGAGTGAAACCGTAAACGTCTCCTAATCTGGTGTTTGTTGTGACACTGACCTCTTGCTGGCGACAAGCGCTCTGGTACTTGGCTTTCTCCTTGTCTAGAAGAACTTGAGTTTCAGAGATGTGACTCTCTAGTTGCTGGATCCTGTTTTGTAGTTTACAACAGGCCTCTTCCTCCAAGTGCAAGGACTTCACTTTTTCCTGCAGCGCAAGCTTCTCACATTCTGCCAAAAGATCAGCATTATCGGTTTATTTTATGTGTGAAACTAATCCATGTGTGTTTCATACAATCCTGAAAGATATAAACCCGAGACTTTAAATCATAAAAGTCTTTACCAAGTGCTTGCAATGCATCTTCCTGCGACAAAGCATCTGTTGCAAAAAATAGAAAATAAAAGTATGAGGCTCACTGTGATCTCTTTGTGTTCTCATCATATTCATCTGTGATCTTATACTGCACCTCTCTTGAGTTGTTGTTTCTCCTCTTGCATTTTTTTCTCTGTTTCCTTAATGGACCTCTGTGCTTTGCTAAGTGAAAACTCCAGCTGGACAATGGTTGCTTGGCGTTTCTCTGTCTCCTGCTTGAAGTCTTTCCTTGCTCTTTCCAACTGAGTTCTGTATTTATCCCGCTCTGTCTCTGCTGCTGCTAATCTATCCCTAAGAGGGTGGACTGTAGCCCGCACATCTTGCAGATGTTTCTCCAGCCGGCGCAGGTCCCTGAGTTGCTCATTGGCCCATTGGGCAACATCCCCTGTTGTCATGTGTCCAAGCTCCAGGGTGTCCTCCACAGCAGCCAACAGTGGCTGCAGAGAGGACGGCAGGCCCTCACTCTGAAACAGTTCCACCAAAGCATATCCTGTCTTTCTCAAGGTGGACTGCACCTGGTGACAGGCGTCGCAGGGAGAGAGGGATGATTCCACTGTCTGACAGCCCACACTGCGACTGTCTGTGTTAGGACAGCATGGGGTATTGTGGGAAGGACTAGAGGGTGCATGGTTCTGCGGCAAAAACTTGAAGGAGCTTGATGAAGACCAGGCAGATGAGCAATGTCGGCAGCTGTTACTCCTTGAGCTCAGCTGGGGGGAAGTACACAACACTGTCTCTGTCTCATCACACTCAAATGTCTTTGGTTGTGGCTGTTTCTTGCTGCCCTAAATCACAGAAGAAAAAGCACGAAAGAGTTTTGGGATTTATCCACTTTTTGTTCAAATCTTCTTCTAATAAACAAGAAAAATGCATACCCTGAGGCTGGCAAAGTCCACTAAATTACTCCAGTAGTTTCTGACCACAAGACCAACTGACAGGCCTCCTTTCTGCTGGGTTTCTTCTCTCCTGTGGCTGCACCTCAGCTGCTCAACATAAGAACTGGAGCTTTGTAGAAGAAGCAGCAGTCTTGATCAGGAAGAAAGAAAAATCTTGCTTTTGTTATCAGTAATCTTGTGTGATTAATAAATACAGACAACTTCCATATTTATATTATTATAATGAACACTAGCAGTAGTAGAAAACGAAGAAATAGTCATATTCATATTATTAGGATTAGCATTACTCTTGTAGAAATAACAATATTACAGCATTAATAATAATGGTGCTGAATTACCTGTCAATCACAAGCTCCAGTAACACAATATGGGAGTGCTGGTTGAATTCACTCTCCCCCTCCACAAAGTCATACTGGCCCAGCAGAGCCACCATGTCCAGGTTACAGGAGAGTTTGTCGGGGAACTTCCAGGAGGGGACGCGGAGCGGGCCGGTCCTGGAGAACACGTCCAGGATGGCTCCCTGAAGATCCACCAGGTCTCCCCGCAGGCTCTCGATACAGTCCTGACGTCCCAGGAACTGACTCATGTCTGACCCCAGCTAGCTCCCACTGCAACACAACATCTCAGGGGGAGTGGGTGTAGTCTGTTGTCGTCGAATCTCCCTGGCAACCGCGGCGAACTGCGAGTCCCATAATGCTTTGCGGCGTGTTTCCGGAAGCAATACGTCGCCATTGGGGTCAATTTACAACACGACGCAGTAAGTGCTCCGCCACAGCGAGTTTAGGATTTAAGCTAATATAGACTGATTATAAATGTTATATTGTTGTGGTACGTGTCTTTAAATTACGTCTTCTTTTCTCATTGACCTGTTGTGTTCAGGTAACTTTCGGTGTTACAGAAAGAAGCCGCCATGCCGCCTGGGCCTGTTCAGATCATTCAGCCGGAGTCCAACAATAAGGTAACGACGATACCGCTCGGTTAGCTCATGTTAGCAATGTAGCCGGCTAACCTCTTTTGTTGGGAAACTAACGAACGATGAATTACGCTTCCCTTGCCGTTATGAGTCTGACACCGTAGCATTTAACATCAACGAATCTGACATCAGGCTATTTAACATTTATTTGCGGCCAGACATACATATTAGCTTGATGAGCTAACATTAAGCTAACAAGTGTCAACTTGGCCTAATAGCTCAATACTTGTTCAGATAGCGTTTGAGACATTAGCCTTCAAACTGTGAAAGAGGTGTTTGCTGAAAGTACTAAAACCTTATGTTTGGTAAAAATAGATGGAAGTTGTTCTTTATGTTATTATTATTTCGAACTTGGGTTAATTCACTTGCCTGATTGTAACCCGATCACGTCTCTGTAATAAGTGGACAGCAGCACCGACAGAAGACTTTTACAGCAGATTTGCAAATGAATTAGGATCTTTGTAGGGTTTTTCCATATGCACCTGATTTTTGTTCACTGCTGTTGTGTAGGATTGGTGTCAAGAATGTTCTAATACAAATGCAGTTGTTGTGGTGTGCTAATAGATGGGATTTATTGTTTTATCACTAGACTATGCATTGATTGCTTATTTTTGTTGTATTGAACTGTTTTTTAAGTCTTACATTGTAATTTTACCAACAGAATGATGCACCAGTAGAAGAAACCCCAGCGACTAAACCAATCGTTGGTATCATATATCCACCTCCTGAGGTCCGAAACATAGTTGACAAGACCGCCAGCTTTGTTGCCAGGTTTGTTTCTCCCCACGTCAACTGTCAAATATTTTAACTGGATTTTATGTCTATGATATAAGAGCTAATTTATTATCTTTTCACAGGAATGGGCCCGAGTTTGAAGCAAGAATCCGACAAAATGAGATCAACAATCCCAAATTTAATTTTCTCAATCCCAATGACCCCTACCATGCTTACTACCGTCACAAGGTCAATGAATTTAAGGAGGGGAAAGCACAGGAACCATCTGCAGCAGTGCCTAAGGTTATGCAGCAGGCAATGCTGCAGGCCCAGCAGCTTGCTCAAAAGGTAAGACATAGTATTTCTTTCTCCTGTAACTTGTATTTATTTTTCCCTCCATTTCTCATAGCTGCTATTATTTCATCACAATTACTTAAATTTTATGTTTGTCAATAGGCTCAGGTGATTCAGGAGACGGTAGTTCCTAAAGAGCCACCTCCTGAGTTCGAGTTCCTTGCAGATCCTCCATCAATCTCAGCATTTGACCTGGATGTTGTCAAGCTCACTGCCCAGTTTGTTGCTCGCAATGGCCGACAGTTTCTTACTCAGCTCATGCAGAAAGAACAGAGGAACTACCAGTTTGACTTCCTGCGGCCGCAGCACAGCCTTTTCAACTACTTCACCAAACTGGTTGAGCAGTACACTAAGGTGACCTGACAAACTGTGCCTCTCTGATACTGTTGCTACTCATCGTTTGTGTGTTGATTCTAAACTGTATCTTGGTTTTGTTTGGCCACCTTTAGATACTGATCCCTCCTAAAGGCCTACTGATCAAGATGAAGAAAGAGGCTGAGAACCCAAGAGAGGTTATGGACCAGGTAATCCCATTTTTAACTGTCACCGTCTCTGAGATTAAGAATGTAATAGCATGTTGCCCATATTAATCAGCTTTTATATTCCTCAACCATCAGGTGAAGTACCGTGTTGAGTGGGCCAAGTTCCAGGAGCGTGAGAGAAAGAAAGAAGAGGAGGAAAGGGAGAAAGAACGCGTGGCTTATGCCCAAATTGACTGGCATGACTTTGTCGTGGTGGAAACTGTGGATTTCCAGCCCAACGAACAAGGTAATATTTCCACAAAGCTCATCACCTTTAAATGTGCAAGCCCTTCAATGTAGCTTGAATACCGGTAAAATATCTTTAATGTTCTCTCTTTTTCCCCCCCAGGCCACTTCCCCCCACCCACCACACCAGAGGAGCTTGGTGCCCGCATCCTAATCCAAGAGCGCTACGAGAAGTATGGAGAGAGTGAGGAGGTGGAGATGGAGGTTGAGAGTGAGGATGAAGACGATGAACGGGAGGATCGGGGCAGGGGCCATCCCTCACAGCCCGATCAAGACACACAAGTTCAGGACATGGATGAGGTAAGAACTAATGAAGATGTTGCAGTAATGGGTGGATATAAATATATAGGAATTATTTGTGTCATTAAACATGTCATTTAATTTATAACTTGTATTTACTGACCTAACATCACTCCTCTCCTCCTTGTTTCTTCAGGGATCTGATGAAGATGATGATGGCATGAAGGCTCCCCTGCCACCAGACAACCCTATGCCACCCCCACTGCCCCCAACTCCAGATCAGGTCATCATTCGCAAAGACTATGACCCGAAAGGTAACTTTTCCTTCCTTACATAAGGTAACATCATCTGGATAACAGGCTATTTACAATTTGTGCTCATCTAATGCTATCTTTTCCTCCCAGCTTCCAAGATTCAGCCCTCAATTATACCTACTGATGAGTACCTCATCTCACCAATTACTGGTGAGAAGATCGCAGCCAGTAAAATGCAAGAGCACATGCGTATTGGTCTGCTGGATCCGCGCTGGCTGGAGCAAAGAGACCGCATTATCAAAGAGAGACAGATTGAGGATGAAGTCTATGCTCCTGGTTTGGACATCGAGAGCAGCTTGAAACAGTTGGCAGAGAGGCGTACCGATATCTTCGGTGTAGAAGAGACGGCCATCGGTAAAAAGATCGGTGAGGAAGAAATCACGAAGCCAGAGGAGAAGGTGAGAACAGTAATTTGTTTGGGTTAAACAATTTTCCCAAGATGAATGTAATTGAGTTATTATTACAGTTGTGATAATGGTTTGTTTTTGTTATTTTTTTGTGTTTTGGTGTCTGTAACATCTTTGCTTGTCCTCGCCCACCAGGTTACCTGGGATGGCCACTCAGGAAGCATGGCTCGTACCCAGCAAGCCGCACAGGCCAACATCACCCTGCAGGAGCAGATCGAAGCCATTCACAAGGCCAAAGGACTAGTGGGAGAGGATGATGCCAGGGAGAAAATTGGCCCGAGCAAGCCGAATGAAATGCATCACCAGCCTCACCATATGTCTGCATCCAATATGCAGAAGCCCGGTCCTCCTATGAACTTATTGCCTCGCCCACCCGTATGTTACCATCTTTCGAAAAAATATTTTATTCTTAGTTGAATCTTGTTATACAAACATACCTATAATCCACAACTGTATGTGTTAAGCAGATGGCCCCTCCGGTGCGCACCACTCTCCTGTCTGCTGTACCTGTAATGCCAAGACCGCCTATGTCTCCTGTGGTGCGCCTTACATCTGGACAAGTCTTGTCAACAATGCCTCCCATGATGTCTGCTCCTCGCATCAGTATGGTTCCCCATGTCGCAAGCAGCACAGCACATCATGGCCCCGAGACCACCCCCCATGGTTGTTCCTACTTGTAAGTTGAAGGTTTTTCTTGACACCTGTCATAGACATTAAAAATAAATATACACTGTCACATTAATACTTCTTTGAATACATTTTTCAATTTAAGTAACCTTACTCTTCTTCCAGCATTTGTCCCAGCTCCTCCAGTACCACAGCCACCCAGCTCTGCTCCGGCTCCACCTTCCCACCCACCCCCACCTCATGAGGACGAGCCAATGAGCAAGAAGATGAAGACTGAGGAAAACCTTATTTCAGAGGAGGAGTTCCTTCGCAGAAATAAGGTTTGATTAGAGCAATGTTTCAACCTTTATATTTGTGATGACTTATAAACAATATTTTGTATTACCATCGCTATATACCAAGCTAGTGAAGCTTTGGCTGTAATAAATATGGTCAATATACCGATTTGGTCTGTCACGTCAAATACTTCCTCTAGATTGCTCTCTCTGAACTAGATTGTTTTTCCCCTCAGGGTCCTGTGGCAGTTAAAGTACAAGTCCCCAACATGCAGGACAAGACTGAATGGAAGCTAAATGGTCAAGTGCTGAATTTCACCGTTCCGCTCACAGACCAGGTATGCAATTGTGGACTGCTTATCTTTCCTTTTTATTCCAGTACAAATACTGCATTATCACAAATACTCAAATGCAATGTCTCCGCAGGTGTCTGTTATTAAAGTCAAAATCCATGAAGCGACAGGCATGGCCGCAGGAAAACAGAAGCTGCAATACGAGGTAAACTTACCTTCTGACCTTATTTGAACTTGTGATGCCTGACCTGCATTCAACTTCATTATCTTAAGAAGTCAACTAACAATAATGTGCTATTTATTGTTCATTTTCAGGGTATTTTCATCAAGGATTCCAACTCTCTAGCTTATTACAACATGAACAACGGCTCCATCATTCACTTGGCCCTGAAGGAGAGAGGTGGAAGAAAGAAGTGAGCCACGCAGCCAGCAGAAGATTTTACTTGTGGATGTTTTGTCACCATGTCCTGTCATTTTTGTTGAATGGAAGTTGTATCAGATTATTGCACCCTTCATACCGTCTGTATGGAGAGCACGTTCATCTTATCTCTTATCTCTGAATGCTAAAAGAGTTACATGCTGCCTGGCAGGTATGACATCAAACTGTTAGTTAAGCTTTGATTTGTTCATGATGATATTCATTTGGTGACTGTAGAGTCACAATGTAACCCATTTAAATAAAGGAATCAAACAATCTTGATCTGCTTTTGCTGTTTTATTATGTGTTGTATGCTTGATGGCCAGACTACCAAATATACCAAAGTCAAGGGATAGTAGGAGAAAATTAGTGTAGAATAATAGGTGGTTTGGTAGAGATCTTGATTGTTGGGAGGTGCAAGTTGCCTGGCTTTTCTTTTTCTTTTTACGAGACATTGGAGAGTAATTCCCATGAAGACCACAAGGGCTGGTTATGGCATGAAGACGCTGGAACAGCCCAGGACGACACTGGGTCTGTGACTCGTCCAGGAGCGGCAGGCGGACGTGATGACAGGGCAGCGATCCACTGCTGAGCGAGTTCTAAACTTGTTAAACTGCTAGCACCGTTAGTTAATGGCCGTGACTAACAAGTGAGTAACCTAGCGTTGGATGAAGGTAGAACAGATGCAGGGATCATTTGGGAGTTTAGGCTAACTACTCAGGGGCTAGCTAATGTAAAATCTGTAAAAGCCACCGCGTCAGCGCAGCTAGCTATCGCCAAACCTGTTTAAAGTGCTCCAGAAGTTGTGTCCTGACGATCCGCAACATTTACAGAGGAAATAGTTGTAAAAGTCAAGTAGGTAAATCATGACGTCGATGCTATTTGATCCGTCAACATATGCTGAGGAGCACTTTTGACTTTGGGCTGTCAACAAGCTCGCTGGCGTTAGCTATCCTGGCTAGCCAGCAGCTAGCACTCCTGCTACCATGGCCAGAATAGAAAACGGCCGTCAGTCGGCGGACACTGCGAGCATCCGGACCATCAGCAGCTCCCGCATAGACGACGAGGGCTCGGTGGGATCCGACTCCGAGATCAACGGCTTCACCAGCGACAGGCAGACCGATAAATATGGATTCATCGGCGGGGCGCAGCAGCACTCGGAGGCGTCGTAAGTTTCCTTCAAACTTTTGTGATTTACACCCATTGATTTCCACTGTGTACTCGGGTCCAGCTGTAATATAGGTGGTGATCCAGTAACCCAGTGGAGACCAGGGTTTGAACGTGATGGTTATGATGACATATTGTGTGTGTGTGTGTGTGTGTGTGTGTGTACCGCAGAGCTCCTGGCCCGCTGCGTGGCACTGTGTGTTTTTACATATTCCCACTGTTGGTGTGTCAACATGGCTCATAGGAAAACATGAGCTGGATTCATAATAACACCAACCATCATTATTCCACGTTCTCTATTACATGTGTTGTTTCCTGTGTAGATCTCATTTATCCCTCTCAGTTTTTGTGCAGCTATTCGTTTCCCTTTGAATGGATTCATTCATATCCTTGAGGCATGTTCCAGTCTTTTTTCCGGTTCTGAGAAGGCCTCTGTTTCTTCCCTTTTCAGTGGGAGACTAAAGCCGACATTACAGAGCTCAAATAGTGGTGGGAGTGAGGGGAAGTGGTGCCAAGCTCTGGCTGTCTGTCTGGGAGCCCGCTGTTTTTTGGAGTTGCTGGCAGACTAGGAGCCACAGCTCTGGTGCCCTGTTACTCCGGGGCCTCTTTTGGCTCTCAGTTTTTATAGTTAGTCCCTAACCCCAGAGTTTAACATTTAGTCTTTAGAAGTGAAAGTAACTCATCCCTGTAAGGAGTCACTAGAAGCTGAAGTGAGAGTGTAACCTCTCGTTGCCCGGACCCACAGACATGAAGGGGTTTTTGTTCATAGAAAAGAAGGAGGGCTTCCTGAAGTTTGAAACACTCTTTGAAGACAATTGAAACCTACAATTACAGCCTTGTGCTGATGAGATGATTACATAGCTTCATAAAGCATCAGCCCTCATTCATAAAGAAGGTTATACTTGCCCACATTTTCTTTTGCTGCTGGAGAATACAATGTGAAGTCCTTGCTTGTTCTTGGCTGTAAACGATCTGCAGTTAAATGACATTACAAGGCGGACCGATCCCGACTGCAGCTCTTTGAGGTTCTCTGCCATTTAACGGGCTATATATGAGTTTTTTGTCTTTTTATAGTCTCTTCAAAGCAAGTCTAGTAGTTGTTATGTTCAAAGGATGGCACAGTTCACCGACTGTGCATGAGTGATGGCCACACACAGATATTATGCTGAAAGCTGAGCCTTTCTGAGGATGCCTAGAAGAGCATCCTGCTAACAACCATCTCTTTGTTATTTGCAGGTTTATTTCCAATTTTCCTTATTGAAAATAAACTTATACCTGGCAGTGCTTACTTTCCAAATAGGAAGGTCCCATTGGTTTGATATTGTTTTAAAGAGCAAGCTATGATTATTATTCTTTTGTCTGTTGTGTCTCCAGAGCTCAGGACGTGCCTCCAGAGGTGCTCAGGCAAAGGGAGGTGAAGTGGCTGGACATGCTCAACCACTGGGACAAGTGGATGATCAAGAGATTCGACAAGGTCAGCACCAAGTGTTAACTCCTTAACACAAAATGTCAAGTGGCTTGTTTTTAATAAATCTAGTATCTGAGCTTTGCCACCATTGTCGCATTCCACACATCAGTTTTTTTTAATCCCGCCATGTTTTGTACACAGCAGGATCAGACAAGGTAAATTACGTTGCTCAAGCGTTTGATTGCACAAGGACAATAGTATTGCGGACACATTGTTCGCAGCTTCACTTGTCTAGCTGGTTCTCAGCTGAAACGCTCTAAGCGATTCAGCACAAAGATGCAGCCTCAACTCTTTTCCATGAATCAGCAGTAGGGCAGGACACGACCCATCCCTTTATTGCCCTGTGTACCGTGTGACAGATTGACAGTCTCAAATTCAGGGTGGGGCTGTACAGGCTCCCTGGGAAACTGCTGTAATAAAGGTCTTTTGAATTTATCCTATAGCCGTACTCGTGTGCAAGTCTACTCTTCCGAATGAAAATCAAAAAAGTGGTTTTCACTTCCCTGTTTTTGCCAGTAGGCTTAAAAAAGTCATGCACTGAAGGTCGGAGTTTCTAATCCTTTATTCTGCGCCTTTGTTTTGTTTTACACAAACTTTACAGTCGAAATGGAACTCTCCTTGGGGAAGTGTGCCAGCTTGGTATCAGAAAGGCAAACAAGAGGGACCATATTTCACTGTAATCAATCTGTTGCGTAAACAGTAGCTTGTGACTATGTATGACAGATTATAGTTGTGTCTCCGCTTGGACATATTACATACGTTTTGCTTGAGGTGCTTTTAGTTGATGTTTAGTAACTGCATACAGGATGTTTTGGGTTCATTCAGGTCACTTTTTATGTACTGACAGAAATCCAAAACAGATGTCTCACAATCTGGATCGCAATAACTTTGTAGTATTGGTTGCTGAATATAAATTGTTAAATATGCCTTTAGCTGTTTTGGGCAGATATCTACATTTGGAATGAATTCAAGAAGAAAAAGCAACTCCAAATGACAGCTCCACCAATATACATACTAGTTATCATAGCGACTATGTCTATGTCACACTTGTTCCCTTTGTATCTTGCATTATTTTACATAATGTGTTGCCTCTGTGGCTCAGGTGAGGCTGCGGTGCCAGAAAGGAGTCCCTCCGGCCCTCCGCGGCCGTGCTTGGCTCTACCTGTCAGGGGGCAAGGTGAAGAAAGAGCAGAACCAAGGAAAGTTTCAGGTCAGAGAGCTTCTTCTTTCGTTTCCTCCTTACAGCTCTATTTATGCCGATCGTTCATCCTTGTTTCCTTATTAAATTTCATTTGAATTTGTTACTGAAACTGTGACTGTCCTACAGGGTTACTTCCTCTGTTGAGACCCCTGATTTGATTTTTGTGCACAGCACTGGAGATTTGTAACAGCTAATAATAATACCCGTTACTCTCTCAATTAACTTTGTAGGATAATTAAATGGAGTTATTTTTATAATAGAAGTAATCCTTTGATCACTGAATCTTATAGAATAACTTCTTCTAAATTATAGTTTGAAAGGCCACGGTGTTTTTACTGTGTAATAAAGTCTCCTCCATGTGTTTGGCCAGGAGCTGGATAGCCAGCCGGGGGATCCCAAATGGGTTGATGTGATTGAGAAAGATCTCCATCGACAGTTTCCTTTTCATGAGATGTTTGTGTCACGGGGAGGACACGGGTAAGTTTTGAGACGTGATGTGTGAGGTCCGACTGGTGATTTGTTTTGCGTTTCATTCGTCGTAACTTCTCTGTATGTTTATGCCTCACAGACAGCAGGATCTGTTTCGTGTTCTTAAGGCCTACACGCTCTTCAGGCCAGAGGAGGGATACTGCCAGGCTCAGGCTCCCATAGCTGCTGTATTGCTCATGCACATGCCTGCTGAGGTACTGTATACTTTCACTCCACCACAAACACCATATAAAGTATCTCCTTTGGTGTAAACCGGCTGTCTCCATACTGTGTTTATCGGGGAGGGATTAGTTGCCTGTGTTAACAAACTAAGATCTGAGTTTTTTTTATATTTGCTCTTTAAACTAGAAATCACATGAACACTTTTATTTGTGACCTTGAAGAAGTCTATTTTTAAACTGAACAGCAGAGACTCTACAGATGATGTCATCTGGAGTTAAACCCTGGAGCTGCTCCAGACACTTAATAATGATTCAAGCAGCCACAGTGACCTGACAACTGTTTATGTAAATGTTCTGATTCACAGTGATAAGCTATGTATTTAAATAAAACTAGCTTCAGTTTCGCTGTGACTCCACAAACTCGCAAAATAAATCGCTCATTGTTTGATGCTGTATTGTACATTTCAATAGATTTGGGAGTAATTGGACTTAATATGTATAAAAAGCCTAGATTTCATTGTATACTGCTGTTGGGTGTATCATTTCCAGTGTGGCTCCCAGTCTATCTACAATCGATGACCATAAATGGGATGCATATGCATGCACACGAAGGTCACTGCCAGGTGGCACAGAGACTAAAGAGTGAAAGACAAGTTCTTGAGCGATAAAAAGGTGCATGCTGCAACCATGAGGCCTATCTGTCAGGGTGGACGGTAACATTGTTATGGACCATGGCGCGAGCATGCGATAGCACACACGACAAATAGCGCTGCACACACCACGTTAGAGATGTCTTATATCATTATTAGAAGTGTAAATAAATTAAGTTTTTAATGAAACTGTGGTGCAACAATCACCATATGAATGTGTCAAATTTGAATTTCTTCTATGTCAGTCAGTGGAGTTATGGAACTAAAACTTCCTGGCGCTATGTGACATCATCTTTGTTTGTCTCCACAGGATGCCTTCTGGGGACTGGTTCAAATTTGTGAGAAGTATCTTCCTGGCTACTACAGTCCTGGCCTGGTGAGACAGAAATACAGATGAGCATTAATGATGAGCTCATCATGAGAGAATATGACTTCATGTGACACTGCTGTTACAAGAGCTGTACAGTAATCCTCACTGACTTGCTGAGCTGACTGTTTTTGCAAGCGTAGGAATTCTGTGGTTATAAGCGACTGATGAAACCGGGGAGGCGTTGTCAGACCATAATTTTGCTTTGGGTTATTTATTTGCCAAGCTACATGAGTGAACTTTGTTGTGTAATTACTTATGCTGTGTGGTTACTGTCCAGTATTATTTGTTCTTGTCATTCTTCTAAACACATCATCTAAAGAAAGCCTTGAGAGAATGTCTTCTAATTTTAACTGATGTCAATTTTTCAAAGGTAAAGGTTACTGCGAACTTACAAAACATGTTTATGGAGTCTTGAACAAGATATCTTAATTTCTTATTCAAATGTTAACCAGTTGTCATTTGAACTCAGAGATTTATAGTCTAGTGGTTAAAGGTAAAGCTCACAGTGATGTTAAATGCAAGGGAACATCTGGAAGGACTGAAACTGCACTGGTTGGTCGAGGAGATCAGGGCGGTAATTCTAGTTTATATATGATGTAATTATTTTTAAGTAGAATCAAGAGTTCTGTAATGAAAGTCTAGCATGGAGCTACAAAAGATGTTAGGAAATCTGGGTTGTCATGTGGAGTGGGAAATGATTTGCAAGTAGAGCAACATGATGAATTTGTACCTTTTCTTTTTTTTTAAATGGATGAACATCCACGTGTGTATCAGGTTTCTGACCTAACAATGCAGAGTACAAAAGTGTTTGTTTCCTCTTTTAATGCCGTCCTCCCTGTGTCTCCTCCAGGAAGCCATACAGTTAGATGGAGAGATCCTGAACGCTTTGCTGCGACGCGTCTCCCCACTAGCCTTCCGCCATCTGGAAAAACACAAGATCGACCCCATCCTCTACATGACTGAATGGTTCATGTGTGCCTTCTCCAGAACGCTGCCTTGGTCTTCTGTGCTGCGTGTCTGGGACATGTTTCTCTGTGATGGTAAACCATGACTTGCAGTACTACACCCTCAGTGATAGACTTTCCGTGTTGTAGACGAGCAATACTTCAGGACTTCTTCACACTGAAACTCACCTGGCTCTATCTCCTTTTCACAGGAGTAAAGATAATCTTACGTGTTGGTTTGGTGCTGCTCAAGTGCATGCTGGGCACCCGGGAGAAGCTGAAGGCCTGTCAGGGCCAGTACGAGACCATGGAGCTTCTCAGGGCCATCGAGCCTCGATACATGCAGGAGGGTTACCTCGTCCGAGAGGTAAGAGCAGAGGAGCAGCAACATGTCGCCACAGAAACAATCCCTTTAAAATAATGCATGTGTTTTCAAGGCAAGCTTTCACCCTGCTTAACACTGACTGAACAGTCATTATTAGTTAAATAAATATGGTTGTCTCACAAGGGGGTGGGTCATATAAATATATGGCTCCCTGTATTTATGCTATTTTGCAATTACATGATATTTCTCTCTTTGCTCCATCTTAGCTCTGATTGGCCGTGATGTATTCATGAGAGAGGGTGGAAAAGGTTTCACCTCTTTCCCATGCAGTGATGTTTTCAGAGCAAACAGACACACACTCATCTACCCACGATGGTGCTATTAACACCTTATTGTTATACAGGAACTAAGCTAAGCACAGCACGGCTATGCTAATGATGCTAGCCTTCCTGCATATAGCTGTTGGTCGCCATACAGGCCAGTTTAATGTGTTGCAATTGGGAAAGCAAGATGAGCAGCCCGTAATTATTTATTTTGTGACCAAAGCATCTCACTCAGATGCTCAGACACTGAACCAGTACTACCAACCTGTGGATGGGAAGCAAATGATTGATTTGATCAATCTTCAGAGTTAGTTTTTTGTCGGCTCTCTTGCACAGAGAGGATCTTTATGTAGCAATGCTTCTGGTTGTGTTCAGAGGCCCCTTTCCCTGGGCTTCACATCACTCAATGATTGTATAGGCAACACCTTGCCGAGAAAATGTAGGGAGGGAGGGATGAGCTACGGCTGATGAAGCTGATGCTGGTATTAGTGCGACTAATACCAGCTTCACTATATGTGCTTTGTGTTGTGGCTAAAAGTTTTGTTTCAATGGCAAAATCCTTTAATGATGTAGTGGTTGTCATTGGGGATGAAATAAACAGAGAACAGTCAGTGTTCACAAATGTAGCCAAAGGACCAGCAGAGTCTGAGAGAGTGATTTAAAGTGGTACAGAGACAAATTGACCAGAGTGCTGGCTGGCCAGTGTCTGGGTCCTGTGTGCGAGTCTTGTGTGGGTATCTGTCCATGTTAACAATACCCCCTCTTATACATGGGGCTGTCTCGACAGTGAGTGTTGGTGTATCTGCAGCAACCCCAAGGCCCTCTGGCATTTATAGACAGAGTTCACATTTTAGCACAATGGCCAAACATGGAAGGAACATATTTTCCAGCAAGGGCTGCTCTTGTTGCTTCACATCCCCCTGACTATGATCTATATGACTCCAGCTGTGACCTGATGACGTGTTTCTTCCTGTTGCAGATTCTGGAGGTGCCAGTGACCGCACGAGAAGTGGAACGAGAGCATCACACCCAGCTGAAGCGCTGGAGGAAGAACCGCGGAGAGCTAAACTTCAAACCGCCTCCCAGAATGCACGGCGCAAGGCTCGTCATGTTGGCAGAGCCGCCCAGGCGCCAGGACCTGCAGCAGAACCCCACTATTGTACTGGAAGTGCCTCAGCCCACCTCGCAGCTGAAGAAGGGAAAGGAGGAGAAGAAGAGCAAGAAGAAGAGGAGCATGAAGAAATCCCCACCCATTATGGAGGTCCCCAACCCTTACCCTCTTTCAATCGACGCTCCGCCTCCACCCCCACCCACAGAGCCACCTGCCCCACCTCCGGTCAGGGTCGAGACAGCCGAGGCTGTGCCCCAAACTGAAACAAACTCAACTCACCAGCAGCAAGAGCCTCCTACAGTCCTCCCCCCTGCCAAAGAATCCCTTCTTCAGCGATCCACACAAAGCCTTTGCAGCACAGACCAGGACACGTACCTGTAGCTCCACATCTGTCAGTGTGTGTGTGTGTGTGAGTGAAACACCAGCACCCATCAGCCAACAACCAGCTGGCTTTGTCAGCATCACTATCACATTTCTTCTAGTGTTAGACTGTTTTATATTCATACCTTCATTTCAGAAACCGTTATGCCTATGATATTATTGATGTTTCAAAAACATAGTTGCTAAATGTAAAACTGCTTCGATGCCATTTCTCCACATGAATCTGCTGTGATCTCAGATCTAGGTGTCCTGTTTACAAGGGAGACACGTTACTGAGTTTTAGCTAGGTCATTTCTCTAGACAGGTGTGGTTTAAATGAGACTCAAAGGACGATGAGGTGCCACAGCTCATAGACTGTCTGCACAGTAGAGAACAGTGGAAGCAAGGTTTCGCCAATACAGGCAGTCGACCAATTGCACGTCAGTCTGACCTGTCATTCATGACATTTCACCTCATTTTCATAGCATCAAATAACTCATTCAATCCAAACTTACTGGAAAATGAGCACTTGTATCCCATCCACTAAAATGGAGTAGGTAGTGTTTATGACCTTTACTACAGCCAGCCACCAGGTGGTGATCAAGATGCTTTTGCTTCACTTTGGGGAGCTGTCATGTGTCCCTCTTTACGTACAGTCTATACTAATATTGTGCAGCAGTAGACACAAACTCTTTTTCAACTTTTAAACTACTTTTGCCAATATGTTTCATGAGGGGTTTTGTACACTAGAGGGCAGTGTTGAAAAGGTTTCCTCTTACCTGTTAGTGAAACCAATCACAGCAGGGATGGGCTTCCTTTTAGTATTCACTCAGTATGGGAGATATATACGTTTGACATTGATGTTGGATTACTTCTTGTCCAGTAGGGAACCTTTTTCCCAACTTGCATTTCATGTTTTATATTCGTACTTTTCAGCTGAAAATTATCTTCTTCAATTCATGACCTCACCCCACATTGAGTTCATGCTAGTTGTCCTCTACAAAGCACTATTATTTAAAGAACAGTGTAAACATTAAGTTGTGTCGCATGTGTTCCAGAGTCTGTTTAATAGAGACAGTTAATCTCTGTATATCAGTGTGCCAGGCACATCACGCCACTTTAAATCAGCAGTAATTCATGTTGCCTGGGCAACAGAGAGGAGCACATTCCTCCTAGTGTCCCACATGTCTGCCTTGTTACAAGCCAATCGTCTAAAAAATGTCTCTTGCCAAATTTTAATCTGTGTAGTGTATGTGTATGTCTTTGTTTCCTGTCACAGCCGGGGCTGTGAGTTAGTGCAGGTTCATGCACTTGACGTAGCTCAAGTATCCATTTGGGGCCAAGCAGATCTTTAGGTCTAGTTTGTTGGGTTTATTTCTTTTTTAAATATTTTTTTGCTAGAATTTCCAAAGCTAATCAAGACTGTTGTTTTGAGACGATCTTCGACCGCTTCCTGTGACCAGACTTATTCCATTAGCACAGACAAGGGATCATTTAGTGATTTCAAGATTTACTGGGGTATTTCTTGCACAAGAGCCCTCATATCTTTGGGAAATTGGGAGATGAGCCAGGGTTGTTAGGCTCTTTTGTCTTGTAATTTTCATCACAATGATAAATGAGAACGGGAGTTCTGACAAGCACAAGTACATATGTGGGATGTGTTTGTGTGTATGCTAATAAATAAAATTCTGCTTTAAAAAAATGCATGTATAGGTCAGTTATAAACAAACCAGTGGGGTTTAAAAGAATAACACATGTTCGAGCAGTCACTTGTCTATATGCAATAGTTTTTTAAGTTGCTTATATTTCACACTTTACACATATTCTATTTTAATTTAATGCTTTTTCTGTAGATATGACATGTAAAATAACAATTTGTTTTGTAATGA
This sequence comes from Pseudopleuronectes americanus, assembly GCA_038501795.1. Lineage (NCBI taxonomy): Eukaryota > Metazoa > Chordata > Actinopteri > Pleuronectiformes > Pleuronectidae > Pseudopleuronectes > Pseudopleuronectes americanus. The sequence goes on along the minus strand of CM076718.1, from coordinate 16,903,687 downwards.
AATCTATTTTTCAACATTTGATTCCATATTTTATCCAGCATTTAAGAGAAACTTTAAACCATTTGCAGTCTCAGACAATATACCTTACATCTTTATTTGTAACACTATAGGGGGAAATGTTCATTCATCTGGAATAAATGGGTAACTCCTGCCTGTGAAAATACTTTTCTTCAGACTGGTATTTTACTGTTCTCATTACGGTGATAACAGATGTTTGACAACCATGGAGCCGTTCACATCATTGTGAGTTTAACTTTTACAAATAAAGTTTTATTTAAAGCAAACTTGCAGCATTTCCGTTGTATTTCTTTTTCGGGTTTCGCAGTAGCTTTATGTTGTTTGAGCTTTTCAATGCAATGTCTCATATTCTCCAGCAGATGGCGCACCAGAGTCATCACTTTTGAAATGAAGCACTGGTTCCCAACCTGGAAGAAAAGGTCAAAGGTTTCCAATGATGTTTTCATTTCTATTTTCTACTGCATTTAATATTATGCTGCATTCGTTACAAAGACATTCATTATACCTTTGCATTTCATTTAATAAATATGCCTCTTTAATATGACACGACAGCTCCTTTAACAATACATCTGTGTGTGTGTGTGTGTGTGTGTGTGTGTACCAGCAGCTACCCAGCATGCCCAGGCCAAGTGCGTCACTAATGTCCAATCTGACCAGACATATCTCTTGCGAAGGAGCAAGGAAGGAAACCACATTATGTGGCAGAGAAAACGTGTAAAACTTCACTGTATAATGACCAAATCTATCATCTCACATCAGATTCCATGGTACAGTGTCTTAATAAGTTGGGGTCAGTGGCCTGGTGTCTACGTGTCTGAGCATCCTGTGGGAGTGAATCCCTTCATTACACATTTGACCGGTCTCCTCTGAGGCTTTCCTTATCAACTTGATCAGAGAGAAGTCAATTCCTGCTCCCTCTCCTCGTTTAGACTAATGACAGTTAACTGCTATTTTCTTAATTTGCCGTTTGACCTCTTTTCTCCACCTTGAGGCGTGGGGCCACTTGAAGTTTTTGCCTCAGGCCTTAAAGAGTTCATCCTAAATTGCTACCTTGATGACCTCTGTAAGCCCGCTAACTCGTTTCCAATCGTCCAGCAAGGCGTGAGCTGCAGCTGCTGACCTCTGGCCACCAGCAGCTCAGTGTTGGGATCAAATGAGAGTTGTAGGTAATGTGGAAACATTCATTGTCTTCAAATAATTGTGTTATTTCTTGTATATTGTCAGTGTGACTTTCGGGAGACGAGGTGCAAGTAGAGAGGATTCATACAGTATCTTTCTTTGAAGGGAGTACCTGTCAATAGCTATTAATCATACTTACCCGTGATGTCATTCCACGAGGCCATTATGGACCATTACGGGATCTGTTGATGTTTGCCCACATGAGGCACAGCAACAGTTAATGCTCCCGGTCCCTGAGGAATGCATGCACCGTCACGCTTTCCCTCTTTGCATCGGACACCTGGCCCTCTTTCAGTGCCACCGTTCCATTTACATCTCAAAGGGCCACGACCAAGAAGGCTCCCTCTGTGCTCCCTTCCTAACTCCAGAAATGATCTGATTTATCTCTTCATCAACGGAAATATACGCCTTTAGAGGGCCATCCCGCCTCTCTCTCTCGTCCCCAGCTAGCATGAGACGGGAGAGCGAGCGGTAAAAGGGGAGACTTGTGATCCTCCGTGTGATCCCGGACCCAACGGACCCCTGTCACAGTGCTTGATTCATGTGGTGCGGGCGACTCTCTTTCTGCTCCCAGGCTCAATGTGTTAAGGCAAAGCAAAGGCGCCTGTGTTCCTGAGGTATCCGATTCCCACGTTTGATGGAGCATGACAGGTTGGCTCAGGTCAAATTAAATATGAGGGCAGACATTGTGATCGTCTGCGCAGGAGAACTTTCCGTGGCAGTGGGAATAAAAACACACTTATTGCACCGAGGGAAAACATTAGTCTTGGTGCGGGAGACATTAAGAGGGGGATCCCTGTGAGAGGGTCAAGGTGGATAATTGAATCACCCATGTGTTGTTCTCTCTAACGGACCCTCTTACGCCAAAGGAGAAGCCCTAACTTCTCCCCTCTCAGGCTTCCTTTCCACACGCAGACCTTTAAACCAGATTGTCTATACTTGTCCCTTATTTTTGCGGCGTAGCATGTACAGTCAGTTGGATGGAAACATAACAGCTCTATTTCCAGACACACCTTTATAAATATCCTCCATCCTCTGGCTCCTGGGAGATATGTCTGACCACCGTAAACACAGACGACTGTTAAATTACGTTACTAAAGCCTGCTAATGTTTTAAATCTGGACCCGTGCCTGTATCGCTCAGCTACTTCATCATGGGTTAAAGAAGGCTCTGTGTATCTTGGAAAATGGAGTCTTGGCACCTATGTTGTTTCCATTGTACTGTTCCTGCCTCCATGCGTGCTCTTACAAATGACTACATGTAAGGCAAATACTTAGCAGGTACATTTAACATAGAATAACACCCAGTAATTTCTCCTGGGTGCATTTAGCAAAGTACTTTAAATGTCATCACTCTTCTCATTCCGGCTACTCCCGGTGGACGGGCCGCCCTGCCTGAAGGACGACATGAAAATTATCAGGGGTGCAGGGAGGGGGGGCTCAACCACATGTTAATCTTAGAAAAAATAAAGCGAGACATTCCTTTCTCCAGGTTATAAGAATTTAGTTTGGACCCTCAATGTAACAATGTTCAACAATAACACACAGTACATTTGGTTCATTGATCTTAATTTATTTGTATTGTTTTTCGGTAATTCAAATATTTCCTTTTTTCACTCAACAAATCAGTGAAACAAACCTCATAGCAAATAGAGAACAGATTGTTTAAACAGTAGAAGATGACTCTCCATTAACATAACGTGAGATAAATAAAAGTGTGGACACAATAGGGATGTTGATTACATTCATAAACATGTGTGTGTGTAAACATTCCCTTTTGGGCTCGGCTTGAGATGAAACAAAAAGTTTTACCATGTCTCAATTACACCCCCCTTCTTAATTTCAGCCAACATGTGTTCATGTGATGACATCTCAATCATCTGCTCTTTATTTTTAAACAAAGAGCTACTAAATGAACAGTCATTACCACCCGCCACAAACTGAGGGGCTCTTCACTCTAAAATTATCAATTTATAAAGACAGTATTAATTGTACAAGATGAAATAAAATGTACTTTTTGGTTATGGAAATAAAAGATAAAGATTCTTTGAAACCGCTCTTCCTGAAGCTAAACTAAATGAAAGATAACCTTCTCTCTAGTCTGACACCCCACCCCCACCACCCTCCCACCTATTTTTTTACACAGTCCCTCAGCCAATGTTTATAAAATATTCAAAAACCGCAGCCAGTTTCAGGTTTTAGGGGTTTTAAATCTCTCAAAACAACCAGGCAGCCTCTGTCCAGTGAGTCTCCAACATGCGGGTGAATGGTAAAAAGGTAAGTGAGGCATAGTAATTGTGTCCGCTAATCACCTGCTTGCTGCTTCGCCTACAGGACATCTCCGCTCTGAACGATGGGCGTGTGGGGGTTACATGGGGGTAAGTGCTGCACACCTGTGTGGCTGTACAGGCTCCTGGGGGGCTTTTGGGATTTCATTTAATCGCACCAACCCCCCCCCAACCCCACCCCACCCCACGCACACCCCTGCAACCATCCTCCTGACCTCTTGACCACCTACATCCCCTGGCTCAGCGGAGCCAGAGGCATGCACAATTATGACTGTGAAATCCTGTCAAGCAAATGGAGCATAAGCTGCAGCCACATTTCACCTGAGACCTGATGACGTGAGTTTGTCTTCCTGTCCCTGCTGGAGCCAATCAGAGCTGTCAGTATGTTCTTTAACGTATTGTGCTCTGATGGAGCTGTTTTGAAGATTTGTTTGACACAACCTCAAGTTTCTTGGTCCCAATTCACAGTGCTGCCCACAGGTACACTGTATGAGTGTGTGTGTGTGTGTGTGAATGGGTGAGTGGCCAAAAGCTTGACTGTAAAGTGCTTTGAGTGGTAATCAAGACTAGAAAAGTGCTATATAAATACAGACCATTCACCATTAACCATTATCCCCTCTCACTTCTCTCTGCTGCGTGGCCCCTGTCCACTGCTTTTTTTTGTGGCACTGATAATCAGTAAATAACAGGGCCAGGTAGAATAAGCTGTTAAATGGCTTTCTCTATGGCTGTTTGTTTACACGTGTGTGCTCCTGCCGAGGCTCCTGGCCAGTTGGGTGATGAGTTACAGACACAGATGGTGGGCATCAGCAGGCTGGCTAGGGGCAGATTAGCTGCCTCCCCTGTCTGAGCACCCCCCCGTCCCAGCCCCGCTCCCACTCCCACTGAGCCCCAGAGGAGGGCCTGTCTGTCTGTAACTCTACTCACTTTGGCAAGTCTCATGTGTTGATGGAGGCCGACCATTGGGCTTATCTCGTCTCATTCCACCACCGGCAGTCCTAGCAGGCTCAGGGCTCCAGGAGAGAAGGGGTGGGGGTGTCTGGTGGCGATGTCTGTGTGAAAACAGCCTTGTTTTGAGAAGCTAATGCTGTTGCCCTTAAGTGGCAGGGATTTTGTAATCAGGAGTAACATTGCACCACTAAATGGAGCCTTATCTGTATATATTTGCACTTTTATAGCACGCCATCTGGGTATTGAACCTTCTTTTCTACATTGACACGGATGTTCTAAGTTGTAACCCTGATGTGTTCATGTGTGTGAATGGCGGGCTGCCACATGTGCCACCTCCATGGGGATGTGTGGGTAATCCCCTCTTCCGTTGCAAGAAAAATGCCTACGGTGCAGATTTTGCCAGTGTGCCATACTCACATCTGACTGGACAGGAAGCGCAGTTCAAACAGTCCGGGTCAAAGGTCAGCCAGATGCAATGCAGAGGGCGCAGAAGGGGGGGCAGGGGGGTGACTGGGCAGCCCGTCGGTTAGCGTTCGGGGGCATGTTTGTTTTATAAACAGTGGGAGCAGATTAGTACTGGAGCCAGGCTCCCTCAACCATATGGGGAGGATGTCCTCTGTGTTAGCAGGCTCTTAATAAACCATTGTGTTGGAAGCTGGAGACTCACGGTCACTGGCATCATTTCTGGTCACCGCTCATGATGATGAGACGATGTTGTTGCTCTAATACACGTGTGCAGACTCAGGGCTGTGCGGTCTCCACCACTTCCACTCTGGGTATGATGGAGAATTGAATGATTGTGTGAGTGCCAGCTCACAGGTTTTGAGTCATTAAGGGTGTTGGCACATGCCGGCCCTTGTCACCGCTTAGCTGGGAGGTAAAAACAGGAAATGGATGGATACCCCCCCCCACCGCCACCCCCAAACTTAGCGCCAGTCTAAAGAATCCCGCCTGAAGATGTTTGTGTGTGGCTCATCTCCTGAAGACTTCCCCTCTTCCTGTCATTGTTTGGGGGTTTTGTGAGATGTGGTAGCAGTAAAGTCTCCTCTGATGAGTCCTGCTGTCAACGCTCAGCTGGACTGACGGTTCTCCATCAACATACACAAACACACTTGTATTTGATGGTTTAAGTGCTCTGCCATGATAAGTGCCTCACTGTATAATGGATACACATATTTGAGGATGAGAAAACAAACCCCATTACGGCTGAGTTTGATTTGTGCATATACCCAACAACACGTTTACTGTATAGCATCACAGCAATTATATAAATTCATAACATTTACTCTGGTGAAGGGACACCAACACCGTTGCACTCTAGCATATATCTTTGCATTATATTTTACATTATTTATTGTATTTTTTATTACTAAATGGGACCTGTGTATTTGTTGAGTTGACATAAAGGAGCTGTGAGTGTGTTTGTCAATTTTTTTCTACAAAATGCACCAACAGGCAATAAAGGCTGTCTATTCTATTTTATTATATTATATATTATATTATATTATATTATATTATATTATATTATATTATATTATATTATATTATATTATATATGTGTAATATTGAATTTCATCAATCCATTACATTGATTTATTAAGTAGAAAAGTGTCTTCTTGGCTGCAAACTGCTCCACACTGAGACAGGACAGAAGATGTGTATATGTGTGTGTGTGTGTGTGTGTATGTGTGTGTTTTTCTACCCCCTTGCTGAATAATTTAGATCAGTATCAGAGGAGCTCAATTCCCTGTCATCAACACAGCTCATTATATTCTAAGTGTGTTCCCTGTAACAGATGCTATTCAAAATAATGATTATATTATGAATATTTAATGTTATTCATCACTGCTCATCCTTGGGCCTCTAAAAATATACACAGCGAGTGTGAGGCTGATAAGATGAACAGTTCTCAAGATATATGTTGTATATACAAATAGACAGAGATTTCTGGAATTATTTGATAAATGGTCTTAATCCACTTTTCCTGAAATAAGTCAGAGGTCAGACATGCCAGCACTTCTGGAGAGTCTCACTTCATGTCACTGTGAATTCTCTGTAGTGAGGATTTACTGATTAAAGTGAATCAGCAGGCTGATCCCCCATGTAGAGAAGTTGTTATATGTGCAGCGTAATTGGAGCCACTCCATGGTTCCTCCTAAATCAGACAGTACATATTCCCACATTGGAGATGAGGATACCCCCTTGCGGCTACAGTGCTATGTGGACCAGATGAGGTGTAACCTGAGCATTACAGAGCAGGAGCCAAAAACTGAGCAAGCAAATTTGATGTTCAGCAGTGTAGACGGGGGCCCCTCTAAAAGAACTGACCCTAGTGTGAGGAAGGGGGGCGTACAGTGCTTCAGCAGGGTAAATATACACACTGAGGAACACAAAGCAGACTTTTTTCCCAAGAACAGAGCTCTGCACTTGGCTTTTCTGTTATTTACAATGAGCTGTGGGATGAAACATCAGCTCGTGGGTCAGCACAGAGGGTGTTGTGTCTGCAGAGCTGCGTGGACAGAGCCCCATCGTCTCCATCCGGTTTCAGCTTGAGCCAGAGGGCTGAATCAAGTTGGCAAAACATTGTGGGATTATTCTAGATTATAATTCACAAAGATTGATTGTTGATTGACTCTGTAAAGGCAACTCCCTATTTTCATAACCACATACAGGGTTTAGCTGCCGAACAGTTCTCAACTCTTCAAACACCCAATTCTAAATACAAGCACAGTTATTATGAGTGTCCCCTCCGGCTGAATGTTCAGGGGGAAGAAACCGACAATGAGTTCAGTTTAGCATCAAATGTATTCAACAAAAAGTTGTTTAATACCAACTAAAATCTGTACACACTCACACCAAATAATGCAAAGCAGTGTTCTACACTAAATATATTAGGCTGCATCAGATTTGAGGCAGATTTGTTTCAATGAATGACTTGTATTTATTTTGGGATTCATTGTGTTTATTGAGTTTGACCTTGATGTTTCGAGTTCATCATTTCCTGCTTTATTTTGAATAATCATTCCTTGTGTGTCTCTCTCACTTTACTTCCTGTCTTTGTGTGGTTTCCCTCCTCTGTTGCTACCTGCGCCGCCTTCATTAGCTTCACTTGTGTCTTGTTGACTTGGTGCGTGTAGTTTGTTTGTGTCTCACTTTGTTCAGTTTGTCTAGTCACTTCCTTGTCATTGTTTGTGATTCAGTAATAAAGTTTTGCTTTTGACCTCACCCTGTGTTTTAAGATGCCACCGCAGATGGCATCTTATAACACAGTGAACAGTCTTCTAGTCAATCTAGTTTCTTTTGTCACACATGTTTTACGTTTGTTCACACAAAACACAAACATTAATACTTTATCATATCCAAATGCAGAATCTGTTTATAGAGATTAATGTTTGGGTCCTCAGCCGTTCCTGGAATTGATAGGTGAGCGACGACTCATTATCTAAACAATGAAAGTTTCTGTAGTTAAGTTGGATTTCCCTTTGATACAGGGATTCCTCTCTGGTAGTTAAAAACAATTTTAACTTAATTCACATTTAGTTTTTTGCTCCATATTCACATTCATTATCTCAAGTTATTGTACAGAGTAAAGACAGGACTTTTCATCGCACTACATCAGCGGCTTTTGAACTTCACTGCACTGAAATTAACCTCCTCTTCGCAGCACAACATATCTTCTATACTATACTGGAGTCAGGGAAACCACATAAGAAGACATCTGGAGCTGGATCTTCATCTGAGGGTTCGGTCATGTGCTAATATGAACTCATGTTGCCTTAACATAAATCTCGCTGTGGCTTCGACTGCATGTGTGTGCTGTTGTCACCTAAACTCAACCCCAGACCTACATCTGCTCCGGGCCCTCCGTCATGATAGATGTAAGAACATGACTGCTGCAGATGAGAGGAAAACGCACTTTATTAATCACTGAGACACACACGAACAGATGAGTGAGTCAGGGATGCTTTGCTGAGTTCACCCTCCTCATTTATCCTCGGCTACAAGGAGCAATAACATATAGATGAAGCTTTAATTGGCTAGCAGCTGAACAGGGTCGAATGTGAGTGCCCCTTTTCAACATACCACATCGTTCGTCTCTTATCTGATCTGCTTTTTAAACAAATTGCGTTATTCTGTGTATAGAGGGGCCTGGGAGGAAGGTGGCTGTGTGTGTGTGAGTGGGGCCCGGGATGGCGTGCAGGTCGCGTCGGCCATGGAGATTAGAGAGGAGAAGAGAGCGAGCAGGCGCTGCCAGCGAAAACAGCAGGAAAGATGATGAAGCAGAAGGTGTTTCCTGTGAGTGTTCCCCCTGGCAATGGTCCTACTACGTCCACCACTCCAGGTTTACTGTGGGCTCAATGCAGACTGAAGGCTTGGTCGCCATCTTGAACTGATTTTGCTGTGGTCTTGCAAAATCAAATAAAACTCCACTGATCTCTGCTATCACTGGAGGGAGGGGGGGGAGGGGTATATACATTACTGTACATACAGATGGACCCGCAACCACATGCACACATGCACGGTAAAGCTCTTGAGATCCTATTGTGTTTACCATCCTTCACCGACAATGACAGACAATGGCCTTGGCTCCTCACCGACTCAGATGATGAGGAAGCTATTGTCCTGCTGTTCCGCTGCTCTCGCCCTGAAGATGAGCTCATCCGGGATTCAGCCTCCTCAGATGGCGCAGGTGCTCGCAATTTCATAGCAAATGAGATGCTCAATCACGTTTCCTTCTGACTCCTGTGAACCCCCGTCTGAGAGAGACCCCAGCGCTGAGAGCGTTTAAAGTTTCAGGCTGAAGAAAGCTTTGTTTGGCTGCGCTGTGTCTCCAAGCTGTTGGTTCCAGTTGAAAGAGCTGGCAGAGCCGAAGCATGTACCAGCTGACTTTTAATCGGACTCACCCAGGCACTGGCTCAGTCATAGAGACTCGTAGGTCTGTAATTAGATGACAATGGGCCCCTTTCTGATGCAGTGATGGCTGACGGGTGGCCGCAGAGTTATTGATCAAAGCTATAGGCACAGGAAGAGTAGGGGGAGCAGCAGGCCCAGTATAGATGTTTGGCTCAGTGAACAACAGTTGACATCTAACAGACCTGAAACTAGCTCTTGCCTGCTGTGAATGATTACAGAGAATTTGTCTCTAAAGGTTCCTTGTGCTAAGACAAGGAAGGGGTTAGCATATGCTAACTATGTAGTTAGCAGGGCACATTTCAATCCATACGTTGGATACCAGCAAGTCTTTGCATCCGTCATCAATCTAACTGCTGACTCATACATAACTTTGTCATGTGGAGATATCAAAAGCTTCAGCCATGCCTTTGGAAAATAAGGATGGATGATATGTCTGCTCCCGAAAAGCCAAAGCATATTGATCGCCACCTCCTCTATGTAAGTGGATGGGACTTAAAACAAACTAGAAAGTCAAAGTAAACATCAAATAAGTTTTCTCAAAGATGGAGGGCAGATTTGATTGATGGTGTGTCTTTAATTTGGTATTTGTTATCATACTGATGTATATTCTAGGGACCATTTTTCCAGTAAGTTATTTAATGACATAAAAACAAGGTGAAACGTCATGATTGCGAGTTAAGACTGATCCACGATTGGTTGAGCATGTAGATCAGCAGGATATTGATACATCCCACGATCAGTCTTTTAACTTCATGTCTGGGTACAGTGAGGAAGTGGAGACATATTTTTAAACAGTCTAAGGAGTTTTAATTGACAACAGACAAATAACCTCAACTAAATTTATTTTCAGAGATGTACTAGTTGTGGTCACAAGTAATAACTGGAGTTCATTCTCATGAAAAGTTTAAAAAAGCAGGCAGAAAAAGGCAATATTTAGTTGTGTGTTATTTGATACTTGAAGGGATTTACCAAATTAGCCACAGTTAAGTGTCCTCTAACTATAATAAATTCCAATTATAGTCATATCAACATGAACTTTGAGCTGTTGAGCGAAAAAAAAACCCACCAGTTCCCACTTGTTCCACATTCATACATGGACCAGCACTTGTAAGAAACAGAAGCGTATTCGAGAATGAATAATCCAGTGTTAGTTGGACGGAGCCCGGGGCGGCTGTAGCACACGTGTGATGGTGTAATGAGGCCTGGACCCAGATGAGGAGGTGGAAGTGGTCCAGCTGCGGCTCCACCTCTCTGCTCTCCCCTGGCCCGCATGCTTCAGATATCGCTCTGATGTCATGGCGGCGCCCACGATGGTCAGGAGGCCCCCATCACCTCCGATAGCCAAGTGGGGGAGAAAAGAATGACGCACAAAGGTTCCTCTGTTCTCCCTTCTCCCAAAAGTTTTTATTAACAAGGAGGATCCAAGGTATTAACCTGAATTATGTGTGTGTGTAAAAAGATGCCTCTAAATATACTGCATGGCATGAGAACTGAAACTGTGTATCTGCTGGGTGTGCTATATGAGACACGTATGATCTCTCAGGGCTGTGAGTTGGATGACGACTGGTTGTAGAGCGTCTCCTCAGCCTTTCTCTGAAGATGTAGGGGCCTCACAGGAACCATGAATCCACTCGGTGTGACGACAGCAGAGGCCTGTAAAGCTGCTCACCCCGCTGACTGTTGCACTGTACTCTGGAGATGACTTCTCTGTTCACAGCTCATTTTGACAGTTTCACATTACACCAGCCCCCCGTAGACAGGATTTCCCTACAATAAACGTTGTGCATACTCACAACAGTGAAACCAGTGGTGACTTTCTCAAGGTCTATAAAAAGACTATTGGCTTCTGATTCTCACTGTGACTGATCGTGTGTTTTTTTGTGTTTTGAGGAGCTCAAAATATTGGAGTCTGAAGCTGTTTTCAGACAAGCACTGGAGTCAGCTGCTCCATGAACACAGAAGGAAAATCTCTGGAAACAGTGAAGGAGTGACGGCATTTCTAACATGCAACAAATGTTAAACTGGAAGAATACAAATATCATATAAAAACAGCCGTACACGTAGAAGATGCTAACAAATATGTAAACAGAATTAAGATTTGCGAGGTTCTGGGGTTAAGGGCCAATGCCAATATCCCCAAACAAGTTACAGGGACCGGAGAGAGACGTGGTCGGAGTTTGTAACTTCTCGGCGGAATGTTCCGGAATTGTTCCTGTTGCTGTGACCGTGTCTGATCCAGAGAACCTCCTATGCTACATTCTTTATATGTGAAAGACAGACTCTGGAAAATGTCTGCACCCAATTTTCTGGGCATTTTCTGAAAATTGCCTAAGATAGAGGTTTTCCTTCAGAGAGGCTGTTTCCCCTCTTATATATATATAAACTATACTTTGACTTACAGGCGTTCCACATTGATGCAGTTACCTCACTAATTCCTGTGCTTAGTAAAATATTTGATGTTTTAGTTGATGCTCGGCCTGCTCGCCTCTTTCGTGTGGATTAAAGCCAGTGGTTTCTCTAATTTCTGCTTTTATGTGGGAAAACTGTGGGCTCAGAATGTCCGACCTTTGGCTCAGGCATATTGGAACCATTAATGTTTCGTGTTTTACCCATGAATTATATCAGCCTATGAATGAGGGATTTACAAACCCCCATTCCCTCTATTCTTTTTGAGCTACTTGATTTACTTTTTGCATCTTCTAAAAGGCTTTCAACACCAACCACGTCAACCTCACTTTGTGTTGTTGTTTATATTCTATTGGACAAAAATCTGGTGAAACGACAGACTCAATTACAGAGTGATTAAGTCAATACAGGGTTATCTGAATGTCCTGTGTCCATACTAACTAATGCGTGACATATATGGATATAATACATTTTTATTTCCATCATTAATTAAATTCCGTAAATTATTTCAATAAAATATCCAAATATCATGAAACTTTTTTTAATTTAGATTAAAAGTGAAAAAAATACTTTTATACTGTAATTTTCCAGGGACTAAGGTTATATCTCCAAACTGTAGACCCCTACCAACAGACCTTTACTGTTACATATGACAAAGAAAGTCTGAAAGGCTCCAGTTAACACACGCGTTATGCACCACACAGGATTCTGTTTTAGCTGCTGACACCTCAGTCTCACCTTCACCCCTCTGTGCATCTCTTCTCTTCCTCTCCCTGTTTTCTCCCTATGAAAACAGGAAGAGGGTGTGTTTGGAGAAGCAGAGGCTGAGGAGTCAAGCCGTTCACCAGTAACTGACCATAGTCTTCGGTGTGTGTGTCTGTGTGTCTGTGTGTCTGTGTGCATGCATGCCAGAATAATTGCTTTCAGGGAGCCCCTCAATGCCTTACCCTTGTTTCTTCAGAGAGCTGCAGTATTTGCTTTGCCCTAAAGGCAAAATCTTAAAACATGTTAACATGACATGCTTTCTGCAACATGCTGCTGCATGTATGCGGTGCACACTTGACTCTAGCCCAACTCTTGTGCATGTGAGCAGTTCGTATCAACAGTATCTGCATGCTCACATATTACATTTTCACTTATTAGACATTCACCATGTTAGTTTCTTTCTTAGAGTGAGTCTTAGCAGGGGCTCTTCCTCCGGCCTTGCAGGGGTTCCTGCACTGTGGAGATTTGTAGGAATGTGAGTGCAGCCTTGCAGGTGGACCAACAGCCTGTCAAAGCCCAGTCTGGCGAGGATTAAAGGTGAGCCGTGCCTCGTTCATTCCCCTCCCAGCAGGAGCTGTCATGCCGGCCGAGGCGTCCTGCCGCTGATCCTCATTCCCAATGGGTGTCGGTCAGGGGCCGGCGTGAGGTCACAACACTGGCTTCTGCAGCTTTTTGCTGAGCAAACCCTCCTCTCACAAATTGTAAGACAGTGAGTGCACATGGGATCGGACAGCCCACGCCTAAGCAACAAAAGACGAGTATAGAAGGCCGAAGCTGTAAGCAGTCTCTGCATGTACAGAGCTGTTGGATAAGTCTCGCTCCTCAGTTATAATCTGGAAAGTTTTATATCATCAGATTTTGGTTGCATCTCATGAGCATCTCCAAGTTTCTTCCAAGTTGCACAACATTTCCCCAGAGCATTGACTGACTTAACACAGAAAATTAACTTTGTACAGCATTTTGTGACTCAATTTGTTTATTTTGTCTGATAAGATGTTCCTCTGTGAAAACTGTCTTCCCTCCTTTTCTGCCCCACGGTGCTTGTTAGCTGTGGAATTTGGCGGGTGTGTCCGTGAACAATCCAGATCAGATAGATGCTGAAATGGAATGACAGATATGGGAAAATTCTCCTTAGCGTTATCCATGGGAAGGAGAAATGTATGAAGAGGCAAACGAGTCAATGTGTAAGATGAGGACACGTCTGAGTGCTGTGCTTTCTGCTAATGTCAGATTTGTGCTCAGTTTGTTTCTGTGAGCTCCCTGCAAACAGCCTGTGGAGCGTTATAATTTCATTCACAAATTTTGCACTTATTGTATTTGCTTGTAATTGAATGCTTTGTATCCAGCTGCAGCGAGTTGATCTGCCAAAGCAGCTGGCTGTAACTTCAGAGGCTCCCAGTAATGACAGACGGCAGCTGAATCGCAGAAAGGAAATCTCAGAGTCTGCCTTTGGAGACTTGTATCTGATCTATTAAGCAGTCTGCCTGGTACAGCGTCTCCTGAACAATAACAGCGGCGGTGGCCAAGCTATTATCAGAACAGTCCTGCCTGGATGAAGTGCTGCCTGCTCCTCTGCTACTATAGCCACACTTACAATCCTTCCTGTGAAATTTATTATGAAGACTATAAATCTCTCCGAGCCCGCCTCACATTTCCCCCTTTAGAATTGCAGCTGGGAAGACCCCTGTTCCTCTTCCCCCTTTCCCACTGCCAAACCAGCAGAAAGGGTTCTCTGGTTCTCCAGAATGATGCTGCACAGCCCAAGACAAGAACTATGAAAACAGATCATGTTTCTCCCATGTGAGCTTCTCTGCACTTGCTCCCTGTAAAGTCCAGAATAGAATTTAACAATGTCCAACTCAGCTACAAAGCCATTCATGGTCGGACACCATTATATCTTAAAGAGCTCATAGGGCCTTGTTACCCCACTAAAACACACAGTGCTCCCAGGTTGCAGGCGTTCTTGTGATAGGCAGAACCTACAGGCTCCTCTCCTGTAAAAGCATTTTCCAGTTTAGGTCTGGAACTCAAACATTTTCTCCTTGTTTAAAGGGATATTTGCGTTAAAATATGACCAATTATACAAATCTAACCGCAAATGACAATTAAAGACGATAACATGGTTTTAAAAGTAACCGATCAAACAAAGAAATTTCACAGAATCATGAAACGTGTTACCAGCTTGGCTCAATCCGTCAAACACTTTGGTTAAGAAGCTAAATATCTCAAAAACCATTGGATGGATTGCCATGAGGGTTTGATATTCTTGTTCCCCAGAGGACAAATCGTCATGACATCAGCAATCAGCCGACTTTTTCCTCTAATGCCGCACCAGGAAGTTGATGTATGGTGGTTTTAGTGAACACCTCAAGGATAAATCATTAAATCTTTGGTGCTCCCCTGACTCTTCATTCAGTGTCAACATCAGGTCACATTGTAGTTTGGTGTCTATGCTCTGGTCTTGACAAAATACTGCTAAAATTGATGACATTCCCATCAGCCTCACAGACGCCCCCCCGCTCGGCTAAAAGCTCCTCTTGTGTGTCTTTTATCTTCTACCATTCATGAGGGATGTTTTGATGCCGCTTCCACCTTTTTATTGATCTTATTCAGACTCCCTCACAGGTCAGAGGTCAAAGCTGAGTAATGGAATCTGTAGCCTGTAGTGATTGCAGTGCAGACCTGTTGACCGGGGCATTGTCTCCGTCAGCCTCAGGTTCAATAGTCTGACAGGTTGAGGTGAGCACGGTCAGTGGTGCTCTATCACTTACGGCTCTCTGAGGAATGCTACATCCGTACACATGCATGCCTGGAAGGGGCCCTTAAAAGCAAAGAGAGTCTAAAGTTAGAGGGTGGCATAAATTTTACCAAATTCCTTCTTCTGATGTGGTCAATATATGTTGCTGTAGTTGTACTACAAAGGGATTTGTGTTACAACAGTGTGTTATAGTAACCTGCAGTATGTCTGGAGAAATAGTCATATCTGCAGATTTATTGGCGACAGTGTTGAAAGAATAAGCATAGAAGGAAAGTGTTGGACTTTTTTGCATGCAAGCACAATTTATCACCACTTGGGTTTATTCAATCTTTCCTGTTTGCGTCTTCACCCTAGAGAGCCAGCGCAGGAGCAAAGGTCATTCTTATGCAAGGTCACATATTTTTCAGACCTATCCACAAACAATGTCCTACACAATAGACAGTTGCTGTAAATCTATTTCTCGGACTCAGTAGTTTGCAGCGTTGGTCTCCCAGTTGACCAGCTGACCACGGGAGAGTTCAGTCTCCAGACCCTGAGCGGTTTCCTCTGCAGAGCCAGGGAGGACACTTCTCAACCTCCTGTTTACACTTCTCACTGGAGGCCAAAGAAAGTGATGGGGACTGGGGAGAAAAGGGCCTCAACGCAGCGAGGGGGCACGGACAGCAGTCTGTTTTTAGACCGGAGTCATCCTGCTATTGTGGGTGCTTTACCCAAGTGTGACACAGAGGTCCACAGGGGGCGAAGCTCAATGCTCTGCTGCACAGGGCAATCAGCGACTGCAGGCCGAAGCTGAG
Source organism: Pseudopleuronectes americanus (assembly GCA_038501795.1). Taxonomy (NCBI): domain Eukaryota; kingdom Metazoa; phylum Chordata; class Actinopteri; order Pleuronectiformes; family Pleuronectidae; genus Pseudopleuronectes; species Pseudopleuronectes americanus. Next base: position 16,887,615 of record CM076718.1, on the reverse strand, counting down.
GAAGTGTCCTGTCTGCAAAGGAGAAAAGAAAAGACACACTGACCTCTGCAAGCCACCAAGTAGCAGCTTCACAACTCTGCTACGGATACATCTGGAGTCCAAATGATTGGAGACGCTGCTGGCCTCCTTTTAGTCTGAAAACTGTTGGGCCGTGTTTAAGTCTGGACAAGCAGAAATGGAGATGTATGGAAATGTTGACGTAGACACTCACAACTGAATGATGATTGAGTCTTTTAAGGTCACAACATAGCTTTCGCTTATTCATCATCTCCCATCATATGACCCCCCTTCTGGAAGAAAACAACTGGCATTAGCCTCGGCTACCAGTGTAGAACGCAATAATCACCAATACAGGCATTGCTGACCTTGTTGTCTTTGTTAAATTCAGATTTTTAAGATGATACAACTGTTTACATATTGAGTCAAGATATTCTTTGAGCAATTCCTGTTTACACTGGCACTTGCCCGAGTGTGTGTGAGTGGTCATTTGATATGCGTTTTAAGCGCATTAGTAAAGGACTGGGATTGAAATTGATATGAAGCCCAAAAACTTGTTTTGACAGACATAATTTTAGTTGAAAAGGCTGTATTCAAAGTGGATGTAGCCTCAGTCTACATGCAGTATCATTCATACCACGCTGCCAAATAAGAGCATTTCAAATGTAGATCTATAACAAAGAACTAGAGAAAATATCTCTCAAATTAAATCTTGGCTGAGATTCAGTCAGTCTTTTCTGCATTGACACCGACTTCCAAATTTGAATCAGTGAATCAACTTGGCCTGAATAAGCACCGATGAAGTGTCAGTATCAGTATCGGGGTTGAGAGGCAGGGCAGGGACCTGTTGTGGCGCTGTTACAATACGAGAGGCTGATCTGAACTGGGAGACAGATTTGACCAGTGCCCTCCTCTCTGCTCGGAGGAGGTCCGGCTGATGGATGGGCTCTAATCAGCAGCAGACAGACCTGCCACAGGAAACATCTCCCCACCACGTTTACGGAAACCAGCACTTCTCCAGAGACCTGCTGATAGCCACAGAGGGAGAGGGTGGGGGGGGGGTCGAAAAACAATTGGATTGTCCCTCGTTTTCTGCAAAGAAAATCAGCAGATTGTCCACTTTTCAGTGACCAGAATTTGATTTACAGGCCTGCTGCTAATGGCATCCCTGAACAATGCAGTGATCTACTGAGCATAGTCCAGCGTGATTGCCTTTGGAAACTATTGCCAAAAATATTATTTTGAGAATATGGGATTTATTGATTTTCCCACTGCGTTCTCAATAAAATTCCTCCTGAGGCACAGCTCCCTCTGCAATGGGTCATAAGTGTTCTAAATTTATTTCTCACGAGAGTTAGAAGAGAAGATTGATACCAGTCTCATGGCCCAGAGGTGTTAGCAGCATAAAAACTGATTGTTTAAACCAGTTTCTTGACTTGATAATAAGCTCAGCTTACTGTGCATGGAGACACCAGAGTGGTATCAACGTCTCATCTAATGTTCAGCAAGAAAGCAAAGGAGTAGATCTAAAGGACCACATAAGGGTCTCATGTACTGTATTTTGTAGTTAATAATAGTTTTACATTACTGTTTGTATGCATATGAAAAAGTTTTGTAGCTGTAGAATTTGTCTGTGCAAAAGATATCTGTGTGCAAAAAACATGCAAAAAACATTATTACAACTACAAATCCTTTTAAATGCACACAAAAGGGGAATTCTTAACAAGCCGGAAATAATTAGTGATCATCTATTCATTCAAATCTGATAGGGTTAATGGAATTATTACACGAAACAAAAGGCCCATTATAGACGTCATTTCAAATTAAGCAGGCTAACAGGTTCATGTGCATTATGCAGGGAGGATGTTAAAGCCAAGATAAGGATCAGTGGGACGATTCAGGCTGTTTAGAGGAGTTTCTCCAGTGGATTCAACAGGCAGATAGTGGAACCTTAATTGCTGCAAGTTTCCTGCCTCATTTCATACCATGTTTGATTGTTGGTGCCTCAAATTTAATACCTGTGCAAGAATTAAATGCGTGTTTCTCCTGTTAAGCGCCTCTGCTCCTTTAGCAAGTGTCTGCCCTGTCACATTTTGTTATCCGCTTTGTCTCCTGGCCAAAGGGCTTTTTCTACCTCGACAGGTGAGACTTCTCTCCTGCAAAACAAATCCTCTCTGAAATCCCCCTCCGTCCCCTCCCCAATGGATGAACACGGCGATGAGTCTTCATTCTCTCTGTGAATAGACCGATGTATCTGCCAGGTTGGAATGCTGAGAGCTGTTTGCATTTTGGGCCCGTGAAAGCTTGTCACTCCATACTGTGGTAGCAGAGATTATCCCTGAAAAGTTCCTGGGTGTCCTCCTTTCTCTTCCCTCCTCTCAAACTCTCTGACCTTGATCCTGCTGTCGAGCAGCCGCCTGCCCTCTGCATGGACCCGTGCAGTCACACTCGCACAGTTGTGAGGGTAAAGAACTCCTGTCCTTTAATTTTAGGATTCAATGTGACCAAAAAGTTGAGGAAAAGGTTTCCATTTTTATCACAGATTAATTTGATCATCATTCGGCTGTTTGTTGGAGCAGATATCCCCTGTGTTTCACTCAACACTATTTTTGCATCAAGGTAGTGGTCTGTACAGGCTCTTGACAGAAAGGTAAGAGCACAGGTTTAGGCTTGTCCTTTCTGTCCTAATCCTAAAGACCCTCAGGGCTGCACCCACCTCAACTCTCTGTCAAAACAAAAACACAGTTTCCATGATACTCTTGAAGATACACACACAAGTCCCCTATGGTTCTGCTAAATTTACAAATGAAAAAGCTCAAACTTCAACCGACATTAACGTAATGTCTGATCTTTCTGGAGGAACCTGTAGAGCAAGGGTCAGGAACAAGGACACCTCTGCTTGATGCTGGTCTACCACCCTAAACAAAGACCAACAAAGGCAGGAAGGGCTGAACCAGTGAACCCATACACCCGGGCCAAACCATTGCATCCATCGTAATGCACAGAGTGTCGGTGGCATATGATCTGTAGCACGGACTGTTTTTCCTGTTGTATTATTCCCTCTTAAAAGATTCCTCCTCTGAGAGCCCTTGAGGGCTGGAGCGCAGTGTAAACACTCTCAAATTAAGGCTCGGATGTGGATATTAAGGTATCTAACGTGTGTGTGAGGTGGAGGAGGCCGCTGTCAAGTGCTTTGCTATTATGATAGCAAAAGGACAAAGACAACAGGAAGGGATGTGATTTTAGTCTTGGTACGGCAGAATGAAGAAAAAAATCCTGCACAGATGATCGATAAAAGTTGAACGAAATTATAATTGGTGATCACAGTAAAGGAACTTACTCAATGAACCTCAGTCAGGTTGAATATTCATGACCGCGAAAAGATCTTGGTCCATCGTACATGCAAACAGTCAAACAAAAAGACCTTGAAGTACAATAGAATCATTTGTCACAGGAGATAACCCGTCTGGGTCAGTAGAAATTATGTCAGGATTGTAATTATCTTCTAAGAATGGATAAGCCTACACTTATCCAAGTGTCAGAGACAGACTGGCCACACCTAGCACAAAACATAAAACATCCTAATCTAATGCAGCTTCATTCTTTAAGGTTTCGCAAACACATTATTAAAGTTCTTAAAAAAGGTCACATATTCCCTGACAGGTCTGTTCATCTGTTGTTATTGCTGAATTCTAATGACTTTGATAAATTCTCTAACTTTCATCCTTGTGCTCCCGTGAGTTTATCTGCTTAGTTGTCTGGCAAAACACATCTACAATTATTGGTAGGTGGTATTCCATTATATTTGGTACAGATTTCAACTGTGCAATTAGAATTCATTGTAATCACAAAGTACTGCTAGCACAGCTGTAGGACTCTAGTCTTGTGGCTCATATACACTTATTTATATACAAAAAGAGATAAGTCAGCTTCAAATAATCTAACTGTAACTGCCCACATACTTTTTTGCGACTTTTATGCTGGCTATAAATCCACTAGAGGGGAGCATAGAGTCGAGAGTTTCTAACGAAAAGCATGTGGAGTAGGTTGTGATAATGTGCCTCTTAAAAAAGTCCTTGTCCCTGGGTGAAGTGACATCATGAGGATGCCTGTGGTTTTCAAAGTTTCATCAAAGTTCCGTCATTGTTGACAGTTCTGTCATGTGTCTCATGATCATGTCTTGCTTGAACTATTCGCTACACTGCCCCCTATGATTTCTTGTTGAACTGCTCCGATTTATCCGTCCATATACAAATCTAAGTAAAGAAAAAATGAACACAGAATATGGTCAGAGGGCTCTGTCCGTTTCCTTATACACATCTAACATTGAGCATGAATAAGCCTTTAAGTGTCCATCTGCACATTATGACAAAGTATAATCCCATGTGATCAGTTGCACACACGTCTAAGTGAAACTCTCGCGTGTCGCTCCACTGTTTTGTGAATCTTCCTGGCCGTCACAGTTGGAAAGAAGAGATCGTATTTCGAGATGATTCTTCCAGATTGTATTTGACCATATGGGAGCATATACCGACGTAGCTGCAAAGAGTTTTTAGGAGGCATCATATTTTATCTCCAGGCCAGCATTCGTCACAGCTACTGCACCTATCCCTTGGCCTGCTCTATATATTACTGTACAGTATCATATTGTTCTTACTCCACAAAGATTAATACTGTATGCATGGCAGGTTGTCACTCATGAGTGATGTTAAACTGAGTGCTGAGAGTGATTTCTTTGTGGTGATAAGCGGTAGATTAAAGGAGGGATGGTGGTGTGCAGCTGTCTGTTTCAGCTGAGATGAGTGTGGGATGCAAACATTTGACTCCATTAGGGATTGTGCTGCCACATATGCGGGTATCATGGCCACCCTGACACCCAGAGGCCCTCTTTGTACGAAACTCTCACAGATCCTGTTGGCTCAATGGATTAGGCCACTTGCCCTATTATTGATGTGGATCCAAATGATGAACTCTGTCTGCGGCCTTTGCATCTTTTCCTTCCTCTCCCACCTGTGCTTTTCCAACAAAAGTCCCAAAATATGTTCTTACGAGGTTATAAATGTCTACTCATTAATAATAATAGTCATTAATCATAGAAGTCTTGAAAACGCCGCAGTTATTTTCCAAAGCCCTCAATCCTCCTGCGAGATGAAGTGCACCAATATGTGTTGAATGCCGAGTATGTGGATCAACCCATTTTGGGGGCTGAAATAGTGCAGGGGGCTGCGTCAAAATATATTCTTAGAGTCCCAGCTTCTTTTTGGAGTCAGTTAGCCTTCCCACACAGGGCTCGGAGAGTGACACATGGCTTTGACATTGACTTAAAGTCTGTTAAAGATCGTTAAAGGCCAATTTGTCAGCATTCAACACGGGGCAGACACTGAGATGTGTTTCGAGGGGGCCCCACATCTGGACCTTTTGTGTTTTAACAGTGTCCCGCTTCCTCTTTTAGAAACCTGAAGTACGTGCATAATGGGAAGGCCACGTTCCAACACCAGTTGGTCTCGTTTCATTAGCAGACCCTTATTCAAACACAGCCTATCCCTGCTGGCCCAATCCCACCACATACACACGCTCCCTTAATTCTCCCAGCCACATTTTCGGACGATAACCATCAATTCAAATGAGTTCATGTGATTATCAGCTGTCGGCTGAGCAGTAAAGAGGATCGGAACTGAGGGGGAAGAGTTTTACATGAGTCGAAAAGTAAGCAGGGGATGGAGAGACAGGCAGCACAAGGTCCGGTCTGGCAATCAGTCACTGTGAGGGTAGCTTGATTAAAGGAAATGGACTGAGTGGAAACTTTGAATGTGTGTTTTCAGTTGTGTTTTGGGTCCGTCCGGGTGATAGCAGCGGCAAAACAGATGCTGAATCAATTAGGGCAAGTCAGAGGATGTTTTTACTCCCACTCTGCCCCCCCCCACCAACCTCCCACCCCCCACCCCAAGTGATTGAACATCAAAGTTGTCAACAGAGTGTAAAAGTTGATTTTATTGTTTCACTCCTCAAAGCAGTTGTCAGTTGTTTTTTTAAAGGAGTAGCGCAGACAAGCTGAGAGCCCAGACAGCCTCAGTCTCTGGAATCTACTCAGGCACAAGAGGTTTAGTTTTCTTCATTCAGTTCAGCTTGATCCTGAGGTAGATGTTAATGGCAAAATCAGTTTAGAGTTAACAGAGATAGTAGCCGCTGAAATCCAATAATCAAAGCAGACCAAAAAGACAGCTCAGTGTATTAAATTCAACAGTGGTGCTTTTTATGGCTTCAAGATTCATAAGAGGAAGAATTCAATACACACACACACACACACACACACACACACACACACACCCTGTGGTTTGTTTGCAGCGAGCAGGCGGAGGGCCGGCCTCTTCTCGGAGGTGACTGATTTACAGTTTGTTGCTGTCTGTCAAACAGCTGACAGATGGGGAAAACAGCGCGCCCTCCGCCACACTGTCGCCACTGTTTGATGCTTGGCAGTGTCACCAGTGGCAAGAGCGCCTGAGTCCTGCTCCTTAAGTTTGATGGGAAGGTTAACAGCAACCATAAAAGTGCAGCAGTGGAGCACACGCTTAATTGTTTTGTGCCTGCGTGAACCTGCCTAAAGAAATAATCTAGTTGGGAGGAGTGAGCGGCTGAAACTGCATTGAGCGGCAGCAGCAGGGTGATGAAGCTACTTTTAAAGCTTTTACACAAACACTGTGATGCCTGCCACTGAAAAAAGAACAGAGTGCAACACAGGTCTTGGGTGGGATGAAATCACAGTAGTAGACATTGTTTTGGCAGCAAATTGTCAAAGATATAAATAGTCCTGAAAATTCCAGGCATGTTAATAGCGTGTGAGACAACATACTACTTATTTTAGTGGTTTTCTTAAAAGGGTCTTTGAGATATTTCCCTGGCTTGGCTCCACTTATGGGTCGGACCTTCAGCACTTGCCAAAACCCTTGTGCTTTTAGTGCCCTGCTGCACAGTGCACATTTTAGGCCTGTGTATTATATCATAAAGAGCAATTTAATATGTTTTTTTGCTCACAAAGCATTTTTCAGGGTCTCCTGCTCTGTCCCGCACAATATTGCATTCAAAGTTTCTGCCCGGACATCATGAGACTTTGTGTGGAAAGACCACAAAGCACCTGGTTTTCTCACTGCGGCTTTCACTTTGACTTTTCATAATGGAGGCAGGTTTTGGGTATCGAGTGGCTCTTAGTTTAAAAGGAACCAGTGTTTTGGATTGTTTTATCCAGACATTTTCTGTCACTTCAGAAGTTCAGGTTCCTTGGTCCCACACAATGGATTAGCATCACGTTTTAATGTAACAGCCAGGCAGTACTAATCCTAATCACCAGCCATTTCAGAAGTGATATGCATTGAGGAAGTAAAGCTAACAGAAGTGTAAACTTTCAAATGCACTTCCTGCTGATAATACAGCGTGAATGCTGAGCTGCTAACTTACTTTGTCGAATCAAGCTGAAAATGTACCAAGGCTTTGTTGGATTTTAAGAAAAAAGTTTAAGACAGATGGTTATGAGTTAAATTAGTTGAATATGTTGAAAAGTTTTGCTTGACTGAAATACTTGTAATCTTTTGTGTGATAGTGGAAGAGTTGACAGTTGGAGTCTGTTCCTAAAGCAGATGAAGACTTAAGAGAATTCACTGAAGAAAAAAACCCGTTGAAAATCTGAATCAAAACCTTGAAATTTAGAGTTGAGATTTTGTGAAAGTTTGTAAAAGCTGTAAAAGCTGAGTTTATGATCATGGCTTCAATATAAACCCATTATCAAACCCATATGTCCCAAATAAAAAAGGGATAAAGGAGTAGATTTCAAGGAGTAGAGTTTTTCTTTTTTTAATTACACACCTTCCCCATTCATTTAAATGGGTAAAAAAGTATTTGAAAAAGCTTTGATGTAAACCTTTAATCAAAACATACAGAAGAAAAAGCTTTGATACAGGACACAAAAGTGTGAACACTGAATCAGGATTCTCACTAATGAATGCTGATTCCCACTGATAATTGAAGCAGTGTATAAACTGTGAATGTGTAGAAAGAGACTAATACTGTCCTAATTGAGCAGTAGGTTTTTGTTTTGTCAGGAGATTTTGGGCCAAATGGAGTCAGATTCCCGCAGGTCTCCTGGGATGATGGGAGGGCCGGCTGGGAGTCTAGCGGAGCCTGGAGATCCCAGCAGTCCTCCGGCTCCTTAATCCCTGTCATTAGCTCAAACTGACCGGCTTGCCAGTCACTACCCTCTCATCAACCCTGTCCTTTGTCCCTTTATTTCTTTCCTTACATCCTCTCTCTCATTAGGCTCATCTCACGCTTCTTTATTTTCTCCTGTGTTATTGTTTCCTATGTTTTCGACAAGCTTCCCTTCCAGATCTCCACTGGACACCTCAATTGAAAAAAAAAGAACTTGTCTAAAAGGAAACTTTAATTGAAGGGAAGAATTACAAGTTATGAGAACTGTCCATGACACTTCTCTGACCTGTGTTATAGTTCTGCTGCACAAACAAAAACTGTTTGGGGCCAAATGAAAAAATAATATAATTCAATCACAACATCTACTGAATAAATAGCTGCTTACGCTAGGCAGACATAAAACAAAAGTGTGACAGAAGCATCTCAGTTGGAGAGGATAAACTGTCCTATTATAGCACATCCTGGGGCTTGCTGTTTTGTCCATTGACACACACAGTGTAGGCGGCAGATAGAGGATGGGTGCGGGGGAGGTCCAGGGTCTCGAGAAGGGAAACACCTTGTGACCCCCTTGTTCCTGAACAAACTACTGGAGGAGCACAGATCACCACTGGACAGCTGCTGGCTTACATTTAAAATCATAAATTACTGCGCAGATGTTTTGTATGTATGTGTGTGTGTTTCTGTTTGTGTGTGTGTACGTGTTTGCATGTGTGGATGTGGGTGTGGGTGTGTGTACTTGGCAGACGTACAATAAGGAAGATAGATAAGTGATAAATAAACAGTCAGGATTTGGTTTGTCATGGTAGCAACAATGCAGGGTGGCCAACAGGGCTGCAGTTTGTCGGTGAGGCTGGGACATGTTTGGGTTTTGATACAGATGTCAAGCTCGACTGTCTCCCAGGCACAGACAGCATGACTTCTGCTGCAGATAAACCCTTCGTTCCACTTGAGCCGTCCAGGGAAAACTATGCTTTGATGCACGCACACTTCACTGACCGGGGGGGGGAGTTGAAACGAAGTGAGTCTGGAGGATTTTATTCTCTTCATACTGCCAAATCAAATAGGGCATGAAGTGGAATTTAAAAAAACGTGTTTTTATGAGCATCAGTCTTCCTTTCTAAAACAACATCAATAATTAATGCAGTGTAATTTTCAAAAGCTTTACAACAAAGTGTCCATATATGATGCTTTGTTATGTAAGCAGAGTGAGGAGGTACAAAACATGAGTGATCCTCAGATTTGTTAAATGTTTTTCCGTTTGTCAAGTGTTTGTCATTCTCTGCTCATAAAGAGAGTTTAAAACAACAACCTTCACTCAGAAGCAAAAATCTGCCAATAAACTTTTAAAAAAAAAGTGATTTAATGGCATTTCATAATATATTTTTTTTAAACTCGTAAGCACTAGTTTTTTTATTGTAGGCCTTAAAGTCTTAGTATCAATTCTCCTTTTATGAAAAAGTCCTATTCTTATTTTATCAAATCTGAACAGCCACCCGCTGTTTAGTGGGTTTTTGTTGCATCTGTCTGGCCGTAGATTCCATTTTAAGATTCAATCATCACTATCAACTGATAGGTCAGCTTTGTATCTTGATATAATTTTTGATAATATCGAGGAACTCTAGGTTATGTTTTACCACAGGTAACAAAGTTAATATTTTGCAAAGGACAATGATTATTTCATGATTTTAGTCGTTACGGATTTGAAAATTATTGTTCCATCAACATATTAACATTTAATTTGGTTACACGATGTTGCAATCTTTCTCTTTTTCAAAGGGAGCATCCAAAGAAAGTGTTATCTACGCGGACAAGTGAAACACTAGGGTTCATTCCGTCTCCATCTTCAATGTAGTATGGTCGACAATCCAGTCGCACAATAGAGTCACCAAAATCTCTTGCTGCCAAGTTTATACCATAAACAAAGAAAACGCATCTGTTGTTTTAATCATATCGTGGAGACGAGATGAAACTATAAGGAGCGCTCTATCAACAGGTGCGTTGCTCATTTAGAGAAAAGTGCTGAGAGCGACAGAAATGAAACAATAGAGCGGCCTTATCAGCACAAACACTTCTGATGATTGGGTGGAGCTCTGTGTTTGGTTCAATGCTCGGGTGGAGAGTAGGCAGATGTGGAGGAAAGATAGCTGCTAGTGATACGGCTGACCTCAACCATACGGCTTTCATTAGCCATGAACAGCACAGTACAATGGCCTTTGCTAGATGTTTACAGATCTTTCCATTTCACCCTATGAGGATGTGGTTTTTTTTTATTTCAGTGCAGAGGCTGATTTCAAACTGGAGCAGCAGAGACACAACAGATCCTCAGACAACCTGCAGTTCGACAACATGATCCGCCAATTAGCAAGCCCCTCAGCAGGAGCAGTGCCCTCGTGCATCTGAGGGTGTGGCGGTGGCTCCATGGCACAGGAGTGTGACATCGTCTGACACGGCAGAGTCGGCACTTAGCAGGCCGACGCGAAAGCTCTACGGCTGACGCTCATCAGAGGAGCGTGTCCATGAACATGCCAAGAAATGCTCAAAATGAGTTATTGTCTTTATTCCACATAAAAAAAGCTTCCAGCAGGGACAGTGCACGCTTAAAGAGACGTCTCATCTCCAAAGTACTTCAAGTGACACCACACTGTGACCCCAGGACCCCCAAGTCCCGCCACATGATTTGTGAGACCAGGGGTCTGCTGCCCTGGCCACAGATCAATGAGGTGGGGGGGGGGTTCTGTGTGCTGCCAACAATTTTTACACTTCAAACAAACGTCGGGTCACAGATTACACCTTCGATCACTTATCTCCTCCCCTGACAAGACTGGAGCTGACACACCGAATGTCCCCCATGTCCCCCTGTCAGTGACGTCAGTGAGGTTCAGTAAAGACGGATATCACACACCACCCTCTCTCTTCAAAGCCTGTGAGAGCATCGACTTTGGCCACATGTTGTCCACGCACAAACACAATAAGTGAGACAGAAGCAGTCCTATCACAGCAGCAGGGTGATTACAGCCGCGGATCAAAAGCAGTCACAGCTGCGGCGGGGACGCATGTGTGGTCCAGGCCCCGAGGAGAGAGAGAGAGACCCTGTGAGCGCAGCAGCTGTAAGTTTATTATATACGTAGCTGCAGCATGGTAAGAAAATATGACATACAGAATAAAAGCAAAGGATGCTTCTTATTGAATTAGAAGAGAAATGTAAATGAATTCCTCACACCCAGCTGATAATCATCCTCCCCCCTCCATCCACCCCCCTGGTAAAAAGTGAGCCCAGGATCAGCAGCGGGGACTTTATCTTGGCACCTAGAGAGACTCTGATTAACAAGTGAGGAGGTCCTCTGAAGATATCCAAGACGACGGTCTAATCTGACCATCTGTTTCTTATCTGCTCACCTTTATTTTTTAAATTTGCAAATTTATTTGTCTAACGGATATCGGGCCTGCCAAGCAGCAGGAGCCCAATCCTCTCCCCGGGGAGTGAAGCAGAGGTGGGACCCACCTGGTGTGTGTGTGTGTGTGCCCTTCTACAGCTATCTTTGTGAGGACCAGTTTGAGCCTACAACCTATGGAGTGAGGACATTTTGGGAAAGTAAGGACCTTTTGGCCATTCCTCACTTTGTGACCCCCCCTTTATTAGTCAGTTTGGGGATTAAGTCTTGGTTTTAGCTTGAGAATTAGCTTCAGGTTAGGTTAAGGGTTAGGGTTAGGCATTTAGTTTGGTTGGTTAGGGTTTAGGTAAGGGGCAAGGGAATACATTATGCCAATGAGTGTCCTCACTAAGATAGCTTTACTAACATGTGTATGTAGTTTTACTATAATCTTTTGAGTGCCATTTTGAACCTAACAGAGGACATTTTTGTAAAGTGAAGCCAATTGGTTGGCCCTCACTTTTTCAATGGATTTGAAAGGTTAAAACTTGCTTTTAGTGTTAGAGTTAGATTTGGATTAAGTTTAGGATCAGGATTAGGGTTGGGCTCTGAAGAAGAAGCAGAAGAAGTATTGTGCTGGTTTTTTTTTACTATTACCAGTCAAAGGAGGAGGAAACAAAGATTTTCCCCACTTTCACTAATAAAGAAAAACGTTGAAATGTCTGATTGATGATGATTATAATCACAGCCAGTGCATGAACAGTATAATAATAATCTGCCAGAGCCCTGCTATCACCACTAGGAGGCCGGGTATGGTCAGAATATCCAAACTAAACCTGCTGTAAATATGGTCAACACGCTCAGACAATTTCGATGAATTGAGCTGGCTTGGAATCATAACGCTGATTGATTAACTAATTATTTTATTTTCCTCCAATTATGTACTCTCTGTGTTTCAGAGCTCTTCCTTTGACTTTGTCAAGGAGGTTAGGTTAACATCTGCATTTTCTTTGTTAGTTGATTACAGAAATACAACTGCACTGATTTCCATTGATCTTGGTGGGACTGATTTGTGATTTTTTAAAGCAATTCTAGGCTTTTTAAATGTATCATTATTGATTTCTCAAAGAATAATTCATGGATCTTGATGGAGAACTATGTATAGAGGACTGATCATATTGATTGTCTCAAACCTGGTGCAGATCCAAATAAGATTCTGGACCTAGTGAATATAAATATGGTTTTATAAGTGGCCTGGGTGGATTTATAGACTCTACTGAGTGCCATTCTAGATATTTATTTGTGCTTTATGTGAAATCCTCACAAAATGATTTCTTTGAGAACAGTTATTAGTCAATTTATTATTATTAGTAGTATGAAGAACACAGGGTAACTTACCTATTAACTGTCTTAAAAGTTTCCCTGCATTAACTTCTGATATGATACAATCAGCAGTGAAGTGAAATGAACACAGGATTTAGGAGAACAGTTTTTTTTTAGTATGATGGTGTCAATGTGAAGTTTCCTTTTGTTTTTGTTTCAGCCTGGTGTGTTTGCTTGTCCCTTTCTCATGGAAATTAATCCTTGAGACTTGAGAATTGAATTCACACATCCCCCGAGCAGAGCGGTCTGCTGACATTTGATTTAATCTTCAAACGCTTTGCATTTCGCTGTCGATCTAATTACTTCCCCATTTTAAAGCATTTCATTAAACTTTTGGTTTTTATAAATTTAAGCAACCCACTGAATTCCCAACGTTATGACCAGAATTGACTAAATGTGACTCAACAGGCTGTTAATAGCTTTTCAACATGCAGTGATTGTCATGTAAAACCAGAGTGGAAATGTCCTGACTTGTTCGGCACATGACCAGACCAGAACCCATTCTTTCAGATGACAGAAAACACTGGGGAGGTGAAACAACTGTCAAAAGTAGCCACAGATTAAAGGATAAAGATGATACAAGAAGAAAGAGAGTGATGCAGGGTGTGACATCAGTTTACATGACGAATGATTACATTTCACTTTTTTTTACACCACTGATTGATTAAATTAACAGTTTGAGGACATCATCTCCAATCATATTATTATCAATATTAGTAGCGGTAGTAGTAGTACTAGTAGTACTAGTAGTAGTAGTAGTAGTAGTAGTAGTAGTAGTAGTAGTAGTAGTAGTAGTAGTAGTAGTATTTGGTCACAGTCTCTAGTTGAAGTCTTTCCTTTCTTTTTGGTGCATAAACAGAAAAAACTTGGCTAATAAATCTGATGTCTCTTGTTAACCTTCCATTCTCAAAGTTTGTTGTTTGATTTCACAAACTTGATCTATAATTTGTAATGAGAGAATGACCTGTCTACAAGGGGGATCGTGTCCTCGTCCTCCAGGAAGAGGTGAGGGAGAGAAGAGAGAGGGAAAGAGAGAGGGAGGAGGGGGGAGGGCCGAGGGATGACTTGAGGGAGGGAGAGGGGGGGTAGGGTGGAGGGGTTGTCCTGGGAGGGATCTGGGGGTGTGTGTGGAGGGCCGAGTTTAAAAAGGCAGACAGCACCAACAGTCAGTCACTCACTCTCACACGCGATCTGTCTTCTCCAGTAGCAGCAGCAGCAGAACCGACCGGCTTCTGTGACTCTCTGATTTACTCTTTGATTCACCGCAGCAGCCTTGGAACTGTACCGGACTCTATCTTCTTCTTCTTTTCTTCCTTTTTTTTTGTTCCAGTGCAACATGGAGACCGCCACTGGGGAATATGCCGATAACTACGAGTATTATGATGACAATGAGACTGTCTGTGACTTCTCAGAGTGGGAGCCCTCTTACTCCCTCATCCCGGTGCTCTACATGCTGATCTTCATCCTGGGCCTGTCAGGGAACGGCGTGGTCATCTTCACCGTCTGGAGGTCAAAATCCAAACGCCGAGCTGCAGATGTCTACATAGGGAACCTGGCCTTCGCTGACCTGACCTTTGTTGTGACCCTACCCCTCTGGGCGGTGTACACAGCACTGGGTTACCACTGGCCCTTCGGCGTGGCTCTGTGCAAGATCAGCAGCTATGTTGTGCTGGTGAACATGTATGCCAGCGTCTTCTGCCTCACCTGCCTGAGCTTTGACCGCTACCTGGCCATCGTGCACTCTCTGTCCAGCAGCAGGCTGCGCTCGCGTGGCACCATGCTGGCGTCCCTGGGTTGTATCTGGCTGCTGTCCGGCCTGCTGGCTGTGCCCACGCTGCTCTTCCGCACCACTGTGAACGACATGAACAGCAACCGGACCACATGTGCCATGGACTTCAGTATAGTGACCATGAACCAGAGGCACGAGTCCTTCTGGATCGCGGGACTCAGCCTGTCCTCGTCCGCCTTGGGTTTTCTTCTACCTTTCCTGGCCATGACCATCTTCTACTGCTTCATCGGCTGCACAGTCACACGTCACTTCAACAACCTGCGCAAGGAGGACCAAAAGAAGAAGAGGCTACTGAAGATCATCACCACGCTGGTGGTGGTTTTTGCCTTCTGCTGGACTCCCTTTCATGTGCTGAAGAGCATGGACGCTCTGTCCTACCTGAACCTGGCTCCCAACTCCTGCGGCTTCCTGCGCTTCCTGCTGCTGGCTCACCCCTACGCTACCTGCTTGGCCTACGTCAACAGCTGCCTCAACCCGTTCCTGTACGCCTTCTTTGACCTGCGCTTTCGTTCCCAGTGCCTGTGCCTGCTCAACCTGAAGAAGGCTATGCATGGCCAGATGAGCTCCATGTCCTCCACGCTGAGCGCCCAGACGCAGAAGTCAGAGATTCATTCTCTGGCCACAAAGGTGTAGAGAGTAAAAGGGAAGGTGGAGCGGTGCTGCGGGACGGCTCCAGCTCCCACCACTGGAACACTAGAAAACACAGACTTTACGTGTCCATTATTCGAAGCTGGTAAGATGAGATGATGAACTTTGAATTGCCACTGCTCACAGTTATGAAATCTATTACGTGTGCCTCCTGTTCTGCAGTGAGAGGTGTCATCGAGCAGCTGGAGGCAGCTGGCTGAACTCCTTCGCTGCTCTGTTGATCGAATTCTCAGAGAAAAAATATATCTATTTTTTTGTTTTGTCCTGCTCTGCAAAAGTTCTCAACTGTATCATGGAAGGTGCCGAGATGTCTGATTTTGAAACCACACGATGACTTTAGGAATTGTGAATGGATTTGCATAGAAATCTTTTTACACTGGATCAAACATAAAGCTGTACAGTATTTTCATACCATGCCATTTTGTTTAAATGCTGTTTTGTTTTAGAAGCACTTGTTTTAAAGAAATGTGTGAGCAGGGAAACAGAGCAGTGTCATCCTGAGAGATTGTTGTTTGTCATAGTGGGAGTCTGCGGGAGTGGGGGGGGAGGCGTAAGGGGAGAAAAGGTGTTGCAGCTTAATTATATAGTTTGTGGAGATGAGACGGGGGCAGACAGGCAGATGGCAGTTGACAAATGTTGGGTAACAGGAACGGGGTGGGGTTGGTGGGATGGGAGGGGGGGGGGTTGCAGTGTGGTCATGGCACTGAAGAGGTGACAGAGGAACTTTATAAATGTTCCAATTTGATGTATATGTTTTATTTTTCGACATCACTGTAACTAACTACTGTATTAAAGACGTGCTCTATGAACCAGATCTCCTAAATTCATTGAGTGTGTGAAAAACTTTGGAAATGTAAATGTGAAGGTGGAGAAAGTCGATTTTAAAACCAAATGTTAAGTATTTGCACATAAAAAGGGTCTTTTGAGAGTCTTTCTTTAAAAGTTCAGTTTCATTACACCGTCCTGTTATTTCAGTATTAAGTATCTCCGCCGGCTTAAGGCTTTGCTATGAATACCTTGTATTTGTGTAACACCTTCAGACTAATAGATCCCTAATCTCTATTGATTCACAGCAAGTATCCAGACTGTAACCGGATTATGCAAAGCGCAAGCCATCCTGAGGGTTGTGTATTCGATGCTCAGTTGCGATTTCTAACAGCCGCCTTGCTTTAACTGTTTGATGACGCCGTCCTGTGAGCTACGATCAAAGCTTTTTTGAATTTGAAACACTGTGACACCACACGAGTATGGTGGGTAACAGGTAAAAGGCCACTACAGTTCATATACTACAATGTAATTTATTGTCACAAAAAGAAAAGGACCATCCATCCACAGGAGGTAAAGCCAAAACAAACCTCAACATGGTCACTGAATAACGGGGTCATTACCAATGAGTGACTCTTCTGAGGGATCCTTTGAGTCGACAGTAATGAGCTCTGTTGAACATAATCACCGTTAGAGATGGCGGCGGCAGGAGTGGGGCTGGTGGGGGGGGAGTGGGAAGTGGGTCTCTAATCCTGGCAGAGGTTGGGCCTCCAAACAAGTCAATATTTGTCTCCGCTGAAAAGAGATTGCAGTTGGAGCAGTTGCTGGGGTGCAGGGCGGGGTTGGGGGTTGGGGGGTGGTGGTGCGAAAAGGAGAATTTGGGAGAGAGGTGAAGAAAACCCGAAACCGACCTGTAAACAAAACAAACAAAAGATTTCAAAGTTTGTCTGTGCTATTGCACCTTATTATGACCCTGAGTTACCTGTTGTTTTCCACTGAACTCTACCATGGTAACTACGGCTGCATCAAAGTCATACAAGTAAATATTCAACGTGGTTTCTTTTATCCATGACCATTCCACAATCTCAACCACATGTTTACTGTTGTTACCATGACGACAGTCGTCTGTGGTACGCCCTGCCACCCTTGCATCAGAGGGACAAGCAACCTGGCTTTGGGAGACTTGTTGGAAATCTAACAACTATAGGAGTCTGCGTTGGCCTCACATCTTTAAAGTAACCACATGTGTGAAACGGCAAGAGGGTGAAGCCTCGTGATTCATCTTGCCTTTTGTGTGGGAGAGATCATGTGTTACTTATTGTCCATCCTGGAAAAAAAACGCAGCAGATTTGACGGCTGCGCAGCTTGAAGTGGATCCCCGGACGGTCATTATGATGAATGTGTATATGCCTCGACGCACACAAAGAGCCAGAGGAAAGCTTAAACACACAGTTATTCTTCATTTACTTCAGTCAGATGGCTTTCGGACGGATTTATAGATGCAGTTGAGTTTAATATGTTAAATGCAAAGGGAATCGAACGCATAACCCTGACTTCTACTGCAAAACTTAACAACAAAGGATCATAACAGAGGAATTCAGCATTTATCTGGCTTATCTTTGGTTGACGTACGTTTGACAGTGCGACGCTGGAGGCTGGGTGGAGTCAATCGTGCATGCTGGACTGGCCGGACCTGTTGTTGTTATAGAGATGAGCCGGGCTGACAGCTTGTCTCATGCTGTTAGCCAGGAAGTCCACTTTGGGGAGAACTCATCCAGAATACCAGCTGAGCGAAGCACCGGGGGTCCACGGGGGCCACGGCTAACAAATCAACAACAGTTGTGTTGTGCCTTAAAATGCACATAAATGTTGCCGTGCCTGTGTGTGGCCTGCGTGTGCTGCTTGTGTGTGTATTGGTGTTTGGGTGTGGGCTTTACAGTGGTCTCATAGTATTCTTAGAGGGAGGTCAACCATGTTGATCCACTGACCTCTAAGATCTATATACTTTTTCCTTATCAGGCGAGTTTTACATTTTTCTGACCAACAGCTTTTAAACACCCTGGATCCTTTAACATGCTCCAGATTTGATAACATTAATAAAAATGCATGAGCTTGAAGTTATTATATGGACTGAGTGAGTTTTTGATTGGATTTACTTTCTAGCCCTTTTCTTATGCACTGTAAAACTGAAAACTGAAATGAAAAACTTTATCTTCAAAACTTTATCTTCAAATAAAAAGTAAGCAACCGCGGCTGGATATATACCACATTTCTGTTATTGTCAACAAATCCAGAGAAAACACCAAACCATTAAAGGGATTGGTTTGTCTCTCACTTTCCAGCTTCCCTCGCCTGCTTCTCAATCTAAAACACAGTTGTTCTGACTGGTGAGATAAATATTTGAGCAGTAAATTACCACTAATAAAGTCAGTTAATGAGCATTTACAGCAGTAGTTAAAATAAACTACTCTGCTAGTTTTTATCATACTGAAGGAGCATGTCAGCCAGTGGCAACAACAGATCTCTATATGGCACATATCAGGGTGTGGATCCACAGACAATTCATAGTTGGTTTTATTGCTGGACACATATAGTCTGTCACCAGACTGCTCTAATCTCAATGGGAACATCATCAGCCTGCAGCTCAGACCTCAAAACACTAAAGCAGCCCACACAGGTGCCCGTCCAGTGTGTTGTCGTCGTCAGTGTGAGCTGCCACACCCAAATGGGACAAGAACCAAAACGCAACTGCACGCTGATCCTCAGATCTCCCTGCTGTTCTATCCCACCCAAGCAGCAACAAATGCACTCTGCAATGTGTCTGTGTGTGTGTGTGTGTGTGTGTGTGTTCATATGCTCATGTAAACAGACATCTGACACATTCCACACCCTGTCAACGCTAACCCTACTTTCTCTACAGCATTCGTCCACCTGTTGCCTGGCTATAACACACACACAGACACACACACACACACACAAACACACACACTCACCAACAACCACTTAAAATAAAAAAACTTCATCTGCTCAAGGGAAATGTGTCTAAAAAGATAGTTAATGGAAGTGTCTGTTCATACAGTCCCATGAGTTGACTATTTTACACAGTGAAGGATGGGGGGTGCAGGGTGAGAGCATATCTATTATCCTTCCAAACCTTCCTCTGAAAGATCACAAATATCTTTGGGTGTCCCTCTCCCTGTCTGTCGGTCTCTATGTCTTACCTGTGGCTATTGAGCACAAACGGTTAACAAGACCCCCCCAAAATGAGGACAGAGGATTAGGTATAGGGGTTGAGAATGTGTTAACACCAATTTTGATTCAGTTAAAATCAAAACACAGTTAAAACCAGTTTGCTGATAAGCTGAGCGTTTAAATGTTCCATTCTTGGTTAATGTACTCAAAGAAGAATGAAGCTTTGTTCCTTATCCTTACGTTTCAACTGTTTTCCCTTTCTTTCTCATTTGTACATCAAACTAGGGTCATGGAGAGAGGTGACTAGATATGACAATGTATTTATTAATATTTTCTATTCTAACCTTTTGTTAATGTTAAATAAATAGTTTTACATTTTTGGGAAATGTGTTCATTCGCTCTCTAACCAACAGTTAGACATGAAGATCAATACTACAGCTTTAAAATCGGTATAGATATAAATGAAGCTAGAGCAATCGAGCTTAGCATAGCATAAACAGAGGGAAACAGTTGGCCTGGCTTTTGCCCATTATTACTTCATAAGCCAAAAATAATGTGTTTTGACCATAGACTGTAAATATAGACTCATCTCCCTTTTCTCTCACTATCTATAAATGAAGTCAGAATATCCTGGATAGGAATGCTCCCATCTTTGGAGCCACGTCTGCTCAGTGCCTCCACTTTGGGCATGGAGCGGCAGTAGCGAGGTCCTGCAGATACAAATGCTCGACCAATCATGAGTCGGTCTCAGCTGTCAATTCAAACCAATCTTTCAGGAGAAACTTATGTTATGTTACATATTACATCAGCATGATAATAACAACCTAAAATGATATGAACCCTGTTTAAGAAAATGTTATTTAATATGACTTTTTGGTTTGGTCCCTGTCCCATCTACTAACATGGAGGAGACATGACTTATGACCTACTGTATACTGCAGCCAGCCACCAGGTGGTGATTCAGGTGCATTGGCTTCACTTTTGGTGAGCCGTCATATCAACCACGTTTGTGATCTATGGTAATGACCAAAGTGAAACTGCTGTTTTGAATAAAAAGTCGAAGAAATTAAAGTCTAATGTGTTTCCTGGATAAAAGTTAAACCCCTGTGAACACATGTTGTCATGTATGTTCTCTAGTCTGTTAATGTCAATATATTGCTCCAGTAAAAATGGGTCTTTTGAAGTATTTAGGAGGGCACCAGTCTGATGCTGTTTAATTAGCATTTTATGGATCACCACATCACTGACTCTACACCAGCTTCCTGAACAAACCCACAGAAAAGTCTGAAGAAACACTAACACGAAACCAGGTGGTACAAAGTGCGAGGAGCCTTGTTTTGATGCCATGTTCACTGAGGGACTGACAGCTTTGTGATTGACTGTCCTCAGGATTAAGGCTTACAGTGTACAGTTAATAACATACAGTGTCTGAGTCGGAGTATGAATGCAGCACCAGTCTAGACAGCAGAGCCACTGATCCCCCAAAACCAGTCGGTCCAACCTGAGCAGAAACCTGGAGAGTAGTTTCTCTGTGTCAAAACGGACACCTCCTCCCTCCAAACCCATGTTTCAACACTTGTTTACAGTGGAACCATCTTAAAGAAGGAGATTATCCTTCCTGTCTCGTTTATGTGACCTCAACCCCTCTGCTCCTAAATCTGTTACCTTCAAAACAAACTCACATGTTACAAAGCTATCAGTTGTCAGGACACCAGACAAATAATCAATTAGCTGATCAACAGAGACTACACGAGGAACTCTTGAAATCAAATAATTCCTTTAACAAATTTTTCCAAACGTTAACAAGCCTTATCTCTCAGATGGCAGCATTTCAAATGTGCATATTTCCTGGTTTCTTAATCGACAATGATAGTAAAATAAGAATACCTCTAGGTTTTGGGCTGTTGGTCAAACAAAACAAGTCAAGCAAAGACGTCATCTCACTC
Organism: Pseudopleuronectes americanus; assembly: GCA_038501795.1. Lineage (NCBI taxonomy): Eukaryota > Metazoa > Chordata > Actinopteri > Pleuronectiformes > Pleuronectidae > Pseudopleuronectes > Pseudopleuronectes americanus. Next base: position 16,866,325 of record CM076718.1, on the reverse strand, counting down.
TCAGGAAAACTATGACAGACATTTTCCAACATCATATAGACCAAACAGTTATCCAAGACAATAAATGTCTCATCATTCAAAAATGAAAACAACTGTTAGTTAAAGCTGTGATGTGAATGTGAAGTAAGTATGAGCGTATCCCTCACAGTTTGCTCCCCTGTGATTTTGTTTTGCTGTTCTGGATGTAGAGAAGACAAGCTAAAGGCCCCGTCCGCTCACATTCACAGCCTCGTTTATCTTCATATTCCTTTCCCTCTGCTTGAATCTGTGCTGACAGTGACGAATGAGACACCACAGACGTTGGAAACGGAGGCACATCGCCAGATATCTTATCAAAAAAGGTTTCACGAATAATGGGGCGTTACACGTCTAATCATGCCTCCCGAAATTGGCCACTTGAGGTTCCAATACACACCAACGGCCCCGGTCTCCCTCCTTGACTCCTTACCCATAAATGAACTGTAAATTGTTACCACGTCTGCTCAGGGGTCCCAGTTGAAATCAGCTTGTCTCAGTGATCTCTGGTGTAACCTGGAAGTGGCCTCTCACTGCAATTGTTCGGACCATGAGAACAAACGAGAACAAAAGCAGAAAAGCACATAATTTGTATGAGATCAGTGTTTCTGGGCTAATGTCGTTATCTTTTGGCACATTCCAAGAAGTGATTAGGAAATCGGGGCTTTCAAATGGACCCCCCCCACCCACCCACCCACCTCCTGCCTGTCATTGTTATTCACTGTTGTTCAGGGTCATGTCCACTCCACCCATTACACCACTGACTGGATCTGATTGGGTGCATAGGAGGATTTTAGTCAGCTGAGAAAATAAGTAAGAGGATATAACTTGTACTGTAAAGGCCATAACCTCTTACATATGTGCCACATATGTGGAAATATAAACATAATGTGTGGGTTAGGCTTAGGGTATGTATGTTTGGAACAGATGAGTTGTAAGTTTATTCAGTGTGATGTTGATGGAAACTGGTAAACATGCTATTATTACACAAAATAAGGGAAACTAAAAACATCAGCGTACTTAACTTGAAAACTCAGGTTCAATTGCTGAGTTGCTGGAGTTAAAATAACTTAAGAATGTAACTGGTATGAACGCAGCTTTTATGTGGAAAATGTGAGAGGAAATAATTCAACAACTTGTACAACTTAACTTTGTTTGTTAAACAACGCTTATCTTGAAGCTGAGTTTACTCGTGTTTTTCAGGCAGCACTTGAACTTAAGTTTTTGCGTTGAACCAACTTGATCATGTTTACAATGTGTGTGTGTAGGTATGTAGAGCTGCTTTTATGTGTGAAGCAAATGTCCAATTGAGCGGCTCCGGTTGCTCCCCTAGTATAAATTCTGCAGGAAGTCGAGAGAAGCAGGGATCTCCTGCAACATGCCACAGATGCTAAAATGCTAAAAACAAAAAGAAAACAAATATCTACCAGTGAAAAAAGCGGTGTCATGTAGAAGTGTTTGTGGCGATAAGAACCAGGTGATATCCCCAGCGGAATTAATATATTACTTCCTGCCTCCGCCTGCTGCACCACCCCTCGTCTGAATAATGTGGAGGATTTGTTGTGAAGGCATCTGTGCAGAGAACCTCCAGCTGCATTGTGCTTGTGTGAAAAGCAAAGCCCAGACCCAATTCTCCGGACTTTATCCGCAGTCATGGCTTATGTATGCGTCTGTCTATCTATCATGGATATTTGAAGGTAGGACCAGAGCTGTGTTGCTGCACAGTGCATGGTAATGAGGCCTGCTGCTGCTGCTGGTGGTTATCATTAGGCAAGAGATGCTGCTTCCGAGGGCAGCGTATCTTGGCCAGACCTGAATGTGCTGGGCTCTTGTCCCCTCCGGATGTGGTTGCTCAGGGCTCATCGTCCCTGAGACACAAAGATCCTCTTCACATCCTTCTCTATCCCTTCCATTGTGAAGGTCAGGCGTCGAGGCACGCTGCCCCCATGCCTGCTTCACGACTAAATGCTTCTCCTGTGACTGGCTGGTCCCGTTGCCAGTTCAGCTGCTGCATCAGGGGGAAACGACAGGCTTCAGTTCACCTCCCTCACATGAAAGTTACCTTTGCCATCGGGCTGTGATCCCTTGTGATGTTTGTCGATACATGCTGGAGAATGTCAATTCTAAAATGTAGCAGGTGTGTGTTTGATCCTCCACAGAAGGAAGAAAATTATATGAGATAACAGCAGCACTTTTCGAAAAAAAGGTTGGTTAAGTGCTTCACTGACATAAAAACTGAAAAAACATGCAAATGCTAATTTAATCAAGTTAATGCAAGAGGTGATGGAAAAACAAAGAAATAAAACAAGTGCGTAATAGCGTCCAATATAATTACATAAACAACAAATACATCAATAACATAAGCATCTTTTATTTCATCAAAATAATTTAAATCTTGAATCGGTCATGAGGAGGCCACTTGGATGTTTAAACATGGTATAAGGTGTTTGTGAAGATTGACAGAGCTCTTTTATCGGTTCCTTGTTTACATTCACTTGTTACCCATTTTCTTTCCTGGGAGCTGATCAGTCCTCAGCCACTGAGAGGCAGCAGTGTGTAGTTTACTAATTAACTTTCCCTCTGCCTTCTAACTTGGTCTAAGTTACTGACCTCATGGGTCAAGATGTCTTCACTGTTTCATCACAAATATATACCATACCCTTTATTTATGGTTTGAACCATTCCAGTCACCATTCAGCTTTGTAATGTATGAACTGGAACAGGTTGACATATGAGCCCATATAGAACATCTGCTGCCACCTGTCGGTCAAGATGTACAATTACCAAACCTTTTTTTACTCAAATTCATGGGCATGACACATATGCAATGCACTCTCTAGTGTGTATGTACAAGCATGTCTACATATAGTTATGAGGGCCACTTTTGGTTCAATACAATCATTGTGAGGACATTTTGGCTGGTCTTCACAAATTGTGAAGACTGTTTAAGGGTTAAGACTTGGTTTTAGGGTTTTGGTAATGATTAGGGTTAGGCGTTTAGTTGTGATGGTTAAGGTCAGGTTAGGATTGAAGGTCAAGGGAATGCATTATATCAATTTTATATACAGTATATGATGTTGAATATAAGTCTGATACTGTTTGATTGCTTTTATTCTAATTTCCCAAACAAAACCAACTAAAAACTATGAAGAAAAGTGACGAAGAAAACATACAACTAATACACAATAACCTTCCAGTCAACAAACAGGATCAGCAGAGAAACCAGCTCTCAGACCCACAGTTTAAAAAGTATAAATGTTTCTCATCAAGCCATAAAACCGCTTCATTGCTCCCTTAGAGAAGAAGGAATAGAGGCGTTGTTCATCTGGAGGTAACCAAGGAAATGCTGCCACCTATTGGCAAGGTTGTACAATTGCCAAAACTGGTTAGTGTACAGAGTAAACGTTTTAATTTGAGATATTTAAAGTTCAAATTCAACAACCTTTATTTAAACATACCTAATAGTAAAAAGTAGAGGATCATTTGAGGCCCCTGCTCTGAACTCTCAGGAAGACGAGAGGGTCGTCCTCTAACCACAAGGTCGGTGGTACGATCCCTGGCTCCTCCAGTCTGCATTCCCGAATTGTCCCTGGCAAGATGCTCAACCGCAAATTGCCCCGGGCGTGTATGAATGGTGTGTGATAGCAAAACCTCTGCATCACTGGATGAAGGTGCTTCGAGTGGTTCACAAAGAACTAAATTAACACTGTCTGTTTGTCTTCACTCAATAATAAGGCCACAGAACTGTGTTGAAATGAAAAGCTGTTGTTTTTTTCAAACCCACGAAATCTTTTATTGATTTTAACAAGTAAACACATTTTCAAAACTTGCCCAGTGGTGAAGCAGGTACAGTAAAGGTCACAGGGAATACATATTAACAAAGCCCCTCTTTATTTATGTAAGACAGTTTTCAATGTGACGGTCGTGGTTGCAGGTCAGTTGCATGAATGAGTAAGATTTCCTTGTTTTGGTTTCATGCTTTGTTTTTGCCCCAGACAGGTTTTCTGCACTGATGGTGTTGTTGGGGTTGAGTCGGGGGCAGCGGCCTGTGGCTCTGATGAGACTTATTTCCTGGTGAGGAGAAGGTCAGATCCCTGGGCAGAAGCCGAGACCTCACGCCCCTCGAGTAGGTCAGTGTTTCTGATTTGGCACGTGGGCCCATGATGACGGGAGTGCACGTCTTGGGGATGATGGTGGTCATGGTCCGAGTCAGGACCCTCCCTCTCCTGGCGGCCAGTGAAGGAGCTGCAGCTGGAGGCTTCTGCTTCCTGTCTGGCCCTTTGCTCTCCTGCTGTTCTCTGGGATCGGCCTGCTGCACAGTGTGGGGCTGCCAGCTCTGCAGCTTGCACTCCATGTCTTTCAGAGCCTTATCAGTGTAGGCCCGCATTTCCTGACACACCTGAGAAATCTGCTGCTCATACTCATCCCTCCAGGCTTTTTTACTGGCCTCAAGCTTCTGCTCAAACAATGCACACAGCTCCTGCTCCTTTAGATTCATCTCTGTGTGTCTATTCTCTTCACTGTTGACATCAACACCCTCAGGTTCACTGCCTATCTGTGCTGCCTCCATCTCTTTATCTTTGACTCTTTGCACCAGCTCCAGGATGCTGCTCTTTGGAGCCCTCGTGCCCCCTTGTGATCTGATCTGCCCACGTACCTGCTGGATTACGGACTGCAGCTTAACCTGCATCTCCCTCTCTGGAGCAGCGTTGTCCTCTGAAGAACATCCATTATCCGGACCACCTGAAGAAATGTGCTCCTCTCCTGCAGCATCGTCTGTGGCCTGCTGTTGCTCCTTCTGTTGCTCCTGCCGTTGCACCTGCTGATGCTCCGGTTGTTCACCGTTCACCAGTATCTGCGGATTCATGTCGGAGGAAGATTTACTCATGTTTGTTTCTCGTCTTCACAGCTCTACCTTGAGCCGAGCCACTACAACAGTGTGAGGAGTGCTGGCGTAGGGAAGCTCCTAATTGACTGAGATGTCTGTCCTTAGAGAGACTGGACACCAGGGGAGTTATGGCTTGCAATGTAATGTAAAGCAGTGTGATGCATAAGGAAATGTTTGAAAACAATGTTGTACAACAGCACTGCAAGTTGTGAGAGCAATGAAATCCTGGAATGGCTCTGTCCAGCGGCACTTAAAATACAGCAAACTACTACTGAGATATCAGAATCAGAATCAGAATAAGAAAGTATTTATTGTCAAGTAGGTTTACACCCTCAAGGAATTTGCTCTGGTTATTGGTGCATACAATGAACATAGAAACATAAAAACACAATAAATACAACACACATAAGAAAAGCAATGAAAAAAGAAACAATATATATTTACTCACTATTAACTTCTTATTTACTCACCTTTTCTAATATTTATACAAAGTAACATTTATTTAAACATAAACATATCTAAATAAAAATATATAAAAGATAAAAGAGATAAAACCTATTGAATTATCCAATGGCCTTGGTTTTGCAATCATCGGTATTTATTTAATCCACGATGTTATGTTCCTCTGCCTGCATGTGTGTCGCTGCAGCCCGTGACAACAGCTGGTTACAAACATGAAAAACAAAGCTCTTCAGGGACGGCCGCAGTGGGAGCACTGAGGGGGGGGGGCTCCAAAGTCTCATTAGTTAGTGAGCTGTTAGTGAAATGCAGCGCTGTAACACCCGACCAATAAACCTGCAATGCTTGCATACGGACAACAGATGAAAACAATCTGCTCACCTGCTGACAAAATAATGACCTCAGATAAAAAATAATGAAGATGTTTTCATAAAGGGGTTGGTCCCTTTCTGTGTCTGTTATACAGGGTTGTGTTACTGCAGGAGTTCACAGTGGTGATCTGTGGTTTGTGGTCCACACACAGACACAAATAATGTGTGTAGTCTAATCTCAGATAGCTCCAAGGTCGTTCCGGTTGTCTGGCACCATAAATTTAAAAGGTTTAGTGCAGAGATAATGAAGGAATGTTATGTCCTTGTTCAAATCCTCTCTTATCTCTTATCTGGTGGTTTTTGAGTTTTGGGGTTTACAAATTCACAGAGTCCCAAAAGGGGATATTCTTTTTATTTGTGTGCACAAGATAAAAAAAAATCACGTTTATGTCGAAAGTGTTCTATTGTCTGGTGCTGAGACTGAGGAAGAAAGATGTTTACTGCTTTAATTATGACTTATTAGTATTTTAATGTAAGCCGCTTTTCACTCCGATGACTATTTGCTACATTTCTCAGTTACAGAATCTAAAAAATCGTTTCAGTTTTCATGTTTCATCATAAGGAACTAAATTAAATGTGGATACTCTGATTGTAAATACAGGAAAATGAGTCGTTACTGTACTGTATGTGGTTCTCAGGGGTTTTTACACACAAGAGAAACATATGAGATTTTCTTCTGTTCTGTTTACATAAAAACTTGTTTTTCAATCCAACTCTGCTGGCTGCACCTTGGCACCAGCTGACCTCTTTCATTCCCGACTATCATCTCTCTTATTGATCTGTTTGGTTTCTGATAATTCTCCTGTGTTTGCCGGAATGAATTAGGTTTTCGCCCCAGGAACTTGTAGGATGACTTTTGATTCCTTTTCAGGGTATCTTTTTAAAGTCTTTTCTCAGCTGGAGAAATCACAATAAGAAATACTAGCCAAACAATATGGGGAGGATCGATGGGATGGGGGCATTTCACAGCACGCAAGGGTTCACTTGACTCCACAGCAATAAGCCAATGAGAGAGCAGCATGAGTGAGCCTCCTCTCGCCACTAAACGCTAACACATGGCCCTGCTTCTGTAATTCTACACCTCCTCAGACATGTCTCCATGTCATTTTGAAGAAAAATGTTTACCTTTATTCCTAAATAATAAAACAAAGATGTATAATGCACAAAACAGAAGCCATTAAAAGAAAATCATCCATTCCAGCATTTTTATATTTTTTTATTTGCAAAATAAGAGCTACCACACATCTCTTGACGGATATATTGCCTGATGGGACATTCATCAAGCATCATATTCTGTAACAACAGACTGACAGTGAAATAAGTGATACTGAGACCTGTTGCGTGTCACCATGTTTTCCCGAGTAGTCATTGTGTAACAGTAAAAGTGCACCAAGCCTGAGTACTCTTCCCTCCCTCCTCTTCATCTTCCTCCTCCAATCCCTCCTCCTCACCGGCGGCCGTCGATTTAAAAACTTCCCTCAAAGCTTTGGAAGTCATTGTGGATTTCATTCTGTCAATCAGGTCAGGTCACCAGGAGCAACATGGTGAGTTTCCACAATCTAATTACTTTGACTTGATTCTTGTTATTATCTTTAGTATATCATTATTACCCTTTATTCATCTGTTGGACTTTGTACAAAGAAATCAGAATATTTGACAGTTTATTTATTACTTTTCCTTGTATTATAATAATGATATGATATGCTTTCTTGTAGACAACATACACAGACAAAGGAGAAAAGGTGAGTAATATAATCATTGTTAAACTACAGAATTCCAAGAGGTTATAGAGTATATTGACATCAAGTGCGAAATTGCAGCATTAAAACTACGATTTTAAGGCTACTAATTTAGCATTTTTAGCAATATAGGTTGAAAAATAGATCTTCCATCAGTGACCTATTTATGTAACCGTTATGTCTTCATGTCTCCAGCATGAGAAGGGAAGGCTCCTCTGCTTCGATCACCTTACATTCTGGGTTGGAAATGCAAAACAAGTAAGTTAACTACCTCCTGCTCGTCATCCACTTTTTGGAGCACATCATTTTCCCCCTGCCCTACTTCTCCTGCAGAAGAAGGGGTCGACTATACATTGAGCAAGGCTATTGGTTCTCCAGAGGGGTGGAGGGGACCCAGCATCTATAATACTAAACCTAACCGCTTCTATCTTATTATTGCATAAACTGAGTTAAGGCTCAGTAGTCGCCAGCAGGTGGCGCTATCAGACAGTTTAAAGCCAGCCACTTTCGATCAAGCTTAGTTTGATGTACAATTGGAAATAAAACATCCCAATGAGTTTTTTTCTGCTGAGTAACAATGATTGTCTTCAACAGGCTGCATCGTTTTACTGCAACAAGCTGGGATTTGAGCCTTTGGCTTACCAGGGTTTGGAGACAGGCAGCCGCGAGGTGGTGTCCCATGCAGTGAAACAAGGCAAGGTAAAAAAAAGAAAACACACCAGACAGAGGATGCACCAGGAGCAGGGAAGATTTCCTTCAGTGCAACAACAAGAACAACATTAATCACGGCACTGTGGAAGTAGAACGGGAGTTTGAACGTCACTGGTTATTGTCAATGTACAGATATACAAATATATGGTCTATAAATGTAACTCTACGGAGAAAATCTTAAATAATCGTGCAGGTTACTTTTGCTTTTATTGTGTTAATGTCGTCACTTTGTGTTCCGACAGATCATTTATGTGTTCTCATCTGCACTGAATCCTGACAACAAAGGTATGACTTCACTGATGCTGCAGTGGGTTCACTATGTGGTCAAAGCTGAAATATGTTTTTGTATTTTTGCAAACGTGTCACAAAACCAAACAAATTCAAAACTTCAAAAGAAAAAGGAAAATATTTCATAATATTAAAACATTTACTGCTTTATAATGAATCATTTCTACTTGTGGTCAGATAGAAATTAATTTAGCAGCGATTAGGAAAAACATTTCTTAGATGTCATATTTTACATGACTATAAAATGTTAGAGTTACAAAAAGAGCAGATGCAATTATAAAAATCACTGTTCATGTACATTGAGAATCTGAACAACATACTGTAAGAAATGTATCCCTCACAATTAATGTTAATACTTTCTGTTAATCTACAAATGTGTGTTCACCGATAGTTTAATAATTTTGGATAAAAGGGATTATAAATCAAACAGGCACTTGTCTCTCATACATTTTATGATACCTTGCATCGCCTGCTACCAGAAAACACATTCAATTTAACCTAATAAAAAAGATCTGAATAAAAATGCCATATGCTGATATTTTCCATCTTAGTTTATATGCACAAAATATGAATTACCTTGGAATGTTACATAATTAAATTCCTGCTGCTCTTAAAAAGCTATAATAGCAACCAAAGAAGAAACCACCGTTATTTATAATATGAACATATTTGCATAGCATATATTATCATAGGATAATTATTATTGTTATTACCTGCACACACAAATGGATTAGATTAGTCACATGTTGGGACTTTAGGGGCTCCGTAATACTCAATTTTACTTCAAGCTATAGATTTTGCATTAACTTGCAAATGACTTCAGATTTTTTTCCCCCTCAGAGATGGGAGATCATTTGGTCAAGCATGGGGATGGAGTGAAGGATGTTGCATTTACAGTGGAGGACTGTGACCTCCTTGTGCAGGTGACACTTCACTGCTACATATAAATGATTGCTGTTCGTTTTGCTCTCAACGCACTAAGAGTCTCTCTATTCTCAGAAAGCCCGTGAGCGAGGTGCACTTATTGTAAAGGAGGCTCACACTGTGGAGGACAAATATGGGAAAGTCCGACTGGCTGTGCTTCAGACGGTGAGAGAAGTCACTGAGAAGGAATCCTATGAATTTACATTGAAACATCCTGAAATTAGCTGATGATAAACTGAAGCACTCGCAGGATTATAGAGCCTCTTGTGTTTGCTGCAGTATGGTGACACCACACACACGTTTGTGGAGAGGACCGGATACACTGGGCTGTTCCTGCCAGGATTCCTCCCCCCTCTGTTCAAGGACCCTTCGTTAGCCAAACTGTGAGTTAATGTGTTTCTGCACAGATTTATAACATATATGTGTCTGTCTGAATCCCAACTAATCAATGTTGTCTGTTTGTGCGGTTTCACTTTTGTCTGCCCATTCAGTCCCAGTGGAAAACTAAACTTCATCGATCACGTTGTGGGAAACCAGCCAGACAACGAGATGGTTCCAGTGGTGGAATGGTAATGGACTTAAAGAGGAGAAACATCCAACACGGAAAGAAGCATGTGAAGTTGATAGATAGCAGAGTCAACAACCATCTGACTCTTACATAACTCTTAGGCAGCCTCAGCATGACTCATGAGTTTTCTTTAAGAAGGTCCCCACTGGTATTTCCACATCTGGATCTTGTTTCTATGCGGAATAAGTAGGTGGGAAAAGGCAGTTCTCAAAATGAGCAAGATCATTGGTTGATCCTTCAGACGGGGGGTGTAACACATACCAGAGGTTTTTGGCTCAAGTCTGAATATATCACTTATTCATATTTATCAGGCTGCAGTTCTCTAAATCCAAAACAAAGCAGAAACACTGAATTTAAAAGGATTTAAAATAAGGTGCATGTGTTTTAATTGTTCACGTGTTGATCTGGTTCCTGATCTTACAGGTACCAGAGGAACCTTCTCTTTCACCGCTTCTGGTCAGTGGATGACAAACAGCTTCAGACAGAGTTCAGTGCGCTGCGATCCATCGTAGTGGCAAACTATGAGGAGACTGTGAAGATGCCCATCAACGAGCCAGCTATCGGGAAGAGAAAATCTCAGATTCAGGCATGTTAATTTACTAGTCCACAAATATGTGGACTACACACAATTTTACTCCTTTGATAACAGTTGAATAGCAGGTGTCCTTTCCATATGTTTTCACTTATAGGAGTATGTGGAGTACTATGGAGGTCCAGGAGTGCAGCATATAGCCATGAACACATCAGATATCATCCCTGCAGTAAGTCTGGGAAATACTGTGTTTGCTTTTGCATGTGGATGCATCCCTGCAGCGGCGAAACACAACGCCCTGATGGATTCCTTCTCTGCAGATCCGTAACCTGAAGGAGCGTGGGATGGAGTTCATGTCGGTGCCGGACACCTACTATGAGCAGCTGAGGGGGAATCTGAAACACTCAAAGCTCCAGATCACAGAGGACCTGGATGTCCTGCAGGTCAGGGTCTCCGCCATATTCTTTTCAAAAACATGGAGGACGGATGTTTTTATGCTTTGTCAAAACTTAACTGTGTTTTAGAAAACGTAAAATGAGCTAATTTATTCTCCTGTCACAGTGAATTTTTGGGTAAAATGTGAATAGATCACTTTAGTTGGTACACAACTGTGTCAACACTTCATTTACAGGAGCTGAAGATCTTGGTGGACTTCGACGAGAACGGTTATTTACTTCAAATCTTCACCAAGCCAGTTCAGGATCGCCCCACTGTGTTCTTGGAGGTCATTCAGAGACACAACCATCAGGTGAGGGCGCCGCTGGGAAGATGAACACAGGGAGATACATTTTTAAAACACCTTCTCTGTGTGTTCAGTGTACTGTTCTCAGTGCATAACAATATACTCTATTTGCTGACAGGGCTTCGGAGCAGGAAACTTCAAATCTCTTTTTGAAGCTATTGAAGCCGAACAGCAAGCCAGAGGAAACCTGACGATCCTGACACCGAATGGAGTTACAAAGAACATGTGAACACCGTGTTAGTCTCAATAGCTATGTATTAAATATGAAAATACACTTTCTGTGGAGGGTCCTTGTTACCAGATATTATTGTGACCTGCTTGTTTTATTATTCAAATCTTTATTTTATGTTACCTCGTCAACACTAAACATTCATAAAGAAATGCTTTCTTCTTATAAAATATTAACACCACCAACATTTTTGATACAAGCTTGACTCAAGCAAATGACAGTTGAAGCTCTCAGGACCGAAAACATTTAACAATACATTCATGTTATCATTAGGACAACAAGGTAAACAGACATTTCATGTAACAGAGGCAATGTGTGAACAATTGTGTTCATGAGATTAATAAACAAATACAACCAAATGTAGAGTTTTATAATGAAAAAATTTAAAATTATTATTAACCAAGCTGCAGTGCTTTATTAAATTATCGACTGTACTGTCTGAATAGTAATAAAATGGCTTTTTTGACACATATCCCGTGTCTGTGTTTATATTGTGCAGTACCTCAGGCAACTTTGGCTCATGACATAACAAGGACACTTCATTGGAGATCAGTTCAAGGAGCCGCGGCAGCTTTCTGCTCCACACAAGCAAGGAATCTTTGTCTCCTCGATAGGAAATTTGTAGTCGTATGTTAACTCCTCGTCGATGCTTATCGGCTGCCGGGAATATATCACGATCTTCTTCTGAGCCTCCACAGTGATAATCTTAGCGTAGCAGTTAGGCTGCAGGACAAAAGAAATAATAATAATGAGTGCAAACGTTTTGATGAGAATGTCAGGAGCGGTTCCAGGGGTGGGGTCAGGGGGGCACTGGCCCCAGCTGAAATCTGAGTGGCCCCTGGAGTGCCCCTATCCTGTCAGTTGTCTAAACAATAACTAACACCAATACGATTCTGTTAAGAATGATTCTTTTTTAACTTTTTTGAAGAACACGATGTGCTGTACAAGGAACAATTTTCAAAATATGTTCAATGATATGTGGTTTTGCTCAAAGTTATAGAGCTAACAGGAAACCAGGAATATCTTAAATGTGCATCTTAATGAATCAGGAGTTGTGCATAGATGTTGTTCATATAACTGTGGCTGCTTTATAGCCCCTGATTAAAAAAATCCTAGATCTGCCACTGAAGAATGTGAAGTAACTTTGCATTAAGAACGACATTAAACAAATCTCTCAACTCACTCACATTGCAGCTGTGGTTGAGGAACCTGGCTAGGTTCCCGTATTTAGTGGCATCAATGATGGTGTCTTCATCAACCCGGAACAAGTAGCTGTTACCGATGCCCTGCTCCTCATACCTCTGCTCCCTCGTGTCAGCAGTGACCTGAGGCGGGGAAAAAAACAATAAGTCTATTCCTAACAGTGTTGTTTATCACTCGACTCACACTCCTGGAAACTACCCAGAACATCCAGGGGTCCCAGTGGAGCAGTGGGTCCATTCACAGAAAGCAATCAGGAGGACGGGGGTTTGTTAAGCAGCTTGTTAGGGGGGAAACACTTGTTTCTGAGCCTTGTCATTAGTTTCCAACTTTCCATTTGTCTCACCTGTCTGATGATTTGTCCCACATACTCAATGACCATCTCATCTGCTGCTATAGGCTCCATCGCAAACAGGCCCCACTCATGAATGTGACTCCGACTGAAACGAATCCGCTTTTTTCTAAACTGATAAAAGAAATTACAAAGGAAATCATGTTAAAATGAGACAAATACCATTTGTTAACACAGGCTCCAACTGCAAATACAAACACCGAAGTTAGCTTGTCTCAGATGATCAGTCAAATCAGTGTCTAATTTAGACTGCAGTATAGTGGGTACATATGGACGGAGATGACAGCGAAACAAAAAGATCCCATTCATAACTAGTGTTCACTATACATCTGTAAATACAGCTGCATGCTAAGATACCAATACCAGCACATCTACAAACAAACAAACTAACTAAGTATCTATAGAGGTCTAATCCGTTTTATATTTAACGTAGCACTACCTTTGCTACCTTTACCTTTACAATTTAGAAAAAGACAGTGTGTGGTTCAGGAAAGCAACAAGTGGAAACTCATTCATATCAAATGCTTTGGACTTAAAGGGTTTGAGTAAGCTTACTCTTAAATGGAAAGCAGACCTTTTATATTGGCTGTATTTATCTGTACTAATAGTATTTATTATTAACAATTTACATTATACAATGTTCTTAGAGCAACACAGATATATCTGTAATAGGTCAATAGCGATCAATAGGATATCTGATAGTGGTATCTTTTTTTACCTTCAGCTGGTTGAGCTTGAGCAGATCACTCTCAAAGCTGAAATAGGACATCAGGCGACGCTGTTCAGACCTGAAGTCAGATCCAGCACGCAGCAGTGAGTTGGATGGCTGGGCTGGAATAGATGTTCCCTGCAGACATACATATGAGGACATTTATCACTGAATGGGTTCAACTGAGCTCTGAGATCTCCACAGTTCCCCCTGTTTACTACCTGAGTACTTGTGGATGGAAGCTCCGCGTCTAGCTTTGTGTTTTCCAGATATTTCAATTTGTCCTTCCTGCTGATTTTGTAGAAACCTTCACTGCGAGCAGAGCCGGTCCGGTGCTTTGGCCACGGTTTCTGTTCCTCACTTTGCTCTGTGGGGACTTTAGTCAGTGAGCAGCAGTCAAGAAGATCAAACATGTCATAAGATAAACAGAAACAAAGTATCAATCACATTCAGCTACTGGTTCATCAGAAATGATAACTACCTTCACCAAGGAGCTTTAGTTTTAACCCCAGTGTCTTTGTATGTTTGTCAGCAGGATTAAGCAAAAACTACTTGACTGATTCATGGAAATCTGGAATATGAGCCAAATAAGAGCCTGTTTAATTTAGGAACAGATAAAAGCAAAGGGGAGGATCCCAGATTTATTTCCCCCTCAAATATTCAAATTAAAACATAAATACATCAGTCATTTGTGTATGGCCCAGCACAGCTTATAAAGATAATCACACCCCCTGTGCAGACATTATCAATGACTTGAACCACTGACCTATGAAATTTGACCTTAAATAAAAAGGATATGAGGGTGAGGTATCCAGAGTGTGTCACTGAGCCACCCAAAACCATTATCTTGCTCCTGCAGCCTCTCAAATGTCGACTGCAGCAGCCTCGCATCTTCTTGATCCAGACCCTCTTTCCAAATACTATGAAGGATTCTCCACTCCTCACCCAGTGAGCGCCCCCTGTGAGGACGACTGTGGTACGAGAGTGGACCAGCAAGTTTTTTAACTTGCTGGCGATGATGAGTTCTCAATCTTCTCTTTAGTCTCCGCCATTGTTTTCGCCTAAATACAGAATTCTCCTCACCCATGAGGCCGAGCATATTCTCCAGTCCCTGCAAAGGCTTCGTTCTCACACGCGAACTGGTCCATGCACCCCTCCCATCAGACGAAGATTCAGAGAGACTGCATGGAGAGATCACTGTGATGGGAGAACCTCCAAGATAGTTGTCACCCAACTGGGGTAGTGAGGTGGCCACCAATTGTGATTTCCTCCTGTGGACTACTGCTCTTCGGGGTAGGACAATGTCTCTTCCAGGAGTCTTTGGAGCGATTATATATGGATTGTTGGACAAAGCTGGAATTAGTGGAGAGCTTTTAAGAGGTGAGCACATCACAGTGCTACCTTCTGATAAGTGTGTCTCTCTGCCAGGTGTTGCTGGAGTTCTTACAGAGCTGTACTGTGTACATCCACTTCTCTCCTCTCTCCCAGGAGTTTTCGGTATCTCCTGGTATAAATGATATGAGGCCACCCGGAGGTCAGGGGGCGCTAGACTGAGCTCGCTGCTCACTTGGCTGCGGAACAAGAATTCACTGGCTTCATTTGACTCCTCACTTTCCAGTTCAGCCACTGTTCGCTTGCCTGGTGTTTGTGGTCGTTCAACCTCCTCCACAGCCGGAGATGTTGGTTTGCTTTTGATCAGGATGTCAGGGTCACTCTCCACCAATAAGCCACTGGGAGTGAGAGGCCTGAGATTTTCTATGGTTTCCAGAGACTCCAGCGACCATCCAGGGCTCTCCATATCCGAGTCAAGGTAAGGCTCAGTTGCTACACAGATAAATAACAAGGAAGACTTTAATAACTATACATCCCTTTTTTATAGGTATATACTAATTGATAACATCAATTTGATAATCTTTGACTGACATGAAACAGTTAAGGTCTTACAGTTACATCAATATTTATATGTATAATATATATATATATATAATATATATATATATATATAATATAATTTTAATCAATACCAATATAACAACAGTCTATTATTATTAAACTGTTCATAAAGATGAGTTTAAATCCACAACCTTCACTCAAATTAGTCTTAAAAAATAAAATGAATACCAAAGTGATATTTATCATGATAATTATTGATATTGACTCATGAAAAGGTTTATTTTGACAAAAATTTTGGTTTTATCACCCATCACTGAGTAAACTGATTCACTCTAAATCGTGTAAGACATATAACCTGGAAGTCCAAGAGGTGATGGGGGCTGTAGGACATGGGATGCTCTGGTTTGGAGCTCCATCAGAGCATCAAAGTCTTGTGTGTCTTGTGGACAGTCTGTGCACTGGTTCTCCTCTCTATCCCCCGTTTGGAACGGATCTGACCAGTCCTGCAGGTACAGATCAAGCTGAGCACCAGGGGTTAGCGGGGCCCCAGAGTTAAGGGAAGGATCGAGCTCCATTGACTCTTCATCTGACGATATAACTATACAACCGTAACTCCTGTCGTCCTCTTCCTCCTCCTCCATGGCGTCTTCATCTTCAGGACTGCGGTAAGAAGAGGACGAGTCCTCAGAGCTGCCTGGGGAGAACGAGTCAGAGGTGTAGAAGTCTGACGACTCGTACTCGCTTTCCCCGGAGTAGCTGCTGTCTGAGAACAGCTCTGTTATAGAAAACAGAAACAAAAATATGCATTCATAGGCTTGTGACTCTTTATCAACTTTTAAGTGTTGTGGCTATATGACCTTGTAACATACCGCCATCCAAGCTCTGCAATCCATCACTCAGGGAGATGACGGCTAATTCATCTTCTGAGGAGTGGTGTGCCACTTCGAATTCTTCCTCATTAGGATTACTCTCTTCATCATTGTCATGTTCTCTGTCACACTAAATACAACACATGATATAACTATATTATGCAGCCTTTAGAATATCGTTATAAATGCTGCTGAACTTCTTTTTTATAATTTTTTTTCATGAAAAATGCCTATTTACCATGTTCTGAGAGGCGCTGTCTTCAGGCACAATAGCCTCCATCTTGTCTGGCATCATTTCTTCTGCTTCTTTCCCTTCTTCATCATCGCTGTCTAGCTCGTGTGGCCTTGCATGTCTGCGTTTAGGCTTCTCCGATGCAGCTTTCATTGTGTCATCCCCCTGTTTTAGATCTTAAGTGGAAAGAGGGCAACACAGCTGATAAAGCTAGAGTCTAGAAAAGACAGATGAAGAAGTGAATATATGGTAAATGAGCATTAGATGGATAGAAAAACACCGACCAGAAATTTCCTGTGCAGAGGACAACAAAGTGTCTGTCTCTTTTGGTGTGGCAAGATCACCATCTCTTTTCCTTTTAACCTGCATAAGAATGTTATTTTACATTACATTGAGTTATTTATCAGTCAGAGGATGAATGCTGGCGTGGTTCAAAGTACAGTGAGCAGATTACTTTACCTTGAAGGACGGTAGCGGAGGTTTTTTGCCCTTGCCCCTTATATGACTGAGGGGATTTATTTGTTTGTTTGTCTCATCCACACTTTCCGGACCATTTTTCAAAGGAGAAACTTGTATCTTATGAATAAAACAACAGAAAATTGAATATATTGCCATAAGAGCTGCAAAAGGATAACATATTTATTATGGTGATTTAACTTACCTTTGTTTTTTTCTCTTGAGATTCCCACCACTCCTCAAATGCCTTGAAAGACACCCCTTCAATCATTTTACGTGTAATGTCCTTCTTAATGATTGACTTTAGTTCATCCATGAGGACTTCTAAAACTTTATCTACTGTGAGTTTATGAGGGTCTTCCTGCACAAGCAGGTAGTCTGGTGGTGGTACAAAAGGGTTAAACCTCGGGAATGGAGGAGCAGGCCAGGGCGGTTGAAGAAAGCCACGGCTCGGAGGATTCCTCCCATCCAAATGGCTTGTCGGCGGCATGGATAAAGGGTGCATGTGCACAGGAGGGGGAACAGAAGGTGGCGCCATCAAAGGTGGAGGGGGTCCCAAAAACGTTGTTCGGGGAGGAATAGAAGGAGGAGGTCGTATAAGAGGAGGAGGAATGGAGATACCAACATGGCTAGGAGGGGGGATCCAGCCTGGTGGTGGGATGGGGATGGTGCCATTTGGCAGGCGAGGTGGGGGAAAGGGAGGAACGGGGAAAGGGAAAGAAGGTGGACGGCGGCATCCAGCTGTAATTGCAGGGGGGGGGCTGAGGAAGAAAGTCTTTTGTTGGTGTCAGAGCTCCAGACGGTCTGTTGGCTGAGTGTTCTGCATTCACTGCATGATGATCCTGAGTATGATGAGAATAAAAGCTGGTTCAGACCATGATCTGATGGGATCACACAACCCGGGACCATGCTGAGCAACCAATTGTTAAACTTCTGAATCAGTACTGAGCTTATCTGATGTTAGATATTCATCAATCAAGACCGGGGGTGACAGGGCCGCTGCTGTCAGAGCCAGTTGAAACTCTGTTGTCTGTTTGTATGTCATCTATCAAAACTTACTTACTTACTTTTAGCTGTTACTTTGTTTGTTTTTATCCTTTTCTTTTGACATTACTTATAAATGTTATATTATATAATTTGCTCTTTGATTGTAAATTATCCATCTTATAATTCAGCCTTTTTGCCAAGATGACACACACACATACACAAACACACACACACACAGACACACACACACACACACAGACTCACAAGGCAAACACTACCAGCCACTGGGTTGCCACTGATAATAACTACAACTAGAACTACTTCTTTCATTTTCCTCGTGATGTTTATAGAGATCTTAAAGACTTACCTTCGGACATGATAATGACTGGAAACGTTTAGCATCTTTATCATTGTTAACATGTGACCTCCATTCTAAAACTGTGAACTCTGATGCAGCGGGGGACTGGGCGTTTCGTGTAAGAAACGATACAGCTTGACTGGTTTCATCATTTTCATTTTCACTGAGAGACGCTTGACTCTCAGGCAGCCGATCCCCGGAGTCCTCGGAGAAAGGGGACCTATGAGCAGAGCAAGGTGATTCTGGGCTGTCCTGAGAGTGCACGTCAGCCTCAGAAGTCTGTCTGTCAAAGTATGAGGGGGCAGTGCTCTGGCTGTTGATCAGTAAATTCTCAATGCGGGAGTCCAAACTCTCCAACTGTGGTCGGGGGATGATGGAGGAGCCTTTTCCAGCAGATGGAGGTAATTCTGTTATGACTGCATGGTCATAAGGTGCAGGGGATGCTGCTGTCTGTTCAGCTGGGAAATTAATGTTCAGGATGCTAATAGAGTGACAGGTTGGAGGTAAAGTCTTTGAGGTAGAAGTGATCCCATCTCTGGGCTCTTGACGGAGGGAGGTGAGGTTAAACGAAGGTTGTGTATTATTGTGGGTGGAGGATTGAGCACTGTGAGCCCACAGTTCAAGCTGCTGGCTTCTTGATTGTAGTTGAGAAGAAAGGGCGTGTGGTGGCTGTGGTTGGCAATGATTCAAATCCAGGTTGACTTTATAGACGTTGCTGGATCTGCGGCGATACCTCCCAGGTTTGAGACGGCAGAGCTCTCGTCGTAATGGTCTGTGAACACTAAAGCTGGAGGAGGGCTCCCCCTGGAGGACAGGAGTCGCCTGAAGACTGGAGTAGCAAGAGTCCTGGGAGAGAGGAGTGGCAGACAGGCAAGGGGTGAGGGGGGTTCCCTGAGAACGTGGCGTGAGCCCAAAGCTGCAAGGTGTATCCTGCCAAATACTGGAGTAGGCTGTGTCCATAGAGAGGGGTGTGGCGGTGCTGGTGGGGCTGGAAACACTCCCTTGTCTCTGTGTGGCTGCGCTGCACTGTAAAACATATATTATACAGATTAATCCAGAAAACAACTAAGAAGTATTAACCTTAAAAGACACATTTCTTGAAAAGCAGACATATAAATACTGAATAAATATTGGTTAAATGTTCAAATCTTTACAAACAGACTTGTGTTTACCAGCAAACTGTCAATCAAGTCTTGCAGAGCTTGCTCACTGTTGCCAACTGGCAGCATCCAGGGATTATAAAGGCCAGGCAAGAGGAGCTGGAGATATCGGGTTCTGTTTTCGCCTGAGAAAAGTTTACATATTACAATCAACTGAAGAACACTCTTTGCAATTTATATATGTGAAGTATTCCTGAAATGAGCTTTACCTTTAGGATCAACTTCCACATGGATGATATTTCCCATCACTGACGTCTGATGGAGGTGCTGAGCAGCATCTCTTGCAGCCTTCACTGAGTCAAAAACCACCTTTGCAATCCCTAGATGCTTATTGTTCTTGGGATTGTAAAATATTTCCACTTCTTCAATATTCCCATATTTGTTGCACATGTCGGTCAGGAAGGCCTCTTTTACATTGTCATTCAACCTGGAAAACGTCACCTCTTTGGGAGGAACGGGGCCGACGTACCACTCATCAACCTGAAACAGCACAGGCAGACAACAACCATAATTATTATTATTATTATGATTATTGTTGTTAATATTGTTAATGTAGTGAATATTATTATTGTTAATAGATAGATAGATAGATAGATAGATAGATAGATAGATAGATAGTAGATAGATAGATAGATAGATAGATAGATAGATAGATAGATAGATAGATAGATAGATAGATAGATAGATAGATAGATAGATAGATAGATCCAAAAGGTATCATGTGACACCGATTCACTGGCTGCACATTCAATTCAGAATCCAATTCAAAGTTCTTGTGATCAGCTATAGAGCTCTGCTCGGTCAGGCACCTGCCCATTAGAGAAGTGCTGCAGCTCTATGTCTCCAGCAGGTCTCTAAGGTCCCCTGATCAGGGTTTGATGGTGTTTCCCTGATCCATTCCAGACTAAGGACTAAAGGAGACTGTGCTTTTGCAGTTGTGGCTCCTAAACTTTGGAACTCTCTCCCTGTGGTCTTAAGATCTGTGGACACTGTGGAAACATTCAAAAAGCAGCTAATGACTTGTTTGTTTAGACTAGCCTTTGTGTAATTGTCAATTTGTTTTGATTGTGTTTTACTATGTTTCTTATTTGTAAGCATGTATATGATTATTTTACCCTGTAAAGCACTTTGTGATGTCTCTGCTCTCGAAAAGTGCTAAAAAGGTAAACTGACTTACTTACTCACACACTGTCTTAATCACTTTATTTTATATCATCTTAAGGCAATTGAAAATAAGTTGTTTTTGTCTTATTTGTATTACTTTAATTATTATTGTTATTATTGATGATGATAAAGAATGTACCTTGAATTTGGGCACTGACAGCTCGGTCTGGTGTGATCTGCTCCACAAGCGGCTGACGCGTGGGTCTCTGACAGTCTCCACAGGGAGCAGACCTAAGTCCTCCACCTGTTGAAGCAAACACAGTTCATAATCCTGATGGAACAACCTGACACATGGTGGAAAACACCAGCCCGACGCCATTGTTTAACGCAGGTGATGAAGAGGAGCTCACGGGGATGTTGAAGAGCAGTCCATCATAACGGAACACTTTGTAGAGTCCGTTGGTCAGAGCGGGGTCGATGATCAACTTGCAGCTCCTCCAGTGCTGAGGCGGGGCGTCTCTCTCAGTCCTCTGTCGGTCGCTGTCCATCACATTAGTCACAGCCTGCGGGTGAAGGGCACACAGCCATGGGCATTAGCGGAGGGAGAGGCAGTTAGCTAGCGGAGGGCAGCCGTTACTCGGAGGTGAACACGCCCCGACAGGTGATGGAGAGCATCACCTGAGACGCTGCTCTCCTCCCTGAGACACAACAACAAGGGGAAACCAGGCACATCCACGGAGTCCGCGTCGCATATGTTAAATATGACATGTTCGCGTCGTGTCGCTCACCTGGACCGAAGTTTCATCCTGTGATGGAGCGACATCGCGGAGAAGCTGCTCAGGTTTTCCGTGTCATCGCCCAGGTTGGACGTTAGATCCATCCGCCGGGCAGGCAGAGACCGAATGTAGTTCCTCGGGGCGAGGCGGAGGAGCACAACAGGTGAGTCAACAGGTGGTTGGTGGTGTGACGCTTCACTGAAGAGTTACGAGTTTATTATCACACAATAACCTAATAATCAGACTAATACAAATAAAAAATAAAGTTTGTAGGCATAAAGTAGACCTGTAACTATAGTAAAATACACTGAACTGAAATAAAATACACTTTCATGCCTTTTACGCCTTTTCTTCTCTTCTCTTCTCGTCTCGTCTCTTCTCTTCTCTTCTCTTCTCTTCTCTTTTCTTCTCTTCTCTTCTCTCATCCATAGACTCTCTATAAAGATCTCATCTCCTATAGTGTATGATATTATCAGGACAATGGGATTGCTTGCAGTCTCTCTCCTGTGAGAGGTGGAGATCTGCTGATGCTATATAAAGGTATTCAAGTGTCTTTACTATTTTTTGTTCTTGTTTACATGTCCCTGAAGAAAAGTTCCTCAAAACGTGAGAGAGGTAATAACATCCTATCCCACGCTATGCATAAAAAACGTGTTGCAGTTAGTGCTTCCCTAAAATAACCAAATATGCCTGTGCTGAATATATTAACTGGTACCCTGAGGTGCAATGCTTAATGCAAAGCAGACATTAAAAAAAATACTCTGGTCACTGGGTCAGAATGGTTTCACAAGTATCCACACAAACAATCTCCTGTGGCCAAGACTATTTTACCCAGGCTATAGCATGTGTAGAAAGTATTATTTTTGATAAGCAATATCTGTGTGTGATCACAGGAAATAACTAATGAAAGTCACACACTTGTGAGAACAAGCCAGAAGGAAATCAATGACTTTCTGTAAATGCAGTATTCTGCCAGATTAAGGGAAACTGTGGACGGCTTAGCAAGATAAGCAGCCTCGGGCACACTAGAGGCCACAAGGCTGCTTGTCATGATGCACAGTCATGCTTCTTACTGGCCATCAAGTGTAGGCTGCACTCAAACTGAATGTCCGGACACATTTCCTGTGTAGCTTCCCCTTTCTGACTTAACAGTTTAAAAAAAAATTGGTTTGAGAATAAGTTTGCAGATTTTTTGTGGTATTTCTAAACACGAAAACATGCAAATAAAAAAAAATGACACACAAATTATCTCAAATCTTGTGTTTTATTAAAACTGAAAACAGAATCCCAAAAAGCTTCTTCAGCTGCTTAAACTTAAAATACAGTATCTACAGATAATTCACTTTTTAAAGCTGTGCATGCGGAGAACCAGTAAACTGTCTATATACAGTAACAAACAAATAATTAAATAAATAAGCCACAAAAAAATGTAACAAAGAAAACATGCTTTTGTTTGCATTGATCTGATTGTAAAGAAGCCACTCGAGAACACTCTCATCAGAAGTGTTTCAGAGTGACTGCAGCTCTGTCTTTATTTAATTCTTTGTAACAAAAAAGTCTTCAAGAAACCCAATAAACAATGATTTGGTATAGTGTGATAATTTTTATACTAATCAGCTAGTAAGTTTATAACCCTTTATTACTCATTTGCATACTTCATGGAAACACAGTAGTATTGTGTTCACCATCGTGACTGTGCAAAGACTAAAACTGATGTTGCATAATAACCACATCATTGCCTTGGTTTAAATACAGCATCTGGTTAAGAGTCCAAAATCACAAACTTCGGAAATTTGTTGATAAAAACCCTAAATAAGGATTTTATATATTCTTATATATTTACAACTCATGTTAAGAGGGATTTTACTATTTTTATAATATTCAGGGATATGAACTACTGCATAAATCACCATTCAAGTCTAAAAGTTCACATTCCTTCATTTGAGTTTTGGCATCAATGAAGACAAAAAGAAAAGAAAATGTTCAAACCCAAGTAAAACAATTCAACAATGTGCCACAGGACAGAAATAACAAACCCTATATTCCACACCTTAAACCTTAACAATGTGTGAACATGCTCAAGTCTGTAAACTATGCAAAGTACAAAACACACATATTTATAACCAACATTTGCAAAAAGCAATTTGAAGTAATTTGGAACTTCAAAAGAGACTGTAAAAGAAAAAAAGTCCTAAAGAAACAAAACCATCGGCATAAAATGCTGCCTTTAATATTAACTGTTTCTTAAGTTTAACTATTTCTTTAAAAATATGTTCACTGCAATAACACACATTGCAAGGAATTTCCCTGACCAGCATTTTTTAAGCAATGTCCCTGTTGTCTCATATTGCACATAAAAACTGGTAGGTGTTAACATTAAAGCACAATTTTGGTATTTTTCAATCTGTGTCCTATGTTTATAAATGCAGGGGGTTAAACAAATGGTACTTTGTGGTACTAAAAACTAAAGACCTAGAGATTAAAGACCTAAACCATGTCTTTGTTCAGATCTTAATTTGCCTATGCATACAGATCTTCAAAAAGATAATTATATAAATGGTAAAATTTCAATTGTTCAGCAGACTAAAAAAAAACCTCTCATGGGAAAATCAGCAAACCTTGACACGACCGATAACTAGGGGGAAATAAAAGGTACTTAAGAGCAACCATTAAATTCAGTGAGGATGAACATGTTTATATCAACCAAACCAAAGGACTAATAAATGCTAATAAAACAAATAAAACCAAGAGCTATAACTTTGGTTTTGAAGCCAGCAGACAGAGTTTCTAATGTAACCGAATATCCATCATTATTAGACTGCTTATCATTTAAGAATCGTTGGGTGGGAGGTGGGGTACCTGGACAGCCTATCACAGCACAGATAAGGAAGAGAACCATTCACACTCGTATTCACGCCTACTGGCAATTAGGGACTTGCCAACTAATTTAGCCAGCATGTCTTTGGACTGTGAAAGATAACCAGTGTACCCAGATAAACTCAGGCAATAATGGGGCATAAGAGCATGCATATACATATAAGACCCTGGTAAAGGCTTTTCAACGGAATTAATTCACATAAACGCTGAAAATAATTTGTGGCCTGACAAAGAAGTGCACTTTTACTTTACTGTCATTGTTTGTCTGTGACCATGCATTATCCAAAAGGGCATTGACCTGAAATGCTGGACAGATAAGGCTTGCAATTTCAGAAAAAAAAAGCAGCTGAGCAAAGTTCATCCAAAGCTATAAGAGGAGATTTCACAATAAAAGT
Organism: Pseudopleuronectes americanus; assembly: GCA_038501795.1. Taxonomy (NCBI): domain Eukaryota; kingdom Metazoa; phylum Chordata; class Actinopteri; order Pleuronectiformes; family Pleuronectidae; genus Pseudopleuronectes; species Pseudopleuronectes americanus. The sequence goes on along the minus strand of CM076718.1, from coordinate 16,841,491 downwards.
ACTGCTGAATATTGCTGTGTGCTGACTGGCTGTGATCAAGGGAAATTAGCAACGGCCTTCAGCTCTTCATTGTCCGGCCGGTGGTCCAGCTGGTCCTGGAGCCGAATGACCTGCTCCAGCTCTCGGATCTGTCGGTCCGTCTTGTGACTAACGAGCGTGCGGTAAAAGTGGACGGCGAACACAATGAAGACAATACCAAACGGTACCATGATGCACGTGGAGGCGATGGCTGCAGCCTGGCCAGAACTTATTGTGCCGTTTACTTCTGATTTGCTTCTGAGAGGTAAGAACTTCACCCAGCACAGGAGCATCACCTCCGTAAGGAAGAGGAGGGTGCCGATGACTGTGGAGAAAGCCCAGGCCAGTTCTATGTGGTGGTGCATCCGCTCGTGGGGAGACTCGTGGACAGAGTTGAGGTTGTGAACGTTGCTGACAGCCTCCAGGTTAGGGAGGATGCAAGTGCTAATCATGAGGGCAAAGAGGTGAACTGCAACCAGAACAGTGGTGCAGGCACTAAAGGCTATGAGCAGCCCGGGAGGATACTCATGCTCCGGTTCCAACTGGACCTCCACCATAGCAACCTGGTAAAATAAAAACAGCGAGGTATTTACAACATTTTATAAACAGTAGGTTTTCATATAATAAACACAGTGGCAGATATCTGCACCGCTCTAACTCCACTGGAATGGTATCAGCACTGGTAGTAACTGTACCAAAACAATGTATATGCAATTAAATACAGTTATTATTAACTGTTGTGTTTTTTAGAGTTATTTATAAACTTGTCTTTCATTCAGTCCATTTCAAACTTCGACAGTTTGGAAATATAAATTGATTTAGGCTGTTGCCATTATCTTCAATGCTGAAAACAGGACTGATACACACCTATAATAACTTTATACCGCCTAATGACTGAATATACATGATACAAACCAGCTGCACGGATAAAACATTTTAATATCTTGAATTATTTAAACCAGACTGTATCAGTAACACAATAAACACGGTTGTTGTTTACGGTAAATGCACAATGAGAATAAGTAATGAGCGGTTTTTCTACAATGAGATGGGGCATATTAATCCAATGAAATGTAACCATGCAAATCTGCACAGAAGTGTTTCATTGGATCTTTAACAATATGAGACAAACTTTTATCTGACGTCCAAAACATATCAGCTAAAAACACTTTTTCCACAAACAGCATTTTACTTTTTACTACTATTATAAAGATGTGTGTGTGTGAGGGGGTAACATCCCAAGTAGAACTATTGTAACACCTTGTTGCACATTATTTACTGCTTAAAAGTGTAGCATGCCTTTTATTGTATATTAATCGAATTGGTGTAGATGTTAATGTGATGGTTTGGATGTGTCAGCACGGTGCTGCTTTGCGGTCTATTTGTTGTGGCGGAAGGTGACCCTACGGGACTAAGTTGGGGGTGATTTGGCAAACTCTCTGAAGTTTGCAGCAACTGGTCATGTCTTCAGATTGTTGCGCAGCTTTGCACCGTGAGATCTGTCTGAAAGCACGGTGAGGGAAGAGTTCACCTTTTGTAAAGTCAATATACAATCATAACATGTTATCACACAGGAGCGGTGGTTGGGCCTGAGCAGGTTAAACAAGCATCCGCGTCACATTGACTCCGAGTGTGTGTGTGTCTTTGTGTGTGCGTGTGTGTGTTGGGCCGAACTTCACTGCTGTGTAAACGGGAACAAGAGGCGGTGAACTCACCATGGCGAAGCCGGAGAGCAGAGCCGAAGTCCGGCTGGTGGCCTTCAGCTTGGCTCGGCTCAGGTAGAGTTTCCTCCAGGACAGAGCCTGTAACGAGTGCTCGTTCAAACTCATTCCGAAAGTCACCGCTTTGCCTTTGTCCAGATCAGTCTGAGCTCAGGCTGGAGGTCGCGACTCGACACGCGGGTCTAATGGTCACGCAGGAAAAGAGTTTCCACTCAGTTAACCCTCAATACAAGTAGGTTGAGAAAGTGCCTGTCAAACTATGTGGAGACTTTCCTGCAGCAGCTGACTGTCAGGAAACACAATATACCCACAATCCACCGCTCCTCCTCTCAGCGCACCTCCTTACGCCCGCAGCTCAAACCGACATTCTGCGCCTATTTTCCACTGAGACTACGTCCCCAACGTAGAGCTGGCTAATGACATCGTGTCAATAATTAAAGCTTAGTCATATTCATCCTTTGCAATATAACAAGTGTCTAATATATGTCGATGTAATGCTCACGAGGAGGCAGAACACACAACTGATCCACCTCAGATTTGTAAAATGTTTTTCTGTTCATCAAGTGTCATAAAATCTGTCTTTATGATTCATTATGAGCCATGTTCAATCCATGAATGTGGATCAAATGTGTAATAAATGTGATATTAAACCCAGCATTATGCATTATAATGTATTTCATCAAGGAACAGTCATATAATAAAAACAATATTTAAATTGTGCAAAGTCTCTTTTAAAATAAATAATGTGACATCTATCTTGATGATTATTGATATCGACTGATCCTTTTTGACAATATTGTCCCGCCCTATCCAACATTAAGCACAACTGTGTAATCTTGTTTTATTTCAACAGGAAATGGCTTAACACTGATGCTCACACACTTCCTGAGTGTGAGTATATCACTTCCTGAGAGTAAACCCAGTGAACAACACCACTATACAAACATATCCAGTGTTTGTATAGTGGTGTTGTCGTTTACTGGGTTTACTCTCAGCACTTTTAATGACAACGTGGGGACATTTAACTACATTAGTGAAGTCTCCCATGCCACTGGAGAGTGTGTTCAAAGAAATACAACATGTTATGAGTCATAATATATTTTAGCTAAATGTTAATTCATTTATTGCAAAACTATATTTGGAGGTTGAGGTGGTTTTTTAGCCCATATCTCAATGAGACACACAACCCATTGTTCCATGTGTTTTTTTATGTGACCAAATCAGAGACTGTGACAGTGTGGTCCAGAAGTGTGAGGATTTGACACAAAATGGCTCAACTGACATCCAAGAAATGGTGTGCATCTATTTCCACCACAGTAGCATCACCATCAGCTATTTATGTTTCCTTTTCCCTAATGACATCAATTTAATATTATTGACAACTCATTCATATCAACTGTCTCCACAGCACAATGCATCCACAGATGTATTTGATAGTAACTGGGGTAAAGTCAAGCATACACAAACCCACAGACAGACAGTGCATTTAATCAAAGTTAAACACTCAGAGTGTATTTCCTTTGAGGCTCTGCAGCAGCACTGGAGACAGTCAGCCACTGGTTTTGCAGATCTTCCTGTGTACGTTCACACCTCAAAGATCAAGGTAACCACTATCTAAGACACATGCACAACTTATTGTCAATAAGCATCTCTGCATAATCTGGTTCAGTTTTCTTGGCAGTTGCTGGAGAATAAAGATGCTACATTTATCACTGTGGAATGAGTGGACAGGGGAAATTTGTTTGAGGAACGTCATGGCAGTCGTTCACCACCTGAGGGCTCACAATCACAACATGTCCTATGGGCAGAATCCCACCCCCAAAAAAAATTTATGTTGAGAAAATACCTTATATTATCGTTAAGAGCATTTAAACATAATGGGTCTTCCATGTGTGCTTTTCTGTACATGCAAACCTGTATGCATGTATGTGTGCTTCTCATTACCAACGGGAAAATGAAATGCACCAGTTTGGGAACATTCCTCACAGATTAACCACAACAAATGTCTCTCATTCAATCCAATGTGTTGCGTATCGTTTCTAAATACTTCAGAGCACAGTGATTTCTGATTTCACTGCCAAACACATATCTGCAGATTGAACACCACTCCCTCATATCCTGTGATACAGCTCATCTTGTGGACTCAAACTCTCTACTGTGGTGGGGTCTGGATTTAGTCCTGTTTCAAAAAGAATATGAATATGTTTGTATAAGGAAAAAAGGAAAAACAGTGCAGCCTTAAGAGAGCGTGCATACACATAAAAGCGTTTATTTCAATTGCACTCATTATGTCAAACCCCTTGAGATGTACCATCTTGTTTTCGAGGGGTCCTAACATAAACCACAATCAATACATTCCAAAATAGAAATACAGTTATCAAAACCGCAACAGAAGAAGGAAAAACAAACAGAAAAACCAAAACAAACAGAAAACAAAACTATTTTATGAACGATTTCAGTCGACAACTATGAACTCATAAACAGTTGAGTGTGAGTGGATTGCCACATACAACCAGGTATAATTGTCAGGCATTAACATAAGATATACTGCATCTATTTATAGAAATGAAATGATATACATACAGCTTCATTGATCTTCCATCTCTAAATGAGAGGACAGGACATGCTGCTTCAACATCTCAAGTGAGGAAATGGACATAAGCAAAGAGCCTCATTTGATCATTTGAATTGAACACGATGCTGTTGTGAATAAGAAGGATAACTGAAGTGACTACATCAGTTACAACCAGTGACATTTGGAGGTGGACAGCCATGTGCATTATACATCGCCCAGTGATATGTGAGAGTAGGACATCCGAGTATAAATCTGCCAATTTCCCCTTTTATTAAATAAAAAATAATCACTAGTGATAAAAAAAAATAACCAGTTCATCTTGAGACGAAATCACACTTCATATAAGGCGAGAGAGCGTGACGTTTCCCTCGACATGGTGGTTATATAACTGTTTGTCTGCACGAGATGTTCTTGATACGATCCCCAGATGCCGCCAAATCACATCATGTTCACACCACACAGTGGCCGACATGATCCAGTATGATATCACCAGTTCACTCACGAGTAAGTCAATGACACATCTCTTGTTACGTTGATTAGATCTGAAACTAAACAACGTCAAAGAGCTGACTTGGCTTCAGGATCTTTATCAATATGAGATCATTAGTGTAGGTGGTGTTTTATTTTTATTTTCAGAGGGATTAAATGTATTTGAGGTTGTTGTGTTGAATATATGATGGAAAAATCTGGTATGTGACAACAGCTGACATTTTAATTATTGATGTAAACCATACGGCAGCCATCTTCACGTCCCCTCCTGTCCTCAGCTAAAACACCTCCTCAGCTGCACTGAGGTTTCTGACTGACTTTTTACATTTTGACGAATGAGCTATAACATGTAAACACCACGAGTAATCATTACAAAGCTAGTAAGGCCACACATAATGTCAGGTAAACCCGTACAAAGGCCCGTCAGCTGAGTGTGAGACTAACACACACAATAGGGGATTAAGATGTCAAATACATCAAACGAAGCTTTGAAAAATTAACCTGTACGGTCTTACAACACCGAGCAGAAGCCAACATACATGTGTAAGGGTGAATCATCTTGTTTTACCTGCTCATCTTTATTTCCGGTTGCATTGATGCTGCGTTTGTAACACACGTAAATACGTATTTTAGTGTATTACAACGATTTGGTGTGCCAAAGTTGCATTTGAATCACCCTTATATTTTATTCTATCGTTTAATATGCCAAATAACATTCAATGTAGGTGTAATAGCTATTTTTGTGTCCAAGAACCTCATGTGTCCTGGATGATGGGAGTGGATTAGGTGAGCACGAAGCTAGTGTTTCCCGACGTCAGTGAACGCAGCACGGTGCACACAGCTAGCACCACGAGCTAGCAGCTGCCCGTGAGGAGCAGGGAGGGCGGAGCTGCGGGAGTCGCGTTCAGCCATGTTAGTTTTCTGTGTTGTCCACAAACGATGAGACAGAGGAGCCATGGCCTTGTCATTGAGCGGAGACGATGAGGAATATGATTCAGAGTCCGAGCAGGTCAGAGCTCCTACATTTCATATCTCGTGACCTCTCTGCGCTGCCTGTCCTGTTTTCGCGATGTGCCGGGGGGCTGAAGTCTCCGTGTGGGAGCTGAATGGCGTGTTTTCTCCCTCATTGGCTTCAGGTTATCGTGCGGTTCTCAACCCGCTGCCCCTTCCTGTGTTGTGGTCGCGTGGAGGGAAGCGGGGGTAACGCTGTTTTATTAACGTTAGCCCGGTTCCGGAGAGGAGCCGCTAGCTGGACATTTAACATAGATATCACGGGGTTAAATGGAGCTAGTCATCAGAGCTGATAGCGCTCAAAACACGCCGCGTCCTCTGCTCCTCCTCGGACACCATCTGTCATGCTTCACCGCAACTGACCCATTTCTGGTGTGACCACCTCTGAGAACCTCCATGCCCTGAACTTCACAGACTCCTGTCCGTGCCCAGAGCCTCATTGACCTCCTGCTAGCTGCACGGCTAACACAGCCCATGCTAGCCGAAGCTGTGATTGGCCCCCGTCCCCCCACATCTCTTCCTGGGGAAAGCATTTTTGGGGCGATCGGTGTCCTCACACTTGTTAAAGTTGCCCCACCACTCTGTGTCTTTAAGACGGCTTTGGGCTACATGTTGTGGGAGCAGGGGCTGAGGAGGGGGATGGGGAGCTGGAACAATGAAGTGGCTCTACTTTCTGTTGGGTTCCCAAACTGGGTCCCAGTGACCCCGGCAAAAAAAAATCCTGATTGGTTTCGTTTCAACAGTTTCTGGTCCACATGTTTTCAACGTTTTTGTCCACATGTTGCTGTTGATTCTGTCCAGAGGTCTCACTCCTATAGGACTAAGTTATATACTACCAGATCCATCTGTATTGGGGTCCACGGCATGATTAGTTTCGAAAAATACCTTTTATGGGATATTGCAAAAGCCTCCACTGTTCACTTAGCGTGTACCATTCAGGAGAAACATGAGAAGTGTTGACATGAGGGCCAGCTCCTTGTGCTTACACAATGTTTATACCCACACCGCCCATTAACGGCTCCTCATCACAGACAGAGGGTTGTGTTGACCTCTTCCGTTGTGACACATTGTTGGAGTGACACTTTTTTTTTATTTGTGTCAAGGACCCCACTGTGGATGAGCAGCAGATGATGTGAGCCTTGTGACTCACCCACCCACGCTGAAGCCAGAGTCAGAAGACTGTGCTCAGAATATAGGCCATGTTTTTTTTCTCAGGCCTCAGAAACCAATCCCAAATTCCTGACATAGTACTGCAGAGAGTTACAGTAAAGACGGGTCAGGTGATAGTTGCTTTGGGGATCACGCTCTGCACAGTGGGTCCGGGCTGGTTCCATTTGTTTGTAGCCTCACTTACTATCAGCTACTCATAAAGTAGCCAGGTAGAGGTCAGAGATTGTGCAGGGAGTTGAAGGAACCTGCACTTAGTTCATCAGACACTGCGATCAGAAGTGCTGCAAACCTGATCTCCGGTTTTCTGTTCGTAAAACAGTTGTAAGACAACAGCAAAATCATGAGGCAGCTGGACTTAAAAAGCAGTTTCTGATGTTGACAGTCACAGAAGCAGCAGCAGCAGTTCTTTCTGTATAGTCACCCGTGTCACTTCCATATTTCCATGGTAGTCTGATGGATTTATGGAAATCTGTTTTTGTGTTTTGAATAAATGCTAAATCAGCATCAGCAGGCCAAGAACAGCATATTGTTTTTGAGAAAAATATTCTGTTGTAAACAAACTCCACAATCTAAAGTTATAGTTTACATTAAACCTCTCTTTGCGAAACCCTCCTGAGGTGCTCAGAAGAACAGTTTGTTGGGTAAACATGAAATAACTTGTTCTGACTAAATCAGGGAAACATTAATGTCCTGCTGAGAAGGCGTTTTTTTCCCCACATAACATTTAAGAGCATATCAACATTAGGCTTGATGGAATGTCTTGTTCTCTCTCCACAGTGTTATACCTGTTCAACCTGCCGGTAGCTCTCTGGCATTGCTATGCACAAATTAAATCAACACGCTCTTGAAGGTTATTTTTAATACTCGTGTATCATACATTTGAACAGTGATAACTGCTCCTATAGCCACTTAATGAGTAGTGAGTGGGTTGTGTGTATATACTACGAGTAGTTTATATTAATAGATGAACCTTTCTTGCACTCATCTATTCAAACAGTTGCCACCAGCAAGGCAAATGTGTTGCCACGGTAACCTCTCCTGCTAGAACAAGAACCCATGTCTATGATTCGTCTTGTTTTCAATGTGCTGCACAATCCTACCATGGCAACAGGAAAGAGACTAAAAATAAATGTGAAAAAAATCACAAATTTGAATTTGGGTTCATTGATTCAAAAAGCTAAGTGCTGGGTGTATGTGTGTGTGTGTGTGTGTGTGTGTTGCTGCGTCTTCTCCCTTGCACATTTTTTAGAGTTTAATCATCATGTTACCTTCTCTTTCATTTACTCCCATGAGTCACACATACAGTACATGGGCTTGATTCTCACAGAGTGTCAGAGCTCAAGAAGCGGCAGCCGAGGGGCAGGGTGACATCTGATAGATTCCTCCATCGTTTCATTCTTTGCCGTTTTAGATGCTATGATTTACAGCTTAACTAATTTGTTAATTGATTACCTGATCAACTAAAAATGATTTTCCAATCGTATTTATTTTATTTTGATGATTAATTCGAACTTGTTTGTTATAGGTAACAATTTTCTGTTATTTTCCTGATTTATATCTTTATAAATTGAGAATTTCTGTCTTTGAATGAATGTGTTAATTGACAATATAATAATATTAATCAAAAATCAAACTGATTGTTTGAGCCTGACAAATATATTTCCACTTTAATTTTTGTTGGACTGGCTAATATGACCCAAAACAATTTCTGCCTGAGTAGCTCAATACATATAAGCTGACTTAGCATGTTGCATTATCTTGCTGAACCATCCTTGTCACAATGAGACAGCAAAAATTTGTCCCCCTCCACTGAGAGAAAGTCTCTGAACTTTCTCATCTTAATCTCACTTTCAGTCTCTCTATTTGTCTTCCAGCAGCGGGCAGCCAACCGGCCAAAGCCCAAGATGGGGTCGACGTCAGCCGTTAAGCTGCCGTCCAACCGCAGCACGTCCGGCGCCAGGCGCAGGAGGACGCGCTGCCGAAAGTGCGAGGCATGTCTGCGGACCGAGTGTGGAGAGTGTCACTTCTGCAAGGACATGAAGAAGTTCGGAGGGCCGGGGCGCATGAAGCAGTCCTGCATTATGAGACAATGCATTGCGGTAAGTCAGTAGTAGGAGAGGTGTAGATATTAATAGACATATTTATAGTGGTTAAGCATTCATCCGGCCCATTTTAGGGGAAATAAAACAAAATTTGTAATAATAATACAATTTAGATAATTACACACTAGTGAAAACATCACAAGGATTATTTTATATTCCATATCTGCCAATAGATCCCTTTAACCTAAAGCCTACACAGTGAACCTATTTAAATGTATTTATTCTAAGGCAGTGAAATGATTACAAATTGTAATCAAATTAATCACAGGTTTCTATGGATTAATCATGATTAATCACATTACCAATTTTCTCTGTATATTTTTGTGAGAACAAAAAAATGTATGGCCCTCTTAGCTAGTCTCTCTTTAGCCAGTTGGTGAGGCATACTAACTTGTTCACATTCTCTGACAGTAAAGCTGACCGCTTCTTTTGCACTATGTGTCCTGCGAGTGAGTCTGGTTTTGCGCATTCCACTTGAACGCCCCTCTCCGACCAACGCATGCTTCGCATTGAGGTGGAACTTTAAGCGGCTTTGCTACGGTGAAACAATATTGCTTCGTTTTGAATAGCAGCTGCCGTCTGACTGCATTAGAGCGGCGACTAGTGCAGATTGGGCGGAAACGTGGCTATATTGGAAGGTCCTTCTGCGCATGCGTTAAAAAAAAATAACGAATTAATCGTGTAATTTAATCATAACGCGTTAACACGTTATTTTTCACAGCTCTAATTTATTCCTAATATTTTTGCCTTTTCCTAATTCGTACAGCCCGTCCTGCCTCACACGGCGGTGTGTGTAGTGTGTAAAGAGGCCGGCAAGGAGGACACACTGGAGGAAGAGGAGGACAAGTTCAACTTTATGTTGATGGAGTGCTCCATCTGCAATGAGATCGTCCATCCTAACTGCCTCAAGGTATGGAGGGTCAGGCTGGGAACAAGTGAAACGCTTCACCTCCATCAAGTCATTCACATAGCGACTCATCTCTTATAAAGCAGTGTGCCAGTATTGCCAGCTCATAGAAATGTAATGCGAGTGACTCAGAGGATTGGACTGTAGTCACTGAGGTAAATGGAAATAGTTTTGAACACTCATCACTTTTATGTGACTCAGTGGTTTTTATGGTTCAGGTATGACAATATCATGCTTGAGGACTTGACTAATTATGCCTGGATAAAACGTGTACGTAATGAGAGTTGAGCTCATTGAAGCTCATTACCTTTTAAAAGGGCGTGTGAATGTATCTCTTTACTGAAACATTTCTTCAGATAAAGGCCAAACAAAATGTAAAGCAGCACACACCCTGTTTATAGCTGTTATTTAGAAAACACAACAGGTTGTTGCTAGCATCAGCTTGGTCAAACCAGTTTTTCAAACATGAACTGTCTAGTTGTTTGCAGCATGCAACAACTAAGATATTATATAATGCAGACACTACAGCCGTCTAAATTTCCATATTCAAGACCCTAAAGTAGGAGTCTACTTCCCTTTTCTATTGAATGCGTGAGGCAGGAGTCTGTGTTTTGACTAAGGCTGAGGTTAAACTAAGCTGACCTGCCTAACAGGCACCACATCACAGTGTTCGCTTTCACTTCCCTCCAACGGTTTGTGTTAAACTGACACAGGAATCCTTTTGAAAACTTGTTGTTCTTGTTGACAATCTGTCTTGTTTCCTCGTTGATTTGTCAGGTGAGCGACGCGTCGGGGGTGGTGAACGATGAACTCCCCAACTGCTGGGAATGTCCCAAATGCAACCATGCTGGGAAAAGTGGAAAAGTGAGTGCAAAATGTGTTTGAGTCAGAGTGTTAATATTAAGTAACAGTGTGTTCAGGAGGTATTTTCAGTCACAAGACAATTTGTTATACAGATTTGATATTTTCCTTGGATTTGGCAATTCATGCAGTTTAAAAGAGATGTTTTGTTATTCTGAGTGTGTGTGTTTTTAGTTTGCCACTTCCTGTTTATACTTTTCTAGTTTGTGAAAGTATTTAACATGTGACTGTGTTTGACACGGAAGCAGGAAACCACTTTTTGGTTTCAGCGATTAGTGTATTAAACCTCAGGATTGTAGCACAGCTTATCTTGTCGCCATAGGCTAAAGGTATAAAGTTGTCTCGCAATTTTGTCCCCTTTGGCATTGAAGCAAAAAAGGGGCCCAGGCTTCAAGTACGCCTCCAACCTCCCAGGCTCTCTGCTGAGGGAGCAGAAGCCTGTGAAGGAGGAAGGAGACGTGTCCTCTGCAGCCAAGAGGAGAACAGACAGAGAGGAGACGCCCAGGTACAGACCTGAGGAGTCTCTACACCGACAGCCGCCACTACTGTCTCCCAGCAGCCTGCCCAGGCCCAGGCCTGAGGACAAACTGAGGAAGAAGAGGAAGCTGTTTGATGATGATGATGATGATGAGGATGATCTCAGTGTGAGGAAGAAGGTTTGCATTATGCACAGCGTGGCTGATTACATTTTTCTGTCTTTTTTTGGAAACCCAGTAAATGTGTTTGTGGGTATTCCACTTGTACCAAAGTAATCATGCTATTTTTGTTCAACAGGAAAAGTCAGATGACCCTTATTATTCAAAACTTCTGCGCCATATCAAAACAGAAGAGGAGGACGAAGACGCATATGAGGAAGAAGACGAAGAAGGAAGGGACCCTCAATTCCGGATTGGCGTAGAGAGGAAACGGCGATTAGGAGAAGCTGAAGAACAAGGGGCTGACAGGGAATCAAAGAATGAACTTTTGAATCCCTGCATAAAAACGCCTGTTGGAGACAGTGACCAGTCTCACAGCAGCTCTCCGCAGGCAGGCCCCAGTAGTGAAGGCGGAAGTGAGACACAGGAAAAAGGTCCGCGTCCTAAAGCTCGCCGCAAGCGCCGTTTGCCTAACAGGGAGCTGAGCCGAGAACTGAGCAAAGCACTGAACCAGGAAATTCAGAAGACGGAAGACTGCCTGGCGAACGAGAACCGCCAACCCCTCAAGGTGGAGCCAGAGACGGAGAACGAGGAGCCCAAGAGGTTGTTCCGCAACGGTAATGAACTTGTGGATCAGAGGCCACACCTCAAGACCAAAGAGATGAACGGGACCCCGTGGGAGCTGCGGCACTTCTACCCGAGCCAGATCACTCCACTAGGTTTCAACCGGAGCACGCCGACCAACCGCCCGGTGCCGCCACGCTCCCCGCCCAAGTGTGTCCAAATGGAGCGGCACGTCATTCGCCCTCCTCCGATCAGTCCGCCTCCCGACAGACTGCCTCTTAAAGACAGTAACATGCACATCATACAGCGGGAGATCTGGATGAAGATCTTTCGCTACCTCACACACCAGGAGCTGTGTGTCTGCATGAGAGTTTGCAAGACATGGAACAGATGGTAAATTCATGTTAACATTTTTATATTCAACATTACATTTCAAGAAGATTTCAGAAAAGAAGAAATTGCTGCACAGAATGCAAAAATGTTTTAAGACGTCAGCTTATTGATTTTGGTGCTGTGCTTTGAGAGAGTAACACAAATACATAACATGCAACACAAACCTGTGTGTCTGATGTTTAGGTGTTGTGATAAGAGACTGTGGACAAAGATCGATCTGAACCGCTGCACCTCCATCACTCCACTCATGCTGAGCGGGGTCATCCGCCGACAGCCACTTTACCTGGACCTCAGCTGGACAAATATTTCCAAGAAACAATTAAGCTGGCTCATCAATCGATTGCCAGGTACACAACTTTGAGTGATTCCTGATCTATTAACAAGAAAAAAGTATCTTGTTTCTTTCACTTATTTTTGGCATCCATACTTTAAAGCGCTGCTGTGTCTTTCAGGTCTGCGCGTGTTGAAGTTGTCTGGGTGCTCTTGGGCTGCAGTGTCTGCGCTCTGCACCTCCAGCTGCCCTCTGCTGCGCACCCTGGATGTCCAGTGGGTGGAGGGACTTAAAGATGCACAGATGAGGGACCTCCTCTCACCCCCCACGGACAACAGACCAGGTAACTCAAAGACAAAGCTCAAGTGCAACTTTACTGTGTGAATGCACCGCTGTCCCCGTTTTGTGACTTATTTTAATAGAATTGTTCAAAGATGCAACTTTAATTTAGCCACTCCTTCAATAATGTAAGGGTTAGAATCCTTATATAGTGACAAAATAGTTTATGAGAGAGTGGCTTGACTTAATCGTAGGTGATGGATTAATCTAAGTGGTTTACTTTGCTCTCCAAAGACTTTAAAAAGGAAGTTTACTGCAGAACATATTGTGAGGGACTCCTTGCACATATCTTTGTAGTTTATCCTGCACTTGTTCACCAAAACTGATGGGTGATATTTGTATGTGTCTAACTAACAGGTCAGCTGGATAACCGCTGCAAGTTGCGGAATGTTGAGACCCTGCGGCTGGCGGGGCTGGACATCACAGACACATCTTTACGTCTCGTCACTCGGCAGATGCCTTTGCTGTCCAGGCTGGACCTGAGTTACTGCAACCACATCAACGACCAGTCAGTCAACCTCCTGACAGCAGCAGGGACCACGACCAGAGACTCTCTAGCAGAAATCAACCTGTCTGGTGAGAAACGGGAGTTTAAGAACACGCAGGCCCGATTACAGGAGCTGCTGGGATGTAAATAACATACAGATCTGACACAGCATGAAGCCAGAAGCTTTTGCTGGGCGCTCAACAAAATCAGTTTTTTTAGGGAATCCAGATTTATCTTGTTCTGCTTTTCCCAGAGTTCAGTTTGTGGGAGGTACATCCAATACACACAGTCCCATCAGTAAACACTCAGTATGCAACAGATACAAAAAATAATAATAATGATGCCAAATTGCAGCCCAAAAATTGTTGTGTTTAAAATTCCTGGATGGAACCACTGACCTATGTTAAGGCTTTTATTTTGGAGCAAATAGGTAACTTAATCCTCAACTAAAGAGGTATATAGAGGAATTAATCAAATGAACCCATCTTTTATCTCATATTTACATCTGGACTATTTGTACCATGACATCTAAACTATCTTCCAAAAGACCTTTAAAGAATGCTGTTCCTCAGATTGTACTTAAATTGCTGCATAAGGGCACTACCTGGGAAACTAACTAACTACCTTTGGCAGGAGCAACAGAAAACAGGCTGTGCCCTCGCTGTTGAACACAGTGTTCTAGTGGCACTGCAGAGGGAGTGTTGTTATATGAAAGAAATTGAAATTGATAAGGTAAATCAAAGCAAATTTTAACCCCATAATAACCTGAATGCCGTGAGCTGCACTTTGCTCAAAGCAAAGACACTCCTAGAATCAAGAAAACGCCAATTAATTGAGCTTACACCAGAAAGAAGAGGGAATATTTGAAAGGCACTCATTAGAGTGTATAACTCGCCCAACCGTCCCCTTCAACGCAACAAATTGCACCCCCTTATTGGTTTCCCCCCTCTAAAAACCCTGGATCTGCCCCAAAATTACAACAGGCTCTGTCTTGGTCTGTGTCTCGTAATTTGTAGTTCTGTCCTACTCCTGCTGACAAACAAATCAAAAGAGGGGGTTTAAAACATAACCTAGTTGCTGGACATTTTGAAATAATATATCACTTGTCTCACATTGGTGTTTTTTAGGCTCAGATTTGATAATTTGGTGTTTTTTTTAAATGCTGACACATTTAAAATTAGGAGGCTTCAAAGATAATTTATTTAAATAATGTACATTCTCTTTGAGATGTTGTACCTTTCTCCTCTAGAAAAGACGAGAATTACTTGCACATCCCTTTTTAAGTATGAGGCTTGTGACTGACTCTTGTTTTTCTCCGTTTTCTTTTCAGTTTGTAACCGTGTCACAGACCATTCCCTGAACTTTTTCAAGCGGTGTGGAAGCATCTGTCAGATAGACCTTCGCTTTTGCAAGCAGGTGACCAAGATGGCCTGCGAAAGGTTCATCGCAGAGATGTCTGTGAGCGTGCCGTTCAGACTGAAAGAGGAGAAACTGCTGCAGAAGACAAGCTAGTTCCCAACGGAAAAACAATGATAAAAAAACTGTCTTTGCACTTAATGGAACAATTTTCTTTTCTAGACCGATCCCTATGATAAGTCTCTGGGTCAGTTTGACGGTCAACTCAAAGAGACACATTTGTGGACAGAGACCTGAGATGGACTCGTATTAGAAGGTGATATACATTCACCGGATGGACAAACAGCATGCATTTATTTGTGTTGAGATTGTACTTTTTATAAAGACGTTGCTTGTAATTTACGGTTGGGTTGTTTATTTTGAATCTTAAAATATTTGAAAACCCAGTATTTTTATACGAGCATCATTTCATGAGTTTACAGTGTCTCAGGAGCTAAATATCACAGAGAGACTGTGACCTGAACTGAAACATGTCTCCTTCCTCTGTTTGCCTTCAAACGCAATGTGTCTCCTTTGTGCCAAAATCAGTGTAATTTATCAGAATCAGAGAGAGAAAAGAAACATGTACAGTAATAAATATCTGACTAAATTGTCTTTCACAAAAACATCCCAAATATTTAGAATGTATATCAAGAATAAGAGAACAAACTTCATTTTCCTGTTACACCCTCATGTCTTCAGTTTCCTTAATACTTCTATGAACTGTTAAGTGTTGGTGTTGGATGGGTTTTTCATCAACATTTCAACAATAATTTATTGTTTCTTTTTTTTATTACAGTTTGTATTTATTCATTAATTTAGTCGTTTGACAAAGAGGTCTCACAGAGCGGGTTCAAATAATGTGTGCAAATAAGTTATGGGATTGGGGGTGGGTGGGTTTGAGTCTGTTGCAGCACACACTTGGTGGGTTTAGCACCCAGAATTTGAAAGTCACAGTAAACAAGTGACTCACCTCACACTGACTTTCAGTAATGCGGTCAACCCCACATATCTGGTTCTCTATATAAGTATCTAAATAAGACCATTGCAAATAACTCATTTGCAAACATTTTAAAGGTGAAATAAACCTCCATACAGTAGGTGTTGTGTGTATTTTGGGTGTTGTGCTGTAATCTTATCACCTCAAGTGAATGTGATGTTTATATTTGTAAATCCAAAAACTGAAGTGCTAAAAATGCATTAAAAGTATCTCATTTGTATCAACATCAAGTCTCCAGTTTGATATTTATATATTCTGATGAAATTTAGAGATGTCTGTGAATTTCTGAGGCATGCACAGCAATGGTTTCCACATTTTTTGACTTATCACCTCCGCAAAGGTTGTGTATAACCAAGAAACTCTGTGGAAGGATGTGGCGTGGGTGAGTTAAGAACCCGTAAGAATGTTTTGTATCAGTCAATGTATTAATGAGGAAGCAGTTTGCTTTCTTTTTTAACATGGCAAGTAATGGCTTTATTCAACATGTTTGATTACTCAGAATAATCCAGGGATCTTATTGAAAACTAATTTTAAAGTTTAGGTATATTTGTTAGTGTGAATACAAATCAGGATCTAGTGAATTTAAACACTCTTTTATAAAGGGACTATTAAGGCCTTGGAGGAGGTATAGCTATTGAGCACCAGTTTAGTTTAAAATGTAAAATGCCCCACACAATGTCGATGTAAGTTTTTTTTTATATAGTTTAGTCTCAAACCTCTGAAAAGACAAGGTTTAAATGTCACAAACCAAAACCAGAAAATGTGGGTGGGGGTGATTGACCCCTAAACAAAAATTCTTGGTGCCCAAAAATATTTTTTGTTTAGTTTGATGCCAAGTATCACAAGATCCAAGATAATGCAGGAACACTGTCTGTGATGCAATGTACAAAAACTGAATTTTTTATTGATTCTTTAATTACCAAAATAAAAAGTTTGACATTCCCAAATACGAAGACAACCCTTGCACACATATACCCTAACTAAACTAAAAGTGCAACCTGCTCCTCTTCATGATTGTAGGGGGACATCTTTACTGTTATAGCAGCAACGTTGAATTTGTGTGGGTACAGTAGAGAGATGGATACTGCTAAAATGAGCAGGGGAATGTAAAACCAGGAAATAGAGCTCTGCAGCTGGAGAAGATGGTGGAATATAACATTACCAGCTTCGAAGGGGTTTGGGTTCTTCTCATGCTCTGGTTCAAGAGGGACAGATAGTTCAGGCAAACCTATGCAGATTAAACACGTCAAACCACTTGACAGGTAAACAAAACCCTGTAATAATAAACTAACCCAATTCCACAATCTCCGATTACTCAATTTCAAATCAAATGGAAAAAAATATATATTTATATACACATCTCATATGAGTCAATATATGCAAATATACATTAGCATTATTTCTATATACTTTCTATACCACAGGTGTCAGTTAACTCACGCTATATATTTGAATAGTTAGTTCAATATATTACTCCTACATGAGAGAGAATCAACTGAAAAGCCTTAAGACACTTCATTCCACTCCCGACAAAACGACGACAGAAAGAACATTCAGTTTCACATCCACAGTTCAGCTGGAAAATGGTAAAGGATGAAGGGATGAGTTAGCACCGGTTGTTGTCGCCTGTCTCCATGAAAAGAAACAGGACAGAGGTGACGGCGGAGGAGGTGAACTACTGTATTGCTGTAATGGCAAGAGTTTGCATGATCCTTTCAACATGTCATGCATTACAATAACATCTTTTAAAAAGCAAATCAGTGAAGATAATAAAATAAATGAAATGTCAAGTTCATCATAAGTCTTCATCATCATCAGTCATCGGAATCATCACCTGATCATTTGTGGGCTGGGAAAGAGTTGAACTCGAAAAGCAATCACAGGCTCAAGGATTTCTATTTCTCTTTTCACATTGACTTGAATAAAATTACAGGGATTAAAAACACGTGCTACCTCAGCCTCTGCTCCTGGTTTGCAGTTTGTGAGCAGTGGTGCATCAACACACATAGAGAGTGAACAAAGTGCTTTCTGTTCAAACAACCAACAGTCACACACTGGCCCACACAGTCAACGAGGGACAAGACAATGGGTGAGAAGCGCGAGGGTGTGACCCATTATTTGGCAACTAACTCTCCTGTGCTCCGGTTCAGTGTGTGCCTGTCCTCAGTGTTACTAAGATATGTATTCCCTTGCAGCAGTTGTAAAAGAGAAGTGCTCTAAAGAACACTCCGAGTTGAGGGCCAGCTACAGTTTATAGGCTGATCTGAGGGTGATGAGTTGTGTTAAAACGAGGATGCACGTGGCTGAGGGCCACACATTCTTTGTGTTGAAAATTGTAAGAAAACCAAAACTGACACTTAAGAATGAGCACAGATTACAGATATGTTTACTTGAGGAATGAGTCACAAGAGGTTATGAGCCTACGCTCTACCCACTGGCGAAAGCAAAGAGTCAAGTTTTTAATAAAAACACATTTCTCTTAATGTGCAAATAATGTGAATACAAACATGAGACATCCACAAAATGAGTCTTTTGGGGATTCAAAGGTTGTGAGCTGCATGGTTGAGTTAAGGTTCAGTCTCAGGCGGAGCTGCAACTCTGAAGCACGAGCTGCGGAGCTGCAGTGCATTAGGACTTGAAGACGTGCACGGCCCTCACAACGTACTGCCTGCAGATCGGGCACTCGCTCATCCTCTTGCCGCACTTGGTGCAGGTGACCATGTGACCGCACTCCAGAAGAACACAGTCGATAGATGCGTCCATGCAGATCCTGCAGAGGTTGTCGTCCTGGGTCGCCAGTGGACCCTTCACGCCGTCTACAAGGGACAGAGAGCGGTGACGGCAAATGTTGAGAAACTGCTTTGAACACAGTGAAGAATAACCGTGACATTTCCTGCACTGTGGAGGGCCAAGGAGCAGCAGCTTGACAAATCCACTCATCTTATCCAGAGTGCCTTATCTTGGTGAAGTCACGCTCACATTCACCCGTAAAATGTCAACGTCTGCTGTGGTTATGTGTCAAGATGTTCCTATGACAACCACACAGCCTTTATCGCTGGAGACGTGCTGGTGAGAGAGTGAAGGTATACGGCTAACACACTGCAGTGCTCATTATAATTAGCTTCACACGTTGAACACGTGACCTTATGGGAGCGACCCCCATGGTGGATCAATGTTCCTGGAGCATGGCTCAGCTAAAACGTTTAAATTAAAGTTCTTCAGTGGGATAAGTGAAAATTCATTTTCATTCAATAAAAACAGCCTCACAGGAAATGCCATTCCACAGGGAGGGAGGGAGGGGCACATGTAGGGTTTTAAAAAGAAAGGGGGGGGGTGTAAAACAAATGAGAACAGGTTCACAAGGAACACAGATGTGGTGCAGATGTGACACTGCTCACACTATGGAGAGGCGGACCATGAAATGGTTAAGGGTGACCATGGCAACGGTGGCAAGGAATCCATAAGCCTTACCTCCGATGGCACCGTTGCAGATGGGAGGGGGGAAGGCCACCACTTTAATGTGGGAGGAGTAAAGCAAGCGAGAGATATTTCATCATTATTCTGGGCGAATAAACTCATTGAAATTATTCTGCTTGTGTCTCAGTGTAGGTCATTCAAATTATTCATATTTGTTTTGTATTATTATTATTATTATTATTATTAAATAGGGGCATAGCGGAATACAAAAATCACAGTTTAATATGTCCCTTGGTTTTGAGATCACTGTTCGTTACGTTTTTGGTAGAGCGAAAACCAGTGAGGCCACATATTGGCTGCTAAACAAACACCTATGCCATTTGTTAATAGAGCTTGTAGACGCTACCCGGTTGAGCTTGGTTCAGAGAGAATGTTTGAAATGATATTAAGCTTTTGAGCTTTGGTTACAAATACATGTACCATTACACCCCTACCTAATACCTACAGGATATAATATCATCAGAAGTAAGGTAATAGGTTTCTGAGGTTAACAATCTAGAACATTTCAAACAGATGGGTGACAGCTCACCTGTGGTTACAGTACTGCTGTCTTTTTCCACTGCAAGACACAAATCAGTCAATCAACAAGTGCACAGAAAGAACACAGTAGGAGTCCATATTTATATCAATCTATTTTCTAATTGGCTTCATACATACTATTATAGATAAGGCCATGCTTTTTTCAAAGCTATCAACTAATAAATAAGAAATAAGTGTTAACTCTAAACACAGTATTTATTCACGGTTCATAGTACCCACATGATTTCCTGTTCTTTTCCGTCTCTCTGTACAGTCTGCTGACGCGCTCCACCAGCTCCCACTTCTCACAGCACCCTGAGTAGTTGACAAAGTTCCGGGCCAGGATCTCCTTCAGCTGCCTGACGGACAGGCCCTCTATGTCCCTCAAGCTGGAAATGTCCGAGAGCGATGCTCTGGCCCGACGCCGCGTCAGAGGACTCACCTGAAGCACCAGAAAAACCAACAATACACTATTTGTATATGAAAAGATTCAGCATTTTAACATGAACATTTTAGATTGATTATTATATTAATGCTTTTATGTGAAAAAAAAATGTAAGTTTGAAAATTTGGATAAAGAATTTTGAGTTCTGCATTCCGCACACACTGCAGTTACTGCTACCGGGGAGAAAGTGGTTCCAGATCCAGCCAAAAGATTCTTAGCATTAGCATCTCATTTTCAGCCTTTTGTTGTACATTAACATTCAGCAACTGAAATGAAATGCGTCTGTCCTATAAAAATTATTTCAAAATCATCAATCAAAATATGATCACCTCAGGGGTGTGTTCACTGGGATCCACATTGAGGAGAGACACAGACGTCGCGTCACCTATATCCTGCGACACAACAGCAACAACAACCATTAGAATGTACTACATGCACGGGACAAGCCAGCTAACTAAGGATTAGGATTAGATAGACACTCTCCAGCCAGCCCATTGATACCTGAGGAGGAACAATGCCTCTTCCCTTCCATTCATAGAAAAGCTTACTGCTCCCTAAGCAGGCCAAGTACAAGTATTTATAGTGGATCCTGGCTGCTTGGAGACAAGCTCCCCTTTCATTGCCAGTTGCAGAACTTCTTGTTCTCTCTTTTACATTTTTACTCTCTGTTTTCTAGCATCCAACTCAGTTTCCAATTGGTTGGTTAATGAAACATAATTGTCTATAGTCAAGTTAAGTACTTCCCATATTATTAATTTATAGCAGCTCAACAAACAGTGCATTAGGCCATCAGTTCAAGGACTCTTAAGATCTGCAGAATAAGGTTATGAGTTAGTCCTGACCTGGTTGGTATCAGAGCTATCACTCCTGCTGAGCGGTTCCTCCTGAGAGGTGACAAGAGCGGACAGCTCAGAGGCAGATTGTGTGGTAGAAGGGGTATACAGGGAACGTGAGTGCAAGCTGCCCGTGTCAGGGTCCTCCTCCTCAATGCCTTGATGACAGAGCACCAAGTCCACCAAGTCATCCTTTTCCCTGCAGGTATCGATGGGGATGTTGCGCAGCAGCAAGTACTGCCGCAGGTCTTTTACTCGTAGACGCATGAGCCGAGGGCGCTGGAAGGCTGTGGCTTTCAGCAAATGGCATGTGGCACAAATGCGCAGATTCTCCTGAAGCACGGAGCACAGCGAGCAGAAGCACTTCTTGCAGTCGCAGCAAATATACTAGGAAAAAAAAACAGAGAGGATGATTTTTGCATTTTCTACAAGGCATTACGGTCAAAAATCCCTGTCATCATCAGGATACATCAAACATTAAGAAGTGTATCTGGCCTTCATTTTTATATTTACATTATTTATTTTCACTGATTATAGAATAAATAAAAAAACATTCACGTTGATTGACTGGAATATCTATGCCAGTAGACCTTTCCTGCATTTTTTAATCACTAACATCTGCTCTACCTCTCCCGGCACAGAAACAGGAGGCAGCGCATTTTTTCTACGTGACAAACATCAAATAGTAATAAATGCAAGACATGGGATTAGACTGGCACGATGATGGAATGCAGCATAAGGTTCAGACAGAATGAGACCTCTGAGCCACTGGATCATCACTGAAGACGATATTACAGAACCAGTATGTTGTCCATCTGTCTCTAGAATGGCACAGTGATTGAAACAACTATGTGTCGCCTCTGGGTGTGAATTAAAATAACTTAGCTAAATTAATTTTAGCTCCACAGAGCCTCGGTTTCAACTGAACTGCTTTACAATTTAAAATATTCAGGGATATATTCAAAAAGACCCTAACTTCAGCCCTAGTTTTAGGTCCACTGGCCAGGCAGCATTACAAATGTAGACATGCATAAAAACATGCACTTAATCTACTGTGAAAAAATTTGATTGCTCAGCTTCCAACAGCCAAACACAGTAAGTAATTCATACTCCTAAGTATTTATTTAATATCTTCATCTGCTTCCACACATGCAGCTTCTTCAATCTCATTAAGTCATCAGATCAATTAGTTTCTCCTGGCACCGATCATCCAAGCACCTACCTTCCTCCTGAAGACCGAGAAGGCCTGGCCACAGGCCTTGCATACAGGATTGGGACTCCCTGAGCTGGTGGGCGGGTATGTGGAGTATCCCGCACTGGGTGCAAATCTGAAGGGTCCAGCACCGGCCCCGAACCCCGGCTGCTGGCCTCGGACGGCCCCTGTACCCATGACCTCATTCAGCAGACCACAGCATGAAGCCCACAAGGACGAGGCCCCTGCCTGACAAGTCATAGAACACCTTGACTGGAGTATTTGCTATGTTCACATGAATCTTGGTGATGCTTTAGATACTGAAAGGACACGGACAACAACATGTTAACAAATGGTGACCCCAGAAACAAGCCCAGCTCTTTGAATAGAAACAACATACGAGTTTTCATTACAGACGAGATGACAGACACTAGCAGTTTAATAAACAGAAACTAGGTGCAGGCAGGAGGACGAGGCTCATTCCAGCTCCCACAACACTATCACCCAAAGCGCGACGCATCGTTATGTGTTTATGTGTTTATCGAAACTGTCGAACGTTAACGTTGCAAAACAGCTTCAAATACCAACTGAGCTAAATCTTTAAGAACAAGTATCTCAACTCAATTCATGGTTAACAACAGTGTGAAGTGGACGCTGGCTGACAGCTGTCAGAGGGGCTGTTTGGACAATTAGCAGACTGCAGCTCCCGACACAGCGACGAGATGCTGGACGATGCACAGCTAATGTTAGCTGTTAGCTAAAGGCTAAGAAGAGCTCAAAGAGGAGTGGAGGTTACGTAAAGAGGGAAGACGCACCTTCATTGCAGCTCCGGCGTGTCTGTGGCTGTGGAGGAACCGACTGGCGGGTTAAACATCGCAGATGGGAGCGTCACTTCTTTGGCAGAACTGACCGGACGAGTCTCGGTTTCAAGGTAGGAACTGAGATCAGAGCCCGAGCCCAGCGACGGGCTTCTTCTTCTACTGCTCCCGGATGCTGACAGAGTCTGGATGCTGCTGCGCTGTGTTGCTGCGCCCCAGAGGCCATATGAGGAACTGAGGTAGTGGCATACATATTTGAATCATTAAAATCCATTATACCGTAACATTTAAAAAAGTCAGTACTAGTCAAATGAGATCAGATTATCAGGGACCGAAATAAGAATCAGAATCAAAATTATTTGCAGTATTGGAAATTGTCATGGTGTGGTTGGTGTGGTGTGGTTGGTGCACTTAAACAAAACAACAATATTGTTTAAGTGCAAACAACAATATATACAGTAAGACAGTAAGACAATATATACAGTAAGAAACAATAAGTTATGGAGATAAATTATGTGCGGGGGAGGGGGGGGGGAGGGGGTCAGAGTCCGTGTGATACAGGGGGTGTGTTTGTGAGCCCCACTGCCATGGGGACAAAAAAATTCAGGTGTCGCCCAAAATAAATAAACAAATAAGTGACTTTGCATATAATAAATGTGTAGATAAATTTAGAAACATGCGAAAGCCTATATCACCACCAAACGGTTTTTTGAGTTATGTATCTATTTTGGCATTTACTCATTTATATATTATCAAGTTGTTTTGTTGTTTCTTGAATCATTTTCAATTATGGCATTGAATTAAGATAAGATATTCATTTATTTGTCCCAATATAGCAGTATTTATCGCGTTACGGCAGCGGAAAGGAAAGTAAAAGTGATAAATTAATACAATATAAAATATATAGTTTGAATTGCAGAGTTGAATAGTCTTGTTTGTACTGCTGGTTGTTAAGAATGTCGTTATCAACAAAAACATGTGATACAATGTACAGTTAATACATTATTAGCGTTATAACGTGCTTCCGGAAAGAAATTCTCCCTCTCGACGAGCGCGCCAACAACAACCGTCTCCACGTGATGACGTTGACTGACGCGTCATCACGGTGTTTTGACTTTTCAGCGCGTTTCTTGTCCAGGTAGTTTGAAGATGGAGACCGACCCCAGTGTCAGCTCGATGGTCATGCTGGAGGACGAGTCGGTGGACGTCCGCTACGTGAACGGATCCCAGTTACAAGTGTCCCCGTGCGGCGGTGAGTTCCTGCTGGTGAAAGCCTCCGACCCCTCCCTGCATCCTCTGCAGCCCAGAGAGAGGGTCCGCCAGAGGACGAGGTTCACCATCAGCTCCTACAAGGTACATGTCAGGACCAGGCTATTCTCTGCAACACAACAGCTGACCTCCGTGTATTCAACGTGCTGGCGTCACTTTGCAGGAGTTGATGACAGCTGCTCTGGCGTTTAGGAATAAATATGCAAGTCGACCATACCTGCCACAGGAACTCGTCCCTGCTGAACCCAAGATGGTACCATACTACTCTTCCTATCCCACAGTTGGTCCCTCATATCGCTGCTGTCTGAATCATGTTGCCATCTGAATTTTCTACCTGTAGTCTTTCAGTATCGACTCGGATGTGATGTGGCCTGAGTTCTCCTCCTGTGAAGCTGAGCTCGGGCCTGGGGGTGAAACCATCATCCGGTCTGAGGAGGGACGAGCTACGCTGATGCTGTCGCCCTCAGGAGAAGAATTCTCCATCGAGTTCCAGTGCAGACTCAGCCAGTTTCAGAATCAGCAGCACAGTGCGCAGAGTTCCAGCAGGGATGCGGAATGCAGGGCGAGCAGCCAGCAGCATGTAAGCAAGCTGATCTGCCAGAGCACTAAAGACCAAAGAGGTTGATCTGGGAAGAGGAAGCAGAGGGGATGAGTCAGTTAGATCAGTTGTTCTCTGATGGTCAGCCCTTCTCAGACAAAGGTCATGCTTCTTAAAAACCTTCTCCTGCTTACGTCTCATGAATGAACTATTTAATTTCTCGTCTCTTCTCTTCCCAGCCAGGGGCGATGTACCAATCCACCACAGTGGTCCAGCATCACTCGTGCTTTGCTTATGCCCCCATGTGGCGCTACCCTCTCTCCTTAGCTCTCCACCACTGGACGACGCGTGTCTCCCAACCTAAAGTTGCAGTGGTTGGATCCGATTATTCTGCCCAAGCAGACAGGAAAATAAACATGTCTGACCTATCTAGTGAAGAGAGAAGGTCTTGTCTACCTCAGGCACTGGCTCTCACATGTCTGTCCCCTCACAGACACAGGTTTGCTGATTAAGATGCATTTTGTGCATTATTTATTGATGCTCTGGGACTGATTTGGGCTTCTGGCCTCATGTGTTTAAGGTGGAAGAGTAAAGATGAGGACCTTCCAGCAGAGCTGATGAAAGTGATGTGGTGTCAAGGAGTCACCTACAGGTAGATGTGCAGGATTTCACGATCCTTACAGAGCTTTATTACTTTGTTTATCTCTGAAACAGCATCTCCACTCCATAGTCATAAAAACGTAACAAAAAACATATGCCTTTGCAGTATGGTCTCTGGAATGAGCTTGCAGCTGTGGTCACCAATGCTTCATATCTTACTGCTTTTAAAACCTTTCTTTTTTTTAATTTACTTATTAATTTATTATAATTTTTTATTTCATTGTTTTCTTCCTGTGAAGTACTTTGTTGTATAATACAAACAAAGAATATTATTCGGACTATTATGAGATAGATGGTATAATAATGAAATATTATAATTATAAGACAGTAGTTTGCTTTGAATGAAAGAAGCATTGACATTTTTAGTGTATATGATAGGAGATATGCAAAATATGTTTTTCATTTAGCTTTACTTGATTTTGTAAAGGCAACAACAAGCGGTGCATTTTTTCACACTTAGGTGTTAAAAGTGTTATTTTTGTTCTAGCTTGACTTTTCTCATTTAAAAAATCCCATTTATAGCTCCACAGTGACTGTGTGTGCATGTGTCTCTTGTGCAGGATACTGAGTGGAGCTGTCTCAGTCATAGAGGTTTCTCCAGGAGATGGATCAGTGATCCGTTCTAACGGTGTCCTCAACACTTACTTTACCCATCACCGCCCTGAGCTCCAGTCAGGGCGGGTAAGTCTTACATAATGCAGCTTTCATACATTCTGATCCACTGGATTAAAAATGGAAGCTAAACACAAAGCCAATAGAGTTTCTTTCATTTTTCCATAAAAGCACAAGGAAAACTTACTTGTTTGTTTCTATTTCGCAGGTGAAAGAGTTATCATACCATCTGAATAACCTTCCACCAGATGTAGTTGGACAGGCCTACTCCATAAGCTCTATTGTGAATCGTGCAAGCAGGTGAGGAGCCGTATGAAACCGTCAGATAAATGTCTACGCTTTATTTTATTTAAGTGTCCAACCATCACGTCATTGTTTTGAAGGATCCTCACCTGCTATGACCAGGCCAAACAATCGCTGACGCTCCCTACAACACTCAGCTGCTTGCAAGGGACCATAGAGGTAGTTGTTCATATCTACAGTATTTCCACAGTATTCCAGGTTCTAAAATATATTAATATGGTATTTTGTTTGCAGGGCACACATTTTTCTAAACCTGCAGTGCTTGAAGGAAATCTTGCACCTGTGGAGCATCAAATGATTGTTACAGAGAGACAAGAAAACATGTGAGTTTAATTTTTCTGGTCGCTCGTTTTGTTGGATTGTGAGTTGGCTACTTTGTAAGTTTGCCTAATGTGATCTGTTCCATGTCCTTCAGGTCAGATATTGTAGCTGCAGAAGTGGAGAAGATACAACGGTTCAACTGTATCCTTCAGCACTCAGACGACGGCACAAGGAGCGATTCACACAATAGCGATTCATTTAGTTCTTATGAGATTTTACATATTACACATGTTTATGTTGGCAATACCTTTGTTATGCACTTTAACATCCTGTTTTCAGTTCTTCTGGAGAATAGCCAGCTGCAAAGAGGTGACAAAGCGTGTGTGGAGCAGAAATGTCCTTCTGCAGAGGAGGAGACTCATGAACCACTGAGTGAGACCTCCATTGCTGAAGCTCTTCAGAGGACATCCAAGGCCATACAGGAGATTGATGCTCTCGTGTCTGCAACAACACTGACTTGACGGAGTGACGAACAAGTAGCAGGAACCCCTGCGTCTGACTTTCCCTGGGAAGATGTAAAGCAGTTTAACTGTTATGCACGAACACTTGCATAAAATCACTAATATCATAAAAAATGACATATGCATCTCTGTTTTTTTTCATGGTTTTGATCATTTGGAACAATAAAATGTTGTGAAAAGGACACAAGCAAATCACAGGGTCAACGAGGGCCGGCCCTGGCAATGTTGGCACCCTAGGCGAGATTTCAAATTGGCGCTCCCCCCAAGATACACACGCACATGCATCCCCAATAAGTTTTGGACTGTATACAGAAGCACACCCAGGCAAACAATATTGAAAGCTATAAATATATATATATAATAAAAAATATAAAAAGAAAACAAGTGCATGTTTCATTAAAACAATTTCAGATAATTGAATTTCTTATTAATTGCAAAATATCTTACACTATGTAAATTTAAATTAAGTACAAAAACAAAAATGCGCGCACAATTCCTGCGAAATGGGCTTCTGCGCAGGATGTGACCAATTGGCTTCTGCGCAGGATGTGCGCAGTAGACTTCTGCGCAGGATGTGCACAGTGGGCTTCTGTGCAGTTTTTTTAATTTAATTTAAATTAATTTAATTGTTTTTATATTTATTTCGGGTGAAGGATATCTCATGAATGCTGCAGAGCATTAGAGTGAAGTGTAATTTCCCTATTTTAAAGTGGAAAGAATTTGAATTGTAGTAAACTAACAGAGTGAGAGAGTGTATATCCCATAAAACAAAGCTTATGATCTGAGGTTAAAGACTTGTCACCGGAATACAGTCGAGATGGCGATCTCTCTTTTGAAATGTTAGGGACACAACTTGTGCAGCAGTTGTTTCGCCCTAATAAAAATCCCCCCCATCCTCACCCATGAGTTCGGACCCAGCTCATGTGTCCACTGGTGTCCTGGTTCCACCCATGGCAGTGTAGTGGCGTGGGGCTGGCTCATCCCTGTGGCCCAGGAAGCGCATTTCCGCCACCCACCCCCCCCTTTTTTTTAATATTATGAGGTTTTCTATTCCAGATGTGATAAAATTTGAATGTGTTAATGGTCTGTATAGCTTTTTTAACATGGGTATACACATTAAAAAAAATTATGATATCCATCTGTCTAATTTGATTTACATTTTGTTTTTGCACCAAATTTTCAGATATTCCCTGAACTCAGCATCTTTTGAAATAAGAAATTCTAAATACTTGATTGTAGTATAATGTGGGTACCATATGCTGCCACCAGATGGCAGTAACGAAAAGCTCATTAAAGAAATTGTATTTTCTCAAGTTCAGATGCTTTTGAAAAAATGACTGTGTAATTACATTAGCTTTAAGTCAAAAATGTTAAAGGCAAAGCTGTATTATCTATTTGGTTTTTCATGACACTCAATGGCTCACTGTCCTGCGTCTACTCAAAGAATAATGGTGGAATTGGGCCACCTTGTGTTAAACCCCTGTTCATTTAAAACCTAAGGGAACACTTGACAAAGAGTGAGCTGTTAGTGTCATGATAAATGATAATAGCATCTGATCACATTCCTTAAATCCTCTGCAGAATCGGTTCAGATGACATGGGCCTCGTGGGCGAGATCCGTCATCTTTGTTACAATTACTGCTCCTGAGGACTGTTCACGTCATGGGTGACGTCCGAGCTCTGGCATTGAAAATTATTATCTATCCACACTATCTGCTCCTCTTTAAATAATTAAATTAGAATTTACACATTTGTATCTATCTATGTATCTATCTATCTTGATAAATGCCCAGAAGTGTCCCCAGTATTGCACTTCTGTTACCACTAGTGTGGGACATTTCTAGGCATTTTGCTATAATGATAAGTTCCTTCACTCGCTTCCCCTCCTCAGCGGTGAGTGACTGGGAGATGGAGAAGTGGAGGGTGGACAGGCGCTCTGTGGAGGTGAAGAAGCACTGCCACGCCCTCATGAGGGAGCCATAAAGTGGCCCTGGTTTACCATTACATTTTATATTTTGAGAGTAACAGATTGGATAAAGATGCTATTTTCTCTGTGCAATTGATTTTATCATTAGAAATATTTCACATTGAAAGAAATGTGAAGACATTGACGAACTCTTAACCATTATTAGAATTTGTTCTATCAAGAACTCAGCCCTGTCTCTTGTCATTGTCATGGTTTCTTCGGTAAGGTTGGAGATGTACCCCGTGCACAGATAGTTTTTGTGTGTACATATTGTGCTTGTATAAACTATAAAGTTATCAATCAATCATCTCCCCATCGACCATGCTGCAGTCGCCGGGTCAGATGCGTGTTTTCTCTGCCGATAAGTTCAGCTGGCGATGGAGGACGAGCCAGCTGATCTCAGATCATATGGTGGTGGAGGAGGAACCAGCTGCTCCGAGATCAGATGGTGATGAAGGAGGATTCAGCGGATCTCAGGTCTGCTGCGGTGACGCGAAGTCCCCGAACTCTCACCCGTTGTTCGTCTATTTTCTCGCGAGAAGCCGCGAAGTTTCCGGTGTTGTGTATGTTCCTGGAAACATGGCGGCCAGCTTCCGCGGCCGTCCTATCCGGAGTCTTCGGATGCGAGGTAAGCGTGTAAAGCTCGACTGAGCGGCATGTGTGATGTCGGCATATTGCGAAAGTAGATGTTCCCGGGCATGTGATGAGCCGGGCGGGATCCCTGACCATGTGTCCGCTGTGTGTTTCTGACAGGTCGGAATGACAGCGGGGAGGAGAACGTACCGCTGGATCTGACCAGAGGTAAGCATCATCACCCTGAGAGCGATTATTGTTCAAGATGGATGAGGCGCGTTGGTGCGAGCTGTGGCGCCGGGGAGTGAAAACCTGGTTCCCCGGGGCTCATGTCCCGTCAGTGATGCTGTTCACTCCCCCCTCTCGGTTTAGTTTAACCAGCTATACCATAATAACAGGCGGCTGGGGGCTAACTAACTAGCCGGGTTAGCATTAGCTAGCTGCCACCGCTAAGCAGCCATGGCGACGGTGTGTTGTTTTGGTTCGTGCCAGTGGACAAAACGGGCTCGTATCAAGCCGGACAGGCACAAGTGCTGCAGAAATGCTGAGGATAGAGCTAGCTGCAGGATAGGGTGTGATTAGCTGAGCAGCTAAATAGACAACACAGGCTGCGGCAGGGTGTTTTTGCTTCGAGTTGTTCTCTGATACATCTGCTCAGTTATTCTCCTCCAGCAGCAGAAGTAGCAGCAGCACTGTTCACCACCCATCAATCCCTGTGTCACAGCCCACACTGGTTTTACTACTGCACTGCAAACCAGCGTTAATCAGCATCTGGAATGTCAGATGAATAAACAGTCACAGTGTCTCAGTCTAATCCACATGGGGGATGAGGTGGAGGGGCATTCAATCTGCTGTTTCTTCATGGAAACGCAAAGGATGCTGTGTGTAAGATATTGGACCTCAATGCTTAATTTCAGGTCAGAGTAAGTAGATCATAAAATTGTACAGTTGTGTGCAATCCTAATCCTAAAGTGTGTATGCACCCAAGACTTTCAAGGTCATCAAACTTGAAATTCCGATGTTAAGACCATGACAAATGTTTTTTTGTCCTATCTATCCCAGAGGACGGCTATTGCACATGCAGTTCATTGCTGCATTAGTCTCTGGAGCTCCGGCTATGTCTGATACAGTTAGGCAATATTATATTCTACCACAAGTTTAGCAGACAATGCTCATCAGTGTTTGTGTGATTCCATCAAATCTATCACAGATCTATTGTTTGTTTTTCTTATGGACAAAATAACATTTGTACATTTTGTACTAATTTAGGTATAAATTGAGCTTTTACGTGTATTTTAATGTGTCTGCTGTATCTGAATCTGCCTCAGCTCTTGGCTAACATTGTAACTGAGGAGAAAATATACAATTCAATTTGTTAAGCTGGTGTATTGTTGGTTTCTGACACATTTATGTGTTTGCTTAAATATAGTATCTGGATGTTTCTTTCCTTTGTTTTTACACAGTCCCTGAAAGGAACTGAAAATGAAGAAAAAAAACACACTTCCCTGCTCAAGTCTTGCTTTCACAGTCTGGACCTTGTTTAGACTATACACATTCATTTAGTTTGAGCAGCTAAACCACCTTCCTTCCTGCAACATATCACCTACAGTTCATTGACTGTTATTGTGGCAATATGGTGTAATATAAAGTTTGTCTTGGTTACATTGTGTTTCCTTTTTGTTCTCCTGCAGAGCCATCAGAAAACTTCCGTGAAATCCTCCAAAATGTGGCCAAATCACACGGAGTCAGTAACATGCGAAAACTGGGCCACCTGAACAACTTCATAAAGGTAACTCTCACATTATGACGTTTTTACCCCAGGGTTTTATTTATTACTTTAGACAGTCCTGAAAACACAGATCATTATTGAGGATGCACTTACAAACATCAAACCTTTCAAGACGTGTGACTCACTCTTTGTAAAGATTGACTTCCCATCCTCTGTCATGACACCATGACCTCCCCTTGATCTTCTCCTCTTGGGTGTTGCTGCCAGCAGGCCTTGCTGTGTCTTGTCATTGTAATGCTGACAGTGACTGTAACAGGAGCTCTATGGATGGTGAAACACTCCTGACTTAATGTGCATCAAGAGCTGCAACCTGACTTTGAAACTTGAGATGTTTAATGTCTGGTTTTTATTATGAACCTGGCTGAGACACTTTCAACTTTATTATATTGTCTATTGGAGATGGTAAAAGTGAAGGTCTTCCAGTATAAACAAATGTCGTGCTTCTAAATCTCTTATATGTCAATTGGACCAACTCAATTGTGTTAAGTGAAACACAAAACAAGTGTGACACAAAACAAGTGATTGTGGATCTCTAAGAGAGTAATGGGCTTTGTGTGTCCCACTTATCAGTAGTCGGTGGCCAAGATGCATTGATTTATTGTTTGAAAAAAAAGAAGAAGGATTAAGAGATTTGGTTGATTTTCTATTCATTTAGCGTTTTGATGCAGATAAAGGTTCAGATGGTGTTTTTCGATTTTGAGGCTTTTTCTTTGTGTGGACAAGGCCTCAGTGATGTACTAGTGACCTCTGCAGGTTGTTTTTCTGCTTTTCATCTAACACATATTAGAATAGTATTGAGTCCTCTTGTAATTGTGTGCAGGAATAACATTGTGAGCAAAAGTACATGCAACGCTGAAAGCTATGTTTGAGAGAGAAAGTTTTTTTTTGGTTCTCTGTCGTTGTTGAGAAAATGTCCAATTCATCAACCTTGGGCACCAGATGTGTAAACGTTTGCTGATCTGCGCTGAGCCACCCGCGGTCGTAAACCACCTCTGACTGTATGTCATGGACATGTTTAGTCCAACTGTTGGTGGCCGTGCAGCCAGTTTGTGCTGGCCTTCAGAAAACCTGTGCAGCTGGCAGTGCATTCGACTGGAGGCTAAGTGTGAGGCTGAGTTGTGCGTCTGTAATCCTTACACCCAACTCCCTTGTTTACAACTGACAGGAGGGTAATAGTCATGACGTGTGTGTATACGTCTGTTCGACACCATGCCCCTGATGCCTTATATGGGTTCCAGGACAGCGAGGGTGACCTAATCCCCCCCCCCGAGAGTGTCAAATGCCCCTCGCCCCATCTCCTCTCCCCCTTCCTCCTGCCTGCCTGGACTCTGACATCACAGCTGGTTTAAAACAACCCCTTACTTACCATGCCCCTGTTCACCCATCCTGTTCCGTCTCCCTTTGCTCTGTGGTTTGTAATGAACGAGAGAAAAGAGGATTACTTTCAGCTTCTAGACACGATTCACACATAAATTACCCGTTTGGTTTACTCATCGTCTCCTCTGCCGCTGCTGCGTCACTATAGGTCTATGTAACCTGGACTACTGTGACCACTGCAGAGTGCTCAAAAGGTGGCGGCTCCTCCCATTGGTGGGCGATAAAATTATTTTCATAAGCTCGTGGTATGATTTCTTTTGTATGAGGATCCACGACCCTTACTCATTGCTTTATGTGTATGATGACCTTCTAAACTGTGCTTGTTGTTAGCATTGGCCTCCCAGGTAATAGTTTTTCAATATGAACTGCTTTCCTTATTATGTTCATTATGGTAACAGTATTTTGTGTACATATAATTTGAATGTTTTATACACCAGCAGTGATTTGGCCCTGGTTAATTATTGAGGAACTGTGGTGAATGAGCTGGAGTCGGCCTGGTAGGGTACACAAAACAGAAACAAATAGTCGGGTTGAAAGCAGAAGTACACAAAGTAGTTTTGAGACATGGACGCAGGTGAATTCTTTGGGTCTGGACTTTCTCCTGAGTTTGCCTTTTACACATGAGCAACGCAGCAGAAGGTTCCTCGCTCAGACGCGTTCACAACAGCACAGAATTCTCCGGAGTGTTCTTGTGAGGGGTGGTGCAGCTTGCAAAGGCAGGATTTTTTTCTAATTTCGCTGTGGAGATCACCTGTTTTTGTTTGCAACACAGCATCACCAGCTTCGCCCCTCATCACCAAAATAACTCTTGACATCTTTGTCAGTGTCTTCTGTTGCGTATGCTTTTTAAAATCTTGATATATTTATATCTGTCATGCCCACAGTGGTTTTACTAGGGGGCTTACTAGAAAGTCTAGAGACTCTTGCATTGAGATCAGTGTAGGTCTGAAAGCAGCTCAAAGTTATCATTCAACCTGTATCTTACTTCCTGCTCTCCCCCTCTATTTTTATTCATCAAACATATACAAGCGCATGTACTCATAAACAACAAATGCTGGTGACAAAAGCCTGCGCCAACTACACGACCTGTATAAGTGTTTTCACAATGCTTCTGTGATTGTTTCTACCACCAGTGAAACCATAAGATTATCCATTCACAATTGTGTGTGTTTGGTTTTTCTTTGACTCAAACATGGTTTAATGGTGAGTGTCTCAGGTGAAGGATTGATACCCTTACCTATCATCTGAGTATCACAATGTTCCATTGTGCCACCATTATGCCTTTGCTAGGATTACTTTGATCCATAAAGTCATGTTAATGCAGTCCGTTTACAGACCCAAAAAATGATGTCTTGTTCTGTCTCTTTGTTACAGCTGCTATGCAGCATTGGTTACCGTGAAGAGAACTTTGGGTTTACACACGAAGAAATCATTGTTTGGTAAGTTTGTCAGTGACAGTTTATCAGTATTTTAACGTTTTTCAACATGTGCTCTTTTTCTAGGTCGTTAGCTTGTTATTTATGCAGCCAAGTAAAACGCTTAGTAAGCAAGGACCGGTGATTAATATACATCTGAGCTTTTTAATTAGAAACGGCATTTTAAATCCATCATGCTTATGAAATATTTCAGGAAAGTATACTAATTCTGTTGCCATGTCCATTTTCAAATTTATCACCCAAAGTCTGCGACTAGCTCTACTGAATGAGGCCAAGGAAGTGCGTGCAGCAGGGTTGCGGGCGCTCCGCTACCTCATTAGAGACACCGCCGTGCTGCAGAAGGTCCTCAGACTACAGGTGGACTACTTAATAGCCAGGTGAGATTCTGCTTTGACCAGTCAAATCAAAACAACTGGGCACATTCTCATGTTGTGGGTTCATAACACATATTTCTGAAATTTGCATGGTTCTTTTGAAGTGCTATGCTTCAGTCGTACTTATTTGGTTGACAGGTTTATTTTTCTCTCACTAGCTGGCTGTGTTGAAACGAGAAGGCCATGATTAATGGTGCCTCTGTGTTCTTGTTTCAGATGCATTGACATCCAGCAGAGCAATGAGGGCGAGAGAACTCAGGCTCTGAGACTCGTCCGAAAGGTAAGATATATAGGACACTGCATGATTCCTTTTTATTTCCATTCCTCTGCAGCCATTCAGTTGTACATTCAGCGTCACTCACTAGGAGTTAGCCCTCTGCGCTAAACATCAGCTTCAGCACAAAGTGCCACCAGAAAGATCCTTGGGTTAGCAGCAGTGTCAGAGTGTGGACACTTTGTACGAGACTGCGGGCAAGGTTATTTATAGCTCTTTCTGTAGTTTACTGTAAACCTTCCTCACACACACACACATAGAGTCAGGCTCTGGTTTCAGTAGAGGAATACTTTGCCATACAGGTGGTAATATTACCCCTGTGTTCCTTACATATAGCCTGGCCTCTTATTAAATCTATTTCCCCATCACTTACTACGTTGATAGTCTTAGAAAAAAAGGCCATAAAAACATTGCAGTAATTTTATGCCTCTATTTGTCCAGCCTTGTTGATGACTCATGTTTCTCTCCTCTCCCTCTTCCTGTAGATTATCACTGTCAATGCAATGTTGTTCCCCACGTCTATCACAAACTCTCTAATTGCTATCGGCACGGATGGACTCCAGGAGAGAGACCGCATGGTCCGCGCGGCCATCGCCATCGTATGCGAGCTCGGTGAGTGCCTGGCCTCAGAAAGGCGCTCTGTTCATGGACAGAAATAAACCTTCTGAAGTACCTCATTTGTGAGAAAGAAGAAAACAAAGCGTCTAATATCTCTTTGTTGCTGACTGATTCCACCTGCAGCCCTGAAGAACCCAGAGGTGGTGGCCAAACGAGGCGGCCTCAGCACCATCCTGAAGAGTGTGATCGATTGTCAGTTGAGTCGCATCAACGAAGCACTGATCACCACCATTCTCCATCTTCTCAACCACCCACGTACCCGCCAGTACGTACGGGTGGACGTCGAGCTGGAGGTATGTACAGAGTCCGCTGCCGTTCATAAATGAGCCAGTGTGCTGCAGGATTAACGGCTTCAGGTTGTACGTCTCTTTCCCATGGAGCTTAGAGTAATCAATTACAACGTTTCTCTAAAGCCTCATTGTCTGTAAACGGGCACCTGGGACAGAAGCGTCTCATCATTGCAGTCATTAGAGCCACCGGGATGTCATATGAGATCTATAGCTAGGTCATTATTACTGCAAGATGCTTGGTGGGTTAATAACACTTAATAGGTCTGTTATATGTTGTACTCATCCATCTTTTGTGCATGTGTTTCTGTCCTCCAGCAAATCCTCGCCCCTTTCACAGATTTTCACTACCGGCACAACGCAGACACGGCTGAAGGGCAACTCAAGTGAGTGTGTGCGGCAGGGGGAATGAAGAGTGTTACTGTTACATCAGACACAATACAGATAGTGTTCTGACATTTCCCTCTGTTTAGAGTTTGCGATGTTTCTATATTTGTAACACCATGCGTCGAGAAAGTTGAGGGCTTGTATAGTGTTTTTATGATATGACCCTTGTTATCAGGGCTTCTTGGCTCCACAGTGACATGCCCCCAGGATGTGAAGCCACCATCCTTTAAGTCCCTCTGGAAGATTTGCCTTTTATATAAAAATATCTTTTTTTTTACGCCTTTCAAGTTTAACATTGAGGGTATAGTTTGAGCCTTGGCGAAAGATTTTTCAGTGCTCTGTGCAAAGGGAGATCATAATAATGTTGTAAGTTGGAACATGGTGCATTGTTTATTAATGGTCATGTTTTCATGTTCTCAGGGAGGACAGAGAGGCCCGGTTCTTGTCGAGTAGGATGGCCATAGTGGCAGCCTTTCGCTCCTGGTCTGGTAAGGGCTAAGACATATTCACGTGAATTGTTTTTTATGTGATGTGTTTTTCATTTTAAGGTTATCATGAGTTACATGTGTCTCTTTCTTTTACTCAGGGATTATCAACCTATGCAAGGCTGGAAATTCTGGTATCCAGTCTTTAATTGGCTTACTTTGCATACCAAATATGGAAGTTAGGGTGAGTATTGACACAGCTACATTCCAAATATTTACAGAAAATGTCTGAAAGAACAAGGAAGTTAGCAGTTATAAGTGTTATTAGCTCTTGTGTTCCTTCCTTAGCAACCAACACCTCTCCTGTCTGTAGAATGTTTGCCCATTAGGTCTTTGTTTTACTGTAGCTGTAGTAAGATGAAGAACCATTAGTTATGGTTCCAGTCAGGGTATTAACAGTCTGTTATCTGAGTCATATATCTTATCTGATTAGGATATATGACTCAGAGAAGACTAAAGCAAAGTCTGAAGCTTCCATTAACATTTTATTGAACCGTATCCCCTAATTTCCCCTAAGTCTTTATGGGTCCTCGTGCTTCAGTTTCGGTCACAGGGTTTGCACTTTAATATGTATATTTTTTTGTGAACGACTTATTAACAACATTAATGTATCTGATTGCTTCATTGTGATCTCCCGCAGAAAGGCTTGTTGGAGGTGTTATATGAAATATTCAGGCTCCCTGTGCCCATTGTAACTGAAGACTTTACAGAAGGTCTTCTAAGTGTTGGTGAGAATAATTTTTTGTAACTTGAGAATTCATTTTTATATCCACAGTATCTTGGTATTTACCAATTTGGTTGTTTTGCAGCCACATAGCCCAGCTGTAATTTGTTTGGCTATGTGACCCTGTAAAGTCCTGGCAAAAAGCGTTCTAGTTTTAGAACCCTAATATTTACGTTCACATTATACTTTAAGTTAATCTCTTCTCTTATTTTCTTCAGACCCTGCCAGGTTCCAGGACACCTGGAGACTTTCTGATGGGTTTGTTGCTGCTGAGGCCAAAGTCGTCCTGCCCCATCGGGCCCGCTCCAGGTGAGAGAGAAGAACATGGGGTCAACCCCTGGGTTGTGTGTCCACACGTCCTATAAACTTATATCGCTTCTGTTCACATTTTTTCATTTTCATAATTCAAGAATTAATCTGGTAATAAATTAAGCTGTCATAGAATAAAATGAAGAAGTGATGACATTTTACATCCTCCAAAAAAAATCAAAGGTCAACTTCACTGGGACATCATGTTCTGCCAACAAATTGTTCTGCTCATTAGGTCAAGACCATATTTCAGATATTGTCTTCTTGTTTGCTTCATTAGGCCTGATCTGATGGACAACTACCTAGGATTTGTTCTGTCTGCCTTCATCTCCAGTGGGCTGTTAGAGGTGAGTTAAGGAGAATCATATACCATGGTTTCTCTGATTGGATTGTGTTACGATTTGACACCGTATGTTTGATTTACCGTTCAACATAGCAGCATTATAGTGTGCATGTTTCTTTTTGAGCCGTAACCTTCATTCTTTCCCTATCTTGGCTCTGCAGGGCATTGTTGAAGTTGTGACCAGTAGCGATGACCAGCTCGCTATCAGAGCTACCATCCTGTTGGGAGAACTTCTGCACATGGTAATTAAGAAAGTGGGGAAATAACATAGATAGATAGATAGATAGATATTTCCTTTAATAGTCCCACAGTGGGGAAATTTGAGGGTTTACACAGCAGCGCAGGTAATGCAACAAGAGCAAAAGAAAATGCAAAAAAACAACATAATAATAAGAAACAACAATGAGCAAAAAAATAGTAAATAGTAAATAAATAAATTATTATAAGTAGTAGAACAACAAAATAATACAAATAAATAATTATCAATTAAATTAAATAATTAGATTAAATTAAATAACTAAATTAATTGCACTAATTGTGTGTTCAATGGGTTTCACAGCTGGTTGTATAGACTGACAGCCGCAGGAAGGAAGGACCTGCGATACCTCTCCCTCACACAACGGGGATGAATCAGCCGGTGGCTGAAGGAGCTGTTTAGAGCTGCCAACATGCGACATAATTAGGAAAACTGTAATAGAACAGTGTTTTCACAAACTGCAAAAGTCCTACATGTTTTCTGCTTTTGTGTCAGTGCAAAATAAACAGAGATATGTTTCATTTGAGCAGCTGCCCGCTACAACTGAGTTACTGTGATTCTAATTCAAAATGCATCTTGGCTTTTTCTTTCACCCGCTTCTCTCATGTTTAGGCAAACACCATCCTTCCTCATTCCCACAGTCACCACCTGCACTGCCTTCCCACCCTTATCAACATGGCAGCCTCCTTTGACATCCCCCAGGAGAAACGACTGTGAGGACACACTGTCACACCCACACTCCTCCTTTTCCTCACAAACAAAAACACATTTTCTCACTAATCTAACTGTGAATTCAATACACTTCCACAAATTGATTATAAATAACATAATCCCAAATACTAGGGAAGCTGAATTAATTCACTATTATTAATTGTGTGTTTTCCAGTCGGGCAAGTGCAGCTGTCAACAATCTGAAGCGTTTCCATGAGAAGAAGAAGAAAGGTTTGAAACCACACAGCCTGTACCTGGACCACATCATTCGCAAGTCGGTGTCATCAAATAGCCGCAGAGAGTCCCACTCGCGTGTCCACAGGGATATCTACGTTATTAAGGTAAAGACAAACACACTTCTCACATTCTACATTCAATATTTAGACGTCCTCTGTGTACCATCAACATATATAGTTTGTTTAAAGGAGTACTTTTTGTATATATGCTTATTTGCCATCCCACTCTTAGCAGATATCAATTTCATCTCTTTGTGTTCACTACAAACATTTGGGTTGTGTTTAGTTTAGCTTCGCACAAACACTGAAGAAGGGGAAACGGGTACATATGTTTTCTTCACAAATGAAAAAGAAACTAGGTTGTGTCTCACTTTGTATAATGTCATACTCACACTTGCAATTTTGAGTACTAAAGTTTTATTTTTACGGAAAAGTATGACAACATACTTACTTTGCACAATCTGTCCCAGGATGATACTTTCAAAGCAGTCAAAAAGTAAAACCCCTCCATGGTCACCATCCTAGTTATGTTGTAGAAGGAGAGACAACAAATGTATTTTCAGATTTGCTGCCAAGGAAGGAAAACACGTTGTCAATTTTAATCTCCATGTCACTTGACAAAGGGGCCACTTGCAAGAAAGTATAACGTTCATTTTTAAGTCAAGTCGTCAAAGCAGCTGGTATTTTGGCGATTGATGGTCGTGTGTGGTCATTTTCGGTGAAACAACAACAACTTGCTGCAACTTGATTTCGGGACAACGCCAGCCAGTCAGAATACACCCACTGAGCCGGTGTCTGATTTGAGACAGCTGTTGTTTCACCTGCAAAATGGTTGAATTTCCAAGTTGTTATATATATTTTTTTAATCCAAGAATGCCCGAATGTTCTTTGGGTGTAAGATTGTGTAACGTTGATTAAATATGTGAGATACTATGTAAGAATGAGGTGCAACAGATTTTGAGTTATTATGAAACGCCTTTAACAAAGTTAGGTTTCTTTATTGAATAAATTAATTTGTTTTTCACGAGGGAAAGAACCGCCATATAATTAGTAAAACCAATTCAACCGGTATATGTTCCTATTTCAATGTTTCAGGACACAGAAGATGCACTTATGCTGAACCTGAGAGACAGTCACATTCTCAACCACAAGCACAACCTGGAGTGGAACTGGCTGCTTATCGCCACCATCCTGAAGGTCAGGCTGTTATCATGAAGCGCCACAGACTCCATTGTGAACTTTTTTTCCCTGTCTTATATTAAAATGTTGTTTTTTCTCTCCCAGTGGCCAAATGTAAACCTCAGGAACAACAAAGATGAACACATGCACAAGTGAGACCCCTTCATATCCTCAATAATCCCATTGCAGCATGGTAAATATTTTAACGTGCTTATCTGACAAATTGTATTCAATTTTTTTTGACAGGTTTGTGCGGAGGCTGCTTTACTTTTATAAGCCCAGTAGTAAATTGTATGCAGGACTGGCACTGGATCACGTGAAGGCCAGACAGCTCACTGTGGTTGGTTGTCAGTTTGTTGAGTTCCTCATGGACTCAGATGAGGTGAGAGAAATGTGCACAAAGTCACAAACCCTATAATCCTGTTTTACCTTTGGTCACTTTCTAATTTGACACTTCTGTCTGTCCTCTCTTCTCCCTTCTTCTATCTCTTGTCACCAGGATGGCCAGGGTTACCTGGAGGAGCTGGTGAAGGACATGGTGTCATGGCTCTCCTCGTCCTCAGGGCTGAAGCCTGAGCGCTGTCTGCAGAGTAACGGCCTGCTCACCACACTCAGCCAACACTATTTCCTCTTCCTGGGGACGCTCTCTGCCCATCCACAGGGAGTCAAACTGCTGGAGAAGTGTGGCCTGTTTCAGTGGTGAGTAAACAGAAAAACCTGCTCCAGGCCCAGAGTTCAAATAATCTCAAACGCATCTGTTGTTTTTATGAACCCACCACAACGTCGCATTGGATTGAGGTCCTGCTAACAGCTCGTCCGATTTGTATTTCCAGCCTGCTGAATCTCTGCTCTGTGAAGAACCAGGACGCTGTGCTCAAACTTGCTGTAACCACACTGGACTACAGCAGAGACGGTCTGGCTAGAGTGATCCTCTCCAAGATCCTCACTGCTGCTACTGATGTGAGACCGCCACAGGAACACGACTCACACAAACATAAAAAGACCTTTTGAAACATGCAATTTCCTTGTACTCATCTGTGTCCAAATAACTGAAGTTAGTTGGAGCTAGATTTTGCAACTGCAGATTATGCAGAAAAAATAAAGATTGAATGACTTTATTGTCATTTTGTAAGTGCTACAAATCGTAATTGAAAATTAGAATGTCACTAAGTAAAGCACATACCACCAAGGACAAACAAACCCTAATGTTTGATAATAATGCCCTCCTACTTAAAGTGAAAGAAAGTGGCAGAAGAAAGCTTCCCAATCAACAGGATATAAGCTAAGTTTACTGGGCTCTTCCCTGGCCTACTCCATTGCCAAGTTTGATGCAAAGCAGTTCAGAGTTTTTTATCTAATCGTGTTTACAAACAAACAAACCACCAGACAGACGCATAAAACATAATCTCCTTGGCGTCAATAACAATGCCCCTTCCTCCTCCCACAATGCCTCTGGTCTCATC
The DNA here is from genome assembly GCA_038501795.1 of Pseudopleuronectes americanus. Lineage (NCBI taxonomy): Eukaryota > Metazoa > Chordata > Actinopteri > Pleuronectiformes > Pleuronectidae > Pseudopleuronectes > Pseudopleuronectes americanus. Next base: position 16,799,318 of record CM076718.1, on the reverse strand, counting down.
GAGCAGACGTGTAGGCTGTATGGGACCAAACACCTCCGTGTGCTGCTCCGTGCGGGCGTGGAGTTCTTCAGCAGCTGGGGCATGGAGCTACTGGTCACGCAGCTTCATGACCACAGCAAAGCCGTGTCCATGGAGGCCCTGGACATCCTGGATGAGGCGTGTGAGGACAAGGTGACGTGAATCACTCACTGACAACAGTCAACACAGTAGAGCTGTTAACTCTGCTGTACAGCTCACATGTGAGAGAGAGTGTTAGAAACTGAATGAATGTAAAGCAGAGACTTGAAGCAACACTGTGTAATGTTACTGAGCAACAGCGCCCTCTGGAGCTACTAGTGTTTAATTCTGCTGGGCTCCATGTCTAAGTGATGAAGTGGTTTTCATGTAGGAAAAATCAAAGCGGCTCCACTCTATCTACTCCAAGTCATTGATCCACCAAAATAACTTGTATAGTTGTGCTTTAAGTTAACACAGAAACAAAGATTTAACTTGAATAAGAGGCAGAGAAAATATGGACTTACATGGATTTGAGCTGTGACAGTTTTTCTCCTCTGTTCACATGGTTCTGTAGAGTGTTTATGCTTCGTGCTGTCTGACTTGTTGTATTGTGCTGCTTCACAGGCCAACCTTCATGCTTTAATCCAGCTAAAACCAGCTCTGTCCCATCTGGGAGATAAAGGCCTCCTGCTGCTCCTCAGGTGAGTTGTATACAGTTTTTTACAGTTCACATAAAATGACACTCACTTGCCTATTTGTTTTATCATCCAACTGCTCTACGTCTCCTCTCTAAATACCCAGTGCATCTTGTGTCTTTTCTTGTAGGTTCTTGTCCATTCCTAAAGGTTTCTCCTACCTCAATGAGAGGGGTTATGTGAGCAAGCAGCTGGATAAATGGCAGAAGGTATTAACAGCATAATCCATTTAATAATAGTTTTTTAATTCATCTGCTTCTAAATCCTGAACAGACCACAAGCTAACAGAACACTATGTTTAACTCTGTGACCTACATGTCATATGTATTGCAGGAATACAACCTTAAGTATGTGGACCTGATAGAGGAGCAGCTCAACGAAGCACTTACAACGTACCGCAAACCTGTTGATGGAGACAACTACGTCAGACGCAGCAACCAAAGGTGAGACCCTTGACTCTAAAATACTGTCGGTATAATCTGTCAAACCACCGGGGGGTGCTCTTCAAACTGTATTTTTATAACTTTTCTGGTTGTCTCTAGGTTACAAAGACCAAATGTCTATCTTCCTGTGCACTTGTACGGACAGCTGGTCCATGATAAGACAGGCTGTCATCTTTTGGAGGTTCAGGTAATTACTGTTTATCGGTTCAACATCACACAGCTTCCATTTCTCATTTTCAATTTCCCATATTAGTTTTTTTGGGAGCAAGTGGTTTGTCCAGATGCAGCTTGTCTTTATTCTTACCATCTGTCTTTTGCAGAGTGTGGTTCCTGACCTCAGCTACACAGTTCGCTCCCCGATGCTGGACACCTGGGAGGGCATTAAACAGCTGAAGGCTGCTCTGTGGGCACTGGTGAGGAGCACTTTCACTGCCAACGTAATATTGATAGTTACAAAGAGATGGTTCTGATGGTGTGTGTGTGTGTGTGGTTTTCTGTGCAGGGCAACATCGGCTCTTCAAACTGGGGTCTGAATCTCCTGCAGGAGGAGAATGTCATTCCTGACATCCTCGCATTGGCTCAGCACTGTGAGGTGCTCTCAGTACGAGGGTAAGCTGATTTAGTTTTTTTACCGCTTTTCACTTTATACTACCTAGAATTTAACCATTTAGAGTCAATCCTTTTGAACAGACACTTTTAAAAATAAGCCGGACACCTGTGTTTTTTGCTGAATTATAAATGCAAATCATTTCACAGTGAACCTTAAAAATCTTTCCAACAAAACAAACAAGTGGTCAAAACAGCACACCATTGTATTTTCACTAACAGTCCTCTCCTGTCCACAGCACCTGTGTTTATGTTCTGGGCGTCATATCCAAGACCCGGCAGGGCTGTGATGTGCTGAAGCATTACGGCTGGGACACGGTCAGACACAGTCGCAGGACGTTGTGGCCTGTCACTCCAGACGAGGTCGACACACATTTAACCTCTGAACTTTCCTCAGTGCCAAGCACGCTCAGTCTGAACTCTGAATCCACCAGCTCGCGCCACAACAGCGAGAGCGAGTCTCAGCCAAGTATGTAGTGAGAAATTTTGAGATTAAGTCTTTATCATTTTGTACATAATGCTCCACCACCATAGTAATCTGGTATTTTTGATGGCAGTCAAGCCAGACATTAGCCTTTTCTCCTCCCGCTGTGGTCTTGATCAACTCTTTGTGCTTTCAGACATGTACATACTTGAGGATGACAAGTGTGATGTTCTGGACCAGTCAGATGAGCCCTTCCATCTTCACCCCAAACCCATCAAGGACCGTAGCCCCTTCACAATCCTGGCCTCCACACGCTTTGTTCGCACCCGTTTCCTCAAGTCCCTTCCCAGCAAGAAGCTGCGCTCCACCAGTGACCCCAAGACCCCGTCAGGCTCTCGCACCCCTACTGAGCCCCAGACAGGGAGTATGAGACGTAACAGGACAGTGACCGAACCCTCAGTGTACAGCCCAAACCAGGGGGATGTCTTCGCCCCCGTGTTTAATGGCAGAGGAATGCCAAAGAGTCCCACTGTGAGTCTGGAGACGTCCTTTGTTGGTACCAGGGGCGGCTCTGAGGAGCACCTTGTGGATGGAAGGCTGGCAAGGGGAGGAGGCTCAGGCCTTGGACTAAGTGGTCTAGCAGGGCAAGGGGCTGTGGAGCACCCCAACCGAGAGCGGGAGCAGAGCAGCCGAGAGCGTCTGGCAGGAGGGGATGGTGGCTCCTCCTCTAGTGGAGGCAACGTAGGAGTGGGCGGAGGAGGTGGCGGCGGAGGTACTCAGTTTAAAAGCCGCAGTCAGAGCTTTAACACGGACACCACAACCAGCGGCATCAGCTCCATGAGCTCCAGCCCCTCTAGGGAGACCGTTGGAAACCCTGAGCATCCCGAACCTGAACCAGACTCTTCTGACTGTGTGAGCCTCAACACGGTGGTGTCTGCCAAGACTGTCAAAACACTCTCCTCCCTCACACCCCAGGCTCAGACCAACCATATTTCAATGTCGAAGTCGTCCACTGTCTCTCTGGTACCGCCCGGCTCCTCGCACACACTCCCTCGCCGAGCTCAATCTCTCAAGTCTCCTTCAGTCGCCACCATCAAGAGTTTGGCTGACTGTAGCTTCATGTACACCAGCCCAAGAGACGCACTGGGTTACGCTACGTTGAAGAGGCTGCAGCAGCAGAGGATACACCCGTCTTTGTCTCACAGTGAAGCCTTGGCTTCGCCTGCCAAAGACGTCCTCTTCACCGACACCATCACTATGAAGACGGGCAGCCTGGACTCCAGATTAACCCCTCGCAGGTAAATCACAGTGACAGGGACTGAACGACCGCTGCAACATTCATTTTGCTTACATGAATATATTTTCTTCCTTTTTTTTAACAATATGTTTGTCTCTGCAACATGAAATATGTGTTCTCATGTCCCAGTAACAATTCAACTAGCCCTCTCATTTAGCTTCAGCAGCTCTGTGCCTGAGGTAGAGCTTTGATTTGTGTCCACCTTAGCAATGACAGATGTGATAATTTTTTTTTGTGCACCTTCTGCTATGTCTGTCAGATTATCAGACAGAAGGCTCACCTGTCCAGAACCAAGCGTCTTAAACCCGTACCGCAGGCTGTCCAGAACACTCGCACCGTGGTGGGTGGAGCGACCCAATGTCCTCCTGAGTAGACAAATAGCTTCTAGCACCGATCTAGACAATTATGTCCTGTTGCTTTTAGTTTAGTTGCAACTATGACTCCTTGCCTGCAAGTTTGATTTGACTCCTGTAGCCCTGTAGTGTGACTAAGCCCTGTGTAGATTGGTCAGTTGCTGGTTTTTCCTGCCTCTTGGAGCTGTGAGTCTTCTTAGAAGTAAACAGCGCACAGGTAGACATACTTGCCACAATATAGATATTATAGTAAAGGTACCAGCTTTTCACTCCAACTGTATATTAAACTCTCTTCACATTCACTGTCTATTTTACAGTTGTTTTATTATAACATAGAAATATACGTGATGGATCATCACGATGTTCCAGTGTCGACATTGTTATTATATTATTGTATCTTGAACATTATCTGTCCTGCCTATGAGAAGCTTACAATACCTCATTATTTAGCAAAAGAACAATAAACTAGGAACCAGAGTGCAGCATCAATAACTATTAAATAAATCCTGAACCTTTTTCCAAGATTCAGCAATTCATACAAATTAAAAGCTTGAACCAATGAATGTTTGGTCAACGATTAAGCTATTGTCAATAGTGGCAATTAATATTCTGTTGAAACAAAAGACATACATAGTTTAATGTATATTGGTGTCATCCAGTCTTCAGATGAGGCAGTTCTATAGATTGTAAGCCACACTGACACATTATTCTTTGACGCTTCACATACACTTTAGTCTCTCACTGGATATGAATCTTTTTCATTGGGAAGCTATGGACAAGTGGTTATTGGGTACTTCAGTGTATTTTAAAGCTTGTCTATATCTGAAGGCTGTATCACACTTGGATGTCCTGTGCTGTGAGTTTATCTGTAGCTGCCGCCCTGATAACATGCTCTCATTAGAGCCTGTTGAGATCCCGACCTCCTTCTCGCTGCCTGCTCACTGAGTCTCTGTGTCTGTGCTTTTATCCAACATTTTTTTCACTTACTCCCCACGTTCCTTTTCTGTCCCAGTCTCTCCCCCCGGATCCTCTCACGTACCTCTCCTCTTGCCCTCCCTAGGTTCCTGAAAGCGCTGAGCTTTGCCTCTCTGGATAAAGAGGAGCTGCTCAGTCCCATCAACCAAAGCACCCTGCACCGCTGCTCTTCAGTGCGCTCTATGGTCTCTGGCATCACCTATGGGTGCAACGATGACTACATTGGCCTCGCACTGCCCATGGACATCAATGATATGTTCCACATCAGAGACTTAGCTTACTTTCAGCAGAGGATCAGCCCCCCGTCCGAAGAGCGAAAACGCTTTCTCTTTGGCGATGGAGATGGTAAATATAACTTCTTGTAAAATCAAATTACCATATATGATTTTGAATCAGACTGGTGGATTGTGTTTCTTTGTGCTCACCATGGTTCCTCCCTCTGCAGGTGACCGCCCGGCTATCCCACTACTGAAGCAGCAGTTTAGTATCTCTGAGCTGATAGTGTGTCGAGGTGACACCCAGAACCACACGGTGGGCGTAGACGAGACGGGGCTGCAGGATCACTCCGAAGAGAACTGCCTGTACTGTGTGGGAGCCATTGTCCTCGGGTACCCAACACAGCCACAGTTCAACAGCACACAGCCTTGCCCAGGTGAGCCCCCCCCACCACACACACACACACACACACACACAACACACACACACACACACACACACACAGTCAGTCAGTCATGGACATACCTTAAAGTGAGTACAGAAAATAAAAAATGCCCTGTTCTTTCTCTCTGACAGACTATGTTGAATATCCGTCATGGGGAGGCAAGAGCGGCCATCGTCTGGAGGTGATGCCTCAGTCCAAGTTCTCTGGTGTGTCAGGCTGCAGTGATGCCGCCGTGTCACAAGGCTCCATCTGTAGCACGCCCACACCAGCTGACGTTGTCCTCGGTAAGAATCACCACAACATGAAGGATATCATGTTGTCTGTGTGGTCAATTAAATAAAATTATAATGTAGGAAAGGTAATAGAGAGGGTGTGAAAGCACAAAGCAGCCAACATGGAATAAGGGATATATTTTTAAATCAGTGACAAAGCTTTACATTTATTGTATTTTTTATTTATTGGTGTGTATTGAGTGTTTATTTATGTGTCTCTCAGGCGGAAAGGGGATATCAGAGGACGGCCCCGCCTCCCGTGTCTTGCTGAGGAAGGAGGTTCTCCGCCTCATCATCAACCTCAGCTCCTCTGTAGGAACCAAAGGCCACGAAACAGGACTACTGACGTAAAGCCCTTTTACTTACTCTACATTTTTAAGATGCATGTTTATTTGCAGAACAAAAGAAGTCGTTTTTAAAGATGTGTTAAATCCCTTCTATTTCTCTAGGATAAAGGAGAAGTTTCCGTATGCGTTTGACGACATCTGCCTGTACTCCGAGGTGTCTCACCTCTTGGCCCACTGCATGTTTCGCTTGACCTCAAGACGTTTCATACAGGAGCTCTTCCAGGATGTGCAATTCATGCCAGTGAGAAAATAAACCAACCCCCATCCCATTCTGAATCTCTACGTGTATCCCATATATTCAAACATTTTTCCTCTTTTCCAGATGTACGAGGAAGCCGAGGCAATCCTGACGAAGCTACCAAAACCTGTCGAAGAGGACGATCCCCCTCCTGCAGAATCCTGATCACCCTTCCCTTTCGTGTTCCTTGCACAGCCCCGGTCCTGCCACCCTACAAACATGGAACGAATGCGAGTCTGAGAGAAATTAAGTTATGGCTCCAAGGATGGGGAAACGTTTGGCGTGTTTCTGTTGCTCAAAACAGAGTTCCATAGCCAAGGACATCAAGGAAGTGGTCACCACTCACCTTTCTTCTAGCTAAATCAAGCTGGGAAACGGACATCCGTATCTGTAAACTAGGATTAACCTGACATGCCTAATGCTGTCTCAGACTTTATTTTCTTCTTTTAACAGGAGCAAGGGGGAGCAGTTTAACCAAATACTGTTTTCACATGGGTTGGCAACTTGGGCAACATTCAATAATACATAAACATAATGCTTAAGGACAAGATGAATCATTAAGACTCACATTGTGTACAAAACAGAAGAAGAAAAGAAAATGAAATAATTTTACCAACATTTTATCTCTTTGCAGAGGTGGTGTTTTTCTGTAATGAAATGAATGAGGCATGTTGTTGTGTCTGACCAGTGATTCCTCGGACCTGCGTTCTTTTCTCCTTAACGAAACAAAACACTACAGAGGAATCCTGTTGTTTTAAAAAAACGTATCTGGAGCCGTCCTGGCTCATATCCCACCCTGACCTGTGATCTGTTCTAGCCAGGTATGCTCTCTTGCTTCTCTCACCTCAACTCGTCCTACAACCCTGTAGCCTCTCATCAGCACAGGCCGCTAATTCCTTTTCTATTTCTTGTATCTCAGACAATCAAACATCACTAGTATCATATTTTCTTAAGCTCTATATATACCACCCTTACTCGGTACATGAGAATAGCATGTAATTTAATGATAGTTTATGCCATCCTTTACTTCCGTAGGACCTTTAATGTATTTACTTCAGCCATTGCATTATAAGTGAGCTTCTCAGGAAGCCGCTGGTCTTGTGCTCTGTCGTACAAGTTATCTGTAGAATGATTAATTACAGATTTAGTACCAAACTCTGCTCAGACGTTTGCAGAACCTGCATAAGCCCAGCAGCTCTACCCGACTCTGCCTTCTTACCTCTGTGCTTCACCTCCACTGCATGTGCAACAAGCATGGCAAAGTTGTAACGTCACGCGTTTCTTGCTTAACTTTATAAATAGGTTGCCATTACATGCTGCCGTCACATTGTAGGAATATAACGACCCCCTGAATCTGTTTCCACAACGCAATATCACTGTCTGTCATTGGCTAAGAGGGGGGAGGGGGTGTGTGTGCTGACTAAAGGAGTTTTAAAAGGTTCCAGGGAAACAGGGATCTCTGTTTCCATTGGCTTGTTTTTGCTATAATGCTGCTACAAAAATGGACTCGTAGAGAGATGATTCATAGATCAGCTGAGTGATGTCAGATCCGATCTATTTATTATATGTCTGTACCATAGAGTGAGCTCAACCAGAGAAGAAAAAAAGTTATTTATATTTTTTCCTCAAGACTGTATTATAATTTAAAAAGATTTTTTTTCTTTTTTTTTGTTGCCTGAATCGTGGTTTCCCTTGTATAATGTGTACAGTATGTTTTTGGGACATTGATGACCCTAAAGAAACATACAATCCTATCAAAGGGATGCATTGTTAATAAAACTAAATTTGAAATACCCAACACGTTTGACATACTTCTTTTTTCTCATTCTTTCATTGGTAACTTTTCTCATCTTCTCTGTTGGGGATGTCATGAGCCCCTTTTGTCTGGAACCGCAGAAATATTATGATTTAGCAGAAACCTTGTTTGGATTGGGTGAAGATGTTTAGAGGTTTTCGAATGGAATTACTTCTGCAATAGGATCATTGAGTCAGAGTGAGAAGATTCTTTCGGAGTGGAGTTTGAATGATCTCCCTGTGTCTTAGAGGGTTTTCTCCGAATACTCTGGCTTCATCCCACAGTCCAAACACATGCAGATCTGGGCTAGGTTGATTGGAACTCTAAATTGACCAAGGTTGTGAATGGGAGTGAGATGCCATTCCTGTGGTAACCTCGGTTTCCAGCTCGGATACAGTAAAAAGCACAAAGCTCTGTCAACTCATAGATTTAATCTTAGTATTTACTATTCACAATGTTCTGTGATACATTTTTAAAAAGTTCCATGCTCATCTGTTGGAAGCTTAAGGAAATTGTTTTATATTTCTCATTAAAACAAACCTGTTGCCACTAAAATGACGTTTTCCGCTTGAGAGCAAATTGCTCTAATGTAGCTGGAAAATTAACCATTTTTGGGCAATCAGCTAAATTATGGATAAGTGAAACCATTTAATTTCCACTTCCTGAGACTCACAATGATATGAAATTCTTTCTTTGATTAGTTTTTATTACTGCAGTCGTAAAGTTTTGATCCAAAACTACTTCTTTAATATTTGTATACTTAATGAAAAATTTGTATATTTCCTAGAGTAATAAAATACACCATTTTAAAGAGTATTAAGAGTCCTAACAGACAATTAATGAGACGGGTATTTCCTATCTTTAATTTATAAGCAGTGATCATGGAAAACATGTTTTTAATAAGGATATTTACTTAACTAATAAAAACACTTTTCTCACTGATTGCACATTTTACAGAAATAGCAACATACTGCAATTGAATAAACTTTCATATGAAATGCTGGGGTGTCAGGGAATCACTCGAAACAGTAATGTGTAGTCTTCACATACAAAATAATTACTCAATAAAAAAATACAATATTACTCATTCAAGAACATTTAGTCGACCTCCTGTCCTGTCACACATTTCCACAACCTGAAAAACAAATCCTGCCCAGCTGCAGAGAGACTGAAGAGAGACTCATAGTTTCTCTTTCGATGGCACAGGAGGGTCGATGTTTATTGCAGCAGTCCGATCTTGCCTTGCTAAGAAATATTGCACAACTGTATGTTGTTGACAGTCCCCTGGTCCATTTCTGATTGAGGTACATAGTTAAGTTAATGACTTATTTTACTCTCTTTGTCCATTCCCTTGTCCATCCTTTTGCAGCTTGTTACAGAGGTATTTACTCATCAGGGCTGATAGAAACCACTCTTGATGTCAGCGCTCAGAGACGGTCAATTATCTCCTCTTTTTCTATAATGGTTGAAGGTTCGCTTGCAGCTTTGACAGCATTTGAGTCTGGCTCCGGTTTTATCTCAGTGTCTTCATAGCTCAGGTTATCATAGACACTTCTCATGTGGCCCCCCATCTCCAGCTCCTGGCTGGCCTTTGCTTTCTCCTGTTGCAGCTGCAGCAGCACTGCCTTGTTCACATTAGGACCTGAGAACAGAAAGCAGCCAGATTTTACTCCTCGCTCCAAGTTTAATTGATTTTCACAGGTGCATAGAAGAAAAGCGCTGAAAATAAAGTGCGTACCAAAGTAGCTAAGCAGCACAGGGAGGAAGATGAGTCCATGAGCCAGCCCCAGAAGTGTGATGACCAGGTTTAACCGGAAGAAGAAGATCTGGATGAGCTGTGCTTTGGCAAACGCCAGCACAAGGATGCCCGGCAGGTTGGTCATAGCAACACCAGCAACGACCTTCAGGGTATAAAAATATCCATGTTTAACTAACACAGCAGCAGCCGACCTGGGATGCTCATAGAGGAACCTTTATTAGCTCTGCTTTCCCCCAGGTCTGATTGTTTGTTTATTCGTTGGTTTATTTATTAGCAAGATTACGCAAAAATCCCCAGAACGACTGCCTCCAAACGTGGCGGAGGGATGATGCTTCGGCCTTGGAAGAACCCATTTCATGTGGAGATTAGGGGGCAGATTCAGAATTTTTTTTAATATGTTTTATGACAAATAAATCATCTATGTTGTCTGGTCATTTCCATTTTCTAACTATAAGAAATAGACAATTGTGTAATATTGTTTAGCCTTGGAAAAAGTATATCTGTGCTCTTTGAGTTTCCTTGACATTTGTGCTTTAAATTTGTGAGTGATTCTGCACTAGCTTGCCTTATACTGCCGTTCACTTACCGCACTGCCCATATTGGCTGTAGCCTCCATTGCTCTTTCCACATGTGAGGGCTTGGTGCTGAGCGCAAAGGCTCTCGTCATATGTGACACAAACTCCACAGAGATGCCCACCGCCTGCAACAACATGAAGAATGTATATGTTAATCTGTATGTACATTTAGAACTTAACTTCCTGGAAACAATGTTTCTGTTAATGTTTTCATATCATAATTGTATTTTTATAAAAAGGAATTATCGCTGAGAGGTTTGACTACAATTTAGCATGTACAGTTTCAAAATAATAATAAAAGAAATCACTATGAAACTGTAATGGTGAGGAGATAGATTCTAAATACATTTAGATATGTACCCGCACACTGGAGGACTCAATATAAGCTCAAACTACAGATGACATCCAACTGTCTTCACAGGCTGAGCAGCACTCCTCATGACAAGTAGAAGGAGTTTTGTAAAGTGGATGGAGTGCCCCTTTAAGCCCCAGCACAGACGTGTTCTCACCGTGACCAGATTGATGAGGGCCACCGCGTTGTAGTCGATGTTCCACAGTGTCATGACGCCCACTGTGTCCACGATGATCATGATTATGGTGATCAGGTTGAGCAGGCCGGAGCGCAGGTCCAGGCCCAGAAGCAGGCAGCACACCACGAAGGTCGGCAGCAGACACAGTGAGAGGTTGTAGAGGCCCTCTGGTACAATTGTCAGGTACTGCTCGTAAAACACATTAGTCACCCTTGAAGACAGAGAGGAGCAAAACACTGGTCAGGAAATACAGACTGCTAGGATTTAAAGCTGTATACAATAATGATAAGGAAGTTTCTGTCCACAGTGCTGTAGATGGAAGGGGTTATATAGGAGTTTGGGAACTGAAAATACATACGTGTAGGGAAATACTTCAAAGTCAGGTGAGGTGCCAGGGATTTTCCTCATGCCCATGGTGATATTGTGGGCCAGCTCTCTGGACTTCAGCAGCGCAGCAGTGAACTCCTGAGAGTTTGTTAAAGGTGTGTGGTAAGCCATGAACCGAGTGGCTGGGAACACAGCAGGAAAAAGAGGATTAACTCACTATTTGGATTTCTATTTACAGCGTAACATCTTTGACTGCTTGGCGATGACTTACCTATAATTTCTCCGCTCGCATCTCTCACCACGGCCTTGTCGTAGGCCCCAAGACCACTGTGAAAAATAAAACAAATTAAGCAGTGATAATGTTGTTTCCATGTTGTGATCTTTTTGTGTGTCTAGTGTGCAACTATGATACACACCCTTTGGGGCACTGCAGGTCAGGCCTGTTACCCAGGAAGTCGGGGAGGAAACGGTTGAATTGATCTACACTTGGCCTCAGGACGCCATTCAAAGGAGGAAGCATACATTTACGTCTACAAAGGTTATTAGCTGTGGAGACATGGGGGAGAGTAAGAGTGGTAATGAAGTACAGGGAGAGTCATACAAGGAAATTCTCAGTAAAGATTCTCTGTTGTCTCAGCCGTGATTCTCACGTTCAGTTGCAGGACAGAATTCTCCATTATTTACACCGGTGCTGTACAGACGACAGCATTTGGATCCAGGGTTCAACCAGTCAATGAAGTCATCCACCCAAGAGTTAGCAGGAATAGCCAAGTAGGATCTACACATCAAATTGTAAAAAGACAGCAAAGGTCCATGATGAAAGGATAAGACTATATATTATATTTTTATTATAGCTACCAATGCCACGAATAGACCAAATATAACAATGTGTAAATCTGTTACAATACTGAGATGTACGGTACATATTTAAATTAGGTCTCAGTTATATAATTTAATTTGATGCTTTAGATGTTTAGTTTGACACACTTATCGCTGTAAAATAGAAGAGATGACGCCCCTTGTCTGTATTATATTTTTGAAGCTACAGTCAGCAGCTAGTTAGCTTAGCATAAAGACTGGTAACTGAAAATATACAACTGGAAGTTCCACATACTGTAAGCACAGTAATTATAGGGAATACTTTGAGTGTTTGCTATCTACATGGCTAGACGTGTAAGAGGCAGCATTTATCTGCGCAGTGGTGTTCATATAACTCAGTTTATCATTAACTGCTCTGATTGGATAGTATATGAGAGACAGGGGTTGTAACGATATCAGGTACAGGTCAGCCTTGAACCTTGGTTCAAGGATGTGTGGGTAAAAAAATGATGATGATGATGATGATATAAAGGATAAAGGCACTCTTCATTAATTTGATCCAACTGATTGTTGCTGAGTTAGGAAGCAACCGCTTCTACAAGCCTGTTTCCTTGTGTTGAGGTTATGAAAAACTCACAGATCAGGGTCATTGGTGGCGTACTGGATCTTCTGGGCTAGTGAGAATTGATCACAACCCACGCTGGAGCAAACGCTATTCATGCCCGCCACAGTGGTGAAGTCGAAGCCCCTTTTTGTGACAAAGTAAACAGGAACTCCAACTTCAAAGTATTTGTACAAGTACTTGAAATAGTCCAACATATAAGAGCCCTGCACAAAAAACAGAATGTTTGTAAGGTTACATTAACACAAGACTGTGCGAGTATTCATTTATGTTCATGTAAAAGTGTGTACGGACCTGGGGCATAGCCAGCTCCTGATCCAGACCAACTGTGACATTAAACATGAGGAATATAGATCCACAGAGCATGAAGATGAAAACCAACATCTGCAGAACACAAGAAAATATATATATTTTTTAATTTTAGTCACATCAGAGGCCACAGCTTGAGAATCTGTGAAATGTTTATGGCTGAAGTGTTAGCTTTACCACTATGATCCTGCTGTACCGGCTCAGTAGGACGGGGGCGTAGTATTTCCTCATTAAGGGCAGCAGAAAGCCCTCATTCGGCTTGGTGGGACGCTGCGTTGACACTGTGACACAGCAGAGCAGTTCACAGCGGTCGTTGTCTTGGCGCCGGGCATCCAGGGACAGCAGCGCCACAAAGGCCGTCATCTGCAGGATGAAGTCCATGAGCACAGCCAGAGCAGCGTACAGAGCGAAGGTCCTGACTGCTGGCATGGTGGAGAGGGCCCCTTGGGTATCCCAGACATGATCTCAGGTTAATACATTGTATGGAAACGCAGTATGATGTACTTCAGTGACACCTTTCCATATGTCACTGTTATCGGTTCTTCCTACCTAGAAAGAAGCAGATAGACTCAGACAGGCTGCACAGGAGCATGCTGGGAGCTACGTTTCCAAGGACACGTCCAATCTGCTCCTCTCTTTTTTCTCCAGGCTTTCGTGCATCTCTCTACAAGGATGCATGTATCACATTACTTGAAATTCGTATTTCTTAAAATCATCTATATCCAACACCTATGTTGCACGGTATGTACCTGGTACTCCAGAACAAAGATGAAGATGTTGTCCGCTCCTACAGCTAGCACCAGGAAGGGCACAACCTGCAGAATGACCAGTGAAGAGGGGATGCCGATCCAAGAGTAGAAGCCAAAGGAAGTCAGGACAGAGCAGCCGACCACCAGGATCCCACCCAGACCCACCAGGAACTTGGAGTCCACCTTGAGGACAGAGCAATAAGATTCCAGATGTGCAGTCAACTCTCTGAACCATGTTCTTCCCATATCTTTGTTATATCATGCTTTCCTTATTGTATAACTTTGAGGCCAATGTACCATGTGCTCAACTTAGAAGTTAAAGCACTTTACAGCTGACATAGTGTCTCCTTATCACTTGTATGATAAGTACTGTTTCATAAATGTTACTTTCTGCACACGTCCGTCTTTAGTGTAAAACAAACAAAGTTGTGTAGCAGCATCGTAACTAATGCCCTATCGCCTTTGTGTAAGGCTGGTCTGCAGTCAGGCACAGCAGGGCAGCAACTTATTGCTGCAGGCTTATTTATTATGTTTTTTAATTCTTTTTTTTGCAACTGTGTTTATAATTTTTTAACCATAATGTCAAAATCCAATGCATGGAAGAACAAAATATACATAGACCCCTTTATATATATACCTGCATACACCATTATACATATACATACCCACTGAAAAAAATATACAAATCCAAACATCTGCATAAATAACACACACAGACACACACACGCACAAACATATATATACGTACATATACATACATAAACATGCATACATACAAACATATAAATTAAATAAACAGTTGCTAAGTAGCCCCTGACACAAAGTACATCTGAGGATGCTAAAAAGGCCCTTCGTATTGCAGGTGCTGGATCAGAAATAAAATATTGAATATACTCAAGATGATGGGCCTACTAGGCCCAAATTGATAAATTGACCATTTGAGTATACTGAAAATATAGTGCAGACAGTACTATATGTGAAGTCTTACCAGTATGCGTTTCCATGAAGTGTACTCTCCCAGAGCAAAAGAAATGTAAATAAAGATGACAGCATAGCTAATCATAAAGATGGGGATGTCCTCTGCCGTGGTCCGATTTATCTCGTCCTCCAGGGACCTCTATGGAAAGAGAAGAGGGTTTCAGATGGGGAGTGGTACCAGAGATAACTCAAAGATTAGGAGCTTAAGAGTTAAGATAGTGAGGTGAAAAGGAGTTAAGGATGCCACCCAACCCTTGGACAAGCTGTAATAGCAAGTCTTTATCAGCAATGCTTTCTACATTTTTTCTACTAAATACGAGATGACGAAATAGGTGGAGAGATTTCTAAGATCTGGAATTAAAGGTTCAGTGTGTAGAATTTAGATCCCTTTCACCTAAATTTTACACACTGGACCTTTAACATCCGTCCTGGGTGATCCAATCTGAAGTAGGAGACACATTCTGGATGCATTTGAATCCCAGATGTAATCAGACAAACTGTCCACTTGAGATCTTATATCTCAGGACAGATGCAAAAAAAAGTTCTGAACAGGGTTTAGTTCACTTGGGAAAATAAACATGGTTGATCATGTGAAATATGCATGATGTGATTTGTGAGTTTACCGTACCTCTGCCATGTATGCAAAGGTGAAGTTGTTGGCGGGGTCTTTCTGGTACTCTTGGACAATTTTAAGAAACTCTGTTTCCCACTGCATGGCCACTTTAAACTTGGTGTTGGTGCGAGCGTAGTTGTTGAGGGAGAAGGTCATGATTAAAGCCTCGGCATTGGTGAAGTCGTCATCTGGGGAAAAGCGGGAGGATTAGCATTGAAGGAGCGAGTTGGAAGTGTAGTCTAGTGAGTTTGTGTGTAAAGGATAATGCTGAAAGTCACTAACTCGTGTAGCCTCCCACTGCTAGAAAGGAGAAGACTGGAGCTCCGTAGTCAGCCATGCAGCTCAACCCCAAATCAGTGATGTCTTTGAAGGACAGGGGAGAGCTTGAGAAGAGACAAGGGGAAAAAAGGAGTTGTGTTTGAGTCACTGTGAAGCTGCAAATTAGTCGCCAACGTTTTCCAGTTTGGGTTGAAATCCTTTTGCTGAATCCTTACTTGAGGCAGTAGATCAAGTGGTCTCTCCAGTCCACCTCTTTGGTCACCCCCAGCTCTGTCATGTTCACCTTAGCGTTAATGTTGTCCAGGCTGTTTTGGAAGTACTGTGGCAAACTGTTGGTTGCACAGTCCGTCAGGGAGACGTTGTTTGGGCTCAGAGGCGCGAAACACACATCCTTCAGACTTGCTGTGCGGTTCAGATCCTCTGACCAGAACTCAATGTTCTGAAAAACAAGAGGGATCATGGCGTCAAAATAACACGAAGAGGTTTTCCTAACATGGCTGGAGGAGCTCATGTTTTCACCTCTGTCTGACCAATTATTTTTGTCCCGATCTGGATCAGGCACTGACACATCAAGTTTTTCAACTCTTCCCTTTTTGCCCCAAGGTATTATTCATGGATCTTGATTTAAAAAATCATCTAGAGCCACTTAGGAAACTGATATATATGTGGTTGTCAAATTTGGTGCAGCTTGATTAAATTCAAGGGGAATGTTGGCCCCTGGCAGAGGTATACACTCTACTGAGTGACATTCTTGTTTCATACCTGTATGCGTGTCTGGAGCTCCAGCAGCTGGATGATGAGATCCTTAGATATAATCCCACTGAAGTTCTGTCGTCCAAACAGCAAGGAATCATAAATGTAGCCCTCTCTGTTTGGCGCTGTCAAGATCAGCTGGTTGGTCCTGAAGAAGGGGTCAAAGTACGTGTCGTGGAAGGTTTTCTCCTGGCGGGCCCGGCTCTCGGGAGCGGACCACAGCTCCACTGGGTCAGTGGTGAGCTCGATGGACTTGAGACCGGCAGCGAAAACAGACACGACCGCAGCCGACAGCAGGAGCACCTTGAATGAGGAGTCAATATTAGCAACAGAGGCTAATCTTTTTCATCAGGCTGGCATTTGTTTTGTTGGAAGCCACTGTGACTACAAACTGTTGTGAGGGTTTCTGGAAAGGTTTGACGGTCATATGAAAATTCAGGAATTTTATTTATTTCAGAGACTAATTCATGGATCTTGATGAAAAAATCTGACATATTTAGGAAACTGATACTCACAAGTGTGTTGTATAGAACGGTTTCATAAGGGGACTGTTTTGCTTTGGCAGAGGTACACTCACTGACTTTTACCTCAGTGATCTGTACCTGCTGTCATGTGCTTAAAAAGACTTACTGTGAGAGGATAAGTGGCCATGAGGATTCCCCAGTGCCGAAACCATGAGCTCAGGAGAGCTTGAGCTGCCAGGCTGTTCCTTTCAGCGCACGTCACCTCCGACGGGTCAATGAGTCGCTGAGTCACATCATTACTGTTCTTGTCTTTGCCCTTCCCCTTCCTCTTTCCTTTCTTTTCATCGTCTCGCTTCTTAGACATCACCCAAAAAGAGACAAAGAGGTACAATAGGAAGGAAAATATCAGGAGACAGAGCAAGATGATGGAGATCACAAGGAAGCCGTCTGTCCCCAAGAGTCTGAAGGGACCTGGGGGCCGCGCTGGAGCAGGGATACTCGGGCACGACGCTTGGCAGTCTAGGCAGGAGCAGACTTGGCCTCCTGAAGGTGTGGTCTCGTTACACTTCAGTGCACGTCCATTGTAGGGAACCACACCCTTTGGTACTCCCTCAGTGTCTCCCTCCTTTATCAGCTTGAAGTCAAGGTCCAGTGGAGCCAGGCCGTTGCTGGAGTCTCCCTGGAAGTCATACCAGCGCTGAGCGTTACACAGCTTGGCGCCGTATCGCCCACACATGGTGCCGATGGCGAAACCCCCTGTGGCAGGTATCCTGACATCTTTACAGGACTTGAATGACCCTTCTGCAAAGGTGTTGCTGAGGAAGGCCTCGTAACCCACCACGACCTCCCTCGTCACGTTTGCCTCAGTGAGGTTCATGACCTTTGTGATTTTCACGGTCTGGCTCTGGTTAGGGCTGCAGGTGTTGATGCAGTGCAGGTGGGCAAAGTTCTCAGCGCAGGAGGGACACCGGTTCAGCACGGCCTTGGACAGGACCAGGCTCATATCAAGGGATGTCAACTGTTTAGTTGAGCAGCAGGCGTAAGTGTTGCCCTCGCCACGGTCCAAGACGGGACACACCTAGGGTCATAACAGGTGCTTTTTTAACACAAGACAGAACAACACATTTTGTGGGGATGGTCCGACACTACAATACTTGATTCATTCCTTTGTTCTTCAAACCGTTAATGACATATACACACCTTTTTGAGTTGACTGTAGTGATTTCCTGAGACTAGTCTGGCTTTGCTGTAGTCTAGACAGGGGACGATAGCAGGAATAAGGGGATTTTCTATGAGTGGGTTTGATCCGCACTCCTCATAGAAAGAACAGTAGCCAGGTTCATGCTGGGCCTCGGACAGAACCTGTGTGGAGGACATAGGTTTCACATACACTTTAGTTAACTGGAAAAAAGAAGGGAAATCTTAAATGCAGTTTCTACTCAAAACTCAAATATTGATGATGTCATTTAGGCGTGTATTATAGATCTTTGGCCCTACCTTGCATTTATCTGCATAATTTATATCAATTCACAGGTAAAAATGGATGATTTAAAAAGGTAAGGTTTAGGAAGTTCACCAGTAGTGTTATTTCTAAAGACATGTATCCTAATGACTTGACAGCTGCACTGTGTCCTGTGTCCAGTCAGCTACTTAATGTCCGCTGGCAAGATAACAAAATTGGCAAAATGGAAAAGAGGTTCAAGTTTGATTACAATATCCAGAACTTATAACAAAGTCTGTAAAAGTGTTAAATATTGATGTTTCCCAAGTTTACGAACATAGTATGTGCTTTATGTAAAACTCTGAAGTAAAAGCGCTATGGTTGGCAATTGTTCAAATGCACTCAGCTGCATTTTTTATAAATGCACTTAACTGCATAAATAAAAAATAAACTTTAAACACACACACACACTACTATTGTGTGTATCCTGGCCACATATGGTCACGTTGGTGAATCGAGTACATAGTTGAAAGGAGTTGTGGAGCTGCTGTAAACACCTGACGTCAGCGGGTGCTATTTGAATTGTGCCCAGTTTCACTCTGTTTCAGCTCTTTACCTGTTTGATTTCCTCCTCCTCTCTGTGCTTATCTTTAAATCTGGTCCCTGACATGTTTAAGAGTGTTTCTTCAGATGTCAAAGTTGACATCACTTTAAATATAAGTTTTACTATTTCAGTTGAACCTTTAGAATTACGGAAGATTTAAAATGCACAGTTTAAATATAGCAAGAGAACGGCAGCAGACACTGTAATTTACAGTATATTTACTTTGGTTGTTTTTTTAATTCTGCATTTACCATCTTCAATAACAGTGAACTCAGACGGAACTTTATCTTTGTTGCCTGTGTGAAAACTTCACCAACTTTGGATGCTTAATTGTAAGAAAGCAGTGAAACACTGTTTGTTGCTTTGACATTTATGGTCCTTTACTCATGTAATGACATCATTCGTGATTACAAATACTTTTATAAACATTTGTTTGTGAAATGTGTAATTGATTAACTCTGTAAAAATTTAAATTACAAAAGAAATCCCATACCTTCTTTTACTTTTACCTTAACCTAGTATCTATATTACGCTGCACCTTATGAAACTCAATTATCAGGTATCGACTGACTAACAGAGAAAAATTACCAGATCAACTTACCATACAGGTCAGAAGAGCGACCAGGCTCGTTGCGTGGACCATGATTCCTGTCAGGGTCCTCGGGTACAGTAAACAGGAGTGTATATTAATCAGTGTTGGTCTGCTGGCTAATACATCAGACAAAGTAAGACAGTGACCGAAGTGCTCTGTGGTGTCCTCTCTCTTCTATCACCTGTGTTAGGGTTTTGGACGAGCCCGATGTCACCACTCCTGTGACGTCTCAGCTTTCTTATCTGGTCTGATGATGCAGCTGTCCAATCACAGCATTGAATGATCAATATCGCTGTCGATAATTAACATGGGTGGGATTTCGATAGGGTTGCTGGGGAGAGCCAAAGCACAAGGAAGAAACTACGGGAGAATCCAAAACAACAACCACACCCGGATCTTGACAAACGACTGTTTCTCCTTCACCTGAAAAATGTATCAGATTGTCGCCATTACTGTTCCTGTAAACCTTCTATTAAAGACATTGGTTTCTCCAAATCAGTGGTTATTCCGTTTGTTGTTATATTGTTGTTTTACACTTTATACTGTAATCAGGCAAAGTACAGTACACCTCGCCACAGTAAGCCAGAACATGTCCTTTAGACCATAATCTAAGTGACACTGATGGGTGCACTCTGTCCGATCTCCAAGGTGCAAAGTGTAATATCCCTGAAAACTTTCTTTCTGATATTTTGTTTTTTTATTCAAACGTCACCCGTCAAATCCATAAGAAGACTGATGATAGTCGCAGGTTGTCATGGTGCCACAACAACATGACCAATCACTTCCAACCCCATTTATGTTTTATAATAAATGCTCTTATCGCATGTCAAGGACAGAGTCGAGATAAAGCTCAAAAGTAAGGCTCCATGATCGTGCCATGGAATTGTCAGAGCATCAGAGATATCAGGGCAACGGGTTTTTTATGATAAACAGATATGGTAAAATAAGACAATGAGCCAGATATCTTATGATGTAGTTCTTTGCACTTAATAAATAAGAATTTTGTAACTTGGCCAAAACAGCAAAAGATTATGAGAATCTGCCGTGCACGCCACTCAGATTTAAAGATAAAATCATGTGGTTTATCAGCACAAATATTTATAAATTTTTTCCCCCATCTATTTATTGACTTTTTCTATACTTTCATTCAGTTAATGAAAGGAAGAATTTAAGTTGTATTATTTTTATTAGTAGACACACTTAATATTTCAACTGCACTATATATTTATTTGCATATAAAGCTAGTATATACATGGTAGAATCAGAACAGTTGCAGCATTACATGAATAATCATAATCGGAATAATAATCATAACCATTATTATAACTATGTATTTAAGTCATTTGTACTCATTGGACAGAAATGTGATAAATCAAATGTACATTAATACTGCTTATCAGTGTATATTCTCAAAGTGCATAAGGGATGAATTTGGGTGTAATCTTTTCTGTGGTAAATTGCAAAGGAAACAAGTGGTAATATTGTATATATTATGCTAATTTATCCAAAGATTTCCTGGCAGGGAAAAACAAATCTTTACCTATACTCGTTTAAATTACAAATGCTGAAATTACTATCCTACAAGTTCAAATGTATTTAGTTTGACATGAATGTTATTTATTTATGCGTGCAAGCTTTTAAATATTATTCCATTTTACTTATAGAAATATACACGTTAAATCTATTGAATCATCACGTTCGACAGCCTTACATTCATTATTAATAGAAAAAAGTCACACCTTTCGCAGTCAGAGCTGTGGAAACATATCTTGCTGTCTGTCCTGAAAGGTACAAAGTGACAGTTTCTGTAAACTGTTACAGAAGTCAACTCCAGATAGCTCACACGTTCCCCCCTTTATGACATTGACAACTATTATCTATTGTTCTGGCTGGATGCTGGAGAAAGCTGGTTATCTTGACTTTTTGGACTCCGGGTAAAAGGTAGTTTCCTTGAAAGATCTTAGCTATCAGCTGAAAACTGGCTCAGAGGATAAAAACCCTCTTTGTCAGGGAGATACTGGGATCCTCAAATCTCTGCATCGATCATCGCACTCTCAGATAACAGTAAGGGGAACATATCACCTGACAACAGATAGCTTGAAGGTGATCACCTACAAGGACGTAACACTATGGCACCATTATACCTTAAAGAGCTCATGGTCCCATATCACCCCACTACAGCACTGCGCTCCCAGAATGCAGCCTTACATGCTCTTAGTTATGCTGATATAGGTCTAGAATGTTGGGGGACACATGCCACATGGAGCTTCTCTTCCCAACCTCTCCTTCCTCTTCTCCCTCCTTATCACATCAAAGAAATGAATGTCTCATTCAGAGATTGTGATCGTGATGGCGGCTCCTGTATCAAGCTGGCTGATCGTGATAATAATGGCGGATCCTGTATTGTGTTGGCATCTGATAGTGGAGGTGGACCACGATCGAGGTGGCAGCCGATGGTGGATCCTGATGGCGGAAGTGGATCCTGATGTGGCGGTTGCTGAACGTTGAATATTGTTGCAACAGGACTGCTTGATATACAATATTTGTACTAAGATACTCGATCATTACTGACAATAATTCATCAATTAATTTACCTTCCACTATGCTAGACACTGTTTATCCTGACCAATGCTGTAAATACCCTTATTTTTCTGATGTTCAACGTTAAGCTCTACGAGACAAATTGGGATTTCAGAACATTCCTGCCTTTATTATATATATATATATATATATATCTGTATAGAGATTTATACATAAATTACATATGGAGTTTCTAATTTAATTTCAATGTTGTTTAAATCTAAATTAAAACCCACCTTTTTAGTCTGGCTTTCATGTAGTGTTTATCATTTCATAAGGGTTTATTGTGTATATTTGTACAATTGCTATTTTATTTTACAAAAATGTATGTATATTACAAATATTTGATTATCTTAATCTGCTTTTATTGTTGTGTTTTCTAGTATGGATTGCTTTGGTATGAATTAGTTTCTCAATCTGAATGTTTTTAATCCATATTTAATAATATGATTTATTAGGTTATGTAAAGCACTCTGAATTGCATTTGATTTGTTTAAAAGGTGCTACGTAAATTAAGTTTGATTGATTGATGGTTGGAAAACTGCTGGTCGTCCTGCACAATAACACAAAGTAACCCAGCTCTTTTCACTGCACCAGTAGCCAGGCACATGCATGTTTCAGCTGTTTACCCATTGTGCAAGACCAGATATTTCAGCCTGCTTCCATCAACTTAGCCCTTGTTATGAAACCAGTTTCTTTGCATGGTTTTTATTTGGGTTTCATCATAGCAGGTTACTAGATGTATGAGTTCCCTCGTGAAACTCAAACACGTGAACCTGATTCATGTGAAGATTTGCTGACATTAAAGATTATAACTGAAATCTGGACACGGCGTCAAACCGCTAAAAACCTTAAATACATGTGTATTACTGTGCTGAAATCCATGTTTTCTTTAAATTCACAGAGTTGCACATGAAACTGTGGCTTTTATCGATATAATTTATCATTTGACACAACAGACTTTTTTCTGGCTGAGAACCTGTTCATTAAACGAGAAAAAAAGATCAGTTTTATATCACCCCAACCCCCTTAGCTATTTATAATCAATCTTGACATTTTTAGGACACTGTGTTGATATATGCAGTGGTTGTTGTCACTTTGCAGGTATGCAGGTATCAGGACCTTCTGTGTTACTTTACATTGTGTGGGCATGAGCTTTATTCTCATTCATCGATCCTCTCTGCTTTCCTGGTGAATGAGTCACTAAAAATCGGTCTTGTTTGGCAGGTGGTGGATTAGAGCTGTTCTCTTCCGGTTAATAATATAACGTATAAAACAAACCTGTAGCCTGCTAGGATTTCTGAGTGGATGAGATAACACTGTATGGCCAACTGACCCTTGTCACTGAAGAGTCACAACAGCTAATAAAGCATTAGTTTATGCACATGAACTATAAACTCAATATTAGTTAATGCATAATTGTTAACATACAAGACTACTTAACTTTATTAATAGCAGCTATGTTGAACTGCCAAGTATGAACTACAACTTCATACGAGATGTTTGTTTAGTTTATTCTTCGCTTTCATTCACTTTGCACCATGTGGAGTCTGTGAAGCAGGTTTCAGGTCAATATCAGGGAGGTGATTCATCCCCTGATCGCTGCCAGAAACGCAAATGGGAGCAATGATTCCGCACTGAATGAAGGGTCATGTTGACACCGATGTGCCTCACGCAGATAAACATGTCTTGGTGTAGTCAGTTTAGTGACAAAGAGGGAGCTTGTTAAGGTGGTATAATATACAGCCCATTACTGCTTTGAAAGACAAAGATCTGTAAGGTAAATTATGAATAAATCAAAAATCGTAGGGAATCATGGTTTTATTCCAGAAAAGTCAACATATCCAGGACAAAAACATTTCCTATCCCTATGAAAAATACAACATTTTGGGGGGAAAGTAAAATATGTGGCTCATTTGGACAGCTTGGATATTTTAGTACTAAAAAATAATTCAAAAGTAAACATAAAACATAAAAAAAGGGGAAAAAAATACATGCAACCGTTTTCAAAGTTCACTACCCGAACTTTAATAAAGAGTGAGTATGAAAATGGAAAAGAAAAATAGAATTCAAAATCGGCGTTGCTTATTAGGTCCAAAGTCTCCAGGCCCAGGGAGGCCTCTGGGGAAGCCGCCCTGACCGCCTCCGGGCATGTTGTTGTTTCCTTGCCCCTGCATCAATGGAGCATTCTCAGCCGGCATGCCAGGAGTACCTGCAGGACCAGAATTACCACCCAGAGAGTTTCTGTTCATCCCATGACCGGCCATGTGCATCCTCATGTCTTGCTCCCTATTTTCAGGGAAGTTGCCCCTGAAGCCCTCCTGCTGCCTCTTCATCATCTCCTCGTTGCGCATCCTCATCTCCTCCTCTCTCCTCCGGTGTTCCTCCTCCTGCCGCAGCTCGGCCTGTTTCCTCTTCTGCACCTCCTGACTGTGGAGCTCCTCCATCCTCCGCAGCTCCTCCTGGCGCCTCAGCAGGTCCTGCCTCATCAGCATCACCTGATGCTCATGTCTGGCCGCGTCCATCTCGACCTCCAGCTTCTCCTGGGCCTCTTTCATGTTGCGGTCCACCATATCATACTGCTGCTTCTCCATCTCCATCAGGGCCTTCCAGCGCATGGCATACTCGAACTCGAAGGAGCCCGGCTGGGCAAATCGAGGAGGCTGCTCACGCTCTTTGTGATACTGCTGGTTTTTGTTGATAATCTTCTCTGATAGTCCCTCCTCTTCATCAAGCTGCTCCATGGGTTCCACTGTGATGGGGCGAGGGAAGGCTGTGATAACATAGGCACCATCGTTGCACTTATCCAGAGCTTTTCTTGCAGCTGGCTTCGAGGTGTACTCCACAATCCCCTTTCCCGTGGGCCTCCCCCGGTCATCCACTATGACCACCGCCCTCTCGATCTGACCAAACACAGCGAAGGCCTCCTCCAGCAGCTCGTTGGACACAAACTCTGGCAGATTCTTAACAGACAGAGCAGCCCCGTGGGTCGCAAACCTCACCCGAATGGGCCTGCCTCTGAACTGGGTATCGTCCAGCTCGGCTCTGGCGATCTCTGCGATGATCCTGGTCTCCAGCCGGATGAAGCCGAAGCCTCTGTCCTTGTTGACGAAGATCTCGCTGGCCTTGCCGTACTTGCTGAAGAGCTTCTCGATGTCCTCCTCGGTGACTCCGGTCGGGAGGTTGCCCACAAACAGCCTGCTGCGCTGGGTGAAAGTCTTCTCCCCCGGCTTCCTGAAGCTCTGCATGTCCAGGGTGAAGGCCTCATTGGGGCTGGGATGGTCGCTGTGATCCGGCTGCTGGCCATTGGTGTTCGTCCCCCCGGGTTTCTTGTGCTCTCCCGGGCGGTTGGGGCCGTGGTTGTGCTGAGGGCCTTTGTTTCCCTGCATCGTGAAGCCGAATTTAAACCCGAGTGGAAGAAATGCTCGAGGAAAAGCAGGCAGACTCTCGGTGGACGGTGGCGCACAAAGAGCTGCGAAAATGGCGAGCCTGCGTGCTGCCGCGACGCTATTGTGACATCATCTCAGCGCGCCGTGAGAATCAAAAAGTCGTGACCTCACATCTGTGCGACGAGGCGAGAAAATCAAAAAATCCTCACTGCTCTCTTCTTAAAGTTGTACATTATATTTTATATATCATTTTAATCCAGCTCGGTTTCGTTAAAGTTTGTGCTACGTTGGGTTTTTGTGTCACAAGCGGAGTTACGCACTGAAAAATCAAAGCTTATTTTGTTCTCGCGAGAGTTCGAGCACATCTTGAAAAAAACCGGCGATGTTGAGCGGATGATTTCGCGGGAAGTGACACTTTCGCTCCCGGGGAAGGAAGACAATATAAACATAAATACAATATAAACGCACAGCTGAATTCACACGGACAACATCAGCAGGTGGACTTTCCTTCTTCCAAGGTGAGGTCGTTAAATCTGTTTCATTGGTGGTGTCCTTAAAAACCAGTCGACATGTTTTGACGGAGCTCATGCGGCTGTCACCTAGTCTGTTAAATCCCCTTTATAAATAAACATGGTAGTCGGGAGGTGTGTGTGTAATGGTGAAAGGGCAGATGACCACTAACTTCTCCGCTGGGTTTGCCTCAGGACGGTCATGTTCTCCGACCTGAGCGCCCAGAAGGAGGGCTCCTCGCTGCTCTGCCGCCCTGCCTCCGAGGACCAGGGGCCGGTGTTCGAGCGGTCCTCTCTGGTCTTCACTCCCTGCTCCGAGCGCTTCATAGTCGGGGAGAGAAGCTTCAGTCGCCAGTATGCTCACATCTACGCAGCTCGGCTCATGGAGATGCGGCCCCTGCTGTCAGAGAGAGCCCAGCAGAAATGGGGTAAGCCCTGTAAATTGTCTTGCCTACACTTGGTGGTTGTTATGTTATCATATCCATGTATCTCCTCATCTTGTTTGTATTTTTTCAGGATCTGACGTGCTCATCAGAAATCTGTGTGATCTGGAGATGGGGGAACAGTGTTGCATTGTGGGCACCGTGTTCAAGCGCATGGAGTTGCAGCCATCTATCCTTAAAGAGATCAGTGAGGAGGTAGGCAGATATGCAAAATTCACCATCAATGAAATGACCTCCGTCGTGCACCAGCTCAGTGTTTTCCTTTTCTTTTGCAGCACAACCTGCTGCCCCAGCCTGCACGAGCCAAATTCATCAGTGACACAGATGAGTTGATATTGGAAGACGAGCTCCAGAGAATTAAGCTCGAGGGCAAAATCGACAGAGACAAG
Organism: Pseudopleuronectes americanus; assembly: GCA_038501795.1. Lineage (NCBI taxonomy): Eukaryota > Metazoa > Chordata > Actinopteri > Pleuronectiformes > Pleuronectidae > Pseudopleuronectes > Pseudopleuronectes americanus. Next base: position 16,772,491 of record CM076718.1, on the reverse strand, counting down.
TGTGTCACAGGTCAGCGTCTTGTGTCCAGGATGTCACATGATGACAAGATCTGGGACATATCTCTTTTATGCCATCGTGTTTTCTGTTCTCTCTCTTAGGTAGCATTATTGCTATATATGGAGCTGAGAAGAATGATGGAAAGTTCACAGTTGAGGACTTTTGCACAGCTGATCTCCCTTTGCAGACAGCAAGGCCTGTACTCAGCTCAGACAGGTAAATCAACAAACACACACACACAAGTCAAATCCCAGTGTTATGTGAAATTCGATTCTATTGGTCTTGTCTGTTTTCAGGTTTGTGCTCCTGGCCTCAGGACTGGGTCTTGGCAGTATTCATGCCGACAGTATGCTGGGGCTTCAGCTGCTGGTTGACATGGTAACTGGTCAGCTCGGTGACCAGGGGGAGCAGAGCGGGGCAGCCACCATTTCCAGGGTCCTACTGGCTGGAAACCTCCTGAGCCAAAACACCCAGGACAAGGATGCATCAACGAGGGTGACTCAAAGTCATTTATCCTCAACATACATTGGTTTTCATCTATAGCCTTAGTGTTTTTTATCGTAAATCTGTTTTTCAGGCCAAATACCTCACCAAGAAGACTCAGGCTAGCAGTGTGGACGCCATCCGTCTGCTGGATGAGTTGCTGCTTCAGCTCGTAGTGAGTCTACATCTTCTCTGTCTGGCTGTGTTCAGTTAAGCTCAGAGGACAAACATTTCTGACACCTACTATGGTTGTGCAGAGATGATCATTTGTAGAATTAATAGCAAATGTATTTTGCCCCACTTTCGTGTCACGTCTGCATCTCCCAACGAAAACTAACACGTGAGACAATGTCAAAGGGGCATTAAACACCACTCTCTGTTGTTAGTTTGTTTATCAGTTACACACAAAGTGGAGGAAATTGTATGCAGACTGATGGAACTATTAGTCGGCCCCTATATCAAGAACATTAAACAGCGCAAACTATCAGTTTTTGGCAGAAATGTTGACTTTATTCCGAGAGTTATAGTACCATGAAGGTAATATTATTGGCTCTAATGTTGTGTGCCACTGCCTCGTGCTGTCCTAGGCCTCTGTTCCAGTGGATGTAATGCCGGGCCAATATGACCCCACCAACTACACCCTCCCACAGCAGCCTCTCCACCGCTGCATGTTCCCCCTGTCTTCAGTTTACCCCACACTACAGCTGGCATCCAATCCATACCAGGCCAAAATTGATGGAATTATGTGAGTTCTACTGAACAAATGTGCCTTTGTCCATCTTGCATTTAAAGTTTAGTTTAAAAATTATTGTGACATATGTTTGGAACCTGTTAATGTTTCCTTCCACTTAGGTTCCTGGGCACATCGGGACAGAATGTCTGTGACATTCAGAGGTACAGCAGCATGGACAGTCACTTGGAAATACTGGAGGAAACGCTACGATTCAGACACCTGGCCCCTACGGCACCTGATACTCTTGGTAAGTCAGAGAAGTGGATGGATGCAGAATAAAAACACAACATTCTTTACAATTTGTTTTTCAATTCTTCACACTGTTTTCTGTACGTTTTCTCTCAGGTTGTTTCCCATTTTACCAAAAAGACCCTTTCATCTTGGAAGAGTGTCCCCATGTTTACTTCAGTGGCAACGCCCCAAGCTATGGATCCAAGCTCATCAAAGGTCAGTGTTTGAGCTGTTCATCTATACTTTGAAACATGTTGGATGATCAACATGGTCTGTATTTAAACTCCAAATGGACAGAATATTTACATTACTATCAGTGATATTCCATTTGAATTGTTTCCCTGTCTTATGTTGTCGTGTCTGTACACCCCAAGGTGCTGATGGCCAGGAAGTTCTTTTGGTTACGGTCCCAGACTTCAGCAGCACCCAAACTGCGTGCCTAGTCAATCTACGCACTCTGGAATGTGAGCCTGTGAGCTTCTCTGCCTTCTCCGCTGATGACGATGAGGAAAGTGAGATGAACATCAGTCACTGAGGAGGGTCCATATCCACACATAGTACAGCTAACTGAGACTGAGACCTTAAGACACTATTTGCAAACAGGCAGACTCAGTTTTCTTGACTAGAGGCGAATCAATTCCACATGTGGCCAATAGTGACAACCAGTGCTTAACTGGTGCTGTCCAGTATCATAAAGGTGAATGAATTCCTATTGAAATTGTCTTATTAGGTTGCTTTTAATGTTTCCTTTGAGGAGATATTTTTTCATTAGTTTGTAAAAGGCAAACATAAATCACTGTTCACACGTGCTGAATAAGGACAACACAAGCATTTTGTATAAACAAGCCTTTATTTGAAAAATCACTCTTCTAACCATCTGTATCTGAAGACACATGATAGAAGACCCTTCCCCCGCTCCCCTCCCTCTTTACCTTTTAGTAAGTGTTCATAATGTAAAAAATATTTCTGCCATGGAGGAAGATACTGTAAATAACTCAGCTCTAAAACAATGTCATGAATTTGTTTAATGTGCATCCACAATAAACTTTTCTTTATTAAAAAAACAACTGAATAATGAGTCAGGAAAAATGCAGTTTGAACTGTTAACTGTGAATGTCTGTGAAGAGGCATGTTTCAAGTGTGAAGTAATAGATACGCTATCTTTATACAATTAATAGAGTTAATATTCTCTACAATCACATTGCTCTGTTGATTCTTCATCAACCTGCTTGGAGAACAACGTGGCAGTGAGAACTACAAGTGGGAAACAGTTGTTTATAGAAACAGGCAGTGTGTGTGTTGGTTTAATAGTCATCAATTTTGTACTCGTAGTTATAATCCAGGATGGAGTCTGTGAACCCGCCGGGCGTTGAGGATTGTCCCTCCATTGTGTTCCACGATTCGTACCAGGATGTGGTGGTCTCTGGCGTTGTGGGAACTGTGGTTGTTGTTGTTGGGGGTAGCGTTGTTGCTGCTGTCGTTGATCTTAGTTTCATTAGTCTCAGTTGTCGAAGGCGACGGAGACGAGCTATCTTGAGCCTCCTTCGCCGCTCAGCCAAATTCCCAGTGTTGCTATCGACCACTCGATTGTTGTTATTACTAACTGGAGTATAATGGGATCTGCTGTTGCTGTAGCTGAGTCGAATTGGCTTGTTGCCATGGAGGGCCATGATCTGCAGTGAAATGAAGAAATTACTTCATTAAGTACATGATTAATATGTATTGAGGGGTTGGTCGGATCAGGGTGGATATGTCTTACCTGTTTAATGCGGTCCCAGTTGGACTTGGCCAGGTTGAAGCTGCATGCGGTTGCTCCTGACTGGTAACCCACCACGCAGAGTTTGGTCACAGAGGAGAAGCCCTCAGCTCGAGCTGTCACACGGTACTCCCCTGGGTTCAGCAGCCTCCAGTAGTCTCCCGTTGAAGCTACAATATCATAGACGGGACACAACATTTAGTTTTTAGCACGGAGGGTCTGTATTCTGACTCGGGAAGGGGAATAGAGAGGACATTTTTCACCAGACCTGTAGTGACATCATGGTCTATCCCCTCTACAGACACAGTGGCGTTTGCCACAGGGTTCCCTTGCTGGTCCTTCACAATGCCCCTGATGCCCCGATGCACCTAGATAGAGGAGGGGGGAAATGAGCCATGCTACTAGTAGAGATGAAATAGTGTGAACCTTATGATCATGGTGACAAATTATTGCAGTATTGTTAAAATGTGCTGAAGTTTCGAAAAAAGCATTGATACATAAACGGAAGTAATGTCACCAGTTTTATATTAAAATATTATGTTTGTTGTCAGTAAGAATAATAATAATATAGCACCAAGACCATATCAAATGTGCAGCATTAACATTGTAGAACGAAGGCTTTGGCTTTGGCTCAACTTTACGTAATGTAGGTTTGAATGAAACTGTAAATAAATGGATAAAATGTGCATAAAAAAGTGATGCAACCATTATGAACAAAATATGTACATCTTAGAAAAATACAACCATGCGTAAACAAATACAATCTCAGCTGTTGATTACATAAAATAACAACACAAACCAAACACCATGGAGGAGAGAAGGTTGAGAAATTGTTACAAACATTGACCTCAAAGGTCTGAGGGCCAGGACAAAATACCAGTTTCTTAAACCCATGCAATTTAGTGACTGTGGATGCCAGCAGTTGCTACCTGTTGCCAGAGCTTTAACAGCTCATGCTATTACAGCATCAACCAAATCACCACAGTGATCACGGCCATTCAAGATTGAAATAGTACAATTAACCATCATGAATTTTACCATGGTACAATGTGAAAACAATAACAAATTCATAGCCACTAGATATTAACTGACATTAACCTGACAAGATATTGATCTGGTCAGGTTGTAATTGGCCTTTCACATTAGCTAGATACAACCAACACTTATGTGTTGCTCAAAGCAAACATGAAAAGATTTTTAGTAGCATATCGAAGCACTCTTAAGTACATACTAGATGTAAGCAGTCTGTATTTGTGTGTGTTACTGACCTGCTCCATGAAGATGAGCATGGCTTCTCTGTTCTTATCCCACTCGTACATTAAGTCACTCTGGTGGGGGAACTTATCACAGCCCAGGAATATGGACAACTCAAAACAGTTGGTGTGAAGGTAGCTGAAGTCATTCATACCTGGAGAGATGCACAAGCACAAGCATTAACCTCACAGCTGGCAATGCACACATTGTCCACGAGGGTGTGCTGTAACCACATGCAGACAGTTTGTCTACTCACTGCCTGTGATTGGCTTCCATTTGGCCCGGTTGACCATGCCTTGCCCACCTCCAGCATTGTCTCCCTGGCAGGAGCCGTGGTAGGTGTGCGTCATGGTCAGGTGTGTGGAGGCGTAGGAGACAGCCAGCCACCTGAAGAGGGACTCGTCTGCAATCGCCCGGACCTCTTCCTCAGGCTCGGAGTACTGGTAGCCAGCGCTTCTTCCTCTGTCATCTTCCTCTTCCTCTCTGCGTTCGAAACCTTGGTTGTTGTCGTAGCCCTGGTCGTAGCCGTGGTCGTAGCCATGGTTGTCATACCCACGGTCATGACCTTGATCGTATCCACGGTCGTTACCTTGATCGTATCCACGGTCGTTACCTTGATCGTATCCACGGTCGTTACCTTGATCGTATCCACGGTCGTTACCTTGATCGTATCCACGGTCGTTACCTTGATCGTAGCCACGGTCGTATCCATGCTCGTACCCACGGTCATCATACCCACGGTCTTGACCATGGTCATACCCATGACCCCTCTGTTCCTCCTCTGGCTCTGGCTCTGCATATCCCCTACTTCTCCAGTCTTCCTCTGGCTCCTCTTGGTAACCCCTTCCCCACTCTGTCGCATCAAAACCTTCCTCTTCATACCTGTAAGAAATTATTTCTAGTTGAATAATGTAACTTGATTGTAACTTCAGCAGGAGAAAGTAAAAGGGGAAATTATAGTTTTTGAATTAAACGTGTGTAAAACAGAACAACAACAAGAAGGGAGTAGGTCTTACTGTCTCTTCTTGCGGCTGTGGGCTTTCTGGCTCTGGGCAGGCTTGTTGAGACGTAAGCTGTCATAAGGATAAGCCACAATTCTCTCCCCGCCCTGGAAGTTCGCACCCAACACAAATGGATGTTTTTTCATCCAGGAGATTATGGCCCTGGTTTCCACTGCAATCTGGAACAATAAACAGGAAGGTCAGGATCAGGAGTGGAGGTAAACCCCAGCACAGTATACTTACAACTGGTGACAGGTCGCCTTAGCTGAAAGTTTGAATCCTCAGCATTTATGATTAGTGAGTTGTGATCCCCTCGTCCTTACCGAGGTGTTGGTCTCGAAGCCGTCTGGTATGGGCACATGATGGTTGGGGGTGAGCTTTGGCACCATTCCCTTATCTTCAGCATCCCACAGGATTCCGTTTAGGTCAGGGAAGTTCTGGAAGATGTCAAAGCCATCCTCAGTGAAGTGTCCGGTGGTGAGGCCACTCAGCTCCGACCCCTGCGAATCCAGAAATTGTATGAAGGAATCATTTCTTTCTGGCTTTTTTTTGTTTGCTGCTTAATTGTAAACTTTAACTTAAACTTTCCACCAACCGCTTCGAAAGCTTCGTTCTGTCCATCAGGGTTGAGCGAGGGCACCAGGTGGATGCGTATTCCCTCCACTAGCCGCTGGACTCTGGGGTTTCTGTCTTTGTACTCTTTGCAAAGATACTGCATGAGAAGAAGAAGCAGCTCGCGACCTGTCGCCTCGTTTCCATGGAGACCTGCCGTGAAGCGGAATTCCGGCTCACCTGCGCAGACGGACAGACAAAATTGTAGTTGTTTGTCTGTTAACCATAATCCTTATACTTCCACCTGGTGTTTATTAGGATTAACTGGAATCATGGCTGGTGCCAAGACACAACACTACAGTTTTAATTTCCACCAATAAGAATTTAGTGTTAGAGAGTCTGAAAGAAACGGCCGGTTGTGCATCTGCTTTGAAAGAACATGTGCTTTTGAGGGTTTTATTTTGGTATTGTGCATGCATGATAAAAATAGATTGTGAAAATAATCAAATAATCTGATGAAGTGCCTGTTTCATGGTCCTGTAAACACATTCCCACCTATTTCGTGCTCTGTGGGGTTGCCAGAGATGACGATGGCCATGATTTCCAGTCCCTTGGAGCTGCGGCCCAGGCTGTAGATGCTGGTGATGTTGGGACACTCTTCATTCACTGACTTCATAAGCTGTGGGATGATAGTAAACTTAGTGTGCAAGTACTGTCATTGTTATCATGTTAATAATGAAAGCTGATGATTGAAATTATATTAGCGTTTAACGGCTGTGTGGCCCTCTGGTGGTTGAAATATCTAATTGTGAAGGAATGGGCCTTCTGCAGTGGTTTTAATATGAGTTCATATTTAAGTGGATTAAAGAAGATCTCCGGGATCAGTGGTCAAATGTTCCCTGGGAATTTATTTTCTTTTAGTCAAAGGATTTCCTGTGGAATTTAATCAGCTGGTGGACATTAAGGGGCCGTGCAGGGATACTCACTGCAACCATTTCTGTGTAGCTGTGATGTTTGAACTCCAAGTAATCCACCGGAGTCACTTCATTTTGCCTCATCTTTACATCAGCTGGATCTGTGAGGCAGAGGGGAACAACACACTTTATTAATTGTGTGTGTTTTATTGTGTGTGTGCGTGTATTGGTGGGTTTACGAAGCTCACCAAGCTTTGGGCAGCCCAGGACCTCCAGCCTCATACACAGAGAGCCGTTCCAGCTCTGAGGGATGATCCGGATGTAGCGGGCCACCACAGGCTGTGCCAGCTGGTTCATCACCGGAGTGTCCTTATCGCTATTTGCAAAGAACAGCTGGAACGAGAGTGTGAAGACCGGATGGAAGCAAGTCAGGGAGGGAGAGATTGCACATGGTGCACAGGGAAGTGAGACGATTTCAGGTTAACTCACCCAGTCAGCGTATCCATCATGAATTGTGGTCCATTCTCTGCTGTCATTGCTGAACGCTAAGAAGTATGATGTCACATAGTCACTCCTGCAACAAGACAAGATGCAGCCACATGATGAATTCAGGAATGGAAGATAAAGTGTGTGTGTACGTGTGTGCAGTGTGTGTGACTGTGTGTGTCTCACTCATTCCGGGAGTCTCGTCCCTGAGTGATGACTCCAGTGAACTCTGTGTCCTTGCGAGCATCGATCTCAAACCAGTGGATTCTGTCCTCTGAGTTTGCACACCATGCTCCACCTCTCATGTTGTCTTCATCGTCAGAGCCCTAAGAACCACAGAGGCCAGAAGACATGCTGGTTACTTTTGAATAACCCAAACACCATTTCTATTTTTGAGCAAATTCATACTCACAGGAAAGCTTGGCGTTAAAACAAAAAAACTGCAGTAATAAGCAGTACTGCTAAAATGGATTGTGGGGGCAGATAAAGATATTACGGAGTAAAACTTTTTCCGATGCCGGTACCAGCCAATATTTATATTAAACAAGTGTCAATGATTCCTTAGATGTTGTTATCAAACTCTTATGCCAAAGAAAAGAATTATTATTAACGTTATTATGAATAAGTATCCTAGATAAGAGAAAACGCAGGAATGTCTCTGTCTATTTTTGTCTGTGAAATAAAAGTTTTCATATCTGCAAGCTAAAACTGATAAGTCTATGAAAGACTCATATCAGCTGATATTATCGGTCATCCGATATATCTGTGGGACTCTAAAAGGCAGAGCCTGACTTATTAACTAAGCTGCTAAAATGATTATTTTATACTATAAAGATCACTGAGCATAAGTTACCAAAGCACCTTGGAAGTGACTCAGTAATTATATATATATATGTGTGGCTGGTAGCTGGTGTTTATATCAATGTCTTGCAGTATGACATTTTAAACGTGTGTGTATATTATATACTGTACATGTTGAGTCCTGCCCTGATCGTGTACCTGCATGTTGAGTCGTGCTCTGGAAGGTCCAAAACTATACTCAGACATAGAGGAGGCTAAAAGCTGGTCTGGCTCGATCCTGTGGGACTCCAGCCCCAGTGGAGGACACTCTGCCATGTGCACACACACACACACACACACACACACACACACACACACACACACACACACACACACACACACACACACACACACACACACACACACACAACAGAGAGATAGAACAATATGTTATTTGCATTAGCAAAGCTTCTGTAATGTCGATTTAGTTTGAGTGTAATTTAGATTTTAGCAGACATTTGACTCACTCTTAGGCTCTTTGTAAACACGTGGTCTGTTCCTGGCCCGCTCCTCGGCCTCCTTCAGCTTCTGCGCTCTCTCTGGTAGAGGTCAGAAAAAAAAACTGTCTTAATGCAAAACGCACAGACTCTGCGGAATATTTTCGCTCTCTGACCAGAAATTATCCAGGAACTCATAATGTTTTTCACTCCATTTGCCAACAATCTGCAAAAGCTGAGAGGCAGTAAAAAAAAATAAAGAAAAGAAAATCCCAGATGTTGTGATTTCCTTCCCAGTCTCTGAGTGTGCTCCGATCAAACTCAGATCATCCTGATGCAGAGAGTTTACTATTGAAGAGAAATCCCATTTATCACCATCATTATTCGTATTCTGACAGTGAACTTCAGTGCTGGGAGTACGGCTGCCAGAAGGCTCACCGACAGTAGGAGTGTAAAACATGTTGTAAGTCACTGATTGTACAAACATGCACAAGCAGAAATACACATCAAATTTACCCACAGTTCATAGCGTTGTGACACGGTTACAAACAATTAAACAGCAATGTAATAGTTATCAAACAAGCATGGAAGGAGTAACCAATCCTAACATTGACGTTACAGGACATTAAAGTATAAACACACAGCTATGTGCTGATTCATAGCCAGAATTTGTGTAGTTGATTGTCATATTGAATTTTAATTTTTGCATAATGATCCTATTTATATATTTAATTATAAAATGGCCTCTCGTCAACTTGAGACCCTGAACATGAACTCTCTGTGGCTAATATCAGTGATATTGTAGAAATATTCAAATTGTAGCTATCTTTTTCTAGTGTTTTTACATATTTATATACTTTCATTTTTGTAAATTATTTAACTAATGCTTATTCACAAATACTACATCATATTCCTTGTATGTGTATTCCACTTGGCAGTAAACCCTCATTCTGATTGTGAACATGACACCAGGCAGTCGGTCCCTTAAGCCCCTTGGCTGAGAACAAAGTAAACAGCGTAAAACAAAATGTCCTCAACCTGTCGCAGTAACCTATTATTGAGCAATGTGCAGCTGTCCCGTTCCTGTTTATACAATTTGAATCCCTCTCTGCCTCTCACACGCAGTCACTTACCAGTTAATGTGAGATAAGTCGGTGAGGGTTCAGAGCTTCAGTCCTGAGGGGGAACATTGGGATTCAGCCTCAGAAATGTCTAATCTTTTGCTCCGAGTGAGCTCCACCTTGAACCCATATGTCAGTGAAGCGTGCACACAGCATGTGCCCTACTGACACAGTACTGACACGGCACTGACACTGTTGTATATCATCGGCTCCAGGATCGACCTCTCAACTACCGGCTAAAATCTCTGCACAAAGCCGACACAAAAAAGAGCTCAATGTGATGTGAACACAACACTACAACATCTCCCGTCTCTATCTTTATCACTCCCTCTAATCCCCTGCATGCGTATCATTGTCAGCTCACCCCGCCCGCTCAGCCTCTTTACTCACAAGAGATTTATCAACTTCATAAAGACTTAATCTCAGTTTTGCTTTGGAAGAATGAGAGTTTGTTCCCGTCACACAAGTCAAGGGAAGCAACAAAAGGCTCGCTGTTGGAAATCACATCTGCATTCTCTTCCAAACAGAAAGGTGATCCAAGGGAGTGATCACCTTTGAGCTGTCCTCTACTTTGGCTGCTGAGGTCAGAGGTCACGTTCTTTGCTTTTGCAACGACATCATCGCATGTCGTCGGACGCTTTTGGTGTTATGCGAGTAAAGAAAAGATCCACATCTGGGTTCTCTTACCTCTCTCTTCCCTCTCTCTCTCCTTCTTTGCTCTCTCCCTCTCCTTCTCCACCCATTTATCGTCTGTCTCGTCTTCTTTTTCCCCTGAGGAAGGAAAATGAGAAAACCACAGTTTAATAGTGATATCTATAAACACGGCGACCCCATGCACAGCAGTGTATAAGCATTCTGTCTGTGATTCTTAAGCCATTACGAGCCACAAACAGTAAATCTGGAAGGTTGTTGACCCGGCTGCTGTATATTCCTTTTCCTTGCTGTTTGCTTTGTTGACAGAAGCCTCAATGGAGCCGAAACAATAGATCTAATGATCTCATTTAAAACATTTGTGTATGACTGTGTGTATGTGAGTGTGTTTGTGCATACTCATTCCATATTCGTCGTATTCATCATACCACGTCCCCTCGAAGGGGGGAGTGGCTGTGGGCTCCTCTGTGCGACAGAAAAAACAAAGAACACAATTAATTCACTCAGGCACCACTACATCAAAAGTGAGGATTTAAGAGATTAACTGGTTTAATCTGCAGAGTTTTACAGGTTAGCACAGCCCTGGTTTACTCCACCACATGAAGTGTAAAGTGTTTGGATGCCTCTGCAACGCCTACCATGATTAAGTTGTTAAATCTTTAATTTACATTTACAAGAATCATAACACAGTTGTAATATGATGACAGGGTTTTTTTTACTCCACAACAAGACTATGGAACGTTTTGTTGACTGCATGGAACTATGCTAACCCAAGCACTCCTCTCTGTATAGTATGTTAGTTTACAGACTCACTGTTAATGTTTTGCTCATGTGCTGAATCACTCATGAGTTCTCATCTGCTCTTGGCCCTAAGGCACGGAGAGATCAGACACTTCATCTGCATCTCAACATTAAATACAATTTGACTTCCCTGATTGGGAAGTTGATATGGGTTGATGGATATTAACTGGATTCCTTGAGTCTAAGCAGTTACCTGTTAGAGTTTCCACGACGATCTCAGGGCTGACCTCTTTACCGTCAGGGAATGGAAGATTGTCTGGAACCTCGACTGCGAGAGTGGAGTGGAAAGAAAAGAGAAGGTCAAACCCAGTCTGAGGAGCAGGGATGTAAAGAAAAGAGCCTGTGATGGGCCAGTGTTGATGAATCAGTGGAAATGCTGGAAGAGCAGAGGTTCAGTTCAGTATGCTGGAAACACAGAGTAATGAGAACATGTCCAGTCTGGTGCAGACGAGTGTCACAGAGCCACACAACGCACAGTTTCCACCATCTGATCCTGCGGAAAAATTAAACGTCAACTGCTGACCTCAGGTGGTGGACTGCTGGAAGAGATAGCTGCAGTCAAAAGAGTTTTCAGTATGAAGGTTGCATTAAGTAAACCACGTTAGTCACCAGGTTTTAGTTATTTGGCCTTATTTTAAAAGGTTGTGGTCGTTAGAGGACTGTATGTGTTAGATTTCAACCAGCGGACGTCACTGAATAACATCCTCTGTAGCCATAGACACATTAAACCCTCAATAAAACTGTCTTATTCTTAAATGGTTTTGTGCTCTGTTGTTTAAATTCAGTTTCACAGGATTACTCCACCTCTAAACACTCTTTCTATTCATCATGAAAACACCAATTTGTACTCCAGATAGCAGATTGTTCAGCTAGCATACACCCCACCCCCCCAAAAAACTCTTAAAATGAAAAATTTCAAACCAATCTCTTGTTTCAACAACAGTGTGTGAGTCATAAGAATTTTTGATCTGTGACTCATCCCAAAGTTGTCTTGTGTTGTTTAGTTGTATGGCAATTCTACAATGTGTGTTGAAATCATGTCCAGCTGATGGTTCACCAATCAGATCAGATCAAGTTGTTGGAGTTAGGTCCCCTACCCACTTTGTATAGGTTCAAATGCTCTAGAAAGTTTCTACTAATGCGACTCATTAACTGGAAACAAAATTTAACAACTTTGCAGAAAAAACAGAAGCTGTTGACTCAACTTAATTTATCAGGCATGACTACTTTAGACTTTTAAGTTCCCGGACAAACATTTAGTAGTTACCTGAACTAGAAAAATTAACTTTAATTGTACAAACTGCCCAAAAAAGCGTTGATTACCAACTTGATTACCAATAGAGTATTTTTTTTAGTTGGCACCCACTCTCTTTTTTTGGTGAGAATACCTTGTTAAACTGAGCTGACGCAACTTGACGCTTAAGTTGAGTAAATTCTGGATGCCTTATGTTTTTGTTTTCTCAGCTTACGCACGTAAATCATTTCATTGCAGCTACAATGACTCCCGGTGATTTCCCCACAGACGTCTTCATAGTTTCCCCTTGGGCCTTGTAAACTGTCACCCCACAAACATCCTCAATCAAAACAAAGCAGGAAGAAACAAAGATTCAGACTTACATGTGGCATCCCAGTAATCATTGTCATCTGTCCCAGCCTTCCCATCAACCTCAGGGGCAGGGGGTGTTGGCTCCACCTCTTTCCAATTGGTATCATAGTTATCAGTCACAGGATTGTCTGGTTCTTTCTCATCTGGTGTCCAATAGTCATCGTAGGCGTCAGGCGCCATAGTGGACAGCTCTTTCCCGTCAGGTTTCCAGTAGTCATCATAGATGTCGGGTGTTGGGGTGGACGGATCTTTCTCCTCTGGTTTCCAGTAGTCATCGTAGCCGTCTATCACAGGGGCGGTAGGGTCTCCCTCGTCCGGCTTCCAGTCGTCATACGGAAGGTCTGTGGTGGGAATCTCTGGCTGAGGCCTGGATGGCGTTGGCTCAGTCTCCCAGTAGTCATCTTCCGGTTTCCAGTAATCAGTGTCTGACAGAAAAACAGATGGAAAGACTGATGGCTGCAGACAGGTTCAAAGGTCTAAGCAAAAATATTTTTGAAGGATGCACAACTTTATACTTATCTTCACTAAAAATGTTTTCTCAATTGAGTTTTAAACAGGAAGTGACTGAAATATTGAACCTTAAAACAACCATGTAGGAAGGAGAGGTTAAGGAAAGGGGAACGTTGTTTATTCTTTATTTTTCCTGAGGAGAGGGTATTTGGAACAGCAGCAACGGTTAATTTTTACATCTCATATTACAATTTATTTTATTACCTCATATCAACTTTAGTTCAGACTGAGAGACTGGTGTGTAATGCTAGTTGAACCTAATGCTTCCTCCAGCCACTAGCCTCAAGCTGAGATGAGGAGGGGGCTGCAGAGGTCTGGTGAACTAACTCCAAATGCTTTTCTTTTTAATTTTCAAACTTGTTCTCTTCGTACCCAGCCAACGCTGACTCAAGTGAAATCACTTGAAGCAGCTAATCAGACTTGAATCTGCTCCCTCTGGAACCACAAAAGGCTTTTTATACAACATGACAGTAGCTTTCACTGAGACCCGTAAACAAACTCTGACGTGCTACTTGGGTGGAGTCCCCCTTTAAATCCTTCATGCTTTGCCTTTTTTATTACTATTAATGGTGGAAATAGTTCCACCAACTCAGCTGTTTCTTTGAGATAGTAAGGGGAGAGTTTTTACATCATGGCCTGTGTCCAGATAGATTCATAATTATGCTATGCAGAGTCTTGAAAATCTGCAAACAGATCTGTAAAATTGAATTCCCCTCCCCATCTCCAAGTGTTGGTGCCACTCACCACCAGTATCAGGATAGGTGTAGTCTGTGTACGGCTCCGGCTCCGGCTCAGTCGGGGTGGCTGGCGAGAGCAGACGACACAACACAGGGTCAGTGGCATTCATTTCAAGTCAATGTCACTGGAGTAGGGCAAAGCCGTGTCCTTACCTGTTGTGGTCGGTGGTAGAGTTGTGGTCGTCTGCCTGTCCTTCTTCTTTCCCTTCTTGTCAGTTTTGGGCTTCCTGGTGGCGTTGGGGTCCTTCGGCTCTTTGTTCTTCTTCTTGTCCTTCTTCTTCTTTTTGCCTTCCTCAGGTGCTCGCCTCACTCTGCCTGCAACACCTGGACAGATGTTGAAATCAAAGGGAGGAGATACGTTTGGATTTATGTTACTTTTGTAACTGTAAGTACATACAGTACCATTCATGATCGGAAAATAACATTGTATTAATAAATTAATATTTAGTTTTTCCAAATTCTCCCACAATACTCCCCTGTCATAGGTAGTATTAAATGTGAAAATAAAAAAATTTCAGGAGCATCATCTGCAGCTTTCTTTTATTAATGGTCTGTACATTTGTTGAATCTAACAAAACATACAGTAGTTAGATAATGACGTAGTAGACTGTTCCATTAGGGAAGAGGCTACAAATAGTTCTTCTTTCAATTTGAGTACGAGCACCACTGCCTGTCATCAGTTAATAAAGACCAACAAGCAGGTCAAGATGTGCAAATAACATTTAACCCAAAATCATTAATCAATGAAAGGCGATTCACATTAAGTAAAACTCAGAGGTTTGTATTTTTGTGTGTATCATTGATGATGAATGAGAATGAATCAACAATTTCTCTCTTGCAAGGTCAAAACACAGCAGGAGGAAAATCCAGACACATTTCAGTGGTTGCTTGAGGTCCATCAGATTTCCCCCTGAGGTCGTCTGAAGTCCTGAGTGGCTTTCATGGAAAACACTTCTCACTCTCTTTCCATTAGTTCTGCTCCATTCACCACAATCCACTTTTAATGGCGTAGAACCCATCCAGATACGCAATAAATATATCACCCTCACCTCAGCAACATCTTACCATGAAAGGCCTCAGTTGGACTAATTCAAGAGGTGTTTTGTTGTGGTATCTATTACTTATGAAGTTACGCTAGAATTCAGGCTTATCTTTAAAGTGTATTAGTCATAAAAAACCCTAATCTCGCAGCTGTGGAGTCAGCATTAATCATACAGGGTTACAGAAGCAGAGGCAGTGGAAAAGTTCAGTGTCGTAAAAATCTGTGTGCAAGATGCTCCGCTCAGTGTCTTCCTGTCTGGTTTGAAAAAGGCCAGAGAAAGAGAAAACCCTTTGCTCCAGTCCTCCCTGGTGTGGAGAGGCAGCAGGGGACAGGTGTGTGTGTGCTTGGACTTTCTCATGCCTGAGTTGTCACCGACCAAATGTGTGTGTTTGTGTCTGTGTTTGCTCCTCCATGCTGTGTCATAACGCAGACCAATTCCAAAACAGCTTTGATGTCTCGTCTGTGTCACATAACGGCAGGGCCGGTACTCGCCATATGGGTACCCTGGGCAGGACAAGGATTTGGTGCACCCCCCCCCCAGCTTCCAACTTGCAGTGGTTATAGATTTGCTCAAATACAGTACTTAAGTACAAATCCACAATTACTATTACTCTACTTGCATATTTATATTTTATTCAATTTCATTCTTGTACTGCACAAAATCTGAGATCTAAATATTTTCACCTACTACATTGGTCTGAAAGCTTTAAGCCTGAGGAGAACTCTGCTATTTTGGTAGTTTTTAATTATATCTTTATCTTCAGCACATCATTGCCTATGTGACCAGATAATGAAGTCTTTAATTTGGTGTAGTATCAACATATTGAACCAAAAGTGAACAATACAGATTAGATGAATATAATATAATATCATATAATATGATATAATATGATATATTAATGTAAAAATCCAAAAAGCTTTTAAATTGAAACACTTTTATAAATACATATAACAGAGGTTAGTTTTTTCCTCATCCTCTCCCTCAGATTAATCTGGTGTCTCTGAATATATCTGTTAATAAAGTAGTTCAAACCGTTTCCACTACGCTGCTACACATGGATGTGTCTGTATTAATCAAATAAAGATGTCCTGTATAATAAGTCACCAGTTAGATGGACAAAACAAACATTTGTATATTCGGCTACATTGACCTAAATAGGATTCTTCATGAAGGACGTTTAGTTTTAATTGAGAATTTTTACATTGCTGAAACTTTTACTTGAGTAAAGTATCTGAATACTTCTGAAAATGTGGGTATTTAGAGTTAAAATGATGATTTTCTCTACTGACCTGTCTGTGCAGCCTCCTCTGTGTCTCTTCTGGCCTTGCTGCGGCTTGCTAGTGGGCTGGGGTCCTCTGCAAGTTCCTGCTCTTTTTCTGGATCATCCAGGGACTCATTTGGCAGGTGATCCCCTGCCCGCCGGTCCCCTTCAGCCTGCCGGAGAGAAACTATCCCCCCTGCACTCTCCCCTCCTCTGGGTATCAACAGGCAGCACAGGGCCAGCAGAGCCACTGACACCACCACAGTCTGGCTTTTCATACCTGCTGCTCTTCCAACTGCACAGTCCTTTGGTTTGGAGTTTTATAACTTTTGTCTGTCAGCCTTCCAACGCTGAAACCACTGATTCTATGCTCCACCAGATGATATATTTCACCCTCTCTTCCTCTCTGTCCTTTCCATGTGATCCACGCTCCTGCAGTGGAATCTCTGCTGCTCCACACGTCCCCACAACCACAGTGTCAACCAGTCCTAGAATGGGCTAGACAGAGATGGAGTGGGAGGGGGGTAGGGACAGGCAGGGAGGGAAGGGAGGTGGGTTATAGGGGGAGACAGAGAGCAAGAGAGATACAGAGCAAAGCAGCAATTCAGTCCAATGAATGGACTTGGCTCCTAATTGCCCTGCAGCGACGGTCAGCTAAGTAATAAGTGTAAGGCCGGAGGATCCCCTTCACCTGGCTGACGAGTCAGAACAGGTGCAAGGCTCAGACAGGAGATGGAGGAGGAGGAGGGTGAGTGATGAGGGAGGGCAGGTGAGGCCTCAGACTACAGGGTGTACACCTCCTGTATTAGAGAGAGAAGAGCCAGCTCCTTTTCGTCTGCAGCTCCCGTTGAATTCCTCGGTGGAGATCGTTCGCCCTGCAGACTCACCAACGAGCAGAGCAGCCGGAGAGAGGAGTGACTCCCCTGGACACAGAATTCCACAAGAGGAGGAGGGGAGAGGGGCTGAAACAATTTTCCTGTGTGTGTGTGTGTGTGTGTGTTACAAAACCCAATGCCACTAATCATCAGAGAGAGAGAGGTATTCAAAAGAAATGAAAACAAGAAGGAGCGGAGCATGAATTCCATTTTCAATCCAGAGCTTGTTTCGGTTGGGAATGAATCTTTGGTGTCTGTCTCGCCTTTGTGAAGCTTTGTTGTTTTACTTTCTTAAGAAAAAGCTAAGGCAGGGTAGGGGACCATGAAGAAACACACACACACACACACACACACACACACACACACACACACACACACACACACAAAGGACATTTTTTGAGCAGATGACAGAATTATAATCTTTTAAGATTTGGTGTTTTCTTTGCCATCCCCCATCTTCCTCTTAAGAGGGGGGCCTGTCATCAGTTGATTTAGCCACAAGTCTAGTCATGGCAAACTTCTAGCTCTCCCTCGTATGTAAGTATGATCATGCAAATACAGGTGGAGATATCAGGCAGAAATTAAAATTCTAAAGAGTAAGGGAGAAGAAAATTAACCTGGGACACAAAAAGAGAGAAAAGTGTCTGCAAGAGAGAAAAGTGCATGCAGACACTACCATCTTTCTAAAACGTTATTGTCCTCGTCATGTCATTGAGGACTGTTTATCATCCAGTGAGGCCTGATGAATGAAGCATTGTACTGAAGCCTGACTAACTCTGCCCAGTCATAAGAGTGATTTCCTCTGAATGGGGTTTTAAAGACACACACACGCACAGTGGCAAGAACACCCAAGTATGTGTAAAAAAAAAGCACACCTGGTAAAATGATTCACACACTCAGACTGTGAGGACAGTTAAACAGTATTCCAGTAGACGGAAAACAGACTGCAGAGAGGATTTGATTTTGAGGAAAAGTGTATTCCAGCCTGCAGTTATATCTGTGAGGGACGTGACCATGGTGGTGAAGAATGCAGCAGATAAGTCAGACTACAGTAAGGTCAAGCAGAGGCCTAGTTCAGCAGCGGACCCAGTGGGAGTTTGTACAGGCCGTACTCTCTCTCCCACTCGAAGAAATGGTAACAAACATTTCTTATCTAGTGATGGAGGAAATAATGATCCAAAGCTGTTCTATGCACAGTTTTTGTACTTTTCTCGAGTACTTCCATTTTGTGCTTTATAAACGTCTCCATATTCTTATAAGCAGATGGACGTTCTTGGAGCACAGTTGCCATTTTTATTTTAGAGATATAGTTACTTCAGAGTAAAAATAAGAGTGACAGTCTTTAAGTAAGAGACCTGAGTCAGTTACACAGCAGTAGTTAACAATCAGCCACAACAACCATTGATCTAAATGTGCTGAACTGAGAAACTGTTTGTTTATTACCATAGACTGTATATAAAGATGGCCGACGTGACTGCTCCTCAAAAGTGAAGCCAAAGCCATTCGATCATCCCCTCCTGGTTGACTGCCTCCTCCATGTTAGAGAACGGGACACAGACCAAACGAAAACATCACAGTACACTTGAAATACATTTTTCTCAAAGATGGTGTGTGCCATTTATAGATCTCATCCCACTGATGTATGTTCAAGTGCTTGTTCTGGTAAGTTTGGTTTTAATTCGTGTGATGGGATTGACAGCTGTTGACAGTATGTGATAATTATTAAATCATAAAAGTTGATTGACACACACACACTACACAAGCACACACACACAAACACACACACACACACACACACACACAAACACACACACACATACACACACACACACACAAACCGTTTAACAGCAATACAGACGAACACAAATCATGGACAATTTATAGATGTGGGTTGTAATGAACCTGACATCACTTTTTTATTCATATCTGTATATTCCTATTGGTCAGCAAAAGCAGCCAGCATCATTAAGTTGAGCCTTAGAGAGCAGCCTTGAGCTGCTCAGCATCTACTGAGCAGGCAACAATGACATCAGAGAGGGAGAGAGAGAGAGAGAGAGAGAGAGAGAGAGAGAGAGAGAGAGAGAGAGAGAGAGAGAGAGAGAGAGAGATGAGAGAGAGAGAGAGAGAGAGAGAGAGAGAGAGAGAGAGAGAGAGAGAGAGAGAGGGGAAGCGAGTTGGGGGAGGGAAGGCCAGAGTAGGAGGGAGAGAAAAATGCTGTAATCCAGCAGGCTCACTAGGTACAAATGGAGACAGATTTATAAAAGCTCCATCTTGCTCGTTTGTCTTCTTTCTCTCTGAGCACACAGTTGCCACAACAGTCCAGTATGGATTTCTGATGCCTGACTCACTTCTGAGTTTTACATGAACCCTCTGAAGGGCTCCTGAGTGAACCCTTTGTACTCTGCACCCAGGTGCAAAATGAAAAAAACCCTGATGCAAGAAGGGACTCTACTACAGACAATAAGCAGATATGAAAAACTGCTTTTGGAACAGGGATTTCATCTCGGATCGTTGATAAAAAGTTAGCTGAAATATTTGTTCCATCCTGTGTGTGCAGTGATTCAGCAGGTCCACCACAGCCCAGTCATCTGGCTCTGTGGGTCTGGAGCCACGGCTCTGATTAATCGCAGATGTAGAAACATGCAGCATCAAGATTCCTTTGGAGGCATCCCAAGGTTATTTGACCTACGACCAAAAATCCCCTTCGTCAGATCAAATAACTCTACTCTGTTCTGGGAAGTGTTCGTACTATAACTTTGTTTGTGTGACATTTCAGTGATTTGTTTTCCCGATGAAAGATGAGGCACAGACTGAGAACAGTTTAAAAAGTGTGTGCACAGCCTGCCAGTATTTTTGCTACATCCTGGAGACGCTGCAAGACAGGAACTGGTGAGGTTCACTTCTAGCTAAACAACCAAAGCAAGATTGAATAAGGATTAGGTTTAGATTTCATGGCAGTTAGCAGACGCTGCACAGAGAGCAGAGGTAAATAGTGGGGACGCGTCCTGTGATATGTAAATAAAACTTTAGCTTTTGCTGAATAGACAAGAGTTGACGGATTATTCGTTTAGTATTTTGCATTACAAAAATGCATAAACTCTGTGTGAATTAAGCACCTGTACAATATGTCTGCTCACAGCCCTGATCATCTGAGTTGTGATCTATATGTTCACAAAGTGCGCCCTCTAGTGGCTAAAGTAGAGAGAAGCTGGATCTCACTACAAACAATCCAGATGAAAAGCATCAGAGGGGCAATGCATATACTCTGTGTGCACTTTACGGACCCCAATCAAACTGTTTAATAATTCATATTGTAATAATGACATTTCATAATGACATCATCAAGATTTAATTTCCATAATATGATGACCAATGATTGGTTAATCTAAATAAACTGTAGATTGTGTATCTACTTAGTTGCAATTGGCTATATAGTGGTCAATATTTCACTATTAATTTCTACTGAATGATCATAGAATAAAATATTGATCATAAAATATTATTCAATCCATACAAGCTTATGGTCGGTTGTATATTCCGAGCGGATGCAGAGATAACTCCTTTCAGCTTCTTTGCAACTTATTTACAAAGTCACTTATGTCATATGATGGTGAATAATTTCAATAAATATAAGCCGGAGCGGCTCCTGGTGGTGCCAACATTGCCAGGGCCGGCCCTGAATATAAGCATCGGTTTGGATTGTTGGTTGAGAAAAACCTGATGTGTGAAAAAATTGCTATGAAATATTAAAGACAACAGTTTGCTCTCTTTAATAATTAATTGAAAATTCTTGACAGACATTCATTCCCTTATATGTATTTTTTGTTTTGAAAAAAGTCAAGTACATAGATGTTTTTGTATACTATTGGGAAAAAAAGTCTATCAAATGGAAATGTGTATATGTATACAATAACAATGTGGAATGCCTAGTAAACTTTATATGGAGTTAAGCACAAGCCAGTACATTTGTTTAGATTCAACAGAAAGTCAAGGAGGATTCAGTGATTTCACAGAGAACTATATCGTTTTTTAACAGCATTTATTTAGCTTTCTCCATACAATACATTTAATGTACAACAGCACATACTGTATTCTGAAATAACTCTCAGTATAAAATAGGGCTTCTACAATCAAGGTACAGTCATAAAATGCTCTGAGGGACATGACGACAACGGCAACAGTAAAACACCTTCATATAAAGCACAGGATATTGAGATAAGTGATTGTATTTGCCGAGTTGCTGCTGTAGGAAGCAGAACTGCAGACCACACCTCTCAGAGCATCCGACATCCTGCAAGAACCCGTTTATATATATATATTATTTTTTTGTTAGATTTTTTTTTCTTTCTCTTGCTTCTGGTTTCACAACTGAGGAGATTCCAAATGATGATCAATGCATAATAATATGAGTAATTCCGACTGCTGAAAATATAATTTTTGGTAACATGAGGATAAATCAGGCCTGGTTTTGGATACTGAATATATACCAAGGTCGAAGCATACACAGTATTATGACTGCTAATCAAGCCTATTTATATATTGAAGTATGTTTGTGACTGTAGCTGTAAAGACAGATTGCTCATCAGTGTTTTCCTGACACCCAACACTTAAAAACAGCCAAAGTATACTTTACTATCACTGAAGCCACAAGAGAACTCAGCTTATTTCAACATGGCAAACATCAGCCAATTATAGGTCGTTTTCAAAAAGGATTTCATACCTGCATGTGTGGGCCTATATAGTGTCTATAAATGTGTCTCTAAATAGAATACACGTAACATTGACCAGCTTTTGTGTTAGTTTGTTATCATGTAGTGCTTCAGGTGCTGAATATACATTATATAAAATATCCAATTGGTATGAGCGAAGGCCTGCGTACGAGGGAACGTAAAAAGAGAAGTGTCGGACTGGGCGGCCAACCAAACGTCAGGAGAGAGAAAGGAGAGATTTGTCTCAAGTCTTGAGGTAAGCAATGTGTTTTAGTATAATGCCCTACAGACAATCATACAGTTACAATCATTAATTCTCTATGTACAAACTTCCTGATTTACATACACTGTACTGCTCCTTAGTTCAAAATTTAATAAAACTAAAACGCAAGATCGTATCTGTGGTGCAACTTTTTAGAGCGAGGAGGGAAATCCGTTCCATGAGGCGGGTGATGATCACGAACATTATGGCTATTAAGGATGGCCCGTTCTCTCTTGCATACGTCACACATACTATCAAAGATCTACAACAGTGCAAATTTTCCTGATCAATCAAAACACTTGCAAACAATTGGCAAAAGTACATCAGCTCGTTATCGAAGTTAAATGTCGGCGATGGCAAAGAACGATTATGGGAATAGATGTTGACATTGAAAATTTACATGCCTGTGTTTTTTATGTATATATCCATTAGGCCTGCATGTTTTAAGGGGTCACAACAACTCGGGTAACTGCGTTACATGAATGGAGGAAGTCTACTGTGGCACGATGGCTCAAATGAAAGAAAAAAAAAGAAAAAAAAGGACAGACGAGCATTCTACCCCGCACGGCTCCGCTGGATGTAGGCACCGTTTAATTTGTTTACCGTCACCTTCTTAGAAGACAAGGTCAGGCCTATCCCACATCTCTGCAGAACATACACTGTGCCACCTAAACAAGTGTTTACTGGAGGAGGCTTCATGAAAAGATGAAATGAATGTGCTATAGTAGTAACAGTTTGCGCACTCACTGACACTACAGACTGTAACTGAGACATGACATCAACAAGCTTTTTACGAAGAGGAGGAGGCTATAGTATGCTACAGTACTAGTGCTACCTGAACATGCTACAGATTGAGACTACGGTGATGGGAGGAGGTTTCACGTCAGCACACAGCAGTGACCAGCTTTGCAGAGGAGCTCGATCCGATCTCAGCCACAGAGCCACTGAGACCAGTTGTGTCCAGAGAACAACATCTGTTTTTGTTTCTTTAAAGCAAATCAATGAATGTGTTAACAATTTGTCTTCAGCAATGCTATGTATCATTTTTTCAAAATTGAAAAACAATACCGTCATTGCAGCTGTATGGATCAAGTACTTAGTAAAGCTGGCTTATTGTGTGCAGCGGAAAGCACCCCATTTGTAGTCAGTTCCTGTCATACAACACACACACACACACACATCGTACACACACACACGCTTGCACACAAACCCTGAAGTAAGGAACGATTTCTATCGTCACACAGCACTATCGTTTTGATTATCATTGAGTAAGAGCTGGGATTGCATACTGTACCATACATCTCCTTGGAGAGGCACCCTTCATCAATATCAGCTCATCCATCTGACAACACACGCACACACACGCACGCACACTCATACACACAAATAAACTTTTATTAAACTGGTCAAAAAAATTACAATCACATGCTTTGTAACGGAATGTAGAGAAAGCTCATACCAGACCTTTGACTTCAGCTGGGACCAAGCCAAGCACACTGACTCTGTTATGAAGTGTCTCCTTGGCTTCAACCAAGATTTTAGTCAGAAGACTTTCAGACGTCCTGCTGGAATTTAACAGTGTTAAAAACCCTTCACACGGACACTCAGCCATCAGTTTCATAACAAAAATCTGAAGTAGAACTGTATAATGGTGACATTACGACAGCTGTCCCTTCAGAAAGGACAAGAATAGTATTTTCTTAAATTATTTAAAATATATTCCCCCATATTAAGTGGGAGCTCTGGACCTACTCTATCACGCCTCTAGCAACAGACACAATGAGCACACCAACAACTGGCTATACCACCACACATCTGGACTGAGCATTCTTTCTTGTGTATCTTTCATATAATGTTTATCTCATTCACACTGGTAGAGAATGCAAAGTGATTAGACCTTCAAAGCAAGCTGCATTCAACGCCTACTGTGTATGATTTTTGAGAACAGCGTAAACCTGCAGTTTTCTGTTACCTGCACCAAAGCTTCTGCAACCTCTCTGGGTTAGCTACCTGCCGCTCCCCGACTCATGCTGAGAGAAAACTTGCTTGTGTTTTGCTCTATCGACGGGCTTAAACCTGATACATATCTTTATCTTAGTTTAGTTAACAGGGCACGCAACAAAACGCCAAACAACACTGCTCTCTGTTGCATTACGGGCCGTTAGCATGCTCATGTGATGGAGCGGTATCTTGGGAGTAGGACAGACAGCTAAGCCTTTCAAAAGGGCCACTTGTTGCCTTGTCCCAGCCTCTGTACTGCCAACATAACCTGACGAGAGATCCTTGTTTTGGACTTCAAGGCAGGTTGAGTTTCACCGCGAGAATTTGGCTAAAATTCACAGAAAAGTGCAAATATCCACTTTCTTGTTGTTTTTGTGACACATTGTGTTTCTGACCTTCTTAAGCTCTTTATATTCAACTGTTCTCTGCTTAAAAAAAATAAATTAATAAAAAAAACAAATATAACTCTGCAAAAGACACCCCCCCCCAAAGCATAATCTGATCAAAGTGCAACACCCCAGCAGCAAGGGAAAGAGTGGAAGTGTTTGAAAAAGGTTCAGATAGCAGGGCCTAGATCAGGGTCTGGTGGGGTTCTCTTAGCTCTCTGAGTAAGCCACTCGCAATTACACTAATAGATATACCCACACGCAGGATTGCTCACACACACGCACATTCACACAAAGTCAAGCTTAGATGAGTCTGGCCTCTCCCTCCATGTCTGGTGGTAGATCACACACTCCAGTGAAGTGCATATCCTTTCCCTTGCTTCCCGCCGAGGCTCTGGCCCCTCGTTCCCCCAGGCTGGGAGAAGGCTGTTGGGCCTGAGGGTCTGACGACGTCCCGCGGGGGATTCCAACTGCCTGCCTCTCTTTCAGGAAGACCTCTAGTCGGCGTAGCATCTGCTTGGGATTCTTTTTGGCAAACAGCTCCACTTCTAAAGGGTTAGAAAACACAGAAACTGTGGGACTCCTGCCGGGATGACAATCTGTGTTTGGCTGCGTTTCTCAGAGTTCAATGCATATCAACGTGACTCATGTTTTAAAGAAGGGATTGGAAATAGAAGCATTTATTGGAAAATATAAATCTCCATTCACTTTCTTGAGTTAGAAGATGGCTACTGGGCCGGGCTAGTAGTTTCACAGTTTTCCCCCTTTATGATAAGCTAACCAGCTGCTGTCTACAACTTCATATGCAAGTTCACAGCCTGATTACAGATGCAGTTGGTAAAGACAATGGCCCCTTTACCATTGTGTTACTCACAATAGACTTCCCAGAGTTTGGTTATAGATTTATGTGTGCTGATTCATAATTGAAACAATCTGCCATTTCCTCTACCTTTTAGTACAAAGCCAGAGTCAGCAATGGTCTTCTGTTGGGTCTTCCACAGTTGGTACAGGTGCAGGTACGTGGCAACGTAGAACTCATTCAGTACACCGACCACCTGCTGACGTCGATTGCACTCCCTGTTTTAACAGAACACAGAGCGGAGCATTTGGCGTGAAGAGATTCAGATTAAAACTACACGGTAAACCAGAAACACACTTCATAAGATGTGGTAAAACAATAGCTGGGAAGCAGTGACTCACTTGGACAAGGCCTCCTCTCTGAGTACTTGTAGAGCAATGCGGGTCATGTTGATTGACATCACACTAAATGGAAAGTTCTGAAGTAGAGGAAATACACAAGGGAACTTAGGTCCACAGAGACTACATACAAAGGGCACAGGAGAAAGTCAGTTCTGGTTTTGGCTCTAGTTCTCTCTGCAGGGAGAACAAAGGTCAGGGTCAGCAACAAAGCAGCATGCCTCACGAATGAGAGGACTTTATTAGTGAAATCGTATGCCTGAATCAGTTGCCCAAAGTTGAGCTAATCATTTAATACAACACATTCAAGCATGCACACAATGGCAGACTCTGGCATGAACTAACTGCCTTACAGGAGTGTCTTTATAATATTTTGATACCTGTGTAGGGTGCTGTGATAGCTTGTATATGTCTCGAGCCAGAGGCAGAGTCTCTGGGTCCATCACAAAGTAAAGAGTGTGCATCAGTCCCAGGAAACCGGTGCCACGTAGGTCAGTGGCCGGGTCCGTACCTGCACATACAGAAACACCAAGACAGATGATACAACAACAGTTTGTTTGAATTTGTCCTTGTTTGGTGTTTTGAACTGTAAGTAATTCTACATACAGATCCTTTGCTTATAACAATTACTACCTATGACATACCATTTTACATGAGCACCTGATGTGCTGTATTTATAGTGAAGGAGGGTACATAGTCTCACCCTGAAAGCCAATGTTTTCCCAGTGTGCCCCATAGCGAGGACAGTCCAGCCTGCTACCAATCAGCCTCTTATAAATGCTCTGCAGGACACGCATATGGACTGTTTGGCTGTTGTCCACATGGCCTAGAGAAACACACACATAAATATGCAAAAGCAAAATTGGTGGTTTGATAAAGAAACGTGTGAGTTTGATATGTGGCATGACTATTAGAGGTCCTGCGAACACACACTCACATTGTGCGATGGCAAAGACCAGATCTCGCTCCTCCAGGAGTTCCCGGTGCAGTCGTGGAGGTCCGAAGAGGAAGTGAGTGATAGCAGCCAGACCTGTCCTGCGAATGGTTGGCTGGATGTTCTTCTACAGATGGAACAGACAGCAAAAATACATGACCGCTTTAAAATTACAGTTCACTAGTTAGCTATCAGGGCAATTCTTAAGCAAATCGACAACTAATTCAATAGATGTACAGTTTATTTATCTATCTGAGGGTGTCTCCTGATGTTAGAAGCCACAACCGATAAAGGACATTTCTCTCTCTCACCCACTCACTTCATTCATCACACATAAACAAACCCAAGTCTTTATTTGATTCAAATTTGTTTCTGATTTGCTTTGAATTTGTTATGCAAACTCCACTTCCTCCACCTGCTTCACAATAAAATGCTTGCAGCTCTTCCCTTTGCATCCCCAGGAAGCTTTAACACAAAAAAGTTGTTTCACAGATAAAAATAATGGAAATGTCCACCATCACATTCTCTAATACTAACAGTTATCATCTTTTAATTTAAGGTATGAAGCATTTCTTACAAGCAAGTCCCCAAGGTCAGTTGTCTGGAAGTACTGCAAGGCTTCATTGAAGGAGATGAGCGGGGTTGGATTTGAGTCCTCAGTGAGAGCTGAGGGAATATTACATTGATTTATTATTTCAGATCATCAGATCACAGACAAAACAAAACCAACAAGGTCATCTGTTCATTTCGATGCCTACAGGGGAAACAGAGAGATGCACCTGACCTGGTTGAACGTTCTCCAGAGCCTCCCACTCCTCTCTGGCCTTTTCCAACTCCACATTTTCCTCTGTTGAGAGAATCAGGAAGGTGAGAAAACAAATCAATCTATAGTTTCACATGTCGTCTACAAACACTCTCATTTTACCAGCTACAACACTGAAAGAGGATGAGCATCTACTTAGATACTGAGCTATAGAACAAAGGCTGACACCCAGTTCATTCTCAGACAGAAATCCTTCTCTCCAAGACCTTCATAATTCAGGCGACCAGTGAGACTCTATTCTTCCTCTGAGCAGACAATCTTCGGTCCTGAGGGAGGCTTTAGTTGCCACAGCCGCCTGGTATCTAGGATACACTCCCAAATTCCTGTGGGAAGAGGATGCGAGACTAAAGAGAGGCTCAGTGAGAGTATGTGTGTTACCTGTGGGATTAAGCTGGTCCCCTCCAGCCGCCAGGGTCTGCAGTACACCATTCTGCTTCAGTGCTGAAATCTGGACAATAATCACAAAATGAGTCACCTTGCATGAGGAGGGTCGTGTTGGTTTAAGTGAAAGACTAAGAATGAAATGAAAATTACCGGCAGGGATCTGAGTGGTGCGCTGCCGTTCGTGTGGTCTTTGACATTATGACCAATAATCAGTCCATTCATGACCTGTCAAGTCAAAAAGGTAAGTTAAGGTAAATGAAAAAGAAACTAAATGGATAGATGGAACAATGAGGTGATTTTAGCTGTACTCACAGGCTTATGATTGGAGTGTCCATTGGTGATCTCCTCGAATGGTTTACATTCACAGGACAAACCATTCAGACCCTAGCAGCCACAGAGAGAAGATGCATCAGACATGTACACAATGTAAAAATAGTTCAGCTTGTACTCCGTTTAAAACAGGTTATCCATCTTGACTGCACAGTGCACCTGATCTCACTCTTCTTTTTAAACTTTGGAATTTCATTAATCAAAGCAGAGTACAGATAGACAGGTGAAAATTAAACCTGATTAAGCTAGTGGAGAAACATAGTACATTCAGATGCTTCTCTACTGGTGCAATGAATGGTAGTATGGACATTCTTATCTGATCGGCTAATTTCAGATTGGAAAAAGACTTCAAAAGACTTTGAAAGAAGATGCATTGTTGGCAGGAGTTTCAGTCTCAATGATGATCAACAGGCCAGAGTCAGTGCTCTTAAGTCAGTAAGAGCACTGACTTAATGGGTATCTGCATTTAGATCTATGGGACACAGACGTCAGTAAATAGGTTCGGATATTGTGGTGGACACTGCTCACATTTGATGACTGTGATGCTCTTGCATTTGAGAGACATGTAAGGAAAAACAGATGAGCATCTCTCCCTCGGGTGAATGTCAATGCAGGAAGTGATCAGATCAGCAGGAACAGTCCGTCGCCAGTTATATAGAGAGACATCCTATGGTAGAACTGCAGTGCAAAAACCTCTCATTACAAAGACGATCACACATGAGCGCTCAGTGGTGCAAAAACCAGAGGCAGTGGTCTACAGAGATGTGGAGAAAGGTGATATGGTCAGATGAGTCATCCTTCTCCATGATCTCCACAAGTGGGTGCGTGCTTGTGTGGCTTACACTAAGAGCAGGGCTTCGGCAGGTTTCACTAAGATAAAATGAAAGAGGTTTTAAGACGATAAGGGATGAACTTTAAGAACAATGTCCCTTGGTGGGA
Source organism: Pseudopleuronectes americanus (assembly GCA_038501795.1). Classification (NCBI taxonomy): domain Eukaryota; kingdom Metazoa; phylum Chordata; class Actinopteri; order Pleuronectiformes; family Pleuronectidae; genus Pseudopleuronectes; species Pseudopleuronectes americanus. Next base: position 16,743,236 of record CM076718.1, on the reverse strand, counting down.
TTGATCTCTTCGAAAGGGCACGAGAGGCCACTGCATGGTTTGATGAGTATAAAAATGATGCAAATAATGTGCTATGGCCTTTGCAGTCACCAGATCTAAACCAAATTGAACAGCTAAAGGAGACTTTGAACCAACATGTCAGAGAGATTTCTCCACCACCACCACCACCAAGACACCAATTGACGGAGGAGTGGTGTTCAGAGATCTGCACCAAGGTGTACTATAAAGCTGTTCTGGTTGCACATGTTGACCCAACACCTCACTAAGAAACTTCATGTTGGTTTCTCCTTTAATTTGTCACCTGTCTGTACTACTCTGTACCAACTGCTTACAAAAAGAGCAATACACAAGGCAGGAGTCCAGAGACCAAGAGGTAATGTTATGGCTAGGAAGCCACCCTATGGATCAGAGAAATGCCCTGTCAGCTGCTGCCGTGGAAACATGCCAAACAAACCTGACCAGAGATTACAGCTAAAGTGGAGGGGGAACTGTTGACCTAAGGCCTTAACTTAAACACATGGGATAGAAACTTAAACAGAGGTGAAGGGCAGGAATATTTATCCCTGAGGGTAAGTGGTCAGAGGGTGCTTACTTCCATTTTGTTTTATTGCTGTGGAATGAGATTAAATGGTTAAAGGTAAAATAATGTTACCTCAGTATGTGATGTGACATCAATGTCTTCTTCCATTGCATACGAGTGTGTTGGCTGGCGGGCTTGTTCCTGATTGTAGCCTCTACAGACTTCTGAAGTCATGGATTGAGATGCGCTGAGGAGCTGATGCAAGGACCACCATGGTTTCTGTAGTGCACCTTTGCAGTGACTGCAAGTATCTAAGCTTTCCTAGTTTTCTACTCATACACACAGAGAACTCAACGTCCACAGTCATCAGTATGATCTCACAAACTGTCAGTGGCAACAGAAATCCACGTTGTGCACATCATCTTCTGTGTGGTAGCGGTGATTGTGTGTTGTTGATGGGAGCCTTGTTGGATTAGCTACTCCAAATTGTAACCTTGAATGAGAGGGATGTGTAGGTATCCGTCTACAAGAGCTGATGGGAGGAAATGGATATCCATCAATACACAAGTTTCCTCCTTCCTCTTCCCCACAGATCTGCTTGGCTGGTGGGTTCACTCCTCAGCCCTATCAGAGGTGCACAGAGGCTGGATGATGACATTGCTTTTCAGGGCTGGGCTCTCCCTGTCCTAGACTCTTCATTACTTTGGCACTCAAGATAAATCCAGTATGCACTGAGAGCTACTAGTGCAGGTGCATATTAGGTTTCTTGCACCGAAGCTGTGTTATGTCTTCAGCCTCATATGAAATGGCAGCACATGTCCAAAGTAAGAGCTGCAGGTGTCCAGTAAGATGTGGGTCATGGATAGAGTTCTTGTATGGCCAGAGTCCTTAGAAGGGGCTGTCATATGTTCTCAATATCTGAAATCTAGAACAAAGAAAAACTATTAACTACACAAAATTAATAAAAATCATATCAAATAGTACCTACATGGTAGATGTTGGTGCAAGGAGCAAAATATGGGTTACATAATAATATGAAATAACAATCAAGCTGTAGTAATTTATCACATACATTGACTTTGCACCGTAATATAATGCAACTAATGTGTTTTTTTTGTAATTAACATGATTTACAGAGAGAAAAATAAGCAATAATCTCTTTGCAACTATCCTTGGGTCTGAATTACTTTACCAAATGAACTTGATTTAAACCAAAGTGGCAATAGAACACAAATGTCTTCCAACTTTCATCTGGACGAACACTCTCTGGCAGAAGATCGGTTTATAGTCCCAACACTGCTTTTATCAGGCCATGCTGCTTTAAACTTCTAATACACTACAATGCAGTTTGTTATCAAATTGATTTACCAATGAAGACATAACTCATCGAGTCTGATGCATTGTTATAGAATAAAGTAGCCAACAGAAGGAAATATTTAAAAAATAAGCTCCAACAATTATGATTACACATAAATAATAATAATAATTAAATAAAACAGCTGTGCTAGACTCACAGGGTTAGCTTTTCCTGCATTGAGCTTTTATTTTGCATTACCTTGGTACTTTCATTAAAGTGACATCTTCTATGCACGGATTGTATTTGTAAAATACCAATTTTCTAGATCTAATATTTCTACTTTCACTCAAGTAAAATACTTAACATACTTGCACTCATGTTACAGTAAAGTATTGCAGAGTACATGCACAGCTTGGAGACAAAAGACTGATAATACAAGATGCAGGTCTTTGTTTAGAGAGATGACAGCGGTCTCCTGTCACACATCGCTGCTTTGACAGCTCCAGCCTCACATCAGCTAGCTAACAGGATCTGAAGCAGCTAACATGCTAGCAGCCCCGCAGGCACAAAGACGCCGCTTCGCTCCGGCTCGACCCGAGGATGCAACACCCGCATATAGCGCGCACGGGACGGCCTAGATACACCTGCAGCCAGCGAGGAGGAGAATGGCACGAATACCATTTAGAGCTAAGGAGTTTACCTGGTTAGCCTGAGAAAAGCCAGCTGTCAGGCTAACTAACGGGCTAACCGTGTAGCTTCTACTGAAGTGTAACGGGGATGGAGTCAGGTCCCTAAACGCAGCACACGGATAAATCTGCGTTCGTGTGAACCGCGAATTAAACACAACACTGAACGTGACGTGCGGCCGCCTGTTGTGTGACTGAAGCGTTTTTATGAAGCGTTTTTAAAAGTACCTCAGTTTCTGATTGTTTCTCCCTCCAATCTCAGCTTCCCTTCCCCCGTCCAGTGGCCACGGTATTTGCAAGTGCATCCTGGGACTTGTGGTTTCCTGTCGGACTGGAGCTTCATTACGTCATTTCTAACTCTCTCTCTCTCTCTCTCCCTCTCTCTGACATTTTTTCTTTTTTGACTGCACCCATTCACAAAGCATGACATTGTTTATTGCTCCCTGGTATGAAGGACAACACGTCTATATGAATCAATAAATCCATACAATTTGCGATGAAACATTTATTTAATATACATTTCATACATGTATTTATTTACTTATTTCTACATTTGGTTTTTGCTTTATTTTGTATTCATTTATTTATTTATATACGTATATATTTGCGTATTGTGGAGGAATTTTTAAGGGGCGTGGCAAAATGGGTCAACGGTGGCCCCTGAGACCCCTGGAAGGGATTCACATTGACCGAACTTCACAAAAATCGATACACAGGGGTATCATGACCAGACAAACAAAATAGAATGGAGTTGCAATTTGATTTATCTTTTTCAGGCAAAAGGCAGAACGCATGCAACGCTTCAAAATCCATGTGCTCTGCCCCGCTCAGTGCTACTTTGCAGTCCTAGACATTTTTGAAATTGTATTTTATTGTTGGTACTTTCCAGGGTTGAGCAATCATGGTTTTGATTTCATATAGGTAATATCTAAAAGCTACAACAGTAGTCAATAATTTGGTCGACAGAACATTTCTGATTGAACAACTGATCTATCAACTCTGGAAAAAGTACCAAAAAACATAAAGGTACCAATTTCAAAAATGTTAAACTATGATTAACTGAATATCTCTGGGTTGTGGATGGTTGATCAAATAAAACATTTGAGGTAAAATGATTTGCTCATCACTGACAACAAAGTAGTTCACATGTGGGAAGACAGATGCACCAATTATTACACTAATGATTTTATAATGTGATCATGGACCATATGACAGTGGATGGCGAATCAGAGATCGTGGATCCATTTTTCTAATTTTATTATTGTAATGTGTGGTCATGCTTCAATTTCTGTCAACTTTAAGATCATTGTCCCCTCAGCAGTCAGACTTTTAAACCAGCTGTAGACCATTTTAATATATTTTAGTATTTTAACAAAGGACTAATGGATGTTGAACGCTCTTTCAAAATTAAAAAAAAATTTCAGGCAAATTAATTGGCTTTTTGAGGGCTTTAACATGCACAAATTCGAACAAAAATTTGCAGAGATTAGTAAGTGGTGAAAATTTACTTTTCATTTATTTAATTTTTTTAATTTATATGTGTATATATCTATATTTCTTATTTACCTCCTGGACAGAAGTGAACTGCACACCAAATTTACATAATTTAAGATATTGTGCAATAGGTGTTTGAAGTTCTGCCAATTTTAGGGGTCCTGTATCTTGCCAAGGACACTTCGGCATGCAGATGGGACAGAGTGGGGATTGAACGGCCAGCCTTCTGGTTGGAGAACGAGCACTCTACCCCCTAGGCCACACAGCCCTTAAACTTACTTGAGAACCTAAGCACACTAAGAAGATGGAAAAATTATTGTGTGTGTGTGTGTATGTGTCTGTGTCATTCTATGCTGCTTTTTTCTAAGTTACTACATATATTTGACAGCCTTACTTAAAAGTTACTTTTATATTTTTGGATTTTAGATACTGGATGATTTAACATGCTTTAAAAACCTATTGTTAGAGAATAAGCCAGTAGTTTCTAACCTTTGCTTCTGACGCCTTACAAGATTCACAGTGTGGGACACATTAATTGAATATAATTCTGAAAATTCATGCAACACCATCTAGTTCATATTTTCTTTCTGTATTTCTACATTTATTTATTGATACATTTCCCCATAAAGTGTAATAAATGATTTTAATTAAAATAATGCCTACATTTATTGCTGACAGAAAACAAAAGCCGGTGTTTGGAGTTGAAATTCAGTCAGAAAACGCACAGATGGATATTTGATTTAATCAAGTCAGTCGTCGGTGCCAGGGATTCAATATGACTGCCAGATAGCTTGTTTTGTCTTCCTGATCATATTACATAACTTATCAGCACTGGATAATTTTCCCTTCCCTACACCCCATAATTTCTCTGCTTGTCTCATTATACAATAATGGAACCAGATCTGCGAGTGGCTTCAACCCTTCTCCCATCTGCTTATGTTCAGATTTTGAAGGATTTCAAGCAGATGTCAGTTATTACCCTCTGGAACATTCTCTCAAGGAAAGTTTGTTTTGCATTACACAAGCCGGCACTCTGAACTGTTCTGCTGAACTTTGTATTATAACCATGACATTTGGGCCTATAGTAAAAAGTCCAAGAGGTATGAGAAGAGCCACTAGTTGACAAGTCAGTCTTAACTTCCTATTAAGGAATAGGAACAGACATTTCCATAAGGCCTTAGCGGTAAATGACCGTTACTTCATTCTGCAGTCGAGTTGGTGAGCATCCAGCAGCCAGAGAGTGAGACCTGTACTCGGCCCCTGTAGTCTGCTCTGCATCCACGATGTGCAAAAGAGGCTGTTTCAGATTTAAGATGTATCAAAACAACACAAAAATTGAAAAAATGTTGCACAACTGGCAATAATTTCCTTTTTGGGATGAGATGTGCTGTTACTTGATCTCAGGGAATGTGCTGCTGGCTCACAGCACACCTCCTTGCTGCTGAACTCCTCACACATGTGAATGGCCCAACACCTGCTCGATCTGGCAGACTGTCAGCCTGAGAACGCATCAAGCTACAGGAAGACATAGGTATTGGATTGTGTTTTCGCCCTTTTCAAATGTACAAAGCAAGGCATGCTCGCTGAAATATTGGATGAGCTTTTATTGAAGTTTTCAGGAAGTAACAGAGATTGCTCTTGTTCAACAGCATTATACAGCATTATACAAACATTATACAAACATAACAATATAAATATCAATGACATTGGAATTTTTTGTATTCACTTGGCAGCCACTGTGATGTACTGGCAATAAATAAAAGACTGAAACGTAAAGTTTCCCTGCAGAGAGAGGGACAATAACTAGGATGTCATCAGAGAAACAATGTGCGGCTTGTGTTTTACTCTTCACACTGACTCTGTGCGTCCGCCAAGGAGCAGCAGAGTGATGTGGATGAGTGTGACAAAAACAATCAAGGTAAGATTGGTGTCATTTTCTATTCATCAAGGCAAGAGAAACATACATTCTTCAATCGAAAATTAGCATTTCTGCTCAGGATTTTCCAAAGAGTGCTCTCTGAATTCTTTTATTATTTTGTTCAGCAGCTATCAGCAGATTCATGTGGTTTTTAATGAGCAGGGGTTGCTTTTTCTCCCCCTGTTGAGTGCACTGTGCCAAAGCTCAAGAGGCATCTTGTGTCAGCAGGCATGAGCCATCTCCATAGAAACATTATTAGCCATCCTTTGCCTGAGGTGGTTGGCAAAGTCCACCTGCGTCTGAGAGAGCACTTTGTTTATGATTGTCTTTGGGATCCAGCCCTGTGTGTGTGAAAAGACAAAAACAGTGTTAGATGGATGACATGATGTTATGGTGTTACTTTTACACAGTTTTCACAGGTTTTGCAAATTCCAGTGGAAAAGAAATTGCAGTCATATACCTTTAGGTCTAGACTCAGTAACCAGGTGAACTGGGTCTTATTCGGGTCTTCAGCACACGGCTTCATAACTATACAGGTAGGCCCATTCTCCGCCCTGAAAAGTCATACGAATTGTACATTATTTGAATCAGCATCCATTGATTCACTGTGCACAAATAGCCAGACTCCTTGGCATCCATCCATTAATTATTAAAGAAACAGGGGTTTGCAACCAGTGAAAGACTCCCCCTGGACTCACCGGACTACCCCCCTCTGCTCGGGCATTTTTGGATGCTGAGTGGACATCCCAGCCAGGAAGCAGGCGGAGCCTCTGCGTTTGACACAGCGGACACTGACAAAGTCCCTTGGTCCCACAACGTTGCCGGGCGTCTCCCCAGACATCTCATGAGTCACCATAGTGTCCTTGCCGATCTTTTGGAGGATCTGCGTGATTCCATAGTGCAACGATATCAGTGATCTTAAATCAATATTTTCATACGTTTGAATATCTCTTTTTCTGATGTGTTGAACACCCTTTTCGTTTCCCTAACGTCTGGTACTGCAACTCTTTTTACCTTGACTTGTTTGACATTAGGGTTCCACTCCCCCATTTGCTCCATGTTCCCCACCAGCTCCTCATAAAGGTTGTCAGAATGTTGCTCCAGCATCACCTCCAGCTTGAACACCTTCCCGATGTCAGGCAACACCTTACTCAGGACTTTGTCTCCGTTTGCCTGCAGAGGGGTTTCAACACATACTGGAAGTGTTTAGATATCTTGTTTCAAATTTCACATTTGGACAAAACATCATTGAGCTGTTATTCTACTACGTCATGGCATCTCAATACTCACAGCAACAGTTTCAGTGGTCCAGCCATCCTGCTCGCCGAGGATGTTGATGGCCTTCTGCAGAGCATTCTCCCCCTGCTTCACATAAGACATCTCCTCCTCGCTGTATCCAGTCTCCTCTTTAATCCGAGAACCTGAAAACAATTTGGTAAGTCAAGGAATCAGGAATCTGTTAATGTTCCACAATTATTTTAATGGATGCCGAGGATGTATTACATGTCCTATCAAGTCTAATTTCATTTCCTAACTCACTGAGCAGGGAGCTTCGTCTGCGAACATTGTTGATCCAGTTAGTGGGGCCTGGACCTGCCAGTCTGCTCAGCTCATGGTGAAAGGCCACCAAGGCACTCTTCCTCAAACCTGAGACGAACAGACACAAAGCTTACAGTTTCCACAATATTGAATCCATTGATTACACATGCAGTAAATCAAAAGAGAGTGATTCTCTCACTCACCTGTCATGTTTCTCATATGCCGGTAAGAGATGCCAGCACACAGTTTGAAGGTTGCAGGCAGCATTTTCTTTTTACAGGACTTTGAGCAGATTTAAGAAAACTAAAAAACGTTGTTATAAAGTGGATCACAAAGGTTTAGAATCTGTCTGATCTTTGGATCGGTTCTTGATAGAAGTTGACAAACAGCTGAAAGTGCACTGAAGAGAAAGATTGGATTTGTGTCTGTAAGCCCCTGAGAGTGTCTGTATATATATGAACGCTGCTCACAAGGCTGCCGTGTTATCAGCACGTAGATAAACACTCGCTGTTCCAACGCCCATGTCACCAAGGTTGCCTGTTGGACACGACCAGCATTTCTCAGACGCTCACAATCACGGTGTCAGATAACCTCAAGTGCCCAGGCCCACTGCGCACACAGACACACACACATGCACACACGCACACACGCACACACACACACACGCACACACACACACAAACGCACGCATGCACACACTTCTTCTGATGAGAGAGGTCAGTAGGAAAGACCCTGAGTGACTCATCCATCCCTTCATGGTTCATTACAGCCTAAACACTCACTGTGGAATTTAAGGGCAAAAAAGTTCATTCACTTAAGCTTCAATTCGCCTGAAATCTTGGTTTCAGTTATGTATATCTCTAGGGTCATTATCACAGAGTGGACCTTTAACATCTTAAAAATAAAATTTGTGATTGGTTCTGATTTTACTTTTATTATTGCCGTTTTCTTATCGTTATAGCAAATATAACATATAAAACATGACATATGTCCTTATTTGCGGTATAGCAAGGGTTTATTATCATCACATACACACAGTGTACAGCAGAGTGGTCTTTGGGACCGTAAATGAGGAAGTAAGAAGAGGTTAAGGCAATTTTACAGAAACACAAGGATTTAGAGTGAATTTAAAAACTACTGTACTCTGAGTAACAGGACTCAGGAGCACAACATAACCAGTAATTACATGACTATGTAGGATTTTGCTGAAGTTCCAAATGAAAGCCACTTTCCCTTTTGAGGCCTGAACCTGTAATTTTTCAGCTATGGTGACCCAACTTAAATATCAATATTATTCTTTTTGATGTAACACATTGTGACAACTGGTATGTTTACTAATGTGCAAACAGAAAGAGAACAGCACTGAAACAACCATGTACAGTATGTTTAGTCAAAATGAGTGTTAACATGGTTTGGAAAAGGCATTTTGTTTTTCCATGGTGGTTAGACTCAATCAAAAACATCACATTTCATAATGTTGACATCCAGACGACAGCTTCATGATTGTGCTTCTCTGTGTGTGGTGAGACTGAATCGCCCTCTGGGATACAAACGGCTTGCTTGACGCACCATGATCCATAAAACAACATGTTTTATCAAACTTGTTCAAGTGTGTTGACAACCTAACTCCACCTAAACAAGATACCATCTATCTAAAAGCAATATTGACTCTTCGAGCTGCACATCAACAAACTCTCAGCGTCAACAGTGCACACAACCACATAGGAAGCAGTAAGGAGGCCATCTGATTAGTGCAGGGGAATGGACACAGAGAAATTGGGAACAGATTAATGAGAAACACTGAAGTCACCTTCACCTGCAACCTCGCGTCCTTCTGACGAGATGACAGGAATTATCCATCAGTCCCTCTGGCCTTCTGCAGTGTGACTTCTCTCGTTTAGTGTGGGAACACACAGGCCTGGTGCCATCTGACCCATTAATCAGCCACATCTCTTCCACTGTAAAGCTCATCCTTCCAAGAAACAGAATCAGGAGTCAAAGTGTGTCACAAGTTTCTAATATCTCTCTATTTGACAGGAGCAGCATTGTATTGAACTGAACCTCAGTCCTGTGGATCCTGGTGAGGGTCTAACCTGAGGAAGGTTATGTCTATGTTTATGTTCAGGCAATGTTATCATGACATAATGATGATGTGTATTAGTCTTGCCCACCCTAAGAGACTTTTTACCAGCTGTGGCACAGTGGCTGGTATTCTTTTTATCTTGTATCGAGGTCAAAACATGGTCCTGGAGACACCCACTGTCGCTCTAATACCACAGAGACAGATTTGAGTACTTCAGTAAGGTATACTAACAAAACTGTACAGGTATAAAGCTGAGATCAAAATTAGGGAATGCTTTGAAGATGGTTGTGATCTATATCATGAAACCTGAGTTCTCACAAGATGGACTCTAGTTGGATTTGATGATGTTTTCTCTTCTTATACTTGTACTACATGCATTGCATTTAAATACACTTGACTGGCACCTGTTTGCATTGTGCAAAAGAGCTCATATAATACTAATTCCTTGATGGATTAAGTAATGAAAATAGGAATTTCTTTGACTATGTGTTCAGTTGTTACCTCCACCAAGAGGTTTACATCAGGGATTTTCCAATGTCTTAAACTGGGAGATAAGGCATTCTTAGCCATTTTCAACCATTTCCCAGAAAATAATTGGCGGAACTTGATGAAAAAGTGTGTGTGAGTGTGTGCGATATGGTGCAGCCTGATTGAATTTAAGACTGTTGGGCCTGGGCAGAGGTATGTGCTCTTCTGAGAGCAGTTCTTGTTTAGTAACAGTGATACATTTACCAGTGAGTCTGAGTCAGTCAAATCGTATCTTAGTGCTTTTGGTGTAAAACCCACTCTTTGTGATTCATTAGACTTTCATTTTCTTTTCCTGCTAAGCCGTGTTGAAGGGATAGCAACACAAGAGGTTTTCCCATTATAATGCTACTAATATAAATCAAATAACATTACTAATCAAATATTTGAGATGTGTCTGATTTGGACTGCTGGATGTATTTTTCTCCTATAAGGATCTTTTGCCCACATCACTTACATTAGAATAACGTTACCAGGGGATCTCTTCATTGTCAGCAATCAGCATGCATAGGAATGATTAAAGCTACTTTAAACTTCCTCCATACTCAGTACACATGGACATGACAATGTGGTTTATATCAAATACTTGAAAAAAAGTAAACCAATCCTTTATGTGGGACCATATTTACAATATATATATATGATGTAAAATTAGATGTATTTGTATATGAGTGGGAAAATGCTCTGGACAGAGTAGCAGGGAAAATAAGACACAGGAAAACTCTGGAGTACTCAAACTAGTTTATTGGGACTTGAAGGACACAGTGGGTTTGGCTTTCACATGCACTCAGCACTTTGCTGTACATCACAATAAGAAGGAAAACTCCCTCATTCATCAGCTCCCTCCCTGCATCCTTCCCTCCCCTTCACACAAGAGACTGTGTGAGTCTGTGTGTATTTGTGTTGACGGGTTCCCCAGCGAAACAAACAGAGTATGACAGTCAGAGAATAAACAAAGTGCTGATGTCTGTGTGGGCATTGTCCGGGAGATCGTGCTAACAAGGAGGCACTTCAGTCTGATTCAGATTTCATATCAAGTACAAAGAAAAAAACAAGTTCGCATTAAATTGTAAGAAGGATTAAAATGGCTGCATGGAGCAGCTTCCAATACCTCATATGGGGAAAATAGCACATTCTTAAAAACAAGCACAAGACTGAGTCTGAGCTCCTCTCCCCTTTTCATTGTCTGTGCTGCTGCGAGAAGGCCACTTCTTTGTGTGGTGTTTGCAGGGTCCACTGGTGTCTTCCTCTCCTCTTCTGCTCCGACATGAATGAACTGGGCCCATTGAATAAAACGAATATAATAAGATACATGTAGCTGTGCCTTCTTCGACTATGCTTGAACACAAAACAAGAGGAAGACCCTTTAGATTCGTGAGGCATTTTGAAGAGCATGTAAAGTGTAAAGGGGCTGAATACAAAAACCTGTACATGTGACAACAACGGCAATGCAGCAATATCTTTTAAATGGAGAAAGGCATCGGGAGAGCAAGAACACTTACGTTTTTTTGGGGGGGATTTAGAAAATAACTGGCATGTTAGGACATCAATACAATAATGTGCCTTAATGAGCAGAGGTAACATTTTCATTTGGAGACAAAAAAACAGCACGACATGATTTTTAAGTTGTGCAAACTGTAAGTCAGGCTGAGTGCATGTGTTGCTCTCCACTCCACGGGGGGGGACTGTGCAGAAAGTTGAGGAGAAAGAAAAAACAGAAACAGAAAAACAAAAACAAAAGAAGAGATTCTCGTTTCTGTACAGCATATTCATTACTTTTCTTAAAAACTCCACATAATGTCAAATATAAACTGACACTGTAAACCGAGGGAGACGTCTGTGTGTATACAATGCTAACATCAGTGGAATGAGGTATGCAGAAGCGAAAGGGATACAGCTGTCCATACTTACACTTGTCCATGCAATGAAAACACAGCACAATTCTCACTATTCTGTCTCTATGCATGTATGTATGTATGTATGTATGTATGTATGTATGTATGTATGTATGTGTGTGTGTGTGTGTGTGTGTGTGTGTGTGTGTGTGTTTGTGTGTGTGTGTGTGTGAGTGTGTGCTGTATGTGTGCTTTAAGCAGTATGATATGTCTGTAGGCTCATATTTAGAGAAAGTGTATAAAACAGATCGCATATTCTGATCCTCCTGTGGTTCTAAATGACGGCTAGAAGAAGACCTTCAAAATCAACATGAAAAACTGTATCACAAAACTAAACTGTCATCTTTGGCCTGAGTGTACGCAAGGTAATGTACATCATGTGTTGAGGTTGTCGAGGTGCACGTGTTCTGAATGTTTACGGAGTGATCTGAGGTATGGGAGGTGGAAATACAGGGAAAGAGTAAGTTAAGAGTATGAGTTGTACAGATGGGGATGCCCGGAGGGGTGTAAATAGATTGGAAAGAGATACTGGTACAAGATACAGGCCAGAAAGTAAGAGACTGAAAATGAGCAAAAGAGAAAAGTTTCTGGAAAAAAAATTCACTAAGACCCCATCTTCTATTCTCTGTGGCGGTCTTTATTATACAGTGGATCCCCTGAATATTAGCTTGTTTTCTATCTTAACCTGTTTTCATCAACATCAGTGGCTCTGTTCTATAGTCCAACAATCCTGAGGGTGAGTTAGGTTTGTCCGAATATTTTCCAAACGTCTCTGCAACATTGACCATCCCAATACAAATGCCCAGGGTCTAAGGGCCCGGTCACCCACCCCCACCCCCATGGGCTGACCATTTAGGCTATTAGACAGGCTGTCTCCGGCTGCTGCTCAGGCCCCGGATGTGGACCAATCAGCAGCAGGGAAGCCCCACGGAGCTCCTTCCCATTGTGTGTGTGTGGCTCCCACACAGTCACTGTGCCACTAGGGGGCAGAGTTGGACATGGAGTCCACAGAGTTCACACTGGAAGACTGCACACGGCTGTGGGAAATAGACACCTCTGGGTGCTGCAACAGAAAGTTCAAGAAAAAGGGAGATGGAGTGATTACGTGTGTATGAATGTGTATGTGGGTTTATTAAATGTGTTGGTGTGTTACACTTACATGCCTCCTGAAGATCCTATCAAACAGGCTGCGTCTGGGCGGCTCTGGAGGCTGATTCCAGTCCAGATCTGGGGGTCTCGCCCCTTGAGGCCCAAACACATTCAAATCTCTGAAGCATTCAGTTTCTATCATCTGGAGGAGAAGAGAGGAGAGGTAATTTTGGTAAGTGAGCTATTCCACCAAGCTCTTGAACATGTCACATCCAGTGCACACACTTACCTCATTCTGCCACGGGATGGAAACGCAGCCTGTAGTAAATTTGGAGTAGAAGTCATTGTCAGTTTGGTCCAAATTTACTCCCTTGACCGTGGAGAACTGCTCTATGTCCAAAACATCCTTGCAGTACACTGCCCGAGGCTGGGAGAGGGCAATGACCACGAAAAGGACGGGGTCAAGAGAAAAAACAGGAGACAAGTTTATCTTCATAGATAATTTATAACATTGGAATTTGATATGCTGTTCTTGAAATGACTAAATGTTCCGGTAGTGGCCATTTGCCCGGCGTAAGCATTAACAGTGAAGGTTTCACACTAGATTTCAGCAGTGGCATCGACTGAAGCATGAAGTCAGATGAATTTTACTCACATCAGGCACAAAGGGCGGCTCCACTATTCCAGCCTCCAGCCTCTTGAAGTTGATGTTCTTGAAAAACGAGTGGGCCTTGATACCCTCTGCTCCATCTGCCTGGCAACCCAGCCTCTGCTTAGGGTCTTTGGTCAGCAGCTGGGCCAGAGGAGACAAAGATGAATCATTGTTCAAATTGTTATTATCGTTTTTATATGATTCATCCCTTGACTCTGTACAAACATCTATGCTTCAAGCCTCACCAATCTACAGACGGCCTTGGTGTCCTCTGTAAACTTGTCGCTGTACTCTTCCTCATCCTCCTGCACCCTCCTCTCCACCTCTTCCCGCTTCACTCGCTCTTTGCGGGCGCGGAAGGGCGATCGTCCAGCAGTCATCTCGTAGATGAGACATCCTAGACCCCAGCAATCAGGACTCATGCCGTACTTTTCATTGTTTATCACCTCCGGAGCTAGAGAGGAATGGGAAACGGGTTGTTGTGGTTATAAACTTGCATTTGCTTGAAATTTACTCACAGAAATGTTGACTGAAATGTCTCTTACCCATATAACCAACAGTCCCGACCCTGCCTCGGATGAGGTCCCCTTTAGGCACTTTGATGGCCAGCCCCAGATCGGAAATACGGATGTGTCCTACAACAATGATGAGCATTAAAATGTTATACGTTTAATTTATTCAAAGTCTGGCATTTGACGAAAAGTCAAATTGTGCATCAACAGCAAATCGAAAATGCTGTTCACTACAATAAACTCACCATTGTCATCTAATAGGATATTCTCTGGTTTCAGGTCCCTGAAATAATTCACAGTGGTCAGCAAGGTGTCGAAGAACAAAAGTATCAATGCACACTCAGGCACAATTCAAAAAACACGATCCTCTTCAACATTTATTCAAGACAGTGCTACCTGTAGACAATACATTCCCTGTGCAGGTCCACCAGTCCACAGCAGATCTGAGCTGCGTAAAATTGGACCCTGTCCTTCTCGAATCCCGGCGTGCCCATGTTGTAGATGTGAAACTTCAGGTCTCCGCCGTTCATGATGGTCAGCACCAGACACAGAGCGTCTTTGGTCTCGTATGCATATGCTAAGCTCACCTGGAAGACACACGTCGGTACAGTGCTTAGACCGAGAACAGACAAGTGCTTGAGTGCACTGTGCTGCAAATAACACTTATTTCTGTTCACTCACAACAAATCTACTGTTGACTTTCTCTAGAATCTGTTTCTCGTTGAACGCCATCGACTCTCCTTTCCTCTTCTTTATCCTCTTCTTCTCCAGCTTCTTGCAGGCGTACATCTTCCCCGTCGCTCTGACCTGGCAGGCACAAACCTGAAAAAAACAACTCAAATATTACTACTATTCAAATCACAATAGGCTTCATCATCATCATCATCATCATCATCATCATCATCATTATCATCTCTTACCTCTCCGAACCCCCCCTTGCCCAGCACTCGGTACTGTCTGAATGTGTCCTTCGTGATTGGTTGCCTGACAGAACACAGACACAGCCAAATCCATTAATAGACGCTCATGTAGTATTGATTATGACAGAGATATTATCTACTGAACTCAATACCATCCTGAGTCTGTTTCCTGTTCAGGGTGGGGCCTCCTGGACACAAGTTCACTTTCAAGACACAGATGCAATCAAGGCGGCTCTGAGAGCCTGCTGTTTACTTCTAACTGCCTTTCGCATACACTTTGCAGGAAATGTGTTCCTGCTGGGAGCCATCACACTCTTTCAACTGCCATGTCACAGTTATTACATGTGTTAGTATCTACATCATATTAACTTGAAAACTGTTGGATTTTCTTATTCCAAATTTACTACGACAATTTTTTTTGGTCAATCTTGTCATAAATAGAAAATGGAAGAGACAGTAGAGAATTGTAATTAAGTACTGAATTATTTTTCTAAGGTACTTTGAGTATGCTACTTTATACTTCAACACCATTACATAAACACTGTACTTTTTACTAAACTACATTTATCTGAGAGCCATAGTTACTAGTAATTTTATATTTTATATATATACGTTTTCCAAAACAAAACATATAACCAGTATATATAAAACAATACAATGTAACATGTTAAACTATCCAAAAATGAAATATAACATTTCAAATGAATCCCAAGTATTTTTATTCTTGATTTATTAAGTACATTTAGTTTTTTGTCCCATTTATATTTCACTCACATGTCTTTAAGTCTTTGAACAGAATATATATCTCTGCCAAGGAGGCTATTTTTTCACCTCTGTCCATTTGTTTGTTGGGTTGTTTGTTTATCAGCAACATTGTTAAATCAAATCCAATCGGCTGTTTGTGCTCTCAGGATTTGAATATGTTGAATATATGGCTACACAATGAGTCCTGTATAATAAAGAAATGCTTCAACCGACCTCTCCAGTATCTTCCACTGCAGGAACCGGTCAAAGTGCATGGAGTTCTGGTAATCTTCAAACGGAGCTCCACTCAGGTAGTCATGAACGACCCTGGTCAGATACACAAGGCTCAGACTTAACACTTACAACAGAGGATATGATGAGCGAGGTGAATAAATAAAGAGAGGAGGCAGGGGAGAGACAGGTGAGAGTCCCGTGGACAGGTGAGTGGGGAGGTGCAGAGTGGAACTCACTTGCGGCAGCTGCTGAAGATCTCCTTACATGGACTGAGCTCCAGGTTCTCTCTACACTGGTCTGCAAAGACCTCTGCTATGTCTACACGCTGAGGTGACTACATCAACACATGTAAACACACACAGTCACATACGCGCGCACACACAAATAGATCACGTTTTATCACACACATGGGCTCAGACTGAGGAGAAACATACATTAGTTCTCACTGAGCACAGAACAGTACCAGTGATTACTTAGTGCAAAAATTACACTGTTATTATTGTACATTTATTAGACCCTTGTAGTTTGTGAGGGAGTCTTCCATTCAGCTGGAACTCTACATCATTGTCTGCTGAATTTAACATTAATATCTGTAAAAGGTTATTAGATACACTGGGAAATAAAGAATATTTAGAGGCTAATGAATGTATCAGATAAAGGAACTTACTTGTTCTGAGAGAAAAGTCTTGATGATCTGGTTCCCTCTGCTTTTTCGTTTTTCATCAGGTGTCACCTCATAGTCTTCCTAAATAAAACAAAATATCTAAGGTTTATTAACACTGTCCTCCAAATATGATCCTCAACATATATAATGAAAGCATTGGATTATTTTCTGTCTTAATATCTCATGTACTGATGTGTTGGTTCTACAGTCTAATCTGCGATTTTGGCTCACGAGGAGGAACGAGTCATTCACTCAACGGAGAGTCAGTAGTTTGATTCCCGGCTCCTGCCGTCTGGGTTTCATAGTGTCCTTGGGCTAGACCTTGAACCAGAATTGCCCCTGCCATCATGTCAATGCACGATTGTGACTTGTAGTATTGTTAAGATGTGAAAAACTGTATACATCACCTATTATATAGGCTCTAATTAATCATGTACAATTAATATATTAATGAAAAAAAATTGTAAAACCCTTTTAACACTTTTCCAACTCCTGTTTCTTATGAGTTAACTTTCATAAATGATAATGACAAACAAGAGAACTTTTATTTTTCACAGCCTGCGAACGTACAAGTATTTTAATAGTAAGTTCAAGTTAAACATTTGTTTACTTGTTAGTTACAACCAGTCAATCCTTTAACAAAAGTGAAGCCTTAATGGACAGTAAAAAAGCTCTTGCAGCAGTATAATAGCATTCATTAGGAAAAACACACAACTTCTTACATAACATGAATTCACAAACAAAACCGTTGCCTTCTCTCCCCGATAAGATCTACCACTAATCAAATAGACTTAACTCAATTCCATCAGTGGAGACCAAAATCACAAGCCCCTCCCCCATTTCCAGCTGAGAAAAAACTAAAAAGTCAAACATCGGTCAAGTTCTCTCTCTGCCTCTAATGAGAACAAAAAGCATAATCTGTTGTTAAATTTGTACGACCGAGTAGCTGCTGATCAGTGGTGACGAGGCCTCTTCACAGACACACACCTCACTGTCTCTCTGGATCTGTGTGTCGCTGTCAATCTCACATAAACATACGCTGCTCTTGGCCGCGTGTCTGAACGTACGTAGCTGTTGACACAAACAGGTCCGGCTGTTACTCACTGAACATACTGAACATCTCCGAGAGGCGACAACATGAGAAGTGCTCTGATTTCGTAGAGAGCATTTCAACTGCTCGAAAAGAGGTGGTGGGGGGGGACGGGAGGGTGGGGGAGGAGAGGGGGCTGCACGGCGCCCACGCTGCACACTGGCCCGACTCTCTCTGTCTGTGGCTTTTTCCCAACATGGTCCCGTGTTGCCTGGCAACCACACAGTAAACACGGCGGGATTCCGTGAGGTCCTGGAGTGTCACAGTGTGTCACACCAGTGTCACCAACTTTCCACTACAGAACACACGCATACACACTCATGTGTATGGACAGTACATACACACATAAGCCCGGAGCATTAGGAAAAACAGGCTTAAAAAAGCCACAGCGTCACTGACACTTCGGACAAAGGATAAAGAAGTCATGCAAAGCATACACACTGTATATAAGGCACATATGTAAATATATTAAATAGTACGGCTGAACAACATTGAAAGAGAGAGAGGGGATTATTGCCACCTCATGCACTCACTCACTCACACACACACACACACACACGCACACACACAAACACAAAAATAGTAAATGAGCCGTCTGACACCCACCCTTCGCTGGTGGGAAAAGAAAACGCCCCTTTACCCTTTTGGAAGCAGAGGGGATCCAACACACAAAAGCACACATAAAATTGTGCACACAATCACCTTCTAATGATGGAAGAGGAAACACTGAAGCTCACAGAAACTCAAACACACCATCTCCCTCTTCCTCAATGGTCGTGTTCATGGTTTAATGGCTTCCTCTGATGATCTCACTTATTATCTTAGTATCTTATTCTCATTTTATCGTCAGCTTGATTGCTATGGACCCTCCCATGTGTCTGGGAGAAAGTGGGCGTGGAGTTGAAACTAACATTCTAATTTACTAACTTGCTGTTTAGAATGGTGACTACTCTATTTATGGATTGGGTGGGCATAGGGATTGGAAGGGGGTAGTGTGGGAAACAATGCTGTCCTGTCTGCCCCGTCACATACCCCACAAATATATTCTGGGAATAGATAAAGACTTTCATGTGTCATGTGCGAGGTTTTCTGTCTAGACGGACAGAGGGAGAGGGATCGACGGACGGGGGCATGGGGGCAACAGGCCGGCAGGAGGTGGGATCTGGGTGGTTGAATAATCACTACTCAGTTTAATTGTCTCCTCTGGCTGCATGACCCAGCGCCGGCGTGCATTCAGGCCATGTAGTAATCAAAGTGAGTGCAATGGAAAGAGGGGACGGGTGTGTGTTTTCTAGACCTGTGTTCATTCCTGAAAGAGTTGGGTTCTCTCCCTGCTACTCTTAACAAAGTCACACCTGGAAACATATTGATGCAACTTATTCGAGGTTTATAGAAAAACTCGACATTTACTACAAAAATTTGTAGTAATCTTTATTGAAGGAATTTTGATTTTGATTTCACAAAAAAAGTATAAGAATGGACTTTGTTAGCTGACTGCTGAAGATTTAACATGAAGGCTAGTGCTAAAACTGACATGCTAACAAGTTTAACGTTTCTGTTTATTTGTTTTAAAATGAGACTCATGTGAGAGGGTAATAAATGCATATACATTCATATATTGATAAAAAAGAAGCTAGGGTAATGCTACATGTCCCAGACAAAAAGTCAGCATCACATAGGCCTGCTGATAGAAGAATACTAATAATGCTTTAGATTTATGGTTTGATCTTTACATTTTTAACAGTATGTTAAATTTACAAGAGAAAGTTAAAGATTAGATAAAATAGTGTTATTTTTGACAAATGTGGCTGTTAAAACAAGTTTTGCTGGAGTGAAAGTCGAAACTTCACAGACCAAATAAATCATGACTCTAAACTATAATGCAGCCTACTCACATTTTGGCAGCCATGCTGTTGGTTCTGGATGGGGTGGATGTTAACATAACACAATAAAATAATATAATTAATGTTCCTCTCTTTTTGGGGGGTTTTGGACAGATTAAAAGAACAAAGACTTCCTTGAGATACCACCAAAGAGTTTATATAAGGATGGAAGACATGTACCAAAAAGTGTCCGCAGCTGGCTTCAGTATCGGCTGTACATCCTGTGTCCTCCATGTAAACATAATGTACATGGACCAAAGTACAAAGTACACATTACATACATTTATCTCAAACACGCTTTCTGTCATTTAGAGTGTTTCTTATCACACTGATGTGTTCAGGGGCTCTTTTTGTCGTTATTTACTGCTATAAAAGGGGGGTGAAGTTTCCTGATTGGCAGCTGAGATTGACATGCGATTGGTTTATATACCTCTCTTACTAGAGGCCCATGCACACTGTTCAGTTTTTGAAGTCCAAACTCTTAACCTCCCTTTTGTTCCTAGTTATTAAATTATGATTGGTAAGAACTGTGGAGTTGAGTCTATTAATGTTCTATCTCTAATTGTTTTGTTAATAGACACTGCTTGTGATTATTAGAAAGAGTTGAATGTTGACTTCTTTCTTGACGTTCTATTGCATGATTCTTAATGGTGGACACCTGGTAAAAGAGATGGGTTTGCATGCAAAAGCATATACCATTGCGTCCAGTAGCTGGATGCATCGTTGCAGTTTAGGTCTGGTATCACAGTAAAGCCGGAAGAGGAGCCTTCCAATGGGCTGTTTCTCACAGAAGCTGACATAGTCCCTCTCTGCAAAAAGAGGAAAACAGGGTGCACACTTTAAAAACAAAGCTGCTGGTTAAACACACACTTCGGACACAGGTGAGCACACAAACACGTACCGATGCTGTTCCCCAGCTCAGTGCACTGGCTTATATGGGGGAAGCGAAGGATCTCCTTCCATTTTTTGCTCCTCCCTTTGCGCTTTCCTCCGCCACCTGGACAGAAAGAGAAAATCAAGACACGGATGTCGGAAAGTTAGAAAGAAAGAACAGAAAACAAGTTGAGCTTCACTAGACAGGAGCCGTATGAAAGGCTAATGGCTAAAAAGCATGGGGGGCGGCGTGAGGGGTGTTGTTGTGTGTGGGCTCTCCGTGAATGAAATCATAGTCTCAGCTTGTATATATAATTCATAGATCACAGCCCACTTCCTCCGTAAATCTCTCCTGTCTCTGCTCAACTTCTTCCTCACTCAGTAGCTTTTCTGGAAGTGAAACAGTCTGTGTGTGTGTGTGTGTGTGTGTGTGTGTGTGTGTGTGTGTGTGTGTGTGTGTGTGTGTGTTTGTTTGTGTGTGTGTGTGTGCACGCAGACAGACAGCCTATTCTGACCAGCTCAGTTCCCATCAGAAACTTGGGACTTTGACAGACTGGACTGGATTCCACTGCTCTGAATAATGGTGCATCAGCTTCCTGGAGCAACACGACACCATCACGAACAAAAGTCACTTAAATCCACGTCATCTCTTTGGATCCATGAAGGAAACATACTCTGCAGCCATCCATTAATCAAAATGATCCATTCTTAAACTCTGACTTCCTCCACTATTCCATCTAAACCCTGTTAAAACCCCCTCTCCTAGTGTCCAAATTATAATATCACTGTTTTCCATGCACTCCACTTTGCTGTACCTTCTTATGTAATGTTAGTCTCAGCTCTCAGTATGTGAAGACTAATGAACTGACAGGGATTTCCTTCAACCGCACTGCTCAGTGGAAATTGGCTATGAGTAGCTTGCCTAATGTGAGAGGCAACACTGAGAGCATGAGAGCGGAAGACGCAATGACAAGCAGACATCTTTAAGTAATAATCCAGGAATGTGAGACGTAGGACGTCATGATGGAGCCTCTGAGTGAAAGCTTAAGCAGCGTCTGTGTCAATCCTCTGGAGTTACTGCCTCATCCCTTCCCTCGCTGCTTTTTGAAATCTATCTCTGACTTCGTCTTCAACACACTGTGCTGCCTTTGTCTTATTATACGACACGTAGACTTAAACTCCAGAACTTGTGACACAAAATGTGACGATTAAAGACTTGACGTGATCTGATATCATGTTAGAACTCTATACATCTCATTTAATATCCATTATGATATGAACAGTCAAGAGAAATGTTGAAGATCTAATGTACTGTCGTTGTGAGTAATGAGTTGTGGTGTGAACGTTTTGATTATGTATACGCTGTCCTACTAAAGTGTCGTGTAAGTTTTGTTATCTTCTTTTTGTATTTCCAAATGGCAACTGTTGCCACCAAGGAAAACACATAAACAAACACTTATTACATTTCTTTATTTTAGCCTATCGGCACATATTTGACTATACTTTACATTATGTAAACATCTATCAGCACTGAGTCAGTGGAAAATTCTCACGGTGATCTAGTTTCCATCTGACTCAGTTCAAAACAAGAAGCATAAAAAGAGCCAGAAATATGCATCAGATGGGTCCGTACTGCACGAGACCAGGCTCACACTGGGTTTGGAAGCTCCTGACCTCCAAACCATCAGCATCTATTACCAGAGTAAAGACCTGCTCTGCTCTCTAACATAACTTATAGTAGACTTGTAGTTAACTGCCCTAACTAGTGAACTAGATATGTTAACCACAGCAGCTTACAGTGCAATTGTTGTTAAGACTTCCGGTTGGATATTTAATATATGGACCCTTTGTCACTTCCGCTCCCAGAATGGAGGTCACATCACCACAGACAAACAAAAAGCATGAATGTATTAATAGCTCAAGTCAAAATATCCCCTGGAGAATCATTAACTTCTGGCACCTGCTCCCCATCAACATTACTGCAGACCAAACCAGCTGTAACAGGCCCACTTCCTTATTTAAGCAACACTTGCTCTTTGAAAACAGTTAATATGTGACAAAAAAACAAAACCAGCACTCTCTCCTGTGTGGTCCAATAATTAATCTCTATTAATAAATCATGATGTCGGCCTAGAACCCACAGCAGCGGCCCTGCGAGCAACGACTGTCGTTCCCCACGGAGGCCACCACGCTAAAAATGAATGCACTTGTGCTACTGTGAGAAGGCGTTTGTGGATGTGTCCACCAAATGGCGTTGATTTCCTGCGAGGGGTCAACGTCATGTCAAATAATTGTACCGAACATCAGCGCTCCACCCAGGCATTCAACTTCCACACAATGCTGAGACATCCACAAATAATGTGGTTCCTTCTTTTTTTCCCTTTCTGTGTCCTGTTTGCTTTTCTTACCTCTAAACCTATTTACTTTATATTTTCTCCCCACTCCTCTTCTTCCCCTTCCTGTTCTTTTTAAGTTGTGTGTCCTGCCGTCATCTTCAGCGCCTTCTGTTTCCTGTAATCCAGTGAACTTTTCTTCTTGAGGATTTCTCTTCTCAACACTTCATATCACACTTCAACCCTCTTTGTTTTGCGGTTGAATGAGGTCACAGCTTTAACAGCTTTATGAGCATTTCAACAGAACATCCCTTCGAATAGTGGTTCCCTTCCTTTTCTGATTTTTAACCACTCAAACAAAGTCATCTATTAATGGCTCTTCATAATTATCCTGAAAGTCAACTATAATATGCAAATATTAGTTTAAAGTAAAGTGAAAGGGCTTTCTTCTCCTATTATACATCCATTTAATCATCCCAAACCATAGACTGTATGAACGACATGCCTGCTCCAAAAAGTGAAGCCAAAGTCTCTAGATTGTCCCCTGGTGGTTGGCTGCAGTATATGTCATATATCATGCCTCCTCCATGTTATTGGATGTATACCGATTCAACTAAACACAACAACATTTCTTTTTTCTTAAAGATGCTTTCTTTCCTTAACTGGCTACTAAAACATGTCATTCTTTACTGTGTGTGGTTAGCCGAGTTAGAGCATGGGAAAGTTAGAGGACATGCAAACTTCCTCCCAGTCATGCTCAACGTGCCCAGCTGTTTATTCCAGGAAGGAATATGAGCAGCAACAGAACATCCTCACACGAACACACCCAGCCACTCCCACTAACATGCAAATATTATGTAAATAAATTATTCTGCAAAACAAAGTGATCCATCTGGATATAGCAAGCCATTTCCTGTCCGGTCCCTCTGTGCTGCATCGTTAGTGGCCATTTGCCATCGTCTTCTCACTGAAGGGGAAATATTTCGGCGCGATGTAGTAAACTAGATCTGAGGAGGAAGTTTACAAAATGGTTGTAAATCAATACAAAAGGAAGCACTGGGATTTTAAAAGGCGTAGTGTAGCCCAGTAAGAAAATAACCTCTGCTTATATATGTTTAAATTTCACATCCAGGTCGGTGACTCTGGGTTCCTGTTTAACAAACCCCGACTATTAAAAGTATGAATATGCTCGTAAATGTCGTCCATAAAACCTCTTGTCCTCACTCCCCCGTCTAATTCTTTCTCTATTAAATGGCGCTCGCTTTCTCAGGGTCTGTCACTTACACATGAATAGAAATATGCAGGGCTCCGTGGCTGCGCTGCTGCACACAGGAACTTGCCGGTCTAATTTGTTCCATGCGGGTTGTGCGGTCGCCGCCCTTTATTTATGTTTCTGCTTAGCAGCTCTGACATCATGAAGGCATGTCAGGAGAAGCAAAAATAAGGTCAGAGAGGGAATGACATCCGACTGGCGTAACACCAGGGGGTTACCGGCATCCCAAACATCTGTGCGTGTTTGTGCACACACACACACACACACTCACAGACAGTGTTTCCTCTGTGACCTGTCTCTCTAGTAATGTCCTCATGCCCAATTTAACCGACTCGGCCAGTCCTGCAGGCCCCTTCCGTCCACACGTTTAAAGACGTCCCTGCTTAAGCTGTAAGGTTATGTTCATGGAGTGTTGACGCACAAAAGACTCGAAGCCACAAGACAAGTTTGTAGGTCGGTCACACACAAATACACACACGCACGCGCATATAGACATACAGTCTCTGAGGTGTCAAACAAACCTCTTAAACAGCCCCTCCTGACATACACGTAACAACATCTGCAACAGGATGTGATGTGGGAGCAATGTGTGTATACGTGCCATTCTCTATAGACACTGTGAGATAAGTGAGAACCATTGTGGTAGACTTCTCCGACTCCTCGCTGCACCTCGGCCTAACATTTCACCCCTCGCTCGCACACAACTGATTACTTCTTTCTGATTTTCCAACTCTCACTCATTCTCACATCACCTCCTTTGTCTGATCTGTTAAATGTCGGCCTCGCTGTTGAGTCATACCGTGGTGGTCAGCGAGGTACCAGCATGCTGAAGACAGACCGACACAGACTATCGTACAAACGCCTGCGTTCTCGCAAATCCTCCCCCTTCCCTCTCACCCACCATGTCCAGCTGTTCAATACTGGGATTTCACATTAGCATAAGACCTGCAGGTGAAGCCAAGTGTTTTTTAAATCCTGTTCCTCAATCACAGGGCCCTGCATAGAGATTATTATCAGTAGACAGTTCTGTTTATCACAAATACGTCAAGATGACACAGTGTAGATATTATCTCTTGCAAATACAGACAGAAAAGGAGCTGCTAGGAAACAAATTACTTTTCCAGATTGCTCGTTTTGAGGGTTGCGCAATAAGTTGTGTGCAAACCGTGGCATGTTATTTTAAGAACAGTAAAAGCAGAGATTTAGAGATGTGAATAAAGATGGATCGATTTAAGCAGCAACATATCCTATTCCACCAGTTTATTTAATATACCTGCCGTCAACAGCACTGCAATGAGACCCTACGTTTCATATTTGAACACGTCTCAAACCCTACAGCACACTTTAAGGCCTTATTACGAGTGGCACCGTCCTCCACTTTTATCTACATGTGAACAACTTGGAGGACATGTCAAGGTTAGCCCTCAGGTTCAGGTTAGCTGCAGCGAGTGTGTGTGTGTTTGTGTGTGTGGTCCCTGTGCCACAGGAAGGGATGGGGAAACGCTGCCTCGACCATAACAGAAGGGGAGGACTATAGCAGGAAGGCACTCTTTGTTGCCCTGTTCCACCATGATGTCATTTCACTCCCGCTGGCCAGCCACCTTATTATTACCGCGCCGAACGAGCCTCTCTGTCCACATATTCCTCATCATCGCAGAGATGGCGGGAGGATCTGTCTGTAGCATCTGCGAACGCACTCAGACCAAACAGCTGTGACGTGCACCTTTTATCCGGCAACGCTGCGGGGGTCACATGTTAGACCACTTAATAAGGGGTCATAAAGTCAAAATAAGTCATAGACAATAAAAGGGAGATGTAATCAGCAGTATTGATGTGAGCGTACAGCTGTGAATGCTGTTGACAACAACACCTGAATCTGAGTCCGGCGTAACAATGTGGCTTTTTTTAGCTTGAATGTATAAGTAACTAACATAACTCACATATTTGCAGTGAGTAGCATGTCGCCCACAGCTACGTCTGCACCACGCTTCGAGAGAAAGCCTCTACAAGTGTGACTTTTTCCTGTCTTTACGTCCTTGTAATCATTACTGCTATAAATAGCCACCAGCCCAAGGGCAGGAGGAGACGTATTAATACAAAGTGAGGTGGTCAAACCGGTCCGTGACCTCAGAGCTGGTGAGCTGTGGCAGTTGTTGCTGGCGTCACCGTTTCTGTGCGTGTGTTTTTATTTTTTTCTTGAGCTGACGAGCAGGAAGACGCACGGTGTGAAGACTCGCCAGCGACGGCAGGAGTCTCACAAAAGCAGAAGAAGGCCGGGTACATTTCCTGTCTGGGAAGAGTCAGGTGCCATAAGTTTCCTGCTCTATATATATCTAAAATATGGAATGTGAAGGGGGGGAAAAACATTCAATAGAGTGAAATTATATAACCCAGTGGGCTGTCCAATCAAAGCACCACACACACAGCACACAGAGCACGCCGGGTAATACACGGTGTTTGCTCATCCATAAAGAACCATGAGGACAGAGCATAGTCCACATGAAGCCGGCCATAATAGGACACTCCTGAGCTCTGACATGGGGTTAGTGTGTTTGTTCACCTCCATAAATATTTTGATAGGGGGAACATTATGGCACAGTGATCTAAAATCTCTAGGAGGAATGATTTTTATCTCTTCTCACTCCGAGTCAAACTCTGCCGTTACATCACAAGTGAGCAAACACGGATGGAAGTGCTTGCAATGAAAACAAGACTTATCAAACTGATGGGACACATGGTGCATGTGGATAGATATTATTGAATGTGAGAGCGTGTGCGTGTGTAGTGTGTGTGTGATTGTGTGCGTTCATCCCAGAAACAGGGCTAAAGTGTTTGCTTTGCCCTTCTCAAACTGCCTTGATCCTCTCGGAGTCTCGGACCGATTCCTTTTCGTCCTCAAACACGTGTACACAAACAAACACACAAACACACTCTCTCCGTGAAGAAGTTGGTATTCCGTATTCTGTGGTCCCTGTTATAGCAACGTCCCTTGAAAGGAAAAAAAAGTACTGGTGAGGGTGTTGTGGCTTTAAAGTGAGCTGAGAGAAAATACTGTTTCAGCTTTAACCCAATTATCGGGTTTAAAATTAGTTTCTATCATTATTTGTTACAATATTAGAGATCATAAGGTGCTCATATGGTTCTCCCAGAATGCAGCATGAAGAACCCTCAGGGCATGGACTTCCACATATAACACGTGGCTGCCTATGTAAGACTGAAGCTGCATTGTCTTGACTTTAAAGTAATGGCATGGCCTCGTGTTGCTGCCGTCTCTGTAATGTGCTGTGTGTGCATCAGCATGTCTGCATGGACCAAATAACAATGTCCACTGTCTTGCATTAAGCTCCTCATGCAGCGGGGGATATTCAGGGAGGAAGCTTCAAAAGTTACAGTATTGATTATTCCCAGATTAATGCACATCAAATATTCATTGGTTGTTCCATTAAACAGACGTGGCAGCAGTGCAGACCACAGGAAGCACATCAAGACACAATCAAATGCTGCATAAGTAATCACCTGCATGTCTGCCCATGCGGAAAGTAAGATGTCATCAGTTCGGCTGCTCGCTGCATTCCTGGAGTACTTCAGTGATGAGCTGTTCAGATTTTCTCCATGCCCTGTCCACTTCCACTTTAGATAACCGAGTCCTATACTTTCCCAGAATTCCACTCGACGGTCCCCAAAGAACAGGCGCAAACTTGTTGCATCCAGCTGAGTTACGTATACTGTGTGTGTGGGCAGAGGCAGCAATAACAATAGAGATAGTAAGAGCCAGAGAGCAGAATTTTTCCACTCAAGAAAAAATGAGTCACACTCCTACTCAAAACACAGCGAGCCTTGTGGCGTATTGTCGGTGGAGAAACGGCCATTCCTGCTTCTCCTTTGCATTATATCTCCATGCTGCTGGGTGATGGGGATGACTCAACACTGAAGTAGTCACGTAAAGACAAAACCTGACTTTCACTTTCAGATTTAACTGATGTACAGTACAGCAATTGTAACGGTGTATAATCATATAACCCCAACACACAAGGTTTGATACCAGGCCTGGGGTCTTTTGATGAATATCTGTAAAATATCAGAAATCATCTTACAAACAATGAATTGTATTGAGATGATCTGAAGAATGGGATAAACTGCCCGAATTCAGGTGTACAACCAGAAATACCTGAGAAGACTAGATGATGTAATTGCTGCTAATGGACCATTTACAGCCCTTAATTGCACACATAAATCTCATTCCCCTCAACATGCCTGATTTTTTTATATCAAGCTCCAGGAATTATTCCCAGGAAGATTTGTGAATATGTTGAATGTTAAAGAAAGTGAAAAGAAACCAATCCTGTTACCGCCCCCTGATCGGGAACGTCACCTACATTTCTACTTTTATTTTTTGCGTCACCAGCTTGACAGCAAGATATTTCCAGTCACTCTCACAGTGACCACAGTGTCGCTAGTGTTGCAGACGTGATTGCTGGTGGTAAAAACTTAAATAAAAACAGCTACCACTTTCTTAATCAAAGTGAATCACCTCAGAGAGAAAGTGATAAATGTGAGATGTGTAAGAACGGGTCATAAAAAGCCCTGCAGCTACCTGTATCACTTTCTTCACAACTGTTCTTTTCTCATCCCTTTGCATCTTTCCCATCAGAGGAGCCCGGTGAGGGAACAACAAGCTGGTTTTCCCTCCTGTGTATTTTTACTCTTCCCTACATTAGGGCTTTCTGCCCAATAAAAGTTGGCTGCATTGTGTCACGGCTCCGTCCTCTCAGAGGGGTCCTGAGGGAGGAGCACTCCAGGCAAGTGTTTTATTCTTCTGCTTGTTCTGGAGAGAGACAGTTTGTGTGTGACAACAGAGACACAGTGTCTTGTGTGCATTATTCATGACGGTTACCTGACAGGAGGAGGAGCGACCGACAGGACAACAATAGGCATAGACATGTGTGTTTGATGGTCGAGGCTGCACAGTTGAACACGTCACCCAGCTCATTAGACTAAAATGCTGTTAGTTGTAACAACACCAGCTGCCCCAGGCCTGCCAAGACTTGTTTCAGTGGCATCGGTTGAGGAAGCGACTCACGCACCGCAGCAGGAGCCCGGAGACGCGCTGCACAATTGGAGCCCACACAGATCGCTTGTGTACAGACTCGTGTTTGTTAACTCAGCTTATCTTGTCTCATGCATAGCATCTTGTATTGACAAATCAGCTGACCTGTTATGTTTGTACTAAAGAAAATATCCTCCTGAGAGAACAATGGGTTTGAACAAAAAGAAAAATAGGGGTGTTTTCAACACAATAGAATCCAATCAGGGCTTGTTTGTGACAAGAATCTGTGACTGTATTTGAATCCTATTGGACTTCACAGACTGTGAATGACTGTGACGCCACCATTTTGGAATCTGATTGATCGATGTTCAACCCTTTGGATTCTTCTTCTTGTTCCTTAGCACACTAGTCCTACACTTACCTCTGCCAATGAGGTTACAGTATGTTTTCATCCCCTGTCCGTTTGTTTGTAAGCAGGATTACACAAACATAAACAAACAGATTTGCACGAAACGTATTGGAAGGGTGTAGTATGAGTCAGGGAAGAACTCTTTACAATGTGGGGCAGATCCAGGATTTGTGTTTCAATTTGTGTGCAATTTGATTCACTTTAAGGGAACTGTTGGGCCTTGGTGGAAGTGGGAACTCTACTATGTGGCTTTAATGACTTCAGCAGTTAAAGAATTGTCACTGGTTGCAGATTCAGTTTATTTCAGTAAATGAATCGATTACTTGACTCATCATTGCAGCTCAAAATCCTTTTATAGTTTTCATCTAAAACATGCATTTACAAAGGCTGTCCAATAAGGTGCCTGATTCATTAAAGATATTTCTCTATAGGCTGCAAACAAATGACTGCATCATTGTAAAATGTCACTGGCGTAACAGTCTTCCCCTTTCTGTGTAAGTCTGGTTCTCAGACTACTGACGTATTTAAATCGGTTGTTTGAGAGTGGAAAAAAAGAAGCTAAACAAATTGAGAGAACGGTTGCTATGTTTTCATCATGTCCCTCCTTAGTTACTTGGAAATAAACTAATCGGGGTAAATACGCAGGCCGTTTTACCCTGGAGATGAGTTTTTTACTGTAGTGGTCCCACTGTGTGAAACACTGCACTACAGTTCTAATGCTTTGTATTTGATTATTTACATATGCAAAGACAACCCAAATCACACGACTGGACCAAATGAAGGAGCCAGCAGGCAGCAGAGTGGAACTCATTCTCGCGGGGCCTGAACTAAATACCCCGGCTCTGTTACCACAATTCAAGAACGGCATCTGGATGCAGCGATGCAGTTTTTCCTCCTTGCTCTCATTCACTTCGACAGCCGATGACGTTCGCTCGCGTGGCTCGGAATCTTCGACTGCTGCCAACAAGACTTGTGAATGGGGAGTCAGGCAGAGGCAAGGAGGCAAGGAGGCAAGGAGGCAAGGAGGCAAGGACACACACGCACGCACACGCACGCACGCACGCACGCATGCACTTTCAGAGTCTCCTGCACTGATGTTGCTTTCGTCAGAGCGGCCGGGTTCAGGTTACATTTACACAAAGGAATTCAGCCCCACTCCCCTCATCTGCTAACGCACACATACATCTACAGTTTCCTTGGTAGTAAACCTGCACACTCAGTTTACCTGTGTGCCAGCTAACATTGAAACCGACTGCCACTGATACAAACATCCACTACTGAGCCTGAGTAACTTTCCAGAAATGCCTATTGATCTGCTGTGACCCCAACATTTCCTCAGCTGACAAGGATCACAGAGACAGCAGAGCACATCGGCACTTCCTGCCGCTCCGACGTGGTGAACCCCACTGCAGCTGTCAGATGATACTCAGATGACCACACGCTGGAGATCGGGGGGGTTTCATTTCACCACACACTCAACATCCATAAAGTATCTACCACAGAGAGCAGAGAGCGGCTCCACAGGAAAATGGAGTTCGGGTGGCGGTGGCCCACTCAGTTTGTTATGTAACGATCAATTAGATTAAATAGCTTATGGGCTGCATCTGACTGATAGTATAATAGCATTTGACTTTATGTAAGATACTTCAACGGATGGTTCAGTATTGTCAGAGCTGCCCATTTTTTTATTTTCCATAGAATGATCAAAATGTGTATATTGTCTACTGTGATTATCATGAAACAGCAAGATGATGGGTCCAAAACCGTGGCACGTCTAGGATTTTCTGCATAGGGGGATGTAAAGGGGCCACAATTTCAACAGAGGGGCCAATTATATGTCTAACATCCATTCACAATGGATCAGTCAGGTGCTCATTAAATGAATTCCTTGTTCACTCTAAGCTTTATAGCTTTGAGCAAAGCAAATACAATTTAACATTTTTGTGCACTACTAATGTCTAAATTCTCCTAACCAATGACAACGCAATGACAAGATGCACCAATGATGAACCCAGATCAGTCACTGCTCACACAGAAGAGCCAAAGAGCAATGGAAGGCAGACTCAAGGCTGCATTCACTGCTCCTGGCATCGGGTTATCAATAGCCTATTATTTCTACACTGGACAGGCACTCACACTGTTTTACTGATTCGGGAGTTGTGAGGACGCCGACATTAACAAGGCAAAGAACGCAGTGTAAGCCGGGCCTTCCTGTCTTGCGTCTAGGACAGAAGATTCAGGCTTCGGTTCAACTAGGGACTCAGGACGCACTCGCATAAACAAACAGGAATAAACACTCTTTATTTGCTCTATTCACATTCTCCCACTGTTGCTGGTACTTGACCTAAAATGATCCCCTGTGTATACTGTTCTCCGTCATTCACATGAGCGAGACGTGGAGGAGCGGGCACCAGCACCAGGGTTGTGCGCAGCCTTTGGCACTGCGCCCTGCAAGACAAAACCTCCCATGATTCAGGCCGTTAATGAACAGGACCAGTAAAATGAAATGAATATGTCCCAGGTTGTTGTGAACACGCTCACAACAACCTGGGACATATTTCAATGTGCACACTGCAACGGCCCTTAGCTCAACTGTTGAACCAGTCTCACGTGGCTGCATTTGCAGGGGCCATTGATCAAACTGCGGTGAAAGTCGTGCTTCAGCTATTAACTCAAAGAACCATCTCATGCCTTAATGTGAAACTGTAAAAAGGCCTTTCACTCTCCCACACAGTCGGGGCCGGGGCTGGATGAGCACCAATGGAGCAGCTGGGGACAAGCAAGATCTGTCATGGGTCATTAACTGCTCTTATTAATTCATGAAGCTTAATTCAACCGACCCGGCGTGCTCTGCTCCCACAAAACAAATGTCCAGGCTGATGCGCAGGCGAAATGCATCCTTCGGAAAAGGGTTTTGACAGCATGTCAGCTTCCTGTTTCACTTTATTATCCCATTAATTCCCATGGAACTCTCTCTGCCCTCTGTGTACACTCCCAACGTGTCATCGTTGGGAGATAAATGGAACGGGCTGCCAGCAGCGCTCTGTCTTCTCCTGCGTCACCTTGCAACACCACAGAGACGGTTGCCATATGAAACCACATGCTGCATGCAAGTGCAACTTGTCTATGCACTTAAGAGAGGGTGTGTGTGTGCATGTTTGATACGTCACAAAATGGAGTCCCTTAGACATTAAAGACAATGATTCAGATAAGGATGCAGAACCGAGTTCCAAGAAAGAACAAATGCTGGCGTGTTTTTCTTATTGGGACTGGGTCACATAAAAAAAAAGCCCCTTCCCTTATAGATTAGCATTTGTTCTGCTAAGAAGCAAATTATATGTCTATTTTTGTCATCTTAATTGTCTTTGTTTGCAGTTAACTTAATATAAGGGGATATCCTGAGGCGGATCCAGGGGCAGGGCAGGGGGCATTGGCCCTAGCTGAAATCTGATTGGACTGTGATGAGCCCCTGTCAATAAGCTTTAAAAAACTGATTCACTTATAAACAATAATAACTATTCTTTTGTGAAGTGCATAATTTGCTTGAACAAGGAACAATTTTCAAAATAAACTCAATCTAAAGCTATAGAACTAACAGTAAACAAGGAATGACTCAAATCTGCACCTCACTGAATCGTGAAATGGCTATTGTATGTTATTGGCCCCTCTATGTTAATGTAGGCCCCTTTATGGCCCCTGATTTAGAAAAACCCTAGATCCGCCACTGCTGGGAACACATCTGATCATTCTTTTGCAGCCCGGTTCACGCAAACATGAGACAGCTTTTCGTGAGGGGACAATTACCGTTTAATTTTGTATGCATCAAAAGTGAAATTGAAGTGGCTGTACAACCCACGGTGACTGATTCCCATTCATGCAGAACAATCATGGAGTCAGATTGCATGATGTTTACCTGCAGGCCTTCCTCCTGCCCTATGCACAACCCTACCTCCCTAACGCACACACACACACACAAAGCCATTAATGACACGATATACCTTCTTATTTCACACTCTATTGTCAGACATGAATGATTGGGCCTTTTGTCACACTTAAGTATATCACTGGTGGAGCCACAGTCTGTCTCTGTGCAGGCCCCATCTAAAGCAGTCACGTCACCAGATCAGCCTTCATATGCCCGCTCGTGTATCCCCCCTCTCCAGATAGAAGTTATCCCCTGCTCCAGTGTGTGCCTCAGCATGTATAATATTGCGAAAGAGCGCATTCATTTGCACAGACAGCGAAAGCGGATGTGGAAGGCAGACCCCCCTCTCTCCCTCCCTCCCTCCGTCTCTCCCTCTTTCATATGTGGGAAAACGCAGACGAGCTGTCAGAATCGGGGAAAATAAAACAATCCACTGATCTCAGGTCCACATCGATCACGAGAAGACCAGTGTGTTGATGTGTTCCTTTCTGTATTATTGCACAAGACCTGCTCTTACCGTTGCATGTGTAGCATTTACCTGCCTCCGGTCCGCAGGCTTCCTACCTCCAGTGCAGGTCATCATTACACGACCATTCCCTCCTTTTCTGCTGCACACTGCTGTGCGCAAAATGTGCCACAGCCTGGCCTACATGCCCACTATTTACACTCAACTCCTTTCTGTGTCAACTTACCCTCTCTGGCTTTAAGCAGTACAGTGTTGGCTACTATATTCTCCAGCTCCATCAAAAAAATGTAAAGGCAGGGGATTTCGGTTTTCTGGTGCGAAAAAAAAAGAAGAAATCAGCAGCGTCCTTCGGGTTGTGTGCCGTGCGTGTTCTCTTCACTCCTCGTCGGAACCCGAGCAAACCTCGCACGTATCAAAGTCGTAACAGATAAAACAGGATGTCATAGATTTGCTTGCAATGTAAACTGGGCATGGTTCTTCTCGTTGTGGGCTGGAAGTGCGGCGCTGCATGTCTACTCCAATCCCCCCGCAGTCGTTCCATGCGTAACTCGGGTGCGGGACCTCTCCGATGCGGGGAACCATGAAGTTTCTGGAGGCACCGATTACGCGAAGGAGAACCGGGGCTCCTCTCGGCGGATTCTTTACAGCAGGATACAGCCAGCTTCACATCACAACAGCAGGGGTTGGCTGAGTGCACCAGAGAAGGGACATCAGCGGCAGCGCGCACACCCTCCCTCCCCTTCCTCCGAGGTCTGTGCGTAATCCAAGTGGGCAGGGCCTCGCTGTCACAGCTGCGTCAAGCCACAGACACGAGCGACTCCACCAGAAGTTGTGTGCAACTGGCAGCGAGTAAAACTACCGCTACTTTGTTACAGCCACACGCGTAAAGTCCACCAAGGCTGCTACAGTGTAATAAAGCAGTAAACCAATAATAATTTCCTTGATATAAATGTGTGTGTGAGACAGAGATGAGGCTCAAATCAGCAGCTTTCATACTGCAGTGGTGACTATGGATTAGCCAAGGTGGGGAATAGGCAATAGGTAAAGTCGCCCTCTAGTGGTCGAAATTCCACACATGTATATAACATAAACCCTTTGGAAAATTGCAGTCTTCTTTATGTTTAATCTATCAATTAGTTCCTTGATTTTTTTCCATATAAAATGTCAGGATATGTTGAATAGTGTATTTTTTTAAATCCACAAGATTCTCAGATTTTTGCATACATCTGACAATCAGCTCAGGAAAAAATAATTAATATATTAAAATCCAATGACAGGAAAAAATCACCACTCACCAAAGTTAGAAGACAGGTGGTTCTTTTTTTGCTTAAAAATTCACGACTGCCAAAATAGTTCATTGTATAATCAAATATTTGGGTTTGGAGCAACATTGAAGACACTTTGTATTACTCTTCAGGAAGTCTTGTCATGTAAGGTCTGCCTGACACACCATGATGCAAACTGCAAATGTGTTTTTTACAAGTAGGATGGATCAGTGGAGCTGAATAGAGGTCAGTGTGTTGAGCTGTTCTTGATGGTGGCCCTCAGAAACCTGGAAATCTTTGAAATCCAGAAATTCCTCCATTTAGTGTTTAAGATAACACTGTTTTGTATTTTAATCATTACTATTATACATGTTTTTCTTATAAAAGTGTGCTGAGAATTCAGAGGATATGGAGACAGCATACTGAGAGAGCCTTGAAATGATAGTGAAATAATCCATTCCAAATGTCCATTAGCATTAAAATGTAACTGTACTTCCTTTGTATTAATCCACCCCGTGTCTGACAACGTTCCCTAAAATACGTTTTTTATAGGTCTATTGAGGGTACAATCAACGTTTTACTCTATTCATTTTAGACCTGATATATTTAATTATAAATAAAAAATATTAAGGATGATAAAAAATTAAGAGTCAAGCCCTGCTTCCCATACAATCCTCGACGTGTAGGACCACGTCCAGGTATAGTCTCCCTAAGGCATGACTTTTATTGTGAAGTTGAGCCGGAAATCGTTATATAACTTTACAAGTCTTGACATCTCAGTGATGCTGAACATTGCTCAGTATTCAAAGTAAAAAAACAAAAACATACATTGAATATCGGTGGTACCACGAGAGCAGAGTTTCACTCAGCATCATCACTAACAGGCCGGATACCATCCACCCAACAGAGGCGGTTTTATATGAGTCCAACCAAATGATTAACAAGCTCATTATTGACTGATGAGAGCAGATGGGATCAATTTCTCCTGCGCCGCTCTTATCTCTATAAACAGCACATGATGCACTGATCTGCCTCCTGCCTTAACTGAATCAAACCAAAATGAATGA
This sequence comes from Pseudopleuronectes americanus, assembly GCA_038501795.1. Classification (NCBI taxonomy): domain Eukaryota; kingdom Metazoa; phylum Chordata; class Actinopteri; order Pleuronectiformes; family Pleuronectidae; genus Pseudopleuronectes; species Pseudopleuronectes americanus. The sequence goes on along the minus strand of CM076718.1, from coordinate 16,706,833 downwards.
TGTCCTCTCTGCTAATAGAGGAATAAGTCTGAAGTTTGTTGCAGCTCTGTGGTCTGCATGATGGGGCTGTGGCGCCATCACATAAGACCACAGGGTCAATGTCTGCTGAGGAGACACATTTACCTGAATATTCCAGCATTTGATCGTGAAACATTCAATACGACAGTGAGTGAAACTGAATGTTGTAACCCTGTGATGAAAAACAAAATGTGGACACAGTTTTTCCCCCCAAGCAGATCCTCCATAAAGAAAAACTGAACTCTTTAATGGAGCACAGCAAGTAGTTCTTTTTTGTGGATATCATATCTCCAAATCAAAAAACTAACCATATCATGGCTAGAAAGTGCTGCTGTAACATAATTGCTAAATTGTCAACAGAGTAATCAAACACAGATTTATCATTTTTGCCGTCATGATCTGCAAAACGGAGAGAACCCAACTTATTTTTCTTTTTCCTCTTACTACCGATTCAAATTAAATTCATACAGTACACGACAGGAAATGGGCCTGACATGATGTAGCCGTGTTCACATACAAAAAACACAAACAGTCATGCTCTCTCTCAAAATAAAACTTATGAGTCCCATATAAACTGAGAAACTGGCTCGTGAAAAAAAAACAAAAAAAACTAAGGCTGCTGTTAGTATTCGTCCAAGTTGTCAGCTTTGGGTACAGACAGGCCTCGGTCCTTCAGGACCTGCATTTTGACTTTCTCCGTCTCCTGTTTGGCTTGTTGCTGCAACCGCTGCTCCTCCAAAATCTCCTCGATGGAAACCTGCTGCAGGACTGTGTCGCAGGGTTTATCCATGTCCTGCAGAGACACAGACCATGTTACACCTCCTCAAGGCCTCTAACAAACTAGATATTATAGACATTAACCAGACTCCAAATGCATTTAATTATGTGAGGTTCATGTAGTGAGCTACTATACGAGCTGCTTCATGTGTTGATCAGCTGTTCATTTAAACTGTTTAGGACACAGTTATACCTTTAGCAGTGACTCAAGTGTGCTGGCCTGTTTAAAGTCTTAGGCAAACTTCATTGTGGGGTTTATCACAAGGACCTTTCAAACATACAGTATCCAAATAGTTTCCTGTGGATATAGACTGGTCACTCTTAACCTGATGATTCAACATCTCACTATAGCAGTACTCTGCTTCCAAACTCAATTCCCTTAACACCTCAGTAGATATGATCCACTGAAGCACTGAGCAGTCTACTGATGCTTTGTGTTTGTGCTACACATGAAAACAGAGCACATTCTCTGATTCCGGCAACTTCTTCGCATCTCATTCTTGGATAACATTAAATGTCCTACACTATACTGTCAGGGAATTGTGCCTGTAACGCATCTGCCTCAATTCAAAAACACATAACACAAATATAATCTTGTAATGAGGGTGTAAGTGGTTAATCAACAGGTTTCACATACAGTTAACAGTTTTTTTTATACACATGTTTAGCATTTTATAGATAGAATCAAGATTGAATTGATTACACCACATGGATTTTTCCTCAGTAAATCTAGTCTAAACTGCAACCAGAATGACACTCAGCAGGGAGCCTAACTCTGCCAAGGCCCAGTCCCTTAATGAATCCACATTTAAATTCACTATTGCCAAAAGTGAATATTAATCTGGATCTGCACCAATTTTACGCCCTCAAATATCAGTCCTCTAAACAGTCCTGATGTTGTCCATCAACATCCATGAAATTCCTGGATCCACCTCCTGAAAAAATAATAGATTCTTCCTCGGGTCATACCCCGGATCTCCACAAAATGTCATGGAAAGCAGTTGAGCTGTATTTGCGTAATCCTACTAACAAATGAAAAACATACCAAAGGTAAAATGCAATAAATAGATTTGAATCAAGGTCAACGTCCGTTAATGAGCCCAGTTCATAAGCAACATGTCACTTGTTATTTCACAACAAGCTATTGAAATAATCAAATGAAAGGTATAAGAAAATGCATAAGTGTAGAAGTTTACATTTCTGTGCACTCTTGCCCACACGTTTAAATTAACCTACATTTAAAGACTCACCATTATGAACTAACTGTGATCTGTGCATGACAATATAACTACTAGTATAGCAGAGGTAATTACTCGCCATATTCATGCTCAAGATGGCAGCCTCTGTACTGCGCTCTCTTGGTACTTTTTTCTGTTTCCAGCTGTCCCTCTCTGATCACATTCAGCAGGGAGGAACTTTAACTGCATCATTACATTATATTGCCATTTCATTGTTATTGTGTTTTATGTTCATATATACATACTTTTGCATATATATTTATACATAGTAGTTAAATGTTTACTTAATCTTGTTCTTCTTGTTTATTTATCCCTTTATGTACGTTGAGAGCACCTAGTCAAATTACTTGTATGTGTACGCCTGTATGGCCACAAAGCAGATTTTGATTATCTATGGCTGGACATTATGGCCGAAATCAAAAAGATATAATATCAGTCTATGATCAGATTATTTATTATCTTTGTTACGTTTAAAGTCTGATATTATCTTCTGAGTGAAGGTTGTGGTCACTACAAGAACACGTCGCTCTACAATTGTGAGAACACTCTTTGACATGCATTCCCTAGCTCATAACCATCACAGCTAAATGCCCAACCCTAACCTAAAACAACCATTTGAATGTTTAAGGAACAGCCAAAATGTCCTCACTATTTTGTGTTTGACCAGAATTGGACAACATATAAATAAAAACAGACAGATGGACACTTACTATCTCTCCCAGCAACACCACATTCTCTCCTCTAACTATGAATATTCCTCTTGGGATGTCACCGAATTTCTTTCCCACGTGGATGCGCTCAACTGTCTGGTGGAAAACTAAATTGGCTGAAGGAGACAAGAGAAATAGAGAGCAGTGTAAGACACAAACAAACCGATCAGATGGCGATAATCAGATACACACGTAGAGGATCGAGCAGATTCTTGTTTGGTCGAGGAGTAGAAACAATAGAATAGAGATGATGAAACGAGAAGTACCAAACTGATCAATGCTTCTGAGGAACCCGATCAGTGTTCTTCCATCTCTGAGCAGCACCAGGTGCTTCTCTGCAGGGCATAGACATGTTTATCATTAGTATGAACACACGGTTGATCCGGAGTCAGACACGATGCCAGAGAAACCACTTCCACCGTGAAGCAGCTCTGGTTCCTCCCTCCTCCGTTACTCACTGTCGATGTCGTCTATGAGGCTGGCCGTCCCCGGTACGTAGTTCATCTTGTGCTGCTGTGTGTCTGCGTCGTGGTATCGCTGCTTGACGTTAAGCCATGAATGTTTCAAAGTGTGTTTCTTTCAACAAGAGCACCGGAAGTGTCTTTATAGGGGCCTGGGAAACACTTCCGGTCCACGTTTAACCCCATGCACGCTGGAAAAACTTCCCGTTCGTGAACTAAGCTGAGCCCGTGGTGAAAATACACGTCTAAATAGATGGAACACAAAAGAATAATAGTTTTAAACACGAGACTATTAGTTCTTATAACGGAAATATTATATATTAATTACGTTTGTCCTATTGGCTTTTAGCGCGTAGTGACGCACATGCGGCACCAGAGATCCTTTATAAACAGGAGACAGTGACCGCCCAAGAAAAGCGAGGCCACTTGCTTGTGTTGTCACAAATCATCCAAATGATTGGAATTTGAATTTTAAACACACTTAACCTTTATCAATTATATATAACAGCTCTTTTAGTTCTGTTTTATCTCTGAAGTCTTTGACAATAAATGGCAGCACGAGCTGGCGCCTCTCACTCTGTGCAGATGTATCCGGTGTCACGAAAACAGCGACAGAGTGAGACCTCTTCCCTCTGGCTCCCGCTGCTCCTTAAAGCGACGGGATCGAGTTTTCCGATCCCTCGGCGTCATTCAATCATTTCCTGATTGCAATCAAGCGACCTGCGCTCGTGTGGAGAACAAATCACCGCCGGTGCGAACAGGTCGCACCCGGAGTCTGCGCAGAGTCTCGTTCCAGGGTTGGTTTGTGTCATGGCAGCTGACAGGACGGAGCGCGCTTAGCAGATGCCTCATCCTCAGACGCAGTCGGATCTGAAGTCTGGCTGGCCCTCGACTAGTGACTCGGGAAACCACAACTCCACCAACACAATGGTGAGTGGGAGGCTCCAGGCGGGATAACCCCTCAAGGTTCAATCACTATGTTTAAGTCAAGTAAAGCGACCTGGGTTTGTACAGAAATGCAATTTGTGTTTACCCAGCTAGCTTCCGTGTGTGTCCGTGCTAGCTAGACGGCTAACGGGGCTAGCTGGCATTAGGTAATAGTTGCCGCTGCCCTGTTGCCCGAGTTTGACACGTTAATCTTGACGTGACAACCGCGCTGATGGCCCGACAAGTATCCGGGTTGTTTTAACACACACACACACACACACACGAGTTGCTGTAGCATCGGGCCGCCGCTCCTCTGTTATTCAACACGGCCCTCGCTGTGGTTAGCTGCACAGTTTGTATCTGCTTTAGCTCAAACTGCCTGAGTCGAGTCTATTTACTCAGTTTAACCTTGCTTTACACGTTCCGGTGTGTCCGCGTGCACCAGTAAACACAGATCAGATCGAATCCCTGCTGACTTAAAGGTTCAGTGTGTGCGATTTACGTGAAATGGATCTATTGGCCGAAATAGAACATTCAATAATCCCGGTGATGTTTTCCCCAGTGTTTAATGATTTACATTTTACGAATAGTTGTTTTCTTTATCCTAGAATGGGCCCTTTATATTTAAGCTTTATATTTACATCGGGAGCAGGTTGTGTCTACGGAGGCCGCCATGTATTTTACAGAAGTCCAAACTGGACAAACTAAACACCTTTTTGAGCTTTTATGACAACTGAAGGCTGCCACAGGTTCTCCTTCATGTTTGGCAGGGGAGGGTGAGGAGTTACCACTAGATGTCACTGAATTCTACACACTGAACCTCTGAGGAGAGACGTGGCCTCTTCTTATAATAACTGACCTAACCCTATCTCTGTGTTGCTCTGTGTTCACAGGACGCTCCTCAGTACCCAGGCTACCCATCACACTACTGGTATCCTCAGTCTCACGCAGCAGGACACTATGCAAACGCCTATCCATCAGGATCAGAGGTTCAGCCTCAGTACAACCAACAGGTGAATGTCGTGATGTGACGTCTAATAAATCCGAGGGTGTCGGTGTAAATCTACGCATTAGCTTAAGTCTCCTAAGTGCTTTCACCTTTCCCTGAAACATTCCCTCAGCTCGACTTGTTACATCACTACAAACTTAATCACGGACGCCACTGTTCTCATATTAAACTGATTAATACAATAGTTTGAATGTGATGCTGCCATGTAAGCAGAGTTTTGAATGTACTGTATGAATGTGCACAGGAATTGCAAGATTGTATATAGATACAGATCATCTACATCTTAATCACATAGTAACTTCCTACTGGACTTTTCAAAGCATTTTACCACATCAACGTAAAGCAGCCACCAACTGCTTGATGACACATGCCCTGCGTTTGACTGTGAACCAGTAGAAGGAAGTAATGTTGACATGAGTCATAATTAGAACACGCTCTGTAACACGTGAATGGCAACATTAATGGAATTTTAGGCTGGGACTCATCAATGTGACAGTGTCCATCATAACAGCGTGTTCAAGACAATAGCAACGTCAACTCATTCTCCAGTTCAGGGTTCTGCACCTCTTTGTGCAGCAGCAGTGGTCCAGCAGACTGAGTCCACAGTCTCTGTTTACCATGGCACGATTATTGCAGGTCACAATAGGCCAGGCAAACAGCTGAGTCCAAACAGCCATACTTAAAATGGGAACTTGCACTAGTCGTCAAAATAAATAATGACTTAGGTCAATAGTAGCGATATAGTGCTGTCTTTATTAATTCCCCCTCCTATGCTCTTCATGTAGGTCATGCCTGGAGGTTATCCAAACGGCCATGGCGTCTACAGCCCAGCGACTGGTCAGTATTCAACAAGTGGTTTCCACCCATCCAACCCTTTCTACTGTGCTGACCCTCAGAGACCGGCTCCAAGTCCTTATCCCAGCCAGGGCTGTCCAGCCGAGCAGGGCAGTGGGCCGTCTGGGCAGCCACACTCTCAACACCAACATCATCACTATCCTGGTCCACACTGTCAAGGGGTGAGTTCATTTAAACAGATGAAGCAAAGAAGGTGCCAAACCAGCATTAAGTTTGATTACCTCGGACTGTGTATAATATATGGACTAAATGTGGTAAAGTCATTAGCTTGTTTATTTTCTCCAAACCAAAGTTACACCCAGAGGTAACAAAGTACTTTTGAAAATACTACATACCTGTTCTGTCTCTGCTCTCAGACACCTGGATATCCTCCTGGACCGTACCCTCACTATCCTGAAGGTGGACATGCAATGCCTCCAAACCCCCCATATCCCACCGGCCAGTCTCTCCATCCCAGTGCTCAGGCTGAAGCCTGGGGACACTCTGGTGCGTATGGACACTCGCAGCCGCAATGGCAGCCAGGCCAGCAGCCTCCACAAAACCCCTACGGAAGTCATGTCCGTCCTTCACATCCTCCAGCATGGCCGGGGACTGGAACAGGCGCTCCGCCACCATACCAACCCAAGGTTTGTGTCTTCAGCTTTTTCCACTGCGGCTGTCATGTTTTTGTTTAATTGAGTTAATTGGAAAGGCTATGTATGTAATGTATGAAAGCAGCTTTAGTTATAGAGATCAAGGATTATGAAATATCTTAAGCACAACCTTTTTGTTTTGTGTTGCTTTAGGAGCAGCTGCACCAGCGGGCTCCACAAGTGGGACCTAAACCCAGGCCAACCCCATCCCTGAATCGCCCCAACGGAAAGCCTGCAGAAATAAGTTCACCTCCTCAATTGTACAACAAAACAGGGAGAGGTGAACCTAATCCTTCACAATGTGACCCCCCACCCTCCGCCCCGGCACAAGCTCCAGTCCCAGCTGGACTTCAGCCCCTGAGTGACAACCCTGGCCTTGCTAAGGTCCACCAGATCATGTCCAGGGTTCTGCTGCTTCAGGAAGACGTTGATGAGTTTGTCGGTAAAAAGACAGACAAGAGTTACCGGTATCTGGAGGAACTGCTGACCAAAGAGCTGCTGGACCTGGACTCTGTGGAGACTCAGGGACAGGAGAATGTCCGGCAGTACCGAAGGGAGGCTGTACAGAGGATCCAGGCCACTCTGGACCAGCTAGAGAAGAAGGCCTTCTGAAGTGGATTTATTTATTGGGTTTATGGTTCACTAAGTTTTGCTGTTTCCTTCTTCCAGATCTTTCATGAACATGGTCTAGTCTTGTTCTTCTGAGCTGTTATCGGTAGGCTTTCACCACCATGACATGAAATGCCTGGAGTAAACAGCAGAGACCCAAGAACAAACACTGGTACAAGGATCAAACTTTTCAAGCCTAATTATGCTGGTATGAGTGACATGTGGGTGGTAGAATTGAACACTGATGGTTGTACATATCTGAAAACTTTCAGCCTCAGTGAGTGGCTGTGGTGAACACACAACCTGACATTTCTGCTCTGCTCATCGTTTAATGTCATGCCTTTGCCAGCATAATGCAGGACAGGGCCACTGGAGGATGGATCTGTTCAGTGCCACATAGAAACTGTAAGTTTTCTCTAACCTGTGATTCAGATTATCATCATGCTGTCCCTCAGGATTGTGGATCGTTCTTATTCTGATCCTGAACACCTGCACTTCCTCAGCTGTGTCCATCATTACATCTCACAGACCATTTGCATGATAGTTGCTCCTTCACTTGTCTGCAGGAATAGGTGCAATGCTTCCCATCAGCTCCCAGCCCTGCATGAACTGTAATGTCAGATAAGCACTTGATACAATCCTGACATCTCCGAGCGCATAATTGGACGTAGAGTGTGGCAGAGTATTGAAAAGCCCCTGAAGATTACTGTCCCAATTTTATCCATGTTTTGGATGAAACTGCTTCCTAAATGCAGATCTAGAATCAGACCTACATATGAACATCATGTATTTCTCTATAGGAACTATTGTTATAGCAGATCCATAAGGAAATGATTAAGAATTACTTGAAATGCTGTTAAATTGTGTTATTCCCCCTTTTGAACAGTTAAAATATACATAGGACTTAGAAGTTTTTTTTTCCAGAAGTGTTCAATCCGTTTCTGTAAAGGAAAATATGTACTTTGAAATATTTACTTATGCTATGTGTACAAGGACAATGTCAGTCACAGCAATCTGATCAGCTATTTACTTTCTGTTAGCACTGATGTCCTTGTCATTACAAATCTAATTTTGCACCACATCCATTGTCTTATGTAGCACTTTTATTTTTTTTCTTCAGTCATACCTTCCTTGTGGTTTAAGAAAAAAAAAGTGCCATATTTCAGGGAATGGTTTTATATTATTAGAAAAAAAATAAAAATAGATGATAAGATTTGCATGAAAGAAACATCTGTCATATGTGTTGATTTCCATGTGCTGCTAAGTCTGTTTAGATGGACCACCACTGTACAGTCTCAGATGTAATGCATGTTTCCAACACAAGATGGGAATATTTGCCTGATGAATATCAAAGTTATCACAGGTGAGGAAAAAACTGAGAAATAATTAAATGTATATATTTGTACCAAGGGATCAAGTGAATTTGATTGTTTTTGCTAACAAGAAAAACAAAAGTCCACCACAGGAACTTTCTGCCGGAGCCAGGAACCTTTTGTTTCCACCACAGTGACCAAAGTCTAAATAAAGTTCAGAGTAAACCCTGCCCCCCCCAATAGTTCCTGGGTGTAAAGTACCTAAACCTTTGGGGTGGGGCTTTCAGCGCTAAACATACCTGTTTTTTTGAGAACTTCACAATTGTCGGACATAATTGTTCTTAAAAACCTGTAGCTGTGTATCAGTTATTTTAATTTACTTTTTTAAATGTCATAATTTGCTCTGGAATTTTGTACCATAAATTTCTGTTTTGAAGAACTAGAAACATAATTTAGTATTGTTGTATTTGGTCAGGGGAAACTGTTGCTGGGGTTCACTCTCCCTGTAACTGCCAGCCAGCGTTCACATCTTAAAATAGACCGCTGTTTCGATGCAAAAGCATAACACAGGCCCCTGAGGGCTCGGGTCATTTCAGGGCGTTTATGACGCCCCGTGGTGAGTAAATCTGAGGCAGGGAAGTCTGGTCATTCTGCTCTAGAGGTTGTTAAGAGCCTGCTCAGGAACATTTCTCTTTCAGCTTTCATTGTGAAGCCGGAAGAGTTTTTTCCCTTTTTAAACTCTGCATGTATTTAATGGACTAGTTTGGAAACGATAGAGCTGAGTGCTGTTTCACATCAGAAGTCTGGAAAGAGAAATGACATATGCAACAAAACTTCCTGCATCCTGGAACGATGATCCTCCTTCTCGGAAAGTGGAGATCGACCTGAGCTCACCTGGGCTCGCTGTAGTCGAGTTGGAAAGGCTCTTGTTTACAGGCAAACCCATTATCAGTCACGCAGATGAAGTTTGGCCAAGGGTCTACATTGGTGACCAGTAAGTAACAAGATCAATTATTTCTGCACAAACAAGTGTTTGCAGAGTGTTGCAAAGGAAAATAAATACTTTTCAAATCTCATTCTTGAAAGAGAATAGTGAGCCTTTTTTTCATAAATATTACTGAAGTATATGGGACAGCTTTGAACTGATCATGAATCAGATTTAAATGCAGGCGTGTAAGTTAAGATCCCTGAAGCTACATTCCAGGTTGGGAACTTGCATAAACTACAGCTATCATATGTTAGAGTTACCCCGGATGCCTGCGCATGAAAGTGTGTCTCAGGTGTCAGCTACGCACTAACTCGCATATCTGAAGTTAGATTCCAAATATCAATCCATCACTATGAAATGCATTGCATACAAACGTTTCACCAGGCAACACCTGCTTCATTGTGAGGTCCTGTCTGTGAATGCACAGTGTTATGTGTTTTTCAGGAACAGCGCCGAGAACAGGGACGATCTGTCCAAGCATCAGATCACACACATCCTGAATGCAGCTCACAGTAAGCGTGGAGGACAGCCAGGTATCTACAGGGGCATGGAGATCACATACATGGGCATAGAGGCTCGTGACTCCTGTGGCTTTGACTTGAGCGTCAACTTCCTCGCAGCAGCAGACTTCATCCACAGGGCTCTCAGCAGGGGAGGTAGGGAAGGAGAAAAACCTACTTAGATTTGGTTTTTGTTGAAATAATGCTGTGACACAATGTCTCTGTGAATCTCAGGCAAAGTGCTGGTGCACTGTCACGTGGGAGTGAGCCGCTCGGCCACCCTGGTCCTTGCGTACCTGATGCTGAGGCAGAACCTGACGCTCGTGGAGGCTATTTGTGCTGTGAAAGATAAACGTGGTGTGAGCCCCAACAGAGGATTCCTCAGACAGCTCATCAAACTAGATGATCAGCTGTTTGGCACGCGTCCCTGAACGCTGTATGATAGTGTTACTGCTCAGCTCTCATGGGACCACAACATAAGGCAACATGACAAAGATGGCTCCTTATTGAGAAACACTGATGTCATTATATGGATGCATTCATGTTTTTGAGTCTCAGACTTGCAGCATCGGATCCGGGATCATGTTTAAATTAAGGTGACAATATTTCTATTCTGTCAGTTCGTTAATGTTGATTAAAGTTTTACAGTAAACATTTGACTTTGGTCCAGCTTCTGGTGAATGTTTCAGTTTCATTTATACACTAGATCAAAACTTTCAATTAGTTTATAAGTGTCTGATACACAGTATGGGCAAGAGACTGAAGTGATCACACTCGTGTTTTTGTACGTGTTGGCTGCTTTGCATCAGTATTTATACAGCACTGTCTCAGTTTGATGTCATGGTGAGACAGTAATCATTACACAGAGCAAATACAGTGGTTGATAGAGAATAAACAAAGCCAAAGTTCATCGGTCTTCTGTGGGACGTCTCCCTCTGTCCAGACTGTGTCACTGTCTATTATCCATGAGAGTCACTGTGAGCTGAACCCAGAAGAAGGTAAGTGGTGAGAAAGAAAACTCACATTCTTTATTATTTGTAGTTTTTTTCAACAATTTCTTCTTAGATACAATTTTTAACAGTTTGAACTGCTTGAGATGAGATGGACAGTGTTTGACGTAACACAGTTCTCTAGAAAATTGTCAGCAGTAATTATAAATCCTGACTTGATTTATCTCATGTGCTGATAAAAAAAAACTTATCCTACAAAGGTAGGAAATTATTAAACTGTTGTATTTCTGTTGAAATTCAAAATTGAAACCCTTGAAAGCTAAGTATTAATTCTATATCAATGAATAATCAACAGTAACTATCTAACAATTAGATTTAACTAATTAATTAACAACACAAGGTTTAAAAATGTTTGATCAGCATCGTCTGACCATTTCAAACCAACGAGAAGAGAAAACATAAGAAATACAGAAATCTTTATGTAGAATCAACAAAATGTTCAAATTTTGAAGAAAATGTGTTTTTGAGCTCATTGCAGTAAGACTGAGAAAATAACTTTCATGTGCTCACAACACATTTATCTGATGTTTCTCGAGTGTTTGTTCTTGCAAACATTATGCAACCCAAATAAACAGTGTTTGACTAGTGCACTTTCCTCATAGGTCATCATGATGCGTGCAGCCTTGTGTATCTGGATCTTATCAGCAGTGGTCTGTGTGGGAAGAAGCCATCACCATGCAGATCACCACGATGTCAAAGTTCCAACAGACCAAGACACTGCTCCCAACAGCGTCTCACTGGTGTCCTCCGCCAACAAAGAGTTTACCTACCGTCTGTACAGGAAGCTGGCTGCTCACTCTGACTCGGAAGGCAAGAACATCTTCTTCTCACCAAAGAGCGTGTCTCTGGCACTGGCAGCCTTGTCTGTAGGAGCGCGGGGGGAGACCCATCAGCAGCTTTTCAACGGCCTGGGTTTCAACAGCTCTGAGCTGACACAGGCAAATGTTGATGAGGCTTTCCAAGTGCTCCTGGAGCAGGCAAACAAGATGTCTCATCAAGACACCAGCGAAGGCACCGCTGTGTTCGTCGATCGCGGCTTTACTCCAAATCTGGATTTCCTGGACGTCTTGAAGAAGTCCTACTTGGCCGATGGGTTTAATGTTGACTTTACCAACACTGTAGAAAGCGCGAATACCATCAACACCTATGTGGCCGAGAAGACCAAGGGGAAGATAGACAAGCTGGTGGAGAGCCTGAATGCAGACACAATCATGTATCTCATCAGTTACATCTACTTTAAAGGTAAAAAGTCACATCAAACAGTGTTTGTTTCTCTCTAGTTGTATCTCAATTCAGCGGCCGATGTCTTTTTAACATGTGTACCATTAGCTCTTCTAACATTTAAAAAAATGTGTTGTTTTCGCCTCGCTTTTTGCCGCCATTACCTCTTTGGGACGTAATTTTGTCTACAAATGCAGCTTCCAAAGGATGCAGCCCTCATCTTGAGACACAGCCTCTGTTTCTGAATTCCCAGCATTTAAGTTTGACGTGTGTGTAATAAGCTGTTTTTATTTCTCCCCTTTACACAGGAAAGTGGGATACTCCATTTGATCCTAAGATGACCAGGAAGGATGAGTTCATAGTGGATGAAAACACCAAGGTTCAAAGTTGCACCAATTATTCTGAATGGACATGAGTTACATATAATCATGCATCCTCCACTGTGTGATTTCCAATTATTGGATGCTTCATGTTTAAAACTCCAACTTCCCAGGTGCCAGTTGAGATGATGAATATGGAGGAGGACGTAGACATCTATTACGACCAAGCTATAAACACATCAGTCCTCCACCTTCCCTTCAACAGCTCCTCCTCCATGCTGCTGCTGTTGCCTGACGATATGGCAACACTGGAGAACGCCATCTGCCCGGGACATGTCACCAAATGGCTGAAGTGGATGAAGCGCAGGTTGAGAGAACTCATCTTAAAGTCATCCTCAATTTTGGGGTTTTGCTCCTTTTGATTAATTATCACAGTCAGATCAATCACTCTATGCTTGTCTATTTGCTTTAAGGGAATATGACATATATCTTCCAAAGTTCTCCATCAAGACTTCCTACAATCTGAAAGACGTGTTGATTGAAATGGGAATGACGGACATGTTCGATGCTCATGCAGACCTGAGCGGCATCGCAGAGGGGAAGAACCTGGTAGTGTCAGAGGTCAGGCCAGAGAGTGAAACTGTGTGTTATTGTATTTGTCTTTTCCCAGCATTTCCTCCACCTGTCATCTCACTCTGCCTCTATTCTGCCCCATGAAGGTCGTGCACAAAGCTACCCTGGATGTGGACGAGGTCGGAGCCACTGCTACAGCCGCTACAGGCATCGGCATAACGCTCTATTCTTACCACCACGTCCCTGTCCTGAAGTTCAATCGCCCGTTCATGATCGTCATCATTGACCGCGCCACAGAAAACACCCTCTTTGTCGGCAAGATTATCAACCCAAAGATTTGATGAAGATGAAACATGTTGTGTTCACTCAAGCACCGCTGCTGCATCATGTGTAAAACACAAATACATAAAATCTTCAATCTGTGTCTCTCTTAAATGACTTTTGTTGATGAGTGTTTGTTTCTATACCGTTTTTGAATGAGGAAAATACAGGGACATGAGATTATCCACTGGTGTTTACATTTTTATTCAGCAAATACGATAAATTCAGAAACCATTGTGCATTTTGAATTCATCTTTTTTCCCCTAAAGGTTCAGTGTGTAAGATTTAGGTGAGAGGGATCTATTAGAAGAAAAGAAATATAAAATAATATTATTGATGTGTTCAATGGTGTGTTTCATCTGAATTGTATGAATTGTTTTCTTTACCGTAGAATGGGCCCTTTACATTGTAATACTTTATATTTACTTCTGGAGCGGGTCCTCTCAATGGAGGCCGCCATGTTTTTATTTACAGTACTACAAACTGGAAAAACTAAACATCTTTTGAGTTTTTATGACAGCTGAAGTCTACCAAAGGTTTTCTTTCATGTTTTGAAGGGGAGGTCCAGGTGAGGGGCGTTTAGATGCAACATGCAACTTCACCGCTATGTCACTTAATATTCTACACACTGAACATTTATGTCTGTTTTCCAATATTTGACTGAGCACTGGATTATATTTGTCTTTACATATGTAACCCAGGGGCAGCGAGGTGGAGCTGTGATTAGCACTACTGCAACAAGAAGGTTCCTAGTTTGATTCCCAGTTTGTCCTGGGCCATGCTATGTTCTCCTCGTGTCTGTGTGCATTTTCTTTAGGTAGGTAAATAGCACTTCAGCCAAAATATAACACAATATATTATCCAGTGTTACCAGCTGTTATATTTCACCAGCTGCTCAACACACATATGAGGCCTAGGAGGAAGCGCCAATCACTGTCTGCAAGTTGTGATGACGGATACAAGAGGTTGTTGTTTGACATGACTTGACTTTTTCCCTGGAGTCCTTGTGCTTTTTTTTTAGCAGATCCAGGGTCGCAGCTGCGGTCACATCATGACGGTGGATCATAGATCCTAGATCCTTGATTGTGTTTGTGGTTCGTGTTGGCAGCTGATAATGACTACAACTAGAATAACTAGATATACAATATGCCTCGAACCATTACTGGTAATATCTCTCGCCATTAGAATTGCCATTGCTGCTGGCTTGATCTCTGTCTAGTTTCGGGCAGAAGATGTTTCACCTTGTTAAGCCCTGCTAGAAACATTTTGAATATGAGCTATACAAACAAAATTGTATTAATTGATTTCTTCAGGCTAAAATAACCTCAGTCCATGGAGTTATAAAGGAGCTTTAATTGTTTCAACCTCACGATGCCTCTCTCAGACTCACACAGACTCATACATGATTGTGTAACATGAATGCTGTCAAGTATTTATAGTAGCTTTAGCACGGGAGACAGAACAAGATGACACAAAAGGAATATTTAAAGTTTTTATTAAGATGCACAGAGATATAGAATATGAACATTTAAAAGGTTAAAAAAGAGGAAGGTTCATCAGGGGAATATGTGCAGTGAGGGGAGGAGGGCTCAAACTGCTCAGTTAGAAGTGTACAATGGACTCATTCTGCAGTGAGGAAGATGCTTCCTGGAGAGAGGGGAAAGAAATTGATCAGGTCACTCAGACTTTATGAAAATACTTTAAAATTGCTTCTCAAACTTGTAGTGGGTAATACTTTATACACTAAGATAAAATAGAATTTAAAAAAAGTTTGTATTTAGTTTCTGACAAGTTCTGACCTCTTCCAATAAGTTTGAGATAAAAGCAGCTTTGGAACCTCAATGTTTGTTTATTATATTTTATATTCCATATTTCTAAATGTACTATTATTAAATGATTTATTGAACTTCATTTTAAAAGTTAGATATATCCCATGTGGTCACTTGTTGTATAATTTAGTCACATTTCACATGAAACCACATAATTATTAACGTACCCTCAGTCGTCTCAGGGGCCTCACTTCCTGACCCTTTTCTGCTTTTGGCCCTGTACACAAAAACAAACACGTCAGACGTTCAATCCGACATCAGCTGATCTAAACTTGTATCAGTGGCCGTGTGGCACCATGTAATGTAATGATGTGAACATGCATGAGTTGTATGTGAGCACTATACTTACATAATTGTCCTTTGCTGACCAATCAGGGTAGAGCTGTTTGTGAAGCTGCCTCAGTGTCTTTGCTTCTTGATAATATTTCTCCTGCTCGTTGTCTGACAGCGCCCTCCACTGTGAAGACACAGCAACACACGGTCAGTGCACACAGCAACACAACTACACACAACTGCACAGTAACCACAGGCTGACTAGTGCACAAACAGGCATAATCCACATAGATCTGTGTGAGTCGGTGTAGGTCCTGTATTGAAACCTCGCACAGTGAAATTTCAGATCTGATCTCTTGTAAAGTGAAAATAAGTAACAAATCACGCACAGGAATAAAACTTACTGTCAAGATTAAAGTTAGAGGAAGGTTTTAGAAGTGTGGTCTCAGACACTGTCTGATGAAGTTAGTGTGACACTGAGTCTCAAACCTAGAGAGCAAAGACACACACCTTCTTTCCAATGATGGTGTTGACAGTTGCAGAGTCAGTGGATTTGCTGCGGGCCAGAATGTATGGCCTCTGCTCCTTCATGAAAATCATGAAGGCGTTTGGTGGCTTGTTGATGTATGCCAACTCATCGTCCTGCTGGCTCTCACATTTCCTCTTTCTGTGGGAAAACATAAAAAACAAACAGAGAGCATGAATTACCAATGTGTACAACTGTGAGAGCATCTTGTACACAAATAAACACGTTCACTGGAGAAGGAACTCTGTGTCCTGGAGCTCCGTAAATCATCTTTCCTTTGCTACATAAACACAATTAGACACATTAGAAGAGGTAAACAATGTGTTTGAAGATACAAACAGAGGCTCAGAGGTGTGTGTGTTTAAATGAATGTGTGTGATACGTACGATAATCCAACAGGAGCCAGCCTCTCCTCCAGGTGTTGGCTGTGCATTGCTGTTGGCACATTGTTGATCTGAAAACAAGAACACACACAAAACAGAGGATGAGACAAGCTGCCTCCTCTGTGTCATCTGTCCCCCATGGTTTCAGAGAGTTAAACACACAACCTGCACATATGTATACCCAACCCAGCCTTGTTTAATCTCTGTCCTGATCTTAATATTGTCCTCCCAAACATGATGAACCAAAGATGAATAATATCTGTAACCCGTGGTTGTTCATGAATTACCACTTCCTACATATCTGACACTGAGTCTCAAACCTACAGAGCAAAGACACATACCTTCTTTTTAACTTTGGTGTTGACAGTTGCAGATCCAGGGGATTTGCGGCTGCCCCGAGTGGACTTCCTGAGAGGCCTGAAGGCGTTGGGTGGCTTTGGTGTGTACGCCGTCTCATCATCCTGCTGGCTCTCACATTTCCTCTTACTGTGAGAAAACCTAAAAAATAAACAGAGAGCATGAATTACCAATGTCTACAACTGTGAGAGCATCTTGTACATAAATAAACAGAAATATATGACACATGAGTTGACTGTGAACTAGAAAGACAGACTTACTCTGAGTTGTTGACATTCACTGGAGAAGGAACTCGGTCTCCTGGAGCTCCGTAAATCATCTTTCCTTTGCTACATAAACACAATTAGACACATTAGAAGACGTAAAAACGTGTTTTAAGATACAAACATAGGCTCAGAGGTGTGTGTGTTTAAATGAATGTGTGTGATACGTACAAATATCCAACAGGAGCCAGCCTCACCTCCAGGTGTCGGGTGTGCATCGCTGTTGGCACATTTTTCATCTGAAAACAAGAACACACACAAAACATGGGATGAGACAAACTGCCACCTCTGTGTCATCTGTCCCCCTGGTGTCAGAGAGTTAAACACACAACCTGCACATATGTATACCCAACCCAGCCTTGTATAATCTCTGTCCTGATCTTAATATTGTCCTCCCAAACACGATGAACCAAAGATGAATAATATCTGTAACCCTGTGGTTGTTCATGAATTACCACTTCCTCCATTAATAAGTATCTTTCTTGATACAGGTATTGATAAAGTTCCTCTGAATCTCTCTCTAACCTATAGTTAGTGCCTTACCTGTTTCTTGTTGTAGAGCTCATCCTGGCTGAACTCGGGGCCTGACTGCTGGACACTTTGCTGCTGGTGGTTAATGGGAGCAGCCAGTTCCACATCGGGTTCAGCAGGATGCTGCTCCATGCTTAGAGCTGGTTCTACTTGTGGGTTGTCCCCATACAATTCAATCCAGTTAAATATCTGAACCATTTCCACAGCAGGTTCATCATCAGGAGGAGGTGTATCAGGAGGTGTATAGAAGTCTATGTCTTCTATCTGGTCCTCTAGTTCCCAGGGCATGACTATTATCTCTCTGTTATGGTACTCCTCCAACATGTCTTGCAAACTGATCATCGGCCCTGCAGGTGAGTCGCTGTCTCTTTCATTGTTTTTCTCCTGTGACATTGATAAGAAACAATCTTTACTACAATCTAGAGGGAAACCCAGTACATTTCACTGCTCTACATTTACAGCTCCTCTGAATCTCTCTCTAACCTATAGTTGGTGCCTTACCTGTATTTGGATGTTAGGCTCTTCGTGGCGGAACTCAGGGCCTGACTGCAGGACACTTTGCTGCTGGTGGTTAATGGGATCAGCCTGCTCAACAGTGGGTTCAGCAGGATGCTGCTCCACAGGTGGGACATCATGAGCAGGTGGATAGTTGTTTGTGTTGTCTAACTGCTCCTGTAATTCTTCCCAGGCCAAGTCAAGCAGCTCTCTGTATATCCTATCCTCCAACATTTCTGACCAGACGCTCATCATCCTTGCAGGTGTGAAGCTGTCTCGTTCAGTGTTGTTCTCCTGTGACATTGATATATGATCTACTACTTTACTACAATCCAGAGGGAAATCTTGTACATTTCACTGCTCTACATTTACCTGAATGATAAAGTCACTACGTACATTACAGGTTAAAGATGTTATGCAGCTCATTTAACACTTTAGCAGCTTGTAAAATCAGATACAACTATGCAACAACAGAAAAAAGTACCTCATCATGCAACAAGCTTACATGATGATGAATAAAAAGGAGTGATCCATATTATTACGTATTAAGATATAAAACATTACAAGAATATAATACTTTGAATTAAGAGCGGTCCAGTACCTCCTCTCTTTCCTCCATCTCCTCCCATCGATCAATCCACGCGCTTATCCTCATTTCAAGTCTGTCGCTGTCTCTTTCAGTGTTGTTCTCCTGTGAAACTGATAAGAAACTTGGATTGAGATACTTGTAAAGTATAAAGCATCAGGGATAAAAACACCAGGTACAAACTATTTCTACTACTTCATTACAATCCAGAGGGAAATCCTGTGCCTTTCACTGCTCTACATTTATCTGACTGATAAATGATATTAACTATTTTTACCCAATCTTGCAACAGGCGTATGTGCTGATAAATACATATAAAATGCGGCTAATTACATATTATTTATCAAATATGATCATTTACTGAGATATTTAAAAAGATTATTTTGTTTTATTTACAACAATCAGTGCACTGGGGCGTGTGTTTACAGGTAAGTGCATCTAAATTATAGAAAATAAAACTTTCTAAATGAGAAAACAACATGTTCAAACTTAGTTTTAACAAAAATATAGATTTGTGAGTATTACCTGTTGGGTTCCCTGATGGATCAGTTAGCTGATAACCAATCATATTTATTATTTATGTTGAAACTCGATATTTTAGACTGAAATGTAGATATTCTCTCCAGGCGTCTCTCTCTCTGAGGTACACTAGTGGAAATGATCAAAGTCACAAACTGTTCTGAACATATAGAGTTCAACATCAAAGTCAAATTGTCTTTGATCCTTGTTGTGGCTTTGATCATGATCACCCCACTGTACAGATAATATAGTGTGAGCTGGTACATGCACACTAGACATAAAAAGGGGAGCTTGAGCCCCCACCTTTTTTTTCACGAGAGAAAGTGCCCTTTTTCGGCTCCCAGCTTCCCTGTCAAACATATAAATTTCTTGAATTAAAAAAAATATTAGCTCAGATTAGTCTCTATCCCCCCTCCCTCCATGTCTCCTGCAGAGTGATGAGCACACAGTCATCACAATCACATCAATCCGGCAGCCCCTCCACCTCCCATCTCGTCTTCCAGTTGTGTTGGTTTTTCTAATAATGTCAACTAACTAATCATAATTATAAACATTTCTCCATAGAATATCCTCAGGTAATGATTTACATCAATACAGTATTTCCCCATGAAATACCCTTCTGATACAAACAGACAGAAACACCATCTAAATGTGAATTGTTTGAATTTTCTTTTCATTAGAGCGAAAGAACATACTGAAGCAAAATAGACAAAAATCTTAAAATTGACAAGTACACGAAACAACCAGATCTTTGTGTTTAGTCTCCTGAATTAAACAGTAACTACAGCTTTTGTTACAAGGCTACTCATCTAGTCGCTAGTAGCTTGTTTTTTGCTGACAGATCTTTATCCATACATGATAAAAACAGCCCTCCTTTAAATGTTAAAGCAGGGACGTGTAGGTACACTGAAACTAATTTCAATACCATCAGTTATTGTGTGTCTGGTTAGTGTAATAATAATAATAATTAAAGCCCGCAAAAAGGCAATTCATTTATATGAATAATAATAATAATAATAATAATAATAATAATCATTTCAATTTCAACAGGGCCTCTCACCGTTTTGGTGCTTGGGCCCTAATAATTATATTATTGATATATTGGATAAATAATGCATTCAGGCAATTCAGTATCCAGTTGCTTGGCTATAGAAGCTGAAGGTTATCTTGCTGAAAAAAAGTAACTAAACAATGGCAAACATTTTTTTTATTATTACTTGTAATACTATTTATTTCAAAGTTGAATGCCTTTTTTGTAATGATTTCAATAAAGTTACTGTATTTTTGCATTTTCTCAACAGATTATCACAACAGTGTTATTCCAGTATATTTGCAGGGTTTTTTCCAGTAAAATTAACATTACATTACATTACATTACATTTCATTTAGCTGACGCTTTTATCCAATGCGACCTACATAAGTGCATAAAACCCCCAGGGTACAGACCTAGGACAACAAGTAAGGAAAGTACAATTTCTTCAAAATAAAGTGAAACTACAAAGTGCTATAAGTAAGTGCCATCAAAGTGCTACTAAAGTGTTAGTTTCAAAAATTGTTAGTGAATTTTTTTTTCTTTTCTCTTATTCAAGGTATAGTCGGAAGAGACAAAATGAGTAGAAGAGCGGAGGAGAATTCACTAAGTCTAATGGCTGCAACTAAACATAGTCGGTTGGTTGGTTTTCTTCTTTGCGCAGAGAAATATTCAAGTTATTCAAACTATATACTAGAAACTAGTAGCATAAAAAACATGCACATTATGGTTGCTGTTGTAGTTATAAAACTAGTGAATACTAAAGAAGACCATTGTCTCTGTGTGAACTGTTCAGTATTTAACAATTGTGTGAGAGTATTTATTTTTTATAAATAATTATGAGAAGTGCCCTTTTTCTCACTTGAGCCCCTTCCCCCCAAAATGTCTGTGCACATCCCTGCTCTCCATCAGGACAAAGCAGACTTGTGTCCTGCCTCTCACCTTTCACAAGAATGAACTGTGAGTGAAGTGTAAACTCCACCAGAGAGCGCTGTTGTAACCAGGAATTCATGACTGAAAATCTTTTAGCAAGTATAGGAAATTATACATTAAATGTCTTTTTCTTATATTTTCTCAATTGGTTTGAACCAACTGAACAAACATTGAATGGCACTCAGTAGAGCTCACACTTCACCAACAGTCGCCCTATAAAACCACATTTAAATTAACTAGATCAGGTTTATTTGAATGTGCACCAAATATCACACACTCATAAATGTTGGTCCCCTTAATATTACAGATTTTTCTCATCATGATCTATGAATTATTCTCATAGAAATCAACAAATCTCACACTGCTGAAAATAACAACAGCGATGTATCCGCCCTGATCTTGATCTGTTTGTGATCTGAAGAAACAAACCAACCAATAAACAGACAGAAAACATAACCTCCTTAGCAGATGATATCTTTTTCATTTTCATTTTTCCTTTCCTTCTTTTTTTTTGAACTTTTATTAGAACAAGTACCTTTACAATGAGTCTCACATAGCATGTCATACAATATTACAAGTGAAGACAAAATAAAAAGAGAACATAAACGGCAGAAGAGTTATCCCAATAGGTTCACATAGTTTCACATTCAGTCCAGCTTGTCCAGTCAAATGTCAACAGAATATTCATTTTAACAGATACGTTATCACAGGAGTCCACTTTGCAAAGTAAATGTCCATCCGGAGTCTTAGGCTTGCAGTTAAACTTTCCATGCAATTCACAGCCTGGAGCCTCTGGGCCCACTGATCCACGGTAGGTGGGTGAGGCTTGAGCCAGTTAACTGTGATAGTTTTGTGGGCAATTAGCATCATAACTCTGATCATATACAATTCGTTTTTCCTTAGCCCCCTTGAAGGTGTAGTTCCCAAAATCAGCTGTTATGGGTCAATCAACCTGTCTAAGTTCAAGATCTCACGTATCTCCTCCTTCACCCCCTCCCAGAACCTCTGCAATTTAGGGCAATCCCAGAAAATGTGGGAAAAGTCGCCAATTATACCACAACCTCTCCAGCAGAGAGGGGAATACTCCTTGTCATATTTAGCTATTACTATGGGTGTTTTAAAAAATCTCATTCTTAGCTTCCAACTAAATTCTCTCCAGGTTGGACTACTTAAACATTTGTGCCAGGACACCCAAGAGCTTTCCCATTCATCATCTGTAATAATGGTGTTAGCCTCCAATTCCCATTAACCTTTTATATCCAATGTGTCAGTAGCAGTATCCATATGAATTATTCTATATAAACCAGATATTATTTGTTTTGTTTGAATTCGATACTCAGCTATCTCCACCCAGTACTGTTCAAAATTGCCTGGTGTTTCTCTAATTTTGTCCCACTCCTTATGTGTGGTCAAATAGTGCCGAAGTTGGAAATATCTAAATAGATCTTTAGCCCCAATACCATACTTTGTTTGAAGTTGTGAGAAAGCCCTGAGGGTCGTTCCTTCAAATAGTTGATTTATTGTTGTCAAACCCTTCTCCGCCAATTTACTAAAACCACTGTCTAATTTAGAAGGCAAAAAATCACTTAGAGCAGCTATTTTTGTTGCCCTAGATACAGATAATGGTAAGTTTAACACCTGTCTTATTTTCTTCCAAACCGTTAATGTATACTTAACCCATTCGTTTCGTATCTTAAGTTTATGCCATTCATTTGTCGTCTGAAAGAGGAGGGCTGAGGCAGGGGTTAATTTGTGCCGAATCCTGCCGGAACAGGATCCGGCACTTCTTGGTTTTGGCCTGCCCGTGTTCCGGGACTTATTTGGGCTGATCCGGTACCTCTCGTATAGAAAAAAATATTAATACAGAGCTGCCAACTCTCACGCTTTCGGCGTGGGACACACGCCAAAAAAAAAGTGATTTCTTATGAACATGAATAATAGCTGTAACCCGTGGTTGTTCATGAATTACCACTTCCTACATATCTGACACTGAGTCTCAAACCTACAGAGCAAAGACACATACCTTCTTTTTAACTTTGGTGTTGACAGTTGCAGATCCAGGGGATTTGCGGCTGCCCCGAGTGGACTTCCTGAGAGGCCTGAAGGCGTTGGGTGGCTTTGGTGTGTACGCCGTCTCATCATCCTGCTGCCTCTCACATTTCCTCTTACTGTGAGAAAACCTAAAAAATAAACAGAGCATGAATTACCAATGTGTACAACTGTGAGAGCATCTTGTACACAAATAAACACGTTCACTGGAGAAGGAACTCTGTCTCCTGGAGCTCCGTAAATCATCTTTCCTTTGCTACATAAACACAATTAGACACATTAGAAGATGTAAAAAACGTGTTTGAAGATACAAACATAGGCTCAGAGGTGTGTGTGTTTAAATTAATGTAATCCAACAGGAGCCAGCCTCACCTCCAGGTGTTGGCCGTGCATCGCTGTTGGCACATTGTTGATCTGAAAACAAGAACACACACAAAACAGGGGATGAGACAAACTGCCTCCTCTGTGTCATCTGTCCTCCTGGTGTCAGAGAGTCAAACACACAACCTGCACATATGTATACCCAACCCAGCCTTGTTTAATCTCTGTCCTGATCTTAATATTGTCCTCCCAAACATGATGAACCAAAGATGAATAATAGCTGTAACCTGTGGTGGTTCATGAATTACCACTTCCTCCATTGATAAGTATCTTTCTTGATACAGGTATTGATAAAGTTCCTCTGAATCTCTCTCTTGCCTATAGTTAGTGCCTTACCTGTGTCTTGTTGTAAAGCTCATCCTGGCGGAACTCAGGGCCTGACTGCAGGACACTTTGCTCCTGGTGGTTAATGGGAGCAGCCAGTTCAACATGGGGTTCAGTTGGATGAGGCTCCAAGCTGAGAGCTGATGCTATTGGGCGGTTGTCCCCATAAAAGCCTGTCCAGTTATATATCTGATGCGATTCCACGGGAGGGTCATCATGAGCAGGTGTATAAAAGTCTATGTCCTGTAATTGGTCCTCTACTACATCCCAGGCCACGTACAGCATATCTCGTTGCTCTCTTTCTTCCCACATGTTTGGCCACATGATCATCGACCCTGCAGGTGAGAAGCTGTCGCTTTCAGTGTTGTTCTCCTGTGACATTGATAAGAAACCGGGATTCAGACATTTTTATAGTGTACAGTATGGGATAAAAGCTTTCAAGTTTAAGTTAACTGCTCTACATTTACCTGAATGATAAAGTCACTACTTAAATTACAGGTTAAAGATGTTATGCAGCTCATTTAACACATGACCAGCTTGTAAAATCAGAAAAAACTATGCAACAACAGAAAATATCTATTTTTACCTCAGCATGAAACAAGCTTACATGCTAATAAATATATATAAACGCTGCTAAATACATATTATTGATCAAATATTATAATTTACTGAGATATCTATAAAGATATTTTGTTTTATTGACAACAATCAGTGCACATGGGCTAAAAAATAAATCATAATGTCCCTGTCAAGTCTTTAATATAGTTTATAATACTATTTATTATATAATATCTCGGTGTAATTGTGAAATTTCTGCTCATAATTGTTAAACTCTGCTCTGACTATGGATGAATAGTTGTTTTTGTTTTAGCGATGAAGTTTATGCTTTTTTCATTGAGACTAACTGCACTTCAATCACCTGAGCCTAAGTGGCAGCAGTAAGCCTCTTGGAACCTGGTCTCCTCGAATCAATAAATGTCACGAAGAAGAGTTCGTCGCGTTGTGATTGGACGGTTCGCTGTTCGGTTTCAGACATGGCTGACACCGGAGAAGACGGGACGCAGGGTGGAGCATATTTCCACAAAGAAAAAATTAAATACAGCTCCGAAGACGAGGCCGAGCTGGAGAGTCAGCATTTCTGGAGAATAATCGACGCTTTTAAATTTTACAGGTAAAATATAAACGATGTTTCAATATAAAAGAGACAGGCGATAGTAACTAGCGATGTCGTTAGCAACAAAGGATGCTACTAGGTTTGAAGGCAAGCAGCTAACTGTGTCAGTTAAGGTTTATTCAAGCGCAAGTCGGTGTTTCCCAGCTTTTATTTAACCAGGTTCATTATGGCATTTATGTGACAGTTCTCTGACTGTATCAGCAGTCGTGTCTTCCATTCTAATCCAGACAATGGAAGAGAAGGATATACGAATTAGAAATTTCACTGAAAGACATTAGAACTGAGTGAAATGTGAAGAAACCAAAGGGCCGGACCCACACTGTGTCAATACATAGTTAAAATTTAACACTTAGTTTTCCCTCTGTGTACATGGCTGTGTTCCTTCTCTCTGGGTCAACCTGACTTGAAAACACTTGTGAACATCTTCTGCTGTCCCCTGTATTTTTTCCCATCAGGGCCCATGTCCAGGAGCGGATCAAGCGCGCTGAGCGTCAGTTTCTGAGCCTACCACAGCACCACCAGAATTTGCTGCCATGTGTTTTGTCCAACCTGGCCCGCATCAACCGGTGTGTGGACCACAACCAGGAGGTGATGCAGGACATCATTCACAACAGCCTTGACATGTTCGAGAACATTGGATATGGCGAGCGGGTAAGGCTTGACAAAACCAGGCTATATACTGTGCAGATACTCAAATAGTTACAATACACAGATTCTTCTTGTACTCAGTCACTCATCGTCAAAGGAAGAAGGAAGTGATGTGTGGCATCTGTTAGATGTTCTTTGGCGAGGCAGGGACTAGGGATATACAGTTTGAATATTCTTTTATCCAATAAGATGCTTTTTAAACCGATTTATTAACCATCAACTGATGAGATTGAAATGCCTTGTACTGTGCAATGGCAATCAAGTTGAATCTAATCTAATCTGAATCTAATCTAAATTGATAATATTATTCAATTATATTTATGTCACGGTTCTCTTTTCCTTGATTGTTGTGGTGTAGCAAGACCTCTGTGATATTGTTTTTAGTTATTGTTTTTTGTCCCTGCAGGAGGATCCGAGGAAGATTCGGCCATCTACTACATTTGACATGGACAAGCTTAAGTCAACCATAAAGCAGTTTGTCAGAGACTGGAGTGATGAAGGCCAGGCTGAGAGAGAGTCCTGCTACCGACCCATCATCCAAGAGATCCAAAGACTCTTCCCATGTGACCAATAGTAGGAAACGTACATGCATCCCTGACAAACATATGCCTGCCAAAAATAGAGATGCTTCATTTTGCCACGTAAACACAGAATAGAACAAACAGATTTAAATGTTTTCATTATGATACAAACACACAGCTTTTCTATGTGCTATGTTTTCAGAGCAGCTTGTAATAATTCTGATCATGTGACTTCCTCAGCGTTTTCCATGTGATATGTGCATTTTGTACATTTTATTATGTCAGTGATGTGTCTAAGGTGAGCGTTCTGATTCCTGGTGCTGGGCTCGGCCGTCTAGCCTGGGAGATTGCTAGCCTGGGTTATATATGCCAAGGCAATGAATGGAGCCTCTTCATGCTCTTCTCCTCAAACTTTGTTCTCAATAGGTAACACAGACACATTTTTGTATAAGTCACAACAAAAATCTTAATTCATATACAGTTGTTTAATGCTACTCTGTAGAATACTACTTATATCTATCTATCCTCATACATTTGGACTACTCCATTCAGGTGTGAGCAGGTGAACACTCTGACCCTGTACCCTTGGATCCACCAGTTCAGCAACAACAAGAAATCCTCAGACCAAACACGACCAATCAGATTCCCTGATGTCAACCCTCAGAGTTTACCACTAACTGCAGAGTTCTCCATGGTAGCTGGGGACTTTGTGGAGGTCTACACTGACACAGGTATATGCTACTGTTGGTATTCCACCTTCAACATTGTAACATGCAGTCAAATTTCACAAACCTTTTGAAATGAATGTGCCTGCAAGCACTTCAGGCAACTTTATGTATTTGTCAGCATCTCTGGAAATTGTAAGTGGCCCCCGGGGCGAGCTAACATCCATACTGTATTTAATCCACAGAAAGCTCTTTAAAACTAATTAACTGGAAGTCTTTAAACATTACAAAATAAAAAAAGTGAGTAAGGTGTTTTGGCTTTTATAATATTAAACATAATGGTTGATGTTTGGATATTTTTATTAATTACATTATACAATAGTCTGTTTGAATTTTATTTTCTGAAAAGCACATACTGTGAGGAAGTAGTCATTGGTCAATTAATCACCCCAGTAATATTAGATAACGCTGATCATGTTTTATTGTCCATTTCTGTCAGATTCCTGGGACTGTGTGGCTACCTGTTTCTTTATTGACACAGCTCATAACGTCATTGAGTATGTGGAGACCATCTGGAAGATTCTGAAGCCTGGTGGAGTCTGGATCAACCTGGGTGAGTCCCTGAGTGTAGGACAGTTGCAGGTGAACTCTACTGGGGAACAAAATGCTTTCCAAGTCCATAACCTGCTGACGAAAGAAAAATCCATCATCAACTTGTACAGCCATTTGCTCTGATATGCATCGTCTGCTGTAAGACTTTATTTAGAGGTGTGTGCATGTCCTAATCAATTCCGATCAATCTAATGTCTCTCAAATATAATTACGTTTCATAGCAATGGTTCTTAAATGGTTTTCAAATGAGAAAATAGGACTGTTACTGTCAAAGAAAGGAATGCTGTATGAATCAGGCTCATGACAATATCCTGACTAATATGGATTTTTGGGGGTAATGCCAAAATTATATTGACAAGTATAAAATGTCTGACACTGATATCAGCTGAAATATATACATTTAAAAAATCCGTAAATTATTCCCTAGATGTTGTCATTAAAACGTTTTGACAAAGACATAAACAGAAATCCTGATACATCTGTGAAAGTCTCATAGTGGCTGAATTTGATCGGCCGCTCTTCACTCATGAAAATGTGTGAGCTAACATTTATTTACTTGTTAAAATGTTTTTAAATGTTTCTACAGGTCCGCTGCTGTATCACTTTGAGAACATGGCCGACGAGCTCTCAGTTGAACTTAGCTATGAAGACATTAGGACAGCCATGGTTAAATTTGGCTTCCACATTGAGGTAAACCAGACAAATCACTTTTCATAGCATAACATTATATTTCCCTTCAGTTATGTTGTTCCAGTAATAAAGAAGTATTCATGTTTCTCCTGATAGGTGGAGAAAGAGTCAATGCAGACCACCTACACGGAAAACGGCCGCTCTATGTTGAGATACGTTTACGACTGTGTCTTCTTTGTGGCACGAAAACCTGCAGACGTGTATTTTGACTGTGAAGAGGACGACGAACAGTCAATTTCCCCACCGGCGGCTAAGTCACCTCGGCGAGAGGGAACCGACAGCCTGACGTGACAAGAAATCCTTGGTCAAAAATAGTGAACATAGGGGAGCACAACCATCGACTGAGAAGAGGTTAGACTGATGACCTGAAAAACCCAATGGAAACAGAAAAAAAAATGGAGGACATAAATGTTCATTTTGTTTTATCGCTATATCCTCAATAATGTACATTTCTTTGAGAGGAGGCAGTAAGTCATGATGATTGTGTTTCTTTTAACCATTATGGCCTGCAGCCTTCATTGTTTTTTGCTGCGTGTGTGTACGTGTTTGTCTGTGCGTGTGCGTGTTTGTGCGTGGATGCTAGTTCATGTGTGTGAGAGAGAGATGATGGAGAATATTATCTGAACATTTGAAAAAAACTATTTATTTTTCAAATATGGTGCCAATAACTTCATCGACTCATTTGAATTGATCATCAGATGTTTCCGTTTTTTTTAGAAATAAGTTGTTTTTAAAGTTGGAGATGATTTTCATTGATGTTTCTTATCAAACTTTGGAATAAAGCCAAACATTTTCAAAAATATGAGTGTCAACTGTATTTGATTTAATATAATTTTAACATGAACAAACCTCCAAAACTCAATTCTTTGCACACTGAATGTGTTCTTTGTTGGGTCAAGTCAAGGAGAAATACATTAAAATGAAATAGTTTAGTGAAAAAAAAACATATCGAAAAAAATTTAACATTAAAGTTATTTCTTTGTGGCCAGTAAACATAAGATAAGATATCCTTTATTTTAGACACCTCTCCTTCAGTCACTGGACGAGTCTTTCTCTGCCCAGTGCTGTGATGGTGTCCTGCAGCGGGAGGGACTGGTTGACCATCAGATAAGATCACCATCCTCCTCCTCTGACCCGCCACCTCCACAGGGCCATGTTCTCCGTACGGGGAGGACATCCACACTTCTGGAGGTGGAGGATGATGTGAATTCACCCGCCACCGGAAGCGTTGAAGGCTGTGGGCGGTGACAGACATTGGTGCTCTCCTCTGATTGGTTATCAGGGCTGCCTGGCAATAATTGTACTACCGGTTCCCAGTGTTTTGCGGCCGAACCGTGAACACTACGCAGTGAGGTGCAGGTAGTGATGGCGGCTCAGTAACACGTGCTGTAGGTTTGAAGCTACACACTGGTGCGCGGACAGAACTGTGAATCATGGCGAAGAGACGCGCGGAGGAGTCGCTGCTGCTGCTGCACGAATTTCCCTCCAAAACACTCCCCCGCTCCCTCCTCAGTGTTGACCTGCAGCTGGGGGCTGACCCCCCGGCAGCCCGGCCTGTGAGCCGCAGCCCCCCGGCCCTGCTGGCCGTGGTGGGCGGCCGCTGCCGGAAGAGACCGCACTCCTCCGAGGAGCCGGAGCAGAAACCAAAAGAACTAGGGGTTTGTAACAGGGAGCATGCGGCTGATGGTGTGACGGTGCAGACTCCTGGAAGCGTCCGGGAGCATCACGGCAGCGGTTCACCCGAAAACCACAAGAAACGAGCCCGAGAAGACTGCGGGACGTCTCCTCCTGGAGCTCTTGATAAAGTGAGTTTACAGCGGTGTCGAAGAATCTGCACATTTCTGTGTGCAGCCCAGAGAAAGTGATGAGTCGTGCTGGCACTAACTGTCCACCAGGCGTCACCCTTTACCCAGATTATAACTAGCTATTGTCCTCGTTCGGGCTGTAGACTGTAGGTTAGGACTGGGTTTGGAAATCAATAATTGTCACAAAATAATCAATAGCAACATAACATAGGTTAAATTGACATCAATATATTGCTGATTATATATATTGCATTCATTATACAAGCCCAGTGTGGAGGTATAATCAACCTGTCAGACTTTATTTATTTAGCACTTTATATTCAAGATTCAAGATTTTTATTTATCAAATGCACAACAATAACATTAAGCAGTCGCTGGCAGTGAAATGCTTGAGTCACAGGCTCTCTTCTAACAATGCTCAATTACAACCTAAAAAATAAAATTGAAATAGAATAAAATGGAATATCAAAATTTTAAATAAAGTATATATGTATATATATATATAAAAACAGCTGAAGAGAAATAAAAACAACAAAGTGCAATTTGTGCAATGGTGATATATATACAAACAACCTTCCCCCCAAAAACACACATACACATACAAAGCAAGGTCTTGCTAGAGAACTAGGAAATAAAATAAATAAAAACAGAAAATTAGGAACAAAAGTATCTAAAATGAATTTTGTGTGTTTTGTTCGTGTTAAAGATGATATCAAATGTGACACAGTAAAACTATTCAGATTCATATTTTTGTTTAATTCACATTGTCAATGAAAATCAGCTACAACTTTAAAACAGCTTATCCTTCAAGAGCTGAAAGATCTCATTTACCATTTCGGGGGGGAAAACTGATGATCAATGCAAATAAGTATGTCAAATTATTGACTCTATTGAAAAATAGATTCAAATGTTCAACTCACATTCTCACCATCTCTCTGTCAAACTCACCTCTCACACATACACATACAAAGCAAGGGCTAAATAGAGCACAAAGAATAAAAAAACACAGAGGGATATAGATGTGGACTGATATGACCATTTCTATCTTGATATCATTTCTGGTCATATTGTCCAGCCCTAGCCCCAGCTCTCTTTGAAAAAGCTCACTCAGTGGCATCTATATTGTATGGATTGAGTCTATCTCACATGTCCTGTGTCAGTCTTAAATATTTTCTTATCTCCTATGGACATGTCTCAATCCTTCTCGCTTCCTATTCGCTCTTAGGTTGGAGCTGGAGACTCAGACATTGAAGACTGCGCTTTCAACACCTTTTGGTTCTGGAGGCCCCCCCTACCTAAACTCGACCTCTCACTGTTGGAAGATGACCACAACTGTCCCCAAACAGAGCAGAGGTCAAAGGTCAAAGACCGTTCATCTGATGCCATGGAGACGTGAGGTGGCTTGGTGGCTCACATCAGTAGGCCAACATGATGATTGAAACATGATTCGCTCCAGTAGGTTGCCAGAATTGCATCCAGGTGAGATGCGACAACCTGACTGTCCAATGAGCCCTGTCTGACTGATACGTAGGCTGTAGAAAGTGAGAGAATCCAGAGAGCGCAAACCTCCCCCCAAGCTGATTTTTTACCAACTTTACCAACTGTTCATATATATTCACTCTCTACATATGCCTGATTCTTTTTTTATAAACATCTCTAAATTATTCTTTGAGGAATTGAGGAAATGTTGAGAAATATCTCACAATGTTCGAGAAAGTACGTAAAAAATCCTGGATCTACTACCTTAATAAAGTCCGCTCCAAAAATGTATGATTTTCTTCGGGCCATACTCTACCCTTTCCAAGTTTCAATAAAACGGGTTAATTAGTTTTTCATAATCTTGCTAAATTAAACAAAAATTCTTTGGAGGCAGCAGTGATTTATTCTCATCCCTCATTCAATGATATGTATGAGCAGTGAGCTTTTTGTTCTATGCTGAATCCTGACACAACAAACGTGCAGCAGTATTTTATACACACATGTTCAAACAGTACTTAAAGCAGTTTGTTGTAACCGTGCACACATTGTAACTGTAGTGTAATTTAGACTGTTGTAGATGTTGTGGGAAATCTTCATTTTGAATTTGCCTCGCAGAGAGCTTTAGTGTGTGCTGTATTAGTTTTTTTGGGGATGTTACTCGTACACAATATTGGCAATCAGTTCTGATTGTCACTGTCAGCTGTGTTTTAGGCAATAAATGCAGTTTTCTATCCATTCGTGGCTTCATGTTTGTTTACTTGAAATGTTACTTTCATCAGTTTGTCCACCAGGGGCCAAAAGCTGTAGATAAACAGTCAGACGTCCCTGATCGAAATATATCCTTTTATAAGAAGCTAAAAGAAAATAAAACATGTTACACAGTACAGTAGATCATATTAAAGTATTTGTATAGCACTTTTCAAATTTACAAAGAGCTTTACAAAATTTTAACATGATAAGAACATAAGGAGTCAAGTAAATGTAACAGAATACATGAAATGACAATGAAGATAAATGCTAAATAATTAACAAATAGGACATGCTTGCAATTAAACTGTGCTACTGTTAATAAAAGGCTTTTTTATAAAGATATGTCTGGAGAAGTGATATGAAGGTTCTGTAAGCTCGTCTGGCAGAGCTGAGGGGCCCTGACCACCAAAGCCATTTTTTAACAAAGCATGCACAGGTAAACCATTGAACAGTAACAAAAAGAAACCGGCTGGAGTTAATGGGAAAGCAGAAAATATTGATTAGTATTCATGTTAGTTTGCATTGCAAGTGTAATTGTGTTCTGTAAAATAAATAGATGTCTCCACTAACTTGACAGAGCTTGTGCCCCTGATGTGGTCCAGCCTTAACAAGCCTTTAGCTGTGGTTGAATATAGGTATATATATATATATATATATATATATATATATATATATATATATAGAAGTTACTTCGTTTCTGTACTTAAGTAACTTTTTCATTTATCTGTATATTAAGTTAATTTATTTCCAGGTACTTTTCACTTATATCGTATTGAATTCACTTGAAAAAAAAAGAAACTCTTTTTTTCTGAGACCACTATCTCGGAATTTCCGAGATCCGTTTTCGTTTAAAATTTTTTTTAAAAAAAACAGTTTTTCTGCGATAATCATCTCCGGAAATTCCGATATAATTATCTCGGAAAAGTTTTTTTGGAGTGAATGCAATACGCTTCCGTGGCATCATCTTCATTCTTAAATAATATGACCCAGTCTGTATTATTGTATAAAATAAAACACAGAAGTTACAGGTAATGACGTAGTAGGAAAATAGGTGGCACTGAAATACTTTAAAATACTTATTAAATGAAGTAGAAAAGGTGATATGGTACTTTACTTTCATTAAAATACTTGAGTACCTCCTCCACCACGGGTCTTGTGGGTGTAACTGTTGAACTAAAGGTTGGATGGGTGAATGTAAAGTGCTCGGAGAGCAGCTTGTTGCATGTGTTGGGAGGAGGCAGTGGTGACCTCCTCCAGGAGTCTGGTTGGAAACCCTCTCCCTGCACTTTGGACCAGAGGCTGATAAAGGAGCACAGCTCGTAAGAGGAGTAAAGATGAGGAGATGGGATCCGACTCAAGATCTCTGTCAACTCACCTCATGTTAAACGTGTTAAACTCCAGTGTGCAGCCATGGTAAGTTCTTTACTACATGTATATGAAGGGCACAGGCAGAGTGTGTAATGAAGCTCAGCTATTAGTGAAAGGTCATTTATTAGCTGTCGTTAGCTAATAGCTCATGTTAGCAAACTTTCAGTGTTAGCTAAAACATGTAGCCACAACAGGTTTACTGCCCTGTGAGTTTAATTTGTCCCTGGCAGACACTTGAGACAAATGATTGACTGTTTATACAGCCCTCCATACCACAACAGAGCAGGAGGCAGTTCAAAAAGGTAATTTAGCTGTATTTTAATTTATTTAAGGTGATTAATTACATTAATCTAACATTGCTAGCTGAGGGAAAGTTACAGACATTGAAACTTTTACTCTGAATTCACACTTTGTGAAGCTTAAATTAAACTTCACAACATTTCAGAGGAAAAACATCAGATGTTTTACACATTGACCTTTTTAATTTCTAAAAAAATCTCTTTAAAAAATAAGAAAATGAATAGCACATATTTAATTAGGAGATTATTATCATGTATATAAATATCACAAAACCCTGTGATGTATATCTAGACTATTAACACGGCATAACAGAAAGTTGTGTCATATACAATGCAACATTTTGTCCAAATAATTTTAAAGAATGTTAATACATGTAAAATGAAGTAATATTAGCATCCTCTTGTTTATATTCTCATAACTCTGCATTACTCACTATGTATGGGAAATTACCATAGTGTATACGCTCATTTAAGTGTTGATCTGATTTACAGTAAGTTCCATCATTGTTTGTTTTGGCAGCAATGTTTATTGTCTGTGATGAAACACATCTCCAGAGACCACTCCAGATTTGTCCTAAATCTGCACATATGTGTGTGGCAGCCATTTCATTCCAGTGTGAATTTGGAATGTGGGAAAAATTGTGTCAGTACCTCCACAAGAGGAACGGACAATCTTGCAGTGGTCGCCTAATTTCTTTTCAGAGCTATTTATTAATAGTGTAAAAATCAGCTACATAAGTTTCACCACAGATCCCTATTCTTTGTTTACACAGACTGAGTAGGGAGGCTGTGCTCCAGCTCCTCCACCATGTGTTCTATCTCAGGAAGGGGATGTGTGCATGTTTCCTACTAACAATGCTGGTCTCAGTGAGGCCATTGTTAAATCTGGATGGGAACGGAACATGGGAGTAGGACAGACCTTGAAAGAGCATAAAGAAAAGAGTGTATGAAGCTGAATGAGAGGGTGACTGTTACATAGCTCATCTGTCAGTGTTTTTAAGAGAGCAGGTTGCTGGAGCAGGGAGGGAATGGGGGTGGGGGGATAAACTAATGTTAGTTCCCTTTGGTGCCAGCATGTTTACAGACTTCTGCTGACACTTCAGTGAGCTTCAGAAGGTCCCATACTTTTTCAGGAATGGTGTGTTTTCTTGCTGGAGGATGGTTCTGACCAATAAATTCAGAATGTGCTGTTTATCTTCTCCAGGATCTGTGTGCTGTAAGTGAACTCTTCCTTTGTTATTTCAGTCTCGAAAGTCTTGGATTGAGGAAAACTTCTTCAAGAGAGAGTGTATAAGGTTTATCCCTTCCTCACGGGACCTTCACAGGTAAACTGGAACCTGATAACACAATGCTCCAGAGTTAAATGTTTAGAGTTAAAGATTTTATGATTCTCAAATAAAAACACACACTTTGTTATTACTTAATACTTACCATAATTTTAACCGCAGCTGCTGAAAACAATATTCTTCTGAGAGCAGAGCTATTTGGCATTCATCCCTTCCTTCCAGGAATAGGGACCATGTGGATTCTTTGATAATGTGTAATTTCCTGTTTTTTTCTACAGATGTATTCCAGTATGTCAAGTATGCCAAAACTTGATCAGGTATAAATTTCTGAATGATTAATTCATGTATCTTCATACCAACCTCTAATGGAGCTTTTCTTTTCTTGTTGTGTGGATTTTTGTGTGACACTTTCCCCTCCACACCTTTAATTTTAAACTTGAACGTTTAGATTTCTTTAAATTTAATGGTGTCAAACTTGTAGACTTATGAATGAATAAACTCAGTAGAACCAAGGGCACATAGAGGTGAAGGGAAAGGGAGGGAGACAGGATAAGGGGAGGAATTGTTGTAGCCTGTTTTACAGAGACAAGTGGGGGTGGGCTGTTAGGTGCCTGAGATTTATAACCAGCAATCCTCCCTTTATCATGTATACACTAACTTTATTAAGCTCAAAAAGGTCAAGAAGAACAATAAAATGTAAGTCACTAATCCTTATTTTTCTATGTTTCTCTCTCCACCTGCTATACCATCTTTTTGCTGGCAAGATGTTGCTGTGGCCGCCTAATAGGGGAGCACTCTTGGCAAGATTCACCTCCTCCCATATCCCTCTGTGCTGGTCCTGGACAGGACATAGAAGATAACTGGTCCACAGAACTCCACACCAAAGCCAGTCCCACCAATGCCTATGGGATCGTAGACTTTGAAGATACTGCTACACGTGTCTGTCGGGGGAAGGTCTGTGAGACCACTAACTTACTCTAGCATGAAAAGGACCAGGGTTTAAGGAGACAATAGGGAGCTGTATGAGCGCAAATATACTATCTAATGTAGTAATGACACAGCAGTCAAACTAGCACAAGGAGCCCATCAGTCTCAAACTGTTCCATGTGCTTTCTCCTGCAGTACATACGAGTGGCTGTGGACTCAAAGGCAGAGGCTTTGCTCCAGCTGATGCTGAGGGAGTGGCAGATGGAGAGACCCAAGCTGCTGCTGACTGTCCAAGGAGGCTCAGAAAACTTCTCCCTGCCTCCTAAAGTCAAGCAGGCCTTCAGCAAAGGGCTGATCACTGCCGCCCTCAGCACAGGGGCATGGATACTCACTGATGGCATTAATACGGGTTGGTATTACAAATAGTTGCTTGTGTGTAGGTTAGTATTTCGAATCAGGCGAAACTGGATCCTCAGCCATTGTCTGAAATGCAATCACTTTACAGGCAGTACTGCAGAAAAGCAGTGGTGGTGGTGTGTCTCTGTGTGTCTCTGTGTCTAATCTGTGGGTTGTAGCAGAGTCCTGTGTCCATTTGTTTGCAGTTGCCCAAGGAAGAATTTGATTGTCATGTAGCAAAATGATGTGTTTGTTCCTGCCTTAAGTCAGCAAAATACTTTGTCATACTGATGAATAGTATATTTGCTCTGCATTCAACTTCTCTTTACATTCTCTATAGGTGTGTCTAAGAATGTGGGTGAGGCAGTGAAAACATACGGGGGCCATGATCTGAGGAAGAGAAACACAGTCGGCATCACGCCGTGGGGCGTCATTGACAACAACATGAACCTTATAGGCAGAGATGTAAGATATTACACAGCCACACACAGTTGACACCACAAATATTTAGAATTTGGAACATTTTGACTCAAAACTAAAAAGGTGGTGATGATTTGTGGTCAAATATCAAAATTAAGATCTCAAAAAACATGCTTTGGCCTCATTAACAAAACATGATAACTCAGGAACGTCTTATTTCTAAACCTTCACTTGGACATAACTATGAACAAATTCGGTTTTGGTGGTCCAGGGTTTAGGACTCTCCAATGTCACCAATCAACTCTAGAACTAATTAGCTAATTCTAACTATTTTAGACAAATGTATGACTTGAAGACTGATGAAGTCGTGACATTAGACATCCAATATGTTAAATGTCACCTTCACAACAAATGTTCTGCAAATATTTGGCAAATGTTTGACACCATAACTCAGATCTGATTATGAACGGATATGTCCTGTACCAATTTGACTGGTTGGTAGAGGCATACAACTGTGGGACATTAATTATAGTATTGCTATGACTCCTGGTTAGAACATGATGTGACTTCCTCTCAATATGGTTCAGGTTTTTAGACCCTACCAGCCGCTGGGGAACCCTTTGAGCAAGAGGGCCTGTCTCAACGGTTTCCACTCCCACTTTCTGTTGGTTGATGACGGAACGCTGGGAAAACATGGCTGCCAGCAAGGCCTCAGGAGGAAGCTAGAGAAACAAATTCAGCTACAGAAGATTCACCCGCGTAAGCCAGTATTTGTGTGTGTTTGTGTGTTGTTATTCAATTAAATGAGAAACCCACTTACCCACTCATTCCTTTTTGTGTAGGACTGAAACAAGGCGTGCCTGTGGTATGTGTGGTGGTGGAAGGAGGCCCTGCCATTGTGTCCACAGTGTTGGACTATGTAAGCAGTGTACCCCCTGTGCCGGTGTTTGTGTTCGAGGGCTCGGGAAGGGCTGCTGACCTGCTCGCCTTCTTATACAAGCAGACTGCTGCTGACAGGTATGAAGGCTTATCTTATCTTATCTACAGTAGTAGGTGTAGCGGATCCCTCAGTCTTTGTAAAACACAGACTGTAAATAAACATGGACGACAAGTCTCCCCTTCCTCCGCCATTCAGAAAGGAAGCGATTGGGAAATGTAGCGAGGTCCTGTTAATACACTTGCTCGACCAATCACAAGTCAGTCCCAGCTGTCAATCATGCATTTCCAACCTGTTGTTATAGGATTAAATGACTAATCAACTCCAAACTTACCAGAAACATAAACATACATCAGTGCGAAAACAACCTCAAATGACAGAAGCCATCTTTTAGAAAGTGTATTTGAGGTCTGCTTTCACTATTTAGTTTGGTTCATGGGAATTTGTGACCTATACCGTCTCCACCCCCCAGGTGGGGATCAAGAGATGCTTTTGCTTCACTTTTGGGGTGCAGTTATGTTGTCCATCACCATATACAGTTTAAACTGTAATTTTTTTTTAGTTCTACCTTATGTCATAACTTAATAATTTTAAAGATAATGTATTTTTCAGGCAGTTGGATGCAGACATTAAGGAGGACTTCCTCGTCAGGATTGGAGATGTGCTAAGGGTGGACAGTGCAGAAGCCTTTCACCTATACAATCTCCTCCTGCAATGTATGGACAACAGAGAGTCTGTAAGTAAAAATGCCAACAAACAACTAGGGAACTATGTGATTCGACACACGAACAAATCACTGAGTATTTCTTTAAACAACAGATAACCATCTATGACTCTGAGTCAGACGACCAGGTGCCACCTGATGCAGCCATTTTGACAGCAACACTTAAGGGTACTTGTTTTTCTTTACTTGGTTGTTTTCATTGACCTGTTACATGTTTGTTATCATATAGGGATGCATAGATACATGTTCTGTTATTTATTTGTGTGTGCAATGAACAGGCACCAAGGCCAGCCCTGCAGAGCAGCTGAGTATGGCTCTTGCCTGGGACCGGGCTGACATAGCACAGAAAGACATCCTGGTGTATGGACAGCACTGGCAGGCGAGACTGACCTTATTGAATCACTGCTGCAAACTGTGGTCAAATTACATGGCATTGAGTGATCATACTGATTGTAATAATGTCATGTTATGTATCCAGATGGGTTCTCTGGAACAAGCCATGCTTGATGCTCTGGTGATGGACCGTGTCAGTTTTGTCAAACTGTTGATTGACAACGGGATGACTATGAGTCGCTTCCTCACTGTGGATCGCCTCGAGGAGCTCTACAACATGAGTGTAATTTTGTATTTCTCTTCTACTAATGTTAATCATATTTTTATTTGCAGTTATACATTTTTCTATTCATCATTAATAAATAATTGTAAGACAGCATTCAAAAATATTGAAAAAGCTCTTACTCAAAGATTTTCTTTTTCAGTAAATACCACTATCCAACAGTATTTTGTTTGTCTTGTTGTTCTTATTCTTCCTTTGTTTTCCCTTGGCTCTCACTTTGGTTCACAAACATGGGGAATTCTTTTGTTTGTGGCTATTGAAGCACAAATTCCAAAACTGTGGCTTTGATTGAAATC
This sequence comes from Pseudopleuronectes americanus, assembly GCA_038501795.1. Classification (NCBI taxonomy): domain Eukaryota; kingdom Metazoa; phylum Chordata; class Actinopteri; order Pleuronectiformes; family Pleuronectidae; genus Pseudopleuronectes; species Pseudopleuronectes americanus. The sequence goes on along the minus strand of CM076718.1, from coordinate 16,667,259 downwards.
ACAATAATGCACTGAAAGTGTTTTGCACCAATGTTGTGTTTTGTGGTCAATTGCATCCTGGGTATTTTCCCAGTTTGTTTTTGGATGCCTCTGAGATCAGAGAACTCTTTGTCATCACTACACTCACACTTGGCTTTCTCCTCACTGCCTTTATCTTTGGTTCATCAAAGTCTGTTTACTTATTCATAACTCTGGGATAATAAGTCCCTCTAAAAAACAAGCCATGCATCCCAGAGCTGCGATTGCATATGCTGTGTTAGACTGTGTTTAAAGTAACCATTTTTTGGGGCTTTGATTTTATAGTTGTTTTTTTGTTTACTTGTACATTCTCTATCAATGATAATAAATATGTCCCTCCACAACCACAGGGGCCGACCGATCGTTTCCTGCAGCTCCTTGTCGAAGATGCAAAACAGGTAAATGGCGGGGATGACACCGGCTACAGTAAATACATTATAATATTAAACCATGTTTACTTTGATGTTTAATGGTCTTACACAGGAAATGGAGTTGAGGTGCATCACTGTGCTATATATGCAGATATAGATACATGCTAATAACTGTGTGTGTGTGTGTGTGTGTGTGTGAGCAGAGTTCTCTTCCCATAGGTTACCGTCTTTCTGTCATTGACATGGGCCTGGTGATAGAGTATCTCATAGGAGGAGCCTACCGCAGCACTTACACACGGAAATACTTCAGAGCTGCTTACGGCCGTCTGCAGGTTAAAGTTAGCACAGATTTTTTTCCCACTGTGTCTTGATAAATGACCATGAAAGGTTTGATTGTTTGAATATTTTCTTGTATTTATTGAATGTGAATGTTCTTGGATTTTCCATAAAAGAATGCTCTTGCCTCATTGCTGTTTGTAGGAAGGAAGACGGAACAGTTCCAGCTCCCTGTCTAAACAGAGACGGGGATTAACGCCAAACTCCTCAAGGGGCAGGAGTCTCGAGGATCTGCATTTCTTTAGAACCGCGCAGCCTTACAAATGCAAGGTTGGTGGGTTTTTATTTCTCCGCTGGCCACATTGGCCAGGGTCATTATGTTTTGGGGTTTTTGGTCCCACTCTATTGAACCTCATAAACACAATGAGGGAAATTCATAACATTTTGTACAAACAATCACTTTTACTCAAAGATGACCTGATTACATTTGGGTGGTCAAACGGTCAAGTTCACAGTGGCTTCACAATGCATGTTTCGGCCTCTTGGACATGATATCTCTAGGCTGCTTTGACCAGTTTTACTGCAAACACAAAATTAATTGAGTCGATTTTAGTTGGTTAAATGTAATGGTCTTAGTGACCTCATGAGAATTTTTTTTAATGTAGAGTGAAGCTGCACTGTTTTGCAGAGGCATGTAACTGCAGTGCGTTTGTGATGTGTACATTTAAAGAAAGTTTTCTGAAGTCATTCAAACCTAAACTTAAGCACTGATGCTTTTCAAGATTGTTTTGAATGCGTGTTTCGGAGAAAGGGACTTTATTTATTAATTTGGATTCCTTCCTTCTAACTTTTCTATCTAGGACCCGGACGTGTCAGCCGGCAGCAGTCGAGAAATTAGGTTAACTCCTGGCCTCGAAGATGCTCCACTGCTGGTTCCCTTCAACTTCAACGACCTCTTTGTATGGGCTGTGCTTCAACAGCGGCAGCAGATGGCACTGTTTCTGTGGCAACACGGCGAGGAAGCTCTGGCACGTGCCACAGTAGCCTGCAAGCTTTACCGCTCCATGGCCGTCGAGGCACGGCAGAGTAGCTTGGACGACATCATCACAGAGCGATTCAAGGCATATTCGATGTGAGTGTGCATTGTGTGATATCAGATGCCAACATATGGAGACAATGGCAACATAATCAAGTTTTTTGGTTATATGATTTTAGTAATTATGTTATATATATACAGACTAGTCTTATTTTGTTTAGTATGAGTCTGCACATTAAAACATAAATATAAATCAGTTAAGAAGTAACAGCAGATTTGTTCATGTTGCTTGAATTTTGCAGTTGCAAGAGTGGGTTTTGTAGTTTGAGATCCTTCGGTGAAAACGTGCATATGCCTCTGTGTCTTAGTGAGTTTGGTCAGCTAGCGGAGGATGTGTTGGACTGTGCATTTCGTCAGAACGAGCAGATGGCCATGAAGCTGTTGACTTCAGAGATGGAGGCATGGAGCCACTTCACCTGTCTGCAGATGGCTGTCTCCTCATGTCACAGATCATTCGTCTCTCACTCCTGCACACAGACCCTCCTCACAGATCTGTGGACTGGTCCACTCAAAATGAGGAAAAACTCCTTTCTGAAGGTAAACATTTGTCAGAAGAACCCTATTATGTTTACATCTGTAAAGATGTCTCTCTATTGGCAGTGATATGTTAATATTTGCAATAATTAGCATATTTCTGAAGTCAGCACTCATAGCATCCTCTTCACATTAAGATAAGTTATTTGATTCAAAGTTAATTATCCTATATACTTCCTGATCGTGATCATGAGTTTTCGAAGCTCTCGTGACGATCTTTAATATCTTTCTTTCAGATCCTTTTGAGCCTTCTTCTGCCCCCTGCTGTTATCCTACTGGATTTCAAAAGCAAGGCTGCGATGTGCCATGTGCCACAGTCCCACGAGGCAATGCTGTTTGGATTTGACACTGTGAAGTCAGTACCAGCCCATGAGGGAACTGATCACATGGTAAAGTGCCAGTAGCTCATTTAACGAGCGACCAGAATCTTAATGACCTCACTTTGATACTTCTCTTGTTGTCTCTTCTCTTATTCTGCTCTACTCTGCTCTCGTAGGGCAGTCGGGATGCAGAGCGAGGCGTGTCTTTCCATGACAAATGTCTCAGGCCTGTGTCAGAAACTGTGTCCTCAGTGACCATGCATTGTCGTTCCTGGATCACAAGACTCTATGAATTCTATACCGCTCCTGTTGTCAAGTTCTGGTTTCACACAGTAGGTGGAGTGTGTGTTGTTATACTTTATTTGTATGGGCCTAACAGGGTCTTTAATGTTTGATATTTGTTGTATATTTTTCATGGCTCATTTTTTCTATTTGTCCTTCACCATATAAGGTTTTCTATTTGGCCTTCCTGATGTTATTCTCCTTCGTTGTCCTGGTAAAGATGGAGGACAAGCCCAGTGTACAGGAGTGGTTGGTCATAGCGTACATCTTGTCCACTGCAGTGGAGAAAATCCGAGAGGTGAGAGAGGACCAACTTATTTTCCTCTTCATCCGTCTTCTCTCCTCTAAAAGTATTCAACTATTTATGTGCATCGATGTATGTTGTACATAAAACAAAACATAAGAAACTTGTTTGATACAGTACTACAGCGTTTACAGCTATATAATACAAATATATCCCTCTTAATTAGGTACTAATGTCAGAGCCGAGGAAGTTGAGCCACAAGCTGAAGATTTGGTTCTCAGAGTACTGGAACAAGTCAGACTTCGTTGCCATCCTGCTCTTCTTGGCCGGACTGACGTTGCGCTGGCATGCTGGCTCCTACCTGACTGCAGGACGCATTGCTTACTGTCTGGACATCATCTTCTGGTTCATCAGGGTGACAGATCTGCTGGCTGTCAATCAGCATGCTGGTCCTTACCTCACCATGATCACTAAGATGGTGAGTAGAGACAGGAAACCACATATTGGTGAGTAAGAAACTTCAGAATCATTTTAGTTACCCCGCTCTCCTCTCTCTCTATGTCTGCCCAGACCAGTAACATGTTCTTCATTGTGGTGATGATGGCAATAGTGCTGCTGAGCTTCGGGGTGTCCAGAAAGGCCATCCTGTCCCCAGACGAAGAGCCGTCCTGGAATCTCGCTCGAGATATAGTCTTCCAGCCATACTGGATGATCTATGGAGAGGTCTACGCAACAGAAATAGATCGTTAGCGCTTTCATTAATTAATCCTTGTACTGTTTTTGAGGCTGTGTTAGTCCTGCACGTTATGATTCAGTCTATTCAAACATATATAAGATTTAATGTTTCTGACTAACTCAACAATGACATTTTGTAGTGTACCCCTATTGTCAATGCGACTTGTGTAACGTCTTTGTTAATATTTCTTTCTGTGTCAGCAGCTTGTGACGATGGTAATCCATGTTCTCCTGCTTCATTTATTGCTCCATTCCTCCAAGCTGTCTATATGTTCTTCCAGTATATCATCATGGTCAACATTCTTATCGCATTTTTTAAGTAAGCATACTTGTAAAAATGTGTGTTATTCTTTTCATTGGAGCATCCCCATTTAAATTTTTGACAATTTTCTATTTAATTTTATTAAAAAAAGGTCAATGCATAAAAACATTGATCTACCAGCTAATTTAATCTGCAGTCCTCGGCAGGTTGTTTAACTGGATGTTGTCTTTCCAACAGCAACATTTACTTTGACATGGAATCAACATCCAATAAACTGTGGAAGTACAACCGTTATCGTTACATAATGACCTACCAGGATAGGCCATGGCTGCCTCCACCCCTTATCATCCTCAGTCACATGACTATGGGTTTGAGGGCCATCTACAAGAGATTGAGTGGAGATGCAGAGCGGGAGGAGAGAGGCTCTGGACTTAGTGAGTATACCTCAGGGTGTTGTAACACTTGGTCCCGTTCAACCACATATGCTTCAGAGGGGTCTGAGTTCTTTTGGAGTGTTCACACATGGGCAACAAATGCTGACTAATCGCTCTGCGTTCGTTTGGAGGGCTAAAAGGGACCAAGTGAGAAAACACCTTTTGTGTGGAAATAGAAAGCTTATTATATATAACACATTTAACAAATCTGTTCTCTGCACTTCAGTCATAACATCCCTTCTCTTGTCTAACACATCTTTAATAGAGCTATCATTGGGCCCTGATGATCGTAAGAAGCTCCATGACTTTGAGGAGAAATGTGTACAGGCCTACTTCCATGAGAAGAGTGAAGGTCTCAACAGCAGTCAAGTTAATCGGATCAAAGCAACAGCTAAGAGGTAGGTCTCATATTTTAATTGCTTCCATCCGGGTTTTCCAAAAGAATTGACTGTGACGGGGCTTGTTCCCTAACCTTGCAAAATAATTATTTTGCGTTATATGTATTTGTTTTTGTTCCACTAGAGCAGGGGAGATGTGCGTGATTATGGGGGAGGTGTCAGAGAAGGTGAACTTCATTCAGGACAGCCTCTCAGAGTTGGACAGTCAGCTGGGTCAACTCCATGATCTTTCAGCCCTGGCCATGGACAACCTTACCCTGCTCTCTGCTTCAGACAGCCTTCATCAGGAGGAGGCACGCCTGGCTCAGTGTGGATCCATTACAGCTTCCCAGCACATCCTTCCACACAGCTGGGCCCTCCGGCACAGAAGCGGAGCAGACTGTGATGCACTTAACATGCGACGGCCGATGGCCAAGTCATGTGAAAGTACCCCTCCTTTGTTGAAGGGCTTTACTCTTGGGGAGAGTAGACGGACATCACAAGAGTGCCATGTCGAAGCCAGGGGGAGCAGGGGGGGGAAACAAGAGCACGCTGAGGACGGAGAGGGAGGAGAAAAGGAGGTACTTACTGCTTTCTTTTCAATATCCTCCTTTTGTAATAATTGCTGTGAAGTCAAAGAAATTATGTTGCCTGTCCATCACCTTTGTTGAGAGCTACTTTTGCTACCAGACACTGTCTTCTTTGCGGTACAAACAATAAAACTGTCCATGGAATAACTAGAGTTTATTTAACACATATTTTCCCCCCAGGATTCACAGTCTGATATCGTTGGCCTTCCCAGTGAGGGCTTTCTGGGAGTTTCTCGAACAGCATCCCAAGCTGCCTTCTCTCACAGTTATGGAGTTCATGTCGGTGGTCTCAGGGATCAGATACCTTGTGATACCTCTGTACCATCCCGCTGTGGGTCTCCTCTTTCTTCCAGAGGCTTGGAATCGCCATATCATAAATTATGGACATGTGACCCATACCTTTATCCCAATCAAGAGGAGACTTCCATGCAAGAAGAAGATGAGGAAGAAGAAGAGCAGGAGAGGGAAAAGAGCCAGGAGCATCTGTCTAACATGACACTATCCCGAGCTTCTAGCAATGCCGTCCTTCTGTCTGACCCTCAAGACATTTCTGAGGGTTTGGTCAATCCAGCGTTTTCTCAGGACAATTGTCAACTGAGTTGTCATTCCAGATCCTCCAACCTCTGGGGAAGACATGTGAAAAACTCCAAGTGGACTTGTCTGTCCAGGGACCAACCCTATGGCTACTGCAGGTCACTGTCATCCAGCATGGAGAATGTGACTCTCTCTGGAACACCGCTGAGTCCAGTGAGGGGATCATTTCCCTCTCTCAATGAAACAATGAACATAGAAAGTTTGTCGGGTGGGAGGAGCTTAAGTGATGACACAACGCTACAGTGCAGCAGAAGCAGAGGTAATTTTGGAGATGTAATGCAGGGAGTAGAAAATAATCTTTTATTGCAAGTTGATTGTTTAAAACAAAAAAAAATGCTATTGGCTTAAAAATATTTTATTGCCAATCAATGATCAAGTGTCAATTTATAGATTATATTTAAGGACATTGATTATTCAGATGTGTTGCATCAGTTTATCTGCATCTTGTTCTGTCATTATAATAGAGAAACAAACCTAATGCTACTTTATAAAGAGTTGAATTTACTTTTGTATTACAGAGCATCTTAACTTTAACTGACGTGTGTCTTTGTTTCTATAGAATGGTCCAAGTCCTCTGACTTCACTCAGGTCATGGACAGCAGAGGCAAAACCCAGAACAGGAAGACAGTGAAGATACAAGAGAACAGCCCAGATACTGTAATGTGACCCAATTTGAGTTACTGTAGACATTTTTATTAACTATTGAAATTTGAAGGTTCGGTAAGACTGAAGAATCTGAAAAACCCTGCTGACTGTGCTTTATATCCGGTGCCTCCACCTGGTCCTCTCTCTCTCTCTCTCTTTGTTTCTATGGAAAACAGGTGACTGTGCATCCCCACTTGCCAGAGGCCTGCTGGAGAAGGCGACGGAGGATGAGAGGAGAACCTACATGTTGGTCGGCTTCAACTAGCCTCAGTCAGCTCAGTAAGGAACTACAGTCCTATTTAGACTTTAAAACCTAAACTGTATTGTATGAGTAAATAGAGCGTTTAAGCCATTAACTGTGAACATGCCTCATCCCACTGAATGTATGTGTACAGTATTGCAGAAATAATTACATGGAGTAGTTTTCTGTCCTACCAAAGACTTTCTGGATTTATTAGGCAACCAACCCAGCATACACAAAGTGACAAAAACATCTGCCCTATAAAATATTCTGTGTAAATTTTGTTCTAAATATTTAACCATTGGTGATATTTTGTTCTAGATTTTGAACCCATGGATTTGTTGCAGAAACAAGTGTTTCCCCATCAGGTACATCTATTGTTTACTAAATTTGCAGCAATTGCGGACACATATGGAGTAAATAAAAAAGTATATCCTGAGCAGAAGATGTGTTGTGGAAAATTCCACTGATCAGTGTCTAAGGTATTGGAAATCCCCTGACTAGGTGTCTCACTGCTATGACCTTGATAATCAGGGTGGAACCCTTATTTGGTGATGTTTTTCTTCCAACCGGTACCGCGGAGGGAAGGACACAGGAGATAAGGCAGAGGATGATCTCATGTCGTTCATGTCTTCTTTGTTCATATCATGTCTTATGAAACGTCACTTTGTATAAGTTCTTGCTTTTGGGAACTTGCAGCCAGTTGTTCCATTTTGAGCACTCGTGCTTGTCGTGTAAACTCTGCAGAGCTTACTATTATAAAGACTAAATGGCAACTCCAGTCAGAGAATTTCATTATTTCAAATCTCAAGATGAATCTCCATCACACATGCCATTGAGATTGATCTGTCTGTGCCCCGACCCTCAGGATGTGAGGAGCCCCACTCATTCAGCATGGAACAGCTGGGCCAGATCCATGAGCCACATGTCTGCGTAAGTCTGCCTTTCTTTTGTCCTGCCATTATATCTGTGAATTTCTAAATACTGTAGAATAATGTCATAAAGCTTTCATCTTTATGATTCTGTTGCAGTTTACCGAGTGGCATTGCCCCTGAAGGTATTTGACAACTTTTTAATACATGTATTGATAAATAATATACATTGTTAATTTTTTTTGTTATTGTGAGACTAACTGCAGATGTATTTTCATCATTTTGTGTGTTGCAGTCAAAAGTTCATCATTCCAGTCCACTGATAATTTGTACCCACACTATTCAGGTATAATGAATGAAAATCTGGGTTTAGGCTTCCAACAATATTGCTTCAATGTATCTTTGCTTACCTGGAATAACCTGTTTTTCTGATTTTATTAGAATTATACTTTTATTTCTGTATTTCTGTATTAATGACTGTGTTGTATTTTCACAGCCATGGAGAGAAACAATCTGATGAGACTGGCTTACACCATCCCCTTCACTCCTGTTTCCATTTTAGGTAAATTTGGTATCACAGTCTCCTTATTTTTAGTTTAATTATCTTTATTTCACTTTGAAAACAATGCTCTCTTGTCACATTGCTCACAGGAGGTGAAGAGGTGAGCATCTACTCTCTGGAGGAAGTGCCCTCTGATTCTGACCCTGATTCCAGCATGGTATCCTCTTGGTCCTCCCGAGGACTGTCTGCGTTGCTGCAGCCCCTCTTCAGTGAGGAGGGCTCACTGGATGGAGGACTCCGGAAGGGCTGCAGGGTTTTGTGTACCTGGGCAGAAAGGGACGTGCTCAGACCTGGTCTGGTATATGTGGTCAAAGCCTTCAGGCCAGAGGTGGTTCATGCCTGGCAGAGGTATTTCCATGGCAGCACAGCTCTGCAGCTTTGTTTAAGAGTAAGTGCTACTAAATTCTGTAAAGTAAATTTAGGCCTTGAATAACTATTGAGGATATTTGAGCTCCCCGTAACTTAAGCATCATATAGCTTTCGCTTTGACATCCCTGAAGGACATCCAGCAGCAAAGAGCAGCCCAGAAGATGATGCAAGTGTTCAACCAGGTCAAACCCGACGATATGCACTACTCACCGAGGTTTGTTTGTTTTTTCTTGCTTATGAGTCTGTGTGTGTCTGTGCAAGTAGTAATTGTCTTTTCTATACTCTAGATTTCTTGATGTATCACTGGTCCTCTGGCATTCGAATGGCCAGTGGCTGACCATTGAGAGAAACATGTCCGGTGATTTCAGGAAGTACAACAATAACACAGGAGAAGAGATCACCCCCTGCTGTTCCCTGGAAGAAATGCTGCTGGCATTCTCACACTGGACGTACGAATACTCAAGCAGAGAGCTGCTGGTGCTTGATATACAAGGTAGATCCTTTGTGGCATGTTGAACACTATATCTACTAACATGTGAGCTGTTGGTTGTGTTTTTGGCTGTTTTTTTATTAATTTATTTCTTTACAGGAGTAGGAGACGAGCTTACTGATCCCACTGTCATTATGTCAGACGTCCAAAGGTACTGTGACCATTTTTTAGAAATGCATCACGATTTATTAATGATAATTTGTTTTTCAGATTGAAATGAAGTCAGATATGAATTGATGTGAAACCTTTTTTCTTTCCTCTTTACTAATGTGCTGTCTCTCTGACCTTGCTGCAGTGGTAATAGGGGTGAGATGCTTTTTGGACCTGATAACCTTGGAGATGCGGCCATAAAAGCTTTCCTGCAGAAACATTCCTGCAGCATCAGTTGTCACCGACTGGGCCTAAAAGGTTAGAAATGTACACAATCCGTCTGCAGTAAACACGATTACCAAGTACTTCATATGTGTCTAAATGAGTTTGTGATATGTTGATTGGTGTTAGAATAGGATGTTCTTTTCTCACTTTTTTCCTCTTGTGCTCTTGTGTATATGGATTTATTCTCGTGTCACCTCTGTGTCGTCACTCAGGAGGCCAACGTTGGCTCTGAGATGAATCCCCAACAACTTGAAATGAAGGCAGCGTATACCAATGCCAGCTCATTAAGCCACGAATGTTCATTTATTTCCATAACAACGGTTGGGTTTGAGGCATGGGGGTGGGCCCTGCTTTGTGCGTTGTGCTGCACGGCCTTTGATTACATATTAATCATTTCTTTGTGCTGGCAATGTGCTGCTGAGACATTAGCTTTGATTAGCTATTAATTAACGTCTCTTGGTAGACATGATACCGGCATCTAGAGGATAACTGCTCGGAAAGAAACTGTGCTCAAAAACAAACAAGCCCAGCAAACAAACACACAAGCACAAACATTCAGACACAGTTGTTTTGATATTTCAAAGGTGTGTTGTGTTTCCTCTTCCTCTTCTTGTGTCCTATCCAAGATTTCTCCAACAAATCAAACCAAATTATTCATGCTCGATGCATGGACTTCCTCCCAGGCCTGTCAGTATTCTCTTTCTTGTGGTAATGATTGTGTTATTGGAGCGACATGTCGCTAACTGATGTTTCTGTTGTTCAGATTTAAGGAAGCGTCTGGACAGCTGCGAGAACAGCAGAGAGGCAGAGTCAACGTTGGGGAAAGAAGAACAAGAGAACGATGATAGCAGTATGTAACCTTTGACCCAGGAAGTATGGGGGGAAAAAACAGACAATTTTATCAACACAAATATCAAAACGTGTTGGTCTGAGCACACAGTCACACGTATGTTCTCAGAAAACACTGCGATGATGTAGTGCATCACACGTTATTCCTTTCCAGTGGAAACAGGGTGATTGAAGAGTGAGATCTCATCAGCAGTCTCTGATTGGACAATATTTTGTTATTTGCACTAAGGATGCTAATATATTCTTTCAATACATAAAGTTAATGTAAATGTTGTGTTTTATTCTTATAAAAATGGATTTTTATGCTTTGCCATGAATCATATATGGAAATAGAGATAAGTTTTATAAGATTTGAGAAAGGGTTAATTTTAAATTTAACTTTGCTCTGTAAATATTGAGATATAAAGACAGTGAAAGTTACGGGTGTAATTATTATACATGTAGCCCTTCCGCACCAGGCTAAAATAGTTCCATGTATGGCACAATTGAAAAATATTATAATTAGAAGAAGTGAATGTGTGACACAGAAAAAGAAGCAGAAATGCACCCATAAAATTTCTTTTATTTTTTTCTTCCCACAACAAAATGTCTACAAAAGCGATAAAATATAGAATTTAACAAAAATCACTTCAGACCTTCACATTGTATATACATCTCAAAGGAGGACTCAACAAAGGGCCCTGCATAGCTCTGAACCTCTTACTGCCAGATCCATCATATGTGGCTGTTCTTTCAGTCTTGTGTGAAAATGAAAACTCTACAGCAGAGCTCATGAAGTTGTAGTAAAAGTCAGAGTTCAGAGTCAAGCAGAGTCCCCCTCTCAACAAATGAAAAAAGCATAAAATGTAAAAACAGTTTGTCAGTGTAATCAAATACACATTTTCCATGGAGTTCCCCTTTTTTTTGATTGGTTTCTTAAGTAAACTCGCACAGTAAAGCATCTACGCCCCAGTCTGCCAATCCCTTGTCTCCTCACTAGCTATGGCACTTTGAAAACAAAAAGGAAGTCATTTTTTATGTTTATTGTTTTTGTTTTGTTTCGTTAGTCCTGTGTAAAAGAGGTTCTGTAGCCCAAGCACCTTTCAGGTTTCGGTCACAGATTGCTACATTTTGTTTTATTTGCTCTTGCTGGGATGCAAAGACATTCTAAACAATAAATTAACAGTTTTCAACACTACTCCAATTGCACGCATGTGTAATGCATCAAGCAAGTTTACAAAGCATTGGTAGAGCAAACATCATCTCACTCTCTCTCTGTTTCTTTGTCTCTCACACACACACACGCGCACACATTCACACAGGTTTTCTCAGAAGAGGGAGTAGGAGGTTAGGGTGGAGTGTATTTGACTTAAGTGTAAGAAATGCATTTAAAACCAAGTGTATTAAAAATGTCTTGCGCAATTTGCCTGGGCCGTCACATAAAATGACGACTAGTTTTACTATGCGCTCTGATGTCAGTCTGTGTCGATGGAGTGGTAAAGGCGCATGATGTGTTCAGCCCCTCACACTGAACAGGCTACTCCATAACATTCAGAATAGGTTACCCTCCCCACATTGTCCCCTCCCGCTGCAGGTTAAGGGCCTCTGATCCGGTTTAATAAGGCCAGTTCAAACAAAAAAGGGGCTGTTCATTGACTGGTTAAAACAACTCTCACATTCAGAGGTTGAGAAATAAAACATTTCAAATCCAACAACACATTTTTAAATTGTTTGTGCATAAATAAGAGCATTTTATTTAAAAATTCTTTCAGCTAGTGAAAAAAAATTCCTTTGCACTGTTGTATAATTTGCCCTGAAACCCATTGCCCACCCTGCCAACATCCCCTCCCACCAAACCCACAATATCATGAGAAGAAAAAACACAAATAAGCCCCAAATGTTTCATTGTAATGAAACGTCATGCAAATAGAACAGAACAACAATAGGCTAATAGTAATAGAAGAATAGTAGTCATAATAAGAACAATAATAATAGTAAATAGTAATAAAATAAAAAATAATCTTACAATGCAAACATGACAGTAGTAAATGCCTCCAGTTCTTATTGCTACAGTATCTTACTTACAGTGTTGCGTTGCCACTCGTTCTTGCCAGCACATCCTTTCTCACAACCCCATCCCACCCCTCTGATTCACAGTCTAACAAGGGAAAATAAACACATCACACACAAGAACTTCATATTCAGAGTTGGAATTCACTGTCCCAGGGGTGTCGCGATGGCGCTTGATTCACAGCTTACTATTGGACGTCCCTCACTGTCCCGAAAGCAGCAAAATAAGCAGTAAACATGAATGTACCCTGGTGACAAGAGCACACTGACATACAGTGTATTTATATATTTATATAGTTTTTTTTTCTTGTGCTACGCCACAGTGCTTGTCATATAGTCTGGGCTCTTAAGAGATTCGGACAGTGAATTCATGCTCTATACACACATACACACAGACACACACTGATCAAAGCCTTGTCTGGGCAGATTCCATCGCAGGCATACGTCGGCGGCACACAGTATGCCAAGTTTCTTCTAAAAAGTTATTCTTGTATAATTAAATTTGTATTTAATTTGCAAAAATATTAAACCCTCTTTTAATGCAAAGTCAGAAAAAGAGCTGCTCCCTGAGAGATGCTGTGTAGTGCATCGAGCCTTAATGAGCAAGTGATTGTCTTAAAGAGACACTGGCCTCTGATCTGGGGTTTGTGTTGGGGGTTGAGTGAAGGAACCTATGAATGGATCACTGACACGGCCGGGAACAGATGCATGCGAGCGGATCCCTCGTGTTTAATATTGATGCTCGTTTCCCATGCTGTCAACATTGTTTTGCCCTCCACATTGAGAAGAAACGTTTTTAATGAATGCATAACTGGTGTGGCTGTGTATGAGCCAGTAGAAATTTAGAGCTTTAGCCACTGTGCAATGAACATTTGCAAACAACTGAATAGAGATCTGCGCTTGTAGTGCTTTAATAGCCCTAGATGTTTGCTGTTCAACAGAAGAAAAACAAAATTAGGGTTGTTTTGTTAGCAAACTGTAAATTTAACACCAGCAGAATAAATTTGTGCTAATATTGTGTAGTTTTGTCAATTTTGGTAAATAGTGTATTTTAAAAGGAAGCTTCTTCATTGTCACAAATGCAATACACACAGAGCATCTAGTGGCGGAATGGAGAACCGCACAAACTTATAAAATGCGATCGATCAAATGGTTCCTTCACAACAAAAGATATTGATGATGAGATGATCAGATGGATTAATAATCCAGTAAAAACCAGTGTTATTTTACGAAGCGGAAAAATGCCAATCAACATAACTTAAATGTAGAAAAAGCAACAAAAACGATTAGTCTGTCTTTTAGTGCTAATAATTATGGAATTTGCAACAAAAAAAAGCAGAAAGTGATTGTCTATCACAGCTCCTCCCGTATGAATCCTTAATGCAATATTGCAGCTTTAAATGCCATTTAAGATCATTGGAGGCTGATTGGCATTTCTTTCAGTCAGTGCTTTGTCTCGTGTCCGAACCCCAGATCATATCGTGCCACTCCTGTGGTGGAGTCAAATCCATCCACAGAGATGATTGTTCGACATACTTAATGATGAAGAGTCAAATATAGTGCATTCTAGTTAAAACTGCTACCCTGTTCTAAACCGCTGAGAGGAGGAAGAGGAGGAAAGAAGAGCAGTAAGATCAGAAAGGCAGTGTGAAAGTTATTGCTCTTTAGAAAGAGAAAGGGTCCTTCATATATTTACAGCCCGGAGTGACTGACATCCATGGACTGGATTGTGCAAATAGTGTTTTGAGGGATGAGGGCATTAAAGCGCTCATACACACGTTGAATATTGGAAAGTTGTGAGTTAAATTCAAGTTTGTCTTTTATTATATAATTGAAATATTTTTGTTGGTGGAGTTTCTGTCCACTTCTCTCTGAAAAGTTTTATCAAGGCCCTGATACATAAGAAATAAGGGGCAAGGGCGGGGGGGAGGAGACCTTGGTAAGAGGTGTGGTTCATTGTGAGGTCCTTGTTTCTGATTGGTTGCTCTGGTTGATTGTTCGAAAGCAGTCCATCTTTTATTGGACATAATTATTGCAGCGAGGAAAAGATGATTGATAAGATGGCAAATCTGCCAGTTTCTTTTTTCTTGCAAAATATAATATTTACGTATATATGTCCACCATGAAAAGTAGTAGCAATTATTTTCTTTTTAAATCCTTCATATGCTCTTTTTACATTTCTATAGGTTCTCGTCAGAAGGATGTAGTACCCTCTTTTCATATGAACAAAATCCAGACAAGGCTTCTGCATATCAACAAACCCAAAATTGGCTCCCAGTTTTTAACCAATATTCTTTTACAAGTCTCAACTTTACAAATTCTGTACACAAGAAACTATCAAATAAAATAAAACACATTGACAAGGTATAGTCAGCCACAGTGGGCTACTGTATATTTAAATTAGGACTAACTTAACAGAACAAGAAGTAATACTGGAATCCGCTCTGCACTAGAATAATATCTACAATAGCTTCTCTAAATCGACCGTTCCCTTCCCCATCCAGCTTCTTCAACTTCACAATGTTGTCATGTGAAAAAAAATCAATAAACAAAAGATAATTTTTTTCTAAGTTAAATCAAATTAACTTACCCATTTTTTTTCTTAAAGATTGACAGCTTAAAATTGTTCCAAGATCTTTTTAAGTCTGTACATTTCAGGTCAGTCAGTTCAAGAGACAGGAGGAAGCCCCGCTCAGGTCTGTGGCTTGGGGCGTGTTTCATTTATATATACATTCTTCAGCCTGTATCGGTGAACAGGATGGGATAAGTGCTGGACATTCCTATTGTTGTTGGCGGTAACTGTAAGTTTCTGGCAGATGACTCCTCACGCCCCGGCCTGAAAGGAGGTTGGCGAAGCTCATGAATATTCGGCTGCCACGGTGATGACATAGCAGACACTGCCGTGTCGTCAGATGTGGCTGTGGTCTTATTTTCTTGGTCCGGCGCTGGCTCCGTTTGTTGCATTTGAACCACAGGCAGTCACTTGGGCATGGCCATGGCAGAGTTGGGGTCAGGATTGAAGAGTTCTTTGTAGAGTGGAGGGAAGAGGACGTTGACTGTTTCCGGGTGGAGCTGCTGGAAGGCCTGGAGCTCCTCGGTGTGGAGAGTGCACAGGGCCGACAACGTTGGGATTCGGCTGATCAGCTGCCAGACACGAGAGAGAGAAAGTCAAGGATCAGGATATTATAATTGAAAAACTGCAAGATTAGAGGTCGAGAGATGAACTTCTTCTTTTTTTCTTGTTTTTTAAATTGCTTCACTTCTACTTGAAGACAGAGGTTTGGAGATGTAAGTCTGTTATGATTAATCTCACCACAGAGGCGTGACCTACCTTAGCCAGAGCGTCTTCGTCCATGTGGTTCTTCTGCATAATGTGCTGCAGAGCAAAGTAGATCTTTTCCTGGAGCTTCTGGACCTTCCTCGGTTCCATCAGCCATGGCCGATCTAAGTAGAAAAAAGTTTGGGTTATCTTAGGTCCACGCACACTGCGTCTTTTATAATTATTATATCATCAGGAAACGTTCACTGACCTGTTGAAATTAGTACAGCTGCTGAGAACAGAGCTATCTCCTCCTCCGTCAGCTGCAGTGAGCACAAGCTCTTGGCAAAGTCAAACACCGCGCTCACCAAGTCGTCACAACCTTGGAGGGAAACACAGGAAGAAGACAAAAGAGTTTTGTTAGCATGGTTATGTACTGTAGGTCCTGATGAGTAAAAATACCTACAGTGTGGAAGAATTTCTTAATTACATTTTTGTATCCTTTCTTTTTTTCTTTCAATTTTGTCTGGCCTTTTCTATAATTTATACCAAGATGTGATGTAAAGGTTGTGATCCCTTACCTAGAGCTTTGAACATCTGCATGCCTCCGTACTTCCCTTCGAACAGCACAGTGTTGTTGAGAGGGTTGAACGCCCTGCACATCCGCACCAAGACCACCTCCAAACAACCTGGAAGAACAGAGGAGAGAGATGTTTGAACCTCACTGACCAAAAGGAAAGGAAGCACAACACTTTTTCTGCATAAGCAAGAGATGTGCCTGGCCCGTCATTGTCAGTCCAGTTGTCTAACCTGACTTGAGCAGGAGGATCTGGTCATTCTGGCACAGCTCCATGAACCCTGTGATGCGCTTGGCAAACTCCACCACGTACTGGATTGCATGGGTGATTTGAATGGCACACTGCTGCCACAGCACGTCCCGGGGCTAGAACCAAACACACAGAGTTTAGAGTTATACATGCTATATACACTCTATCTTTACAAAGAAATCATGCCTATTTAACACTTTCATTCCCAATTTGGGATTGCTATGACCCCAGTAGCCTGAAAAAATACAGGTGTGTTTAATTTCCATGCTGAAATTGATGAATAGGAGCTATGAGGTACCTTTTGGCTCTAGTACAAAGAAGTAACAGTAATTAAAAGTAAATATATCAGTAAAAACATAAAACGAGCAGAGATAAAGCCTCACCTTGCTCTGGTACATCTTGACCTCTTCATAGGAGTGTGTCTGCCAGGCTAGCTGCTGCAGCTCCTCTGCTGTGTACTGACATGTCTCCAAGTGGGACTTGATGATATTCTGAGCGATACGGTCTGGAAGAGAGGATTTATATTCATTTATTCCATTCCAAACAGTGTGTCCATTCCTTTATTTAATAATTCATACTTTTTATACAGTGGAATATGGTATGTCCGTGAGTAGGCGAGCATGTTATCTGCACATATTCCAGTAGGTGCTGTGATCAGAGTGTTCAAGATATCGAGGAAGAGATTTTATGCATTTTTTCCCATTCTGCCCATTTACCAGTTAATTTAACATTCCCTCGGATTTGTGTTAAGTGCTTAATTTGAACCTATTCTTAACATGTGCAACTGCCTGAGCTGTACATACAGTAATATGACACGTTGTCAGTTCGCTGTGTAAGCCTGTCTGATCTGCTGTTCTGCACTCAGATTAGCACTCTGACTCACGGCCTCTACCAGGACTACTTTGTGGGTAACTGTTCATTTTCTATCTGGATAATTTATGCAGATTTAAAATGGTGAACCATGCGACTGTGTCTGTCTCACAAAATAGCATGCAGTCTTTACCCAGCTCTCCCATGCTGACGTTGTTGGGCCCCAACTGACTGTCCTGGTAGCCTCCGTAGCATAGCAGGTTGGGCACTGGCGTCAAGTCGTACACGGGCTCCTGCTTAATGTGCTTCATGCCCGACATGTCCAAACCCGACTGGTCCGGAGACGGCTGGGTGGAATCCATCCCATAGTAGCCTCCTGGGACTCCGCCTCCATTGACATGGCCGCCTTTGGGCAGCTCAATGACGTGACCATTGGCGTAGGTGCCCCCAATCTCATGGTTAAGGGTGGACAGTCCGTTGGTTAGGCTGGATGAGTAAACACGCGCCAGAGCTTCAGCTTCGCCTGTCTGCTGCTGCCGCTGCTCCTGCAGCCGCGCCTGGTGCTTCTGGACCTCTGCATACAGGCTGTCACGTTGCTTCTTGGACATGCGGCCAAACTTTACCGCTGTATGGAGAGAAAATACAAATACAGAATTTAAAAAGCTGCCACAACATTTCAGCTCCACTAGGTAGCATGAATCTGTAAGCAACAAAGGATTTAAACCTTTATCTTTGCAGAACACATACTTAAGAAAGCTTTAGTGTAAAAACAGCATATTGAAGTGATATTCAGTGATAATTGCTTCTGTTTTTATAGATAGAAACACATTGGGCCTCACCATCTCTTGACATTCCTAGGGCGAGACATTTCTGCAGGCGGCAGTGTTGGCAGCGGTTGCGGTTTGTTCTGTCGATGAGGCAGTTCCTCTGGCGGGGACAGGAGTACGCTGCATTGTTCTGCTGACTCCTTCTGAAGAAACCCTGGTTACACAAAGACAAAATGCATGAAATCAGACGTGCGCCCTAGAATGCAGAATGTGCATGAGCGTGCACATTTCTGAGTCAAAACAGAACAAAACAGGCTCTGACGAAACGACGCGTGAACTCACCTTACATCCTTCACATGTAATTACTCCATAGTGGATACCTGATGACTTGTCTCCGCAAATTTTGCAGGGTATAACTTCGATCTGGGCTGTAAGGAGAGAGAGAGAGGACAGGTGTTACAAAGCTAACCTGATTCAGTCAACTCAAAGAGTTTTAGGTCTCAGTTGGAGGTTCAGTCGTGTATCAGGTTAAAGAACAGCATATAACCGTAGGACCCACGGCCGGTTAGATAGTGTTTGTATCTGTGTGCAACTTGGCCAGGCCACAGTGACATTTTGTAGGTCTTTGTAGATGTTTTTTTAACGAGTGGGACATCAAAGACTCCATACGTGCACACACACGTGCGGGCACAAGACATTCACAAATAAAGGGCAACAATAATCATGTGTGTGTCTGTGTGTGTGTTACGCTTAAAGGAGAGACCCTTGCAGGTTAGAAAGGTTACCCCTAATGAGAAAAATGGATACATCACTGAAGGACCTCACTTTTTCTTCCACATGTTACACACGCACAGACACACAGGCACACATACACACACACAGACCCGCACACTCTGAGTTTTAGAGTTTAATCAACTACAAGTTCTAACTGCACTCCCTTTTGTTGGTTTTAATTTCTACTCACTGTGTATAGGTAGCTCCATGTACAGATCAACCGAAGGCACAGAACATGAACTACTGAGAGTATTTCAGCGTAACGCACAGAGGAATCTGGAGGCAGTGTCTCTGAAGTGGTAATCCATAACATATGGAAAGTGAAAGACGCAGTTCCTGTTTAGAGATATGCGATGGATGTGGAGGTAGGCAGGTATATGTCTGCTGAGATGGCACACTGTCTATAAAGAGATTAGACAGCCCATCTAATCCTAAATTATTACCCGACGAGCATGGTTCCCTCCTCTGCTCAGCACTGGCTTAGCCAAGGCTGAAATAGCCATTCACATGTAATCTCCTTGAAAAGTCCCACCTGTAGGAAATTGTGCACGTTTGATGAACTTTCCCCAGAACGGACAGAAGTCAACAAGCAGAGCAACGTCCAGCTTTTTCAGTTTTACAGTTTATATTTGCAGACGTGGTGCTAAGTTGACCCTCAGCTTCATGCAAGACTGTCTGTCTGTCTGTCTGTCTGTCTGTCTGTCTGTCTGTCTGTCTGTCTGTCTGTCTGTCTGTCTGTCTGTCTGTCTGTCTGTCTGTCTGTCTGTCTGTCTATCTATCTATCGTTCTAGGTGTGTAGATTTACATGTAAGTATGACAATGTGTGTATGTCTGTGTAGAAATGACTGTGCATTATATATAATTGGATCATCCCCTATGCAGCTCAATGGAGATAGTTCTGTCTGTCCAAGTGACTAAGCAGCTGGAGACAGTCACTGCTGTCTACATACACTGTCTATAAACTACAGCAGCAGCTCAGGGAGTTTGACTGTTTCACTCTGAATGAACAGAACGATAGAGTACCCCAACTGGTGGGTCAGTGGCAGCTGAATCAGTCATTAGTCAGAACAGCACAAGTGAAGAGAAGTGGGAATATGGAGTAGGTGAGAGTTCTTTGCTTATCCGGTCATTTACTCACTTGCTCACCTGCCCCCCTAGTGGTCATTAGGATGCATAAAATGTCAACAAGGTAAAATCAATTCACTGTTCTTCACACCTGTGTTGTTGTGGTTGGCCTCTAGTGTCCTTATTGATCTCTTGTCTTATTATAACTGACATGACGTACAGTGCATCTTTGTGTCTTGTCCCAGGCTCACGTTGTAGTCGGTCTGTGAATGAATGATGTGGACGAAGCCACACACGGTTTGACTTTGTGCCTGCGGTAGCATAGCTCATGTTGAGAGTTCTGGTGCGGCTCAAGACGTGACCCAGTTCCACCAATTCCCGGCCAACCGGCTCCAAACTGGGTCAGAGCAGAGAACTGGTCTGGGACCACGTACAGACGACACATACACAGAGCTGTCAATGAACATGGCCTATAACTCACTATTTATAGACCGTAAACAGGTCAGTTGAGCCCGGGACATGGGCTGCTATCATCATACGTCATCAACCGCTATCACCTTCATTCTTAGTTCTACACGACTCTCTTACGTTTTGCTTTTGTGAAAGTTTAAAACAAACTACAATTCAAACTCTTATTCAGTTTTTGAATATGAAAGTGTCTGTGGGTTCTGGCTAACGGAATGTGCTCGGCCCTCAGCGGCTGCTGCTGCCAGGTGGATATACATAGTTATTATCTCTGCCGATTGTTAGAACACCCTCTTTGCATTTTCCTACCTCAGAGGAGTGTGTTTCTGTTTTCTTCCCCATGGGATTGTACTCCTCTATGTATCACATAATTATGCCCAAAGGAGCGTGTGCGTGTGGGCATCGCATTGTTTCAGTGTGTGTTTCGGAGATGGTTTGAGCGAGCATTTCACTTGTAAGAAAGACATTCGAGAAATATAAAGTATGTGTACATGTCTCCGTGCGTTCGAGTGTGGGTGTGTGCATTGTCGAGAGTGTTGTTGTGCTCACTGCCAGCGGGGACTGTCAGGTAGGATATAGGGAGATGGTCATGACAGCATTGCTGTTGCCAGGGTGACCACCCACTCACTGCACTCGTCTGGCTGTCACTGCGATGATGTGCTAAGCTGTCACACTCTGAAAGGAAGTGATGTCATCAGTGTGTGCAGCCAACTCAACTGTTCGTCCTGTCGCCCTCTCAGCAGCGGAGGCTTTGTGAATTGTTTACCAAAGGACTCCCACTTCCACATCCAGTCGACAATAGACGCTTGCCGCCTTGTTACACTGTAGCTGCAGTGGTGGATTATACATGGAGCAGAATAAAGTGTTATCTGTTGGATGATTAGAAGAGACTGTTTTCCTATTGTTTTCACAGTTAGGATGTACAATAAAGCATTTTAGGTGTTTGATTTCAGTTTTTTACTTTCAGCTTCAAAGTTCTAGTAGAAGAATTCCTGGAATAGAGTAGCACATCAGAGAAAGAAGTATAATGCAGCTATTCCCCTAACCTTATTCTGACAGGCTTCTATTTCCCTACAAAACCTCTGTTTTTTTAATTATTATTTATTTGCTTCTAGGTCTTTCACAGAGATGGGTGGGACTTCCTCCCAACCCGAGTTGATCCAGTCCGAGCTGAGTGAGTGACAGCCGCCTCAGCCAGCTGGCGTGCACACGTTACACTGAGGTTATTATGTAAGAGCAGGACTGCAACGCTGGCAATTCCTCAGCTAAGAGGAGGATCAGGCCCGCGCAATCTAGAGAACTAACTGAAGGTGGCTTTTACAAAGAGCAAGGCAAAGGCAGTCGCTGTATGGTGCACTACACTACTGCGAGCTTGCACACGTGCATGTGTGTGTGGCTGATTGTGGCCATGAAGGGTTGTATTGCGCTGGCACGTGTGTTATGATAATTGATTTTTAATGAAGTGAGGATCTCCTGTGTATTTCCTGGGCTGGCCCTCTCTCTAAATAGAGTCCTAATTATCTACATTGCTCTGCAGGATAAAAAAGCCCAGAGCTGCACATAGTAGATATAGTAGCGATACTTCATCTGGAGCTCATAAGTAGCTCACACACAGACTCACACATGACTATGACATTACATGGCTATTTAAAAGGGCAGCTCTCTTCTCTTATACTGATAATGTAACAGCAAATCAAGGCCACTAGGTGCTGCTATACATGTGTAGTTTACATATGTATTTATTTCCAGGTCCAGGTAATACACATGCTGTGGGGACCCTAAATTATGTTTGAAGGTTAGGTTAAGGTGAAAGTCAGGGCTAGGCAAGTTGTAACTATTGTTATGGTTAGAGCAAGATTCCAGGAAATAAACACAAGTCGCTGTAATGTTCCCTGAAGTCACGAAGACACGACTGTGTGTGTGTCTATGTGTGTGTGTGTGTGTGTTTGTGTGTGTGTTTCAAAAGGGGCAGACTGGACATGCATGTTTCATTCATTCAGCCTGCGGGTTGAGTCTTCAACAGAAACATATCCAAGGCAACATACACCCACAGACACACACACACACACACACACACACACACATGCACAGTGACATGCAGTAACAATAACACTGATATACACTAGAGATCGGTGCTGTGGAATCAAAGCTTTTGGAACAGTAACTTTTTTTCCAAATGTGAAACACTTCAGAAATGCAAACACAACTCCTACTGTAGTCCCAGGGGTTGATTTGTTGGGGATGAATGTGGGTGGTATCTCCACTTCATTAAAAATATGCATAGCTTCTTCCCAGTTAACTAGATATCTTGTGGGGAAACGAAGGAGATCAGCACTTTACCCCCCACCCCTCCTTGTTCAAGCTGAACAGCTCCAACGCTGCTCTTAGATGTCTATATACTGTGAATTATGCTATCAGTGTTCGCCATCCGATCCACTTCAGTCTGTTTGACTTTTTCGTTTCCCTCTGAATGCTCCTACTCGCTGTAAGTGGCTGTGTGACTGGGAAATCATTCCAGTTTCTGTATTTCATGATCTATTTCCATCTCTCAGCGTTTCTCCGTCTTTCGCGTCTCACAGAGCTTAGAGAGGAACAAGCGTTTTTTTCTCCTCTGCCGATGATGAAAAACGCTGAGAAAACTTTTGGTGGCGTGATCGCTGAGTGGATGAACACACAGCTGGGAATAGCGTATAGCAGAGCTGCTTGGGTTACCTCCCCTGTGTCTCCTGTCATGTTTTCACATCATACTGTCCCATTAAAATCAATGAAACCCTGCCACTGCATATGGTTTCAAATGGGTGATGTGCTGCCTGCTGTCATACTTTTCTCTCTTCCCTGTCTCTTTTTACTGCTTGAAACATCTAAAAAATATATATTGGACTATCTGCTCGCCTTAAAATAAAATACATTCTGAAAAGGTAATGCGTACAGTATTTATCATAACCATTGTTTCGGGAGCCCTGACAGGCTTAGGTTTTAAAATGATAACAATGTGACTTTGACGATCGCAGATTGAGTCCAGCTAGAAATTCATCATCTCTCTCTTTCCTGTTTTCCTGTTTCTCTGTCTGTTCAACGGTATTCGATGCCTCCAATTTATTCTCAGTAAAATGATAAATGTGGAGTATTAAGATTCTTCAGCCATAGCCATACAGGCCAATGGACATTATTAAATCTGTCCACAAATCTGACCAGGGCTCTGATTTGAACTGTTCAGCACAATTTGTGATTGGTACAAAAAAAATGGAGGTTAGATATTAATCCATCCGTGCTTTTGATATTCATTTGCTCTTCATTTTCACAATGTTTAAAGCGTGCACTTCACTGCAGCCCTCTCAATTGCTTCATTTCATTATTTAAACTTCACCAGCACTTAAGTGAATGAATTGATTAGCAGGATCAGCAGAAAATGTAATGGCAACTATTTTAAAGCAAACCTGCCATTCATTCTCTGATATGAGCCTCTCTCTCTCTCTGCTCTCCTGCTTTTCTCTGCTTTGTGTTAGAACCTCCACCAAGGAACTTATGTTCTCATCTGCATTAACTGGAATATATAGAAACTACTGGGTGTGTATTACGACGTAATTTGGTGGAAGGATGCGGTATGAATCATTGAAGAACTCATCATATTTCAATGCAAATCTGTCCTGCGTTGGATGCAGGAGTTTTTTTTTAACTTTCTTTAACATTGTGAGATAAAGTGTTTTTTCAACGTTTTGTGAATTTGGCCAAAAATAATGCAGAGATCTTCATGAAAAAATCTGAGTGTTAATATCTATGAGCAGCTAGAATTTAGTGCAGATATAGATAACGATACGAAAACCAGTATTTTCAGGGGGCTGATCTATATTTAGTTTTTGTACGGTAACAAATATTCCTTTCAACTATATGGAATGGATATTTATCTGTGTTTAATTTAAAAAGAGGAAAATCCTGACTACATGTGTCCAATCTCAATCCAACTGTCTTTCATGACACGGACAATGTGATGGACATTTGTTACTATTTTCTGACATTCAACCGAGCGACGGTTTATCAGTAAATTGGGGGGGAAAATAATCTTTAGTTGCAGCCTTGAAGAGCAGCAGTGAACTTCTGCCCGTGATGATCCTCCCCGACTCCAACACAAAGCATCTTCATTAACACAAGGTGACACCGCTGTGTACGGGTTCTGTCTGTGCTACAGTAATAATCATAATGCCATGCAGCAGGCCCGTCTCCCCTCCCCCACCTCCATCCCTCGCTGCTAAGCACGTCTTTGTCCACTGTGTAATATACAGTCACACTGTTGCTGCATGAGCATACATGTGCCTACCCCCAACCTCTGCTTTCCCATCAGAGTAACGTCATCGACCCCGCTCCCATGCTTTGCCAACACACACACACACACACATACGTACAAACAGTCAGAAAAACAGTCGCGCTCGCCCTCCCCCACGGTGTATGTCAGAGGGCATGAATTTGTCCAGCTTGCCATGCGGCTCCAAAGCACTCTGGGTAATTGCTCAGATAGCAGGTCTGGGATCAGCTGCGGTTTGCTCATAGAATATTGTGCTGTGGCGCGATTGGATGCCACAGAGAGGGAACAGAAGGGGGCCACTGGCTGTCATCCAGTGCATCGATTCACATGCACACACACACACACACACACACACACACACACACACACACACACACACACACACACACACACACACACACGTTGGTTCAGACAGACACAGACATACATTCAGCATGCTTGAGTGCATAAATTACAGCAAACTGCTTTTGAAAAAAACAGACTTTACTGTATGATTTTGTGCTTGCCCCCCCACCCAACACACACTCACACGGTCTCCCACCCAATGCAGCATGTGTCCTCAGATGGATAAGAGGAGGAGGCGTGGGAAAAAAATCCACAGGGTAAAGCCAACCCCTGCCTCAACATACACGCACACACACACAGGCTGCCCATCTGCCTCCTCAGATCTGCCTCTCATGGTCACTGTACACACACTCACAGGCGTACGCTCCCACTCCAGCCCCCTGGGTGACCTGTAGGAACCACATGCCCTTTGACCTTTCCTTAAGGACTGAGCGAGTGCATCAGAGGGGAAGGAACGAGTCCAAGTGTGAGAGGTCTGCATCTGGTCATTACCGTCCTGAAAGCGGCCATGAGAATGTGCACACACTGAGGCGCACTCGCTGGAGCAAACATGCGCACTCTCTCACACAAACAAACACACACGCACACACAAACACACACACACACACACATGAATTCACACAAACACAGTGCTTTAACCTCTCTTATGTGTTTATTTTCTTCTCCTCACACGCCTTCACTGTCACGTTAGCAGACATGCATGTGTGCACACCGAGTTGTTAAAACACTGAGTGGGTCGTGGTGTTCTTGATTTTTTTGTGTGAGGGGAACCCCCCCCCCACACACACACACACATACACACAAACTGACTGAGATCCTGCCATTTCATTCTGTGAGGTGAGGAAATAATGTTTTGTTGGCGTTGGCCATGTCCTCATCCTCCCTTAACCTCTCGCTCCTCCTTCTATGGTGTTTCTCTTGATCCTAATTGCAGATGACAGTGTGTGTGTGTGTGTGTGTTTGAGGGGGGAAGGGAGAGGACAAGGTGGCTACCCCAGCCAGTATGGAGAGAGAAACGCAAAGAGAGGGACATGCACAGAAACACCAACAGAAAATTACTTTGGGTTCTTACATAAGGTGTAGACAAATCTCCCCTCAGTTTGGCTGGAGTCACATTCTTTATAGTGACGTCCGGCGGTCGGTCCGATAAAATCGGCAAACAGGAGCATCAACATTAGTGAGGCTGAATGGACCTTAAAGCAATAATGACGAGAGCAGCACTTAGTGTGAATAGCTGGCTGAATTGAATAACTGAGAGAAGGATGGAAACTCTGAATGTTGTTCACACAGACACATGTCCTCTTTAAACCTGATTAAATGTTATTATAAATGCATGTATTGTATGTAAATGCAGGCGTCTATGTCTGGATAATAGTGACTCAAAATCGTTATACTTTTTCCCCCCATCAGTTGATATTGATTATTCAAAATTTAAATGACAATCAGTTAACTGCGGTCTTAAACTCTATGTACGGATGGAAAATGGCAAATACTCTTAAAACAGACAAATCTGAGGTTGAACATTTGAAACGTTTACATGTGTCATACCTCTCATTATATCGATATATATATATAATTTTTGTCATTTTGCTATCAAATAAAATTATATCGCCAAAAAGTGCAGATATGAGTTGAAGTGCAAAACAACAAATACTATACATTTACTTATGTTTCGTACTTAAGTTTAGAGAGTTACTTTGCAGATTAACAGATTTCTTTCTAAGCATATGACCATGAATAGGTACAAGAGATTTAACTACCCAGTTAGAGAAAAATTTGGGATTAGCTCCTACAAAAGAACAATAATATAATATACTCTATTCAATATACTGTCTCTCTAAAAAAGACCGTTCTGCATTTTAAATACTTTGACTTTTAACATTACATTTTCAATTATCTAATAACTACTTATTACATTCCTGCCAGTTTTTTCAGTAATTTGTTGATTTCCCTTATTTTTCAAAACTAAACCTTTTCAGTGATACAACTCGTACTTGTATTACAGTTTTTTTACACTGTTGGATTACTGGTAAGTAAGTAAATAGATTTATTCAACACCTCTCAAGCGCAGGACAACACAGTGTTTATGTGTCTCTCTGAGTGAAACTCGAGCATATGAATGAATGAGTTTCCATTTGATTCTGTGTGTTCTCAAAAGGATTGAATGTACGTGGTCGTTTTAAGTAAGTGTGTGAGCAGGCATGAGTGTATGTATGTGTGTGTGTGTGTGTGTGCGTGTCCTCTCCCAGGGATGGCCACTAATAGCTCGCCCCAGGCAACAATTTAACTCAGCCTAACAAGGTTCTCCCCAAAGTGGCCCCAGGGGCATCTCTCACAGAGGCAAATTGATCACAAAGACTATCACACAGCTCAGCTCAGCTCGACCCGGCTGCTCTGCTTTTCACCTGCTCTCTCTCTCTCTCTCTGTCTCTCTCTATGTCTCTCTCTCTATCTGTCTCTCTCTCTCTCTCCTGTGGCATGATTTAACAGAATGTGTTATGAACATTAAATTTGAGTCGAGAGAACAAAAGCAGCATCAGTCTTCGTTTCATAATTGCATTCTCTTTGTGAATGACAGGAGAACTCTCGTCAACAGACAAGGCTTAGGATGCACACACGCTCACTGACACACGCACGTGCACATGCAAACACACACACACAGGTTAAAGGCGGTAACTCAAGATTTGGACACAGTGAGGGAGAGAAAGGGAGAGAGCGATGGGGGAAGAAAGAAAGATAGACCTAATAAGAGTCTCTTCAATGAGATTACAAGCACTAAAACAGACTAATCTTTGTCATTAAGAAAAGATGCCGCAGTAGGCTAAGTCATATTATAGGCTTAATGTTGCTAGTGCGTGCTGTGCACCTGCCAGCACTGAACACCTTCACAGAGTAGAGGCATTTAGCGACATCCTCTAAGATTTCAGATAGCTGATGCACACACATGATATCCTTAATAAATAACTATGGAGAAATAAATACTGTTATTTGAAAGCAATAGTCGTGACATCAGCAAAAACATGCTACTTTTAAGTCATAATTTCTGTCTCAAAACCCTGGATTGTTTTAAAGTTTGTAACAATGTAATTTTCGGTAGTTTGAGACATCAGCATTATTAAACTATAAATAAGCTTTCATCTATATAAATAAGTTTATGTGTATAGCAGAGGCTTTGAGTCAATCAGCTTTTAGTGTTAGCCAGAGTCCAAAT
This sequence comes from Pseudopleuronectes americanus, assembly GCA_038501795.1. NCBI lineage: Eukaryota > Metazoa > Chordata > Actinopteri > Pleuronectiformes > Pleuronectidae > Pseudopleuronectes > Pseudopleuronectes americanus. The sequence continues at coordinate 16,638,851 of CM076718.1, read as the reverse complement.
GGGTGGTTTGCAAGCGTGGACTTTGGATAGGACAATTACAGGTGCTGACGAAGAGTAACGTGAGGACAGGGGAGTTTGTTGTGTGAGTGTGTGTGTGTGTGTGTGTGTACGTGTGTACGTGTGTCAATGTTCCTGCAACTAAAACTTCAGTGTTTTCCCCACCCTCCACTCTGTTATCCCTCTCACTCTATCTTGTTGAAACAAACACATACACACAAACACACACACAAACGCACTATTATATAACTCCTAAGACTCTCCCGAGCTTGCTCTCTTTTCTTATCTCACTCTATCATTCACTTTTATTGTTTATCTCCAGATTTCACTTTATTTGACCATGTATTCACTTCAGAGACTCTCAGTTCTACAGGACATTGAATAAAACCGGACGTTGCAGGTGAACATGCTGCAGGCTGTCCACAAAACTAGACTGATTATGAGAAAGCAAAATGAATTCCTGCTCTTGATATGAGCAGATTCTTCATGAAAGTATAGCCCTCTACTGATAGCTCTGGTCTCTCTGTTCATACATTACTTGGTTCCTGCGTTTAACAAGCGCAGACACCCTCTTCCCCCGGTTTTTACTTCAATGTAAATCGGAGGAAATGTGAATATTGAATATCGTTGTGTCTCCATTGAGATATGCTGCCTTCATGGATGAGTAAAACTGACAAAACAGAAGGAGCTGTCAGAAGACTCCATGACTTCAAGGCAGAATTAGAGTTTAGGAGTGGTTCAAGCTGAAATCCCTCCCGGCTAAGATAAAGTGGAGACACAAACCGGAGCGTGCCGTATAGCCCACGCTTTGTGTGTATAAAGATTAAGAAAGGGAAGAGCGAGAGAGAGTGGGGGTAAAACTGTTCGCCTCTCCCAGACAGCGGCGGAGGGATAAAACCAACATGGAGTGCGCGTTAAGCACATGCTAAACAAACACAGGCTATGATAGTGGCTCAGTGGGACCACAGAAGAGCCATTCAGGCCACACACACTGTGTGGGATGTTTTTTGTGGAGGGCAGACGCACTAAGTGAGGAGTAGTTGAGTGGGGGTATCCGAAGGCAGGGGCAGCCTATGGGAATGGAGTCCTGAACATAACTGTGAGTAAGTGTGTGTAAGAGAGAGAGCATGGTTCAGTGTTGCAACAGCACTCAGGTGGTACCTCAGTCAGTCAGTAGGGCTATGATGAGGGATTAACAGTGTGGCCTGCATGGGCTTGGGGTAATCTCTCCTCTCTTCTTACATAACACTGGGCCATTAGTCAGCACAAGCACACAATAAACAACACAATCAACAACGCAGAGCTCTGCAACAGACCACACATGCCCTGATAACACTGCAAACCTCAGATTCACTCAGGCCAGGTGCCCACTATTGTGTGCAGTGAGTAATAACCCTCCATTAGTTTACTTTATTAGCATTATATAAACATTTATTGAAAAGTTTACAATACATTGGAATGTAGTTGAAGGCAGAGATTAGGTAGTATTTGATCATGCATTTTTCCTATTTTATTTAAAGACATTTTATATTACTGCAACTATAACTATTATCCATGTATACAGCAATGGTGCCCACAGGAGAAATCCTAGCTGTTTACAAATACAGTGATACACACTTAGATCTGCCAACAACTACATTTTATTGTTAGAAACCCTTTATTGACTTTTTTCTGCTTAAAGTTAAGTGTTACCAATATTTTATAAACACAATGATCCATTTAAACTTTTTTTTAATAACCTATAATAGGAATAAACTTTACAGCAGCAGAACAAATAAATAAATTAAGTTATACATATTGTGAATTGTGGATTAAAAACTATTCGTTAACATCATTCCAGTTTTCGAATTATCTAAACAGACTGCTTCCGTTGGCTTCTACAAAAAATTGATCGCGGGATGCTTTAGAATCGGCCAAATCAATGTTGGACATGATGAGGCCGTCATGCATAGTATTGCAGCTGCGCGTGTGCATATTGTTTTCAGTGCACTCTGTGTTTGTGTGTGAGCACATCCGTTCCTTTTGCGAGCTAATATAAATCATGTTAGAAATGTGAATAATTACATCGCTGTGGATTTGAGCCTTTTAGTGGTTCCTGTTCTCTTCCCTTCACACCACTCATCATCACCTTTCTTGTTTATTGCTATCTCACACTCCCCAAGTTTCTGTCATCCTATCTTTTCCCATGGCGAAGGAGTGTGGAAGAATGTGATTGACACATCTCGCTAGCAGTGGGATCAAATGGCGCTGTAAACCCCTCCTCCCCTTTAGCTCCCTCCATAGATGAACTCGCTGACCTTGCTGACCCAGGAGCATAGATGCGGTGTAGAGGCTCTGATGGCTTTTTTTCTGTGATACAAAACACAATTGGACACAGGATGATGGGAACTAATGTAAAGATCATAGAGAGAAAGGAAGAAATTGATATGTAGAATACATGTCAGTTTATGCTGATGAGGTTTTGTGAGTTTATGTAAATATTCACTTGGTTCTAAGTGTGTATAAGAGTGTGTTTGTCTTTAGCGCAAACTCCGCTCAGACTTTACTTTTGGTAGGAGGGTGTTGATGATGTTGATTGGATCTGATGCGCTTTACAAACTCATATTTATTTTACCAAAATATAACTTTTGATTGCAATGATTAAAACTCACATCAAAGTAGACAACAATGACAATTTTTTTTTAATGGTGAAGTTATTTTTGGCCATTTTTTAGTTTTTATTATATAGATCTAAACTATGCTAACACCAAAACTTTTCAGCAAAATATGACATCACTGTTACCCATGCTATTTTATTACTCAACTTCTTTGTTGGGTTGAAGATGAGCACCACTCACACCACAGCATCATCATGTTGCCATTGAAATTACAGAAATGACTCTCCTGTTTACAGCATCCTACACAACATTGAGTCATGTTAGAAAAAGTACTCTTCAATGCTCCGTTTTCTGTCAGGAAGAAAATGCCCTGATGATATTATTTTATATTTCTCTGGCGTTTCCTGACCTGGCGCTGGGATGACATCATCTTCGGTCAGGGCTTCAGGAGTTGTGGCTATTGTTAAGTGATAATTACCACGGCTCATGAGGGGCCTCTATTTTTTATAACCTTGTGGTTGTGAGCACATTTCTGTGTAAGGGCAGCTGAGTTTTTACACACACACACACACACACAGGTTGAGAGTGGGGGCCGCACGGCCCACTCTGATTTAATTCTATCTGACAAAACCCTTTGGGGCGTGCAGAGGGAGAGAGGAAGATGGAGAGAGAGAGTGAGAGAGGGAGAAAGAGAGAGAGAGACATGGAGTAAGAGAGGTGAGAGAGACGCTTCAGGGGCCTCTTCTGCCGACCACAGCAATAAAATGAAAGCAGGAACTTTCGGTATACCCCCCCAAAGCCTCCCATGCACGAGAGTGGTCGCGAGGCCCATTAAAATGTGGATAAAATACAAGGTGCATGACAGAGGAGTTTGCCATGGGATGAGAGAGAGAGAGAGAAAGAGAGATAAAGAGAGAGGGGTGGGGGGGTTTGGCCTTCTCATGTTTTTCTTGCCCAAGGTTTGATGGCCTGAGGTAGAAAAAAGCTTTAAATGACATTCAAACATAAAAACATTATAGATAGATAGATAGATAGATAGATAGATAGATAGATAGATAGATAGATAGATAGATAGATAGATAGATAGATAGAAACTACACTAAATTTAAGTTAATAATCATGAAGATATCCATTTTAACAGGAAAACTATGAATTAAATACAAAACTATACATCTGATTACAATAATGCCTCGGGGCCAATGTAGAAACTAACCGATAGTGTGTCTATTATTTTTAAACATATTTAAGCTCCGTTTTTGTCAACAAGGTTTTACTTTTTCCCACGTTATCATGCCGAGCGTTTGCGTCTTCACTGAAGTTTAGACTTTGTGCATGTGAATGGAAATCCTCCAACACTTCCTGTCTCATTCCGACTGGGTTTACTCAGTTTAAGTGATATATGGAAACGTGTCAGTTTAAGACGAAGCAGCCTTTACATCAGACTTCAAGATCATCCAGTCGGACTCGTGTTGCAACTTTGCGTGAGCGCACGTTATTGAGAGAAGTCATAATACAAATAAACCTATAGACACTGAGCTATAAGAGTAATAACGGGTAAAACAATGAAGCATAATTATTGACTGCTAATAACGGATAAACTCCAAATAGTTGTGATTGATAATAAAAAAAATACGTTTTCTGATTTGTAAGGAAATCAAATGACAGAAAGTAAAGTCTTATTGAGAGTTGAAAGACATGTGTAAACCTGTGTGTGTTTGTGTGTGTTTGTGTGTGTCTGCACGCACGGGACGACATTGACGTTGAAATTCAACATCCCCAGCGGGGTGCGCATGCAGCGCGTTATAGAAATATGGGTTAGTGGAGCGCGTGTTTAGTATCCCTGAAACAGTCAATAAAGTTTATACCTAATGAGACAAAAAAAGTTTTCCCCCCCACTTCACATCATCTGATCTGATCCCTGGTTTCCGCAGGTGGAGAGGACTGGGGCTCAACTGATTAAAAGCTTTAATCAAATATCTTGCGCCACTTTTAATTTTCAGCCAAAGCCTCCGACGGCTTTACGCACGAATTTGCAACGTTTGTTAGGCCTATTTATACACGAACACACACTCAGGCTCAGGACACACACACACACAAACACACACACATGCACAGAGATCCAGATGAACTTTGTATGCGTTTTAAGAGAGAGCTGGCTGGTGAGGATGGAGAGAAATACAACCACACACACTTCAAGTTTCTCTGCGGAGGAAAAGGGACAAAACAGATTTGCGGCGAAAAACTCCCAGAATAAACTTTCAAGGCCAAATCTGGGATAAAGGTTGCCGTGTTATGTGTCTGTGTGTGTGTTGTGTGCATGTGTGTGTGTGTCGTGTTAAGCGGGATGAAGCCTGGGGAAAGTGCGGCGCGGCATGGAGCGGTGAGACGGTCTTACCTCTCATAGTGTTGGCCGTGATGGAGCTGGTGCTGAGGCTCGCTCCCCAAAGCAGCACTCATGAAGAAATAAACATAAATGCTCGGAGAGATATGGGGAGGGAGTTGCGTGGTGGTGGTGGTGGTGGGGGGGCTGTCCTCGTGTTTCAAAAATGACAACAACGAAAAGAGTGAAGACGATCAGCGTCGAGGTCCACTAGGATGCCCTGAGTGGAGGCGTCTCTTGCGCTAAAAGCATCCCAGGCAGGGGCGCGGGGAGGCGGGCTGAGGTTGCTCGGTGAGTCGGTCGCTGCGCTCTGGTCGTGTGGTCGCTTCTCTCATGACATCTGCGCTCTCACCTCTATGGGAGGGTTTCACTGTTTTCTGCGGGCTGAGGGAGGGGAGAGCGCAGAGGAGAGGCTTTACCCGTCGGCCCGGATTGGACTGGAGCACTCACCGCTCCTCCCACTCTCTCCTGCTCAGCCTCCACACACACACACACACACACACACACACACACACACACACACACACACACACACACACACACACACTCACACACACTCACACACGCACACACACACTGCACGCACACACACATGCACACGCTGCACAGACAACCTGAGCGCTCTCTACCGCTGCGCTTCGCACACACACCCACAGGAAAGTTTCAATGTCATTCTGCACATTTAGTCAAACCATGTGCGCTAAAGATTATTTTCATGCACGGAAAACAAAGTCTTTAAACTGGTCCAATGTGGCGACTGAAATCTCACATTAAGCCTTTGGAAGAGATGATTTATTCCCCTCGGTTCCACTTCAATTTAATATCCATAGAGTCCTGTGAGATTTGTTTAAGAAAGTGGACAAAACGAGGAATTTACAGTGATCATAGGTAAAATTGTGCAAATGAGAAACAAGCTTTACATCAGGTATAGGCCCTTACTCGATTATATTAGATTAGGTTACTTTTAAGCAGGCAAAGAGAAAATGCTTATGTTTGAAATAATACATTATGAAAAATAACTGATAAAATGGCTTGCCCATATACTTTAAATTGACACATACATTATATAACCATATAACCTAACTAATAAATAACCTTATCCTCCTAGAAACATTATCTTGATATATATTATAATATACATACAGTATATTGCAGGTGTAAAGTGATTATTGAACACCATGTTTTGGATGAGGGCTTTATGTTTATTTCAGAGCAGCTCAGGTGACATGAGTTGTCTCAGGTGTCCTCAGGATGACTTTCAGGGTGGGGTCCTCTCCTTCCTCTGAGAGACACTGGAATACTGACCTGGAAAATGAAAGACACATTTACTGTGTCAGTGCCATAAATCCCTTCACCTCATATGACATATAGATATGTTATTTACCTCACGTCTGAACTCGACGATGGGCAACAACGAGCTCTCCTTATTTATCCTCACTTTTTAGAGCCAAACGGGGACAACTGATCCTGCAGACTTTATATGGTGTTCTTGTTCTTATCTCTGCTCTACACCAACAGATTTACAACCACAGTAATCATCAAAGGGGTAAACCCACACACTGAATGAGTCTGAAGGAAACCCCACCAGTTCGTCTTTGACCCCAGAACAACCCCTGACCTTTGGTGCCAGGTTCAGTGAAATACAGGTAAAACCCAATCTTGTCATGAACGTGCAGGAGTCGGTGTCGGTCCTCTCAGCACCGAGAAGAGCCATTCCTGCCACGCGGGGTTAGCATCACCACGCGTTCAGCGTCTGTCATCAGAGTGGTTTTCGAAGAGCTAACACACCGTCAGAGCTTCTGTCGGCCTGCGCGAGGTAGGAGAGGGGCAGGTGTGGATGAAGAGGCACTTTCACCCCCAGTCTCTTTTAGCCTCTTTAGCTGTTGGCCCAGGGAGAGAGCGACAGAGAGAAATGGAGAGAGAAACTGCCCCGAGCACATCTCCACTGACCTACATTTCATCTGTCGCTTTTTTCCACTCTTCCCCTTTTATTTCCATCTCTCATTGCTCCTGTACCAACAGCTCCATAATTGTGATGTAATGACCAAAGCAAGCGTGATAAAATCCCAGACTGGTCAGGATGAAACACTCCTGAAGACAGGCAGACAGAAGAAAGAGATATAGAAAAGAAGAGACAGTACAAGGCAAAGAGGGAGGGGGTTGAAATGAAAGAGTGTGGTAGTTAGCACTTCAAAATACAATAAAGGTTTCATCCCTTTTTGTCAAAGCAATAAAATGTGTCCTTATGTGATCTGTGAGCTGCGTGGACTTCAATCCATCTGAGAGCTGGGGACTCCATTAAGAAGGATTACCTCTCTCTGCCAACTATTCAGTGTTCGTCCAAAGCCAAAGAGATAGCAGGGAAATGACTTTAAACATGAGCAACTATGTGTGCGTCGTCTGTTGAACAAGGATGAACTAACGCAGAACATGGAGGCTGTGTTTGAAGAGATACACTGGAGTGTAGGCTGCTCCGTCCATATGGTGGTTAAGAGGGAGGAAGGGAGCAGGAGAAGCAGACCGGGCCATGCCTTAGGGCTGAACTTGGAGAGGGAGAAAACCACACTCTGTGCCGAGATGGGATCTCAGGTCCTTCTGTCTTTATGTTTCACTGTCTGTTTCTGTTGGCTGCCTGATCACCTGCTGTCCGTCTACTCTTCACTAATTGCTTGGCTGATTATCTGTGAATCTGTTATTTTAATTTCGTACTTACACAACATCTAGTTTTTATCTGATTTAAACACATCATTTTTATCACAGCTTGTCTTTTCCTTCCATCTTTTGATCCATACCAGAAATGGCAATGTCAGTCTGCCACAGTCAGTCATTACTCAACTTAATCAGCTTCTACTGGAAGGATATCCATGGAATTACAGGAATTCATTCCCTGTCAGCATAAACCCGAAATCATGCTTCTCCAAAGATACACAAACTGATCTCTGTGCATTTACAAAATACAGAGAGCAGAGTTCAATTTCAGTATAGGACTGTGGCAAGGATTCTCCAGTAAAAAGCATACAAATCAAAAATTCTCCGTCAAGGCACTTTCCTCTCCATCCATGTTGATATCATCTTTCAATACATTTGTCTACATTTGTTACTTTTGTCACACTAGTGAGTGGCAGGAGCTGTTATGATTTTGGGTCTTGAAACCGTTCACCCCTGAACTGAACACAAAATCCCAGGAGCGGCCCGAAGGAACTTCTTCACATTTTGCGCAAACTTCATTTAGAATAAAATATGAACTCATTAAAATGTTGTGGTCAAAGGTCAAGGTCACTGATATGTCGTAAAACTGTTTCTCTGATAATAACTCTAATTTGAATGCTAATTATTCTTTCAGTGCTCACCACATACAGTATGTTAGTTTGGACATACACTACAAGGGGGTAATATTAGTTTATTTTGTGAACATTGTTCCACTCTGATATCTCCAAGGTTTTCTTTACATTGTTGTTTGCTGAATGGGCTTTTCTTCTTAGACAATAAAGCACGTATGTTTTTACAGCATGCCATGTAGATCTTGCACAAGCACACTGTAAATGTCTTGTATGAAACAGTATGGCTCCTAAGGTCTTCTGGTATAAGTCAGTTTTATAGTGTAAAGACAAAACGTTTGGTGAGGCATCTCAGCTATCAACTTTCGAGATGTCAACTTGGAAAAGCCCCACCGAGTTACACTTTTGGAGCAATGGGCCGACGTCGATGTGCTGTAAACAATAAGTGTCTGGTCTGGACAATCTCCTGGTAGGTTCTTCATATGTGAAAGGCAAACTCCACAAAATGTCCAGATCCAATTTATCAGAGTTCATGTCTGAAAATGTCTCTAGTCTTGTTATATACTCTCTGTCTCTGTTAATTGGACCATTTCATTCAACGTTATCATTACAACAGTGATTCACTATCGTCAATGCATATTTTTTAACTTGCTTCTCGTTGCACAGCAGGGATGCTGCTTTAAAAATAGGAGCAAACAGAAACTGTTGATATCTGCATTGCAATTGCTGATGGTGATGTATCAAAAAATGTAAGGATATATATTTTTTTACATTTTAATTAAACATTAAGCTCTACATGACTTTTCCTTAACATTGGATCAAAGAATTAAGAATAAGATGACAGTGCAGAGATATGATTGTTTGTTAAAATAAAAGGGAGACAACAGAAAGTCGTAAGATAACTAGATGTGATAGAGCCTTGTTTCTCTTAAGGCTGTTCGTTCATACCAGTCAGTGCTGCCCTTGAATCGACCACTAGGAAGTTAACTTACATATAATTAGATAAGTTTCCTCTTGAAAATAAGAAATTAGGCCACAGGTCCCAGAGGAATCCCTCTCTCCAATCTGACGACATGTTCCACACTGCCTCTTATTTTCCCCTGAAACAAGCAGGTGATTTTTCACTGTGAAACTACATGAAGTGTGTGTGAGGGGGTAGGAGCACATGTGACAGCGACTATATGAGTGTGTCTCTGTGTATGCTCCTTTTTATCAATTTTTTTAAATAATTAAAAAAAAATATATATACATATATAGCCTGACCGTGTATCTCAAGAACAGGAAGTTTTGCTGCTGCAAAACAAAGGGGTTGCTTGTTTTTTCGATTATGTTCCAAATTGGTTCACGCACATTGCCTCTGTGTAATGTGACATTGACACATTGACATGTCAAATGAGAGCTCAGAGAAAGAAGAGAGAGAGAGCCAAAGAGGCACAGACGAGGGGTGGGGAGATGAGAGGGAAGAGAGAGGGAGAGATTGAAAATACACTTGAGAAATTTGCCAAGAGATACCACAAGTGACACAGGCAATTTCTGTAGAAAAATTACTTCATCATAATTTCAATCCCAAATAGAATTGAAAGGAAAGCCCTGAAGGAGGGAGGCCGAGTCACCTTGAGTGGCATTAGAGGAAATGCTCACCCACCACACACACACACACACACACACACACACACACACACACACACACACCCTGAATATGGTTTAGTACATTTTAAAGCGTTTATGCTAATTCTGAAAAATGATATTTATGTCTTCCCGTAATAAATTAATCCATTGTTTGTATTCAGCCACTTTGTCAGGGCTTTTTTTTTAAACTACAGAGTTACACACATCTGTGTTAAGTGCTCAGAGCCTGTGGTATATCAGAGTTAAAAATATACAACCTATTAGTCTGGCTGCTACTATTACTAGCATCATCTAATCAAAGCTTTATATAGAGGTAGTGGTTCAGACAAACAGTTTCATGTCTCTACCTCACAGTGCCAATCATCAGATTTTAATTGGATTTCTCTATTATCAGTTTTTTTTCACACAAAGCCATTAAGACATTAAATCTAGTTTTACTTCATTCTGCAATTTCCCCCTTCTCTCTCTCTCTCTCTCTCTCTCTCTCTCTCTCTCTCTCTCTCTCTCTCTCTCTCTCTCTCTCTCTCTCTCTCTCTCTCTCTCGCTCTCTCTCTCCATATATATATATATATATGCAAGCCATATCAAAAATGTTACTGTAGCCTGAGGCTCTCTTAAAATAATTTAGTCGTCGTTAATTTCTGTGGGAGAGCTTAATAAATGCTGATTTTGAAATGGGGAGCGAATTTCAAACTTGGACTGAGAAAGGCTTTCATGTTCAGAGTAGTTATGTTGATTTTCTGAAGTGGCCTGTAATGACATCAAGCAACGCAGGATACAGCGTAGCGATGCATATCATCCAGCTTCATTCATTTTCCTGTGTGAATTTAAAAAAGATAGGGAAGGAAACACTTCCTGTGTGAGTGTGTGTGTGCATGCAAATCTATCCTTTTTTTAGAATAATTATAAATCATTTTAATTCTAATCATGCACTATTGATTTGTATAGGTTCAAATCATAATCCGATTTTAAACCCTCTTTCCTGCAATGCCAAGCTTTATTGAATTCTAAGCTATGTTTCTGCCTTCATCACTGGCCTCAGTGAGTTGATGAACTTAAATCCCTCGCGTCAAAACAAACAGATGTATCTTTTATAAACACCTCATCTCATACCCTTCCTACCACTAACCCTTGACCTCTGACCCCTGCCATATCTATAGGTGTCCAGGCCAGGGGGTCTTTTCTAGAAGACCAATAACGGAGCCCTGGGGGACGCCACCCAGAGATCCTCTTACTGTCTGTCGCACAGGGGCAACACTAAGCACTATAATCTGAAGGGAGGGGGAGCAATCATGTGTGTGTGTATGTGTGTGTGATGATGGTGGGAGGGTGGGGGTGGTTCTGGGCGGCATGTTTTTAACCCCTCCCTCGCCCACATCCCCATCCCCTCTCGTTAATCTGGAGTCTAGCATGTGGATTAGTGGACACTCTGCAGCACCACTGTTTGACAGAACACCGCATTTCCTACAGAGCATATAAGATTACGTCTTTAAGCAGTTTACACTCACAGCTCTGTGAGAATATTGGAGTTAGCACATCGGCTAATGACATCCTATGCAAAGTGCTGGTGCATGCTTTTATTCTATGGCTTGATGTTTATACACAAAGTGATTTTTGTGTGTTTTAATGGGGAAGAGAGAGTGAATAAAATTGCAAATGTTCACAACAGGTGTTACAAATTGTAGCTTTTTTCTCCTTCATAGAGTGGATGGCAGATAATACCCCATCACCAGACACCCCCCCCCTAAAACATAGACACACATTGGGCCACACACACACATATAGCCTACACACAGCTTCATCATGTTAATACGATCATCACCTTTAGCGTTGGGTGGATGATTTGACATCTCTCTTTGTTTGGGCTGAGGTAAAATGAGTCTGTTAGTCTGTTAATCCACCAGGATTAAGAAACAACAACAATCCCCCATTGAGTGTACAAGTGCGTATGTGTGTTTATGTGTGTGTGTGTGTGTGTGTGTGAGAGAGAGAGAGAGAGAGAGAGAGAGAGAGAGATGAGAGAGAGAGAGAGAGAGAGAGAGAGTGCGTGGTTGCTTGTCTGAATTTCGATTTCGATACCTCTGTTCCCTACAATGAAATCAGATTTAGAAATGAAGGGAAAAATATGACTTTAAGGGTTTTAATGTAACAACAGGCTAGCATGATGATGGTGATGATGAGGAGGAGGAGGAGGAGGAGAAGAATGGATGTTGAGGGAGGGGTATAAGGGTAGAAGAGTGTAGGGATTAATTGATATTTCCCTGGCATTACGTACGCTTTGGCGAACATCTACTTAAGTCCTGCCTTATGCGCTGCTGTCTGGAACACACACACAAAAAGCCCTCTGTCCCATTCACACACACAAAGACTATTAGTACAGTCCAGCTCATCCTCTCAATGCATAGAAGAAAAGAGAGAAAAACATGTTAAGTCTTTGTCCTCTTCTGTCTGGGCCTATTCATTCTCCCATACATGGGAGGAAGAGTAATGGGGAAGAGAGAAAGAAAAAATTGGAAGGAAACAGATGATGATTTGTCCATTGAAGTTTATGGTTGAGATGGTAAACACTAAGTTACTTCAGAGTGGTTCTGCTGAGTTTGGAGGTGTACAACCCTCAACATGATGCCTGCTGCCACTCAAATAATAGGATTGTGTATTTACAGTATCACGGATCATTGGAGACACTAAAACTTAAAAAAACTAGTTCAGAATCCGCACTGATTCCAGCCCCAATGCATTTTTACATAATAACGCACACTGCAGAAAGCAAACACAACAAGCAAAGATTAACTAAGTACCATTACCATCCTTCAATATATTTCTTATGTTTTGCTCCATAGTATAAAGGTAATGTTTGAATATTTAGCAGCATATATACACCTGAGAACACTTTTGGGCATATCAATCTGATATAAAGCCAACCTGTCAATGGCTGTGATTCGTTCTGCAGTTTATCATATGAAGATCAACAGCAAAGTATATTGTGTACTTTTATATGACTGCTCCACAATACAATAGTTGGTGATACACGCATGCTGCAGAGTTTCAAAGTTCATGGATGGTTAATTGATGACTGCCCTCCTTACCAGTGACTGATCACAAATTCTGAATAAAGTTGTTATTTACATAAAAATGCCAGAGGTATCTTACAATGAGAATCCCATTAAACAGGGTTTGGTTACGATGTAAGTTTGCGTGTGTCCTCTCGCTGCTCTCCTGTGTGGTGGTGATCATTTATTGTGTCTGTCGTTCTCCTCCTGGGATCTTTTTTTTTCCAGGGCTCTCCTCTCCATTTCTTTTGCTTTACATACTGTACTTAGCCATCGCTCTCTCTTTGCTTTAGTGGCTGCCACTTCCAATCTCCCCTCTCCTCCTATCCCTTCCCCCTTTTAACTCATTCTGAATTATCCATAGCCGCGTTGCTTCCTCGCTTTCGCTCTTTCCCCCCCTCTCCATCCCCCCCTTTCCTGTCTGCGTGCTCTCTCGCTCTCTGTCTCTCGTTCCCATCTCTTCCCCCCCTTCGCTCATTTTACTCTCTTACTTTATGGCAGCCTTTCACTTTCTGCATCCTCCCTTCATGCCCCCCCCTTCAACCCTCTCTCTCTCTCTGCTCCCCTGCTCATCTTCTCTCCTTTCACTCTCTCTCTCTCTGTTTCTCTATGTCTCTCACTTAGTGTAACTGTAGGATATAGGTCAGCAGGGCGGCTTGGCTGACTCGTGTCTAGACTCAGCCTCAGTCTTGGGGGCATGCAGTCACACACACAGTGGAGCACATTGACCAGCACAATCCCTGCTCCACACTGGGGCTCCATTGACTGCCTGGCCGTGGTAAACATAGACACATAGAGGAAAAGAGCTGAGGGGCAAACTTATTATAAGGAGGCTTCGCAGGACACTGGACATCACTGAAAACATTAACGCCATCTGTGGAGAAAAACAGTGTGGTAGAAATGTCAGCGGAAATGCCAATAGTTGGGAGTTGATATTTACGACGGGGCAAACCTGACCACAGGGCACTCCTTTACACTGAGCTGGTATTTCCCTTCAAACTTGGTGCTCATGAGGGAAGTGCTAACGCGGCATTTTGCACAGATGTAATAACTTGAAAATCTGAAAATGGAAATTCAATTTGAAGAAGCACGTCTGCAGCCGTTTGAGCTCGCGTGTGTGAGTTGAATTCAATGTAGAAACTACGTCCGTGGTAGAGTCATTTAAAAGGGGGGGTTGGCCGCTGTATGGCAGTGGGTGCTGCAGGGTGCAACATGCTGTAGGGAAGGGTAGATGGGGTGACGGTGTGTGTGTGTGTGTGTTAGTGCAATGACTCATTCAACTGAGTTCCTCCTCCTCCTGCTCCTCTCTCGCTTAGACTGTGGTCCAGATGTGATTCCCCCTCTTTCTCCCTGGATACCGATTCAGTCTCCCCCCCACCCAGCCCTGCCAGCCTGTGTCTGCACAACCAGACCAATGAAGTGATGGGTGCAGTGGGGGAACACGCACTGGGTGCACATTAGCTCGACGTGGCATCTATCTATCTATCTATCTATCTATCTATCTATCTATCTATCTATCTATCTATCTATCTATCTATCTATCTATCTATCTATCTATCTATCTATCTATCTATCTATCTATCTATCTATCTATCTATCTATCTATCTATCTATCTATCTATCTATCTATCTATCTATCTATCTATCTATCTATCTATCTATCTATCTATCTATCTATCTATCTATTCAAACATCCGTCCATCCATCTCTATCTAGAATTGAGAATCACTGTGACTCCTTTTCTCACGTAATAATTATGCCATTTTCTTTCCAGTTTTGTCATTTGTTGATGATGATGAAGGTTATGATGATTATGATAATGATGATGATGATGATGATCATTTGTAAATTGTCATTTCTTAGTCTGCCTGGTAACAGTGGATACCCTGCTCTGCAATGCTGAAATATTGATAGATGAATGGGATTAGAGGTATCCTACTCTGTGTGTGTGTGTGTGTGTGTGTGTGTGTGTGTGTGTGTGTGTGTGTGTGTGTGTGTGTGTGTGTGTGTGTGTGTGTGTCTGTGTGTGTGTGTGCGCGTGTGTGTGCATGTATGACAGACGTAGAGTGGGATAAAAGTGAGCCTTCACGTGGCTTTTTAGAAGACAAAGTCGATGTGTGATGTAGCTTCATGCTACCTTACTCCCAGCCCATAAATAATGTTCTGTCTGCTGTCTGACCCACCTTCCTCCTTCTTTCTCAACCTCGCCAGTTTTCTTTCTTGTTTTTCCCCCTCAGCTTTCACTCCAGCTTTTCTTTTTTTCCTCTCATTTGAAAGTTATTAAGTCACTCATTGAGTCAATCTCTGTCTCACTAATCCCCCTCCCAGCTCTTTCCTGTCATCCTGTCTCTCTCCCTTTATCTTTAGAGTCTCATGAGTTAAAAGCATGAAAGAGCTTTCTTTATTCACTAATGAGAAAACCTGCTGGCAACTTCAACTCTCACCTAACATGACAAACACAGGCAGACACATATGTATTATATACAGGTACACACAAACACACAAACACACACTCACAGTATAAAAGCTTTGCGTACTACAACATTTTGTAGCGATCGGTTTCTATTATGAGAGTAACATCTTTAAAAAGATTTAATGTATCCGTTAATTGAAGGTCTTTAGATCATGAAGCTCTGTAACATCCTCTCCTAAATATTATGAAATAATTCAGCCATGGATTTACACACATTTTGTCACATAATATAAACACATGCATGCATGCACAAGCATACACACATGCTTGGATGGCTGGGCATTTACCCTCCATGCATATGCAAATGTTCAAACATGGTTTTCCAAACACAGACTCACAAACCTCCTTTGCGCACACCTCACACAGAAATCAAATCATTACCCTCCATCACCTCAACGTTCAAAACATCATACAGTCAAGAATCTTAGCTCTCTCTCTCTCTCTCTCGCTCTCTCTCTCTCTCTTTCTCTGATTCTCTCTCAGAACCGCTTGGTGCCAGGACTGATTTCAGCCTCTCTCTCTCTGTTAGAGATGGTTCAGTCAGGCTGAAATCACTGGACATGTGCTGGAATCTCATTACAGAGCATTGTAAGGCAGATATGTTGTTTTGATTATTCTGCAGTGTTACCTCTTCAGGCACATGTTATAATGGAGCTGAAGAGTGACACGTTAGATCCTTCTCAGCACGAAGTAATCAATCACTACCATCCTCTGGATGGGAGAACAAACAACTTGACTTTCAAACTGTAATATAAGACAGTAATTTTTGGGGGTTTGCAAAGGGCTGTTAATGTCATCAGACACAAGGTTGTAAGGTCAATGATTTGAAAACAGTTTGTGCTGTTTGAACGACGAGCCTGTTTAGGCTTACAGAAACATGGGGGTGTCTTTACATATTTAATTCTTCTTTAAAAAAGTGTTGAATTTACATTTTACACTTTGCTGCTTATCTATACCTACTCTATATCTTTGGTCTCATCCTGGGCTTTGGGAACTTGGTCATTCTCAGTGAATTTCACACAGTCACTAATTTTAACATTCGTAATATGAGGTTTGCCTGATAAACGTTGCACAATAAATCCCTGTTAGACAGTGTCCAAAAGCTCTTTCACAGAATTTGTATGACAATAACAGTAATAATCATAATTATGAAAACCTTTATTTATTTGTTAACTTTAGTATGAAATGCATCTCAATGTGCTTTAGGTTAAACAGAAACAAATGAAGCTTAATTACAAAACATAATTAGATGCTTAACAATAACCCAAAAATCAAAACGGTGACTTAGCAATGTAACGATTACAATAAAAGAAAATTAATAGTTGAATTAATTAAAAGCAAGATCATAAGGATAAGTTTAGAACGTTTTTTCTGTTCCCAATCTTTGGTGTATGATTACAGAAAGCTGCCTCACAGTATTTATCGTAGTCTGTGGGTGGCACGTTCAGCATGTCAGCAATGAGGGACCTCAGAGAATTTTAAAATCAAAAATATTTTTGATAGAATAAATGATTTATCGTGTATTGAATCATAAGTGACAGATCACAAATATTTTTGCATCTGACAGTTTTACAAAGTGTCGGAGAGAATTCCTACTGGCAAGAAAGCCACCGTATTCAGTATATTTTGTATGGTACTAAAATAGGTACCATAATGGGATTAAAGTCAGACTCGGCTATTTCATTTTCACCTGCAGTTTCTCTTTCAGCATTGCATTTGAGTTGTGACATCCACTATTTGAGAGCTGTCAAAGACAATACAAAAAGGAATTTATGAATTTAGCCATTTCTTGCATTATAATTACCTTTGCAAAGGAAGTTATGTTTCCATCTGCATTTGTTTGTCTGCTACTTAGCAGGATTACAAATAAACTGCTGGACCACACAACTTGATGGAGGGATGTGGTGTGTGTCAGGGAAGAACCCATTGCATTTTTCCACTTTTTATAACTCTGTGAGATTTTTAACATGTTGTCGTTGCTTTCCTAGAGTATTACTCGTGTTGATGATAAAAAAAAACAGGCAGGTCTGCCCCATCAGGGACAAGTTTTTCCAAACTGCATTACACGTTTGTTTTCATAAGATATTGAAATGAACTGGCACTACTGGCAGACAGTTAAGAAATAAGCTTTTTTGATTTCTTGACATAAGAAGATTGAACTTTCACGCCTGATAGATTTGTCAGTGTAGGCAGCCTAGTTTATCCCACATGCTGGAACGAGAGACAAGTAGCCCAATGTGTATAGAAGACACATTCACCTATAAGTGCATTTTCTCTCTCATTTGATGTGGAAACTTGAAACCACCTGTCTGGTATTCCTCAAACATATCCACAACTCTTCATTGTCTCTAATAGGATTCTTCACTTTAACATGTAATCCTATGGATTTTCTTTTTATTTCAAATATTTTTGTCTGCTTATCCATAAATAAAAATCAATCAATCTAACTCAGAACATATCAGAGGAGAAGATCCAGTGGGCCCCTGTCCGTCTAACCCTGTTTCCTGTTGTTGTCTGACTTATATGTGTGCGCATTACTATATACACTAATGTAACTGTACAGCTCACCCTGTCCTCTGTTTCCCTTCCCATTTTCCATCTCCGTCTTTTTCTCCCATGTTGCCCCAGGCAGCACTGTCACATCCCATCATGCTTTGCTCTCGCAGTAAAAATGACGCTACATGGAAGTGTGTGGATTTCCTGTATATCTATACATTTTTCTTGGCTGAACAATGCTGCAGCCTCTCCATTATCATAGATTAGTTGAAAGCATTTTATTGTGTAGCGAGAATGAAAAGGTGTTTCTGGCAGAGTGCATCAGCCTCATTTTTACTATACATTAGTCTTCCATGCTCGTTTTTTTTTATTACAGTGATCATGTAAGAGGCAAACGGCTGTTGCATGTGAACTGTACTGTACGTAATCCACATTACAGCACACTGCAGCTTTATGTTTTTTCACATTTTACCAAAGCACATTGATCCCATGGGAAAACCACAGCTGCAGACAATCAATGATGGCCAATTTACAAGCCAACCATACATCCCAGCTACTCATCCATACAGAGGAGGAGACACCGTGTGAATAACACTTGAGAAAATTAACAAATAGCATCCTTTCTCCCCCACATCCCTCTAATTATTCATCTGGACGTCTACAATAATATCACTTACAGACAAATACTCGTGTGGTGCATCATACTGTAACCAAACACTGAATCCATCTTTGTATGTGGTCAGTCCGTCTATCTATCCAACCAGTCAATACAGGATGTGGTGACTGGACAAAACACCAGATACACTATCGACACTGTCTGGATCGAGACTGTCTATTGTATATGTAGAGGAATATCTGCCTTTATAATAAACTCCTGTTTTATTGAAGAATGAAAATTAATCAAGTTTACTTCCTGTAAAGTCTGAATGACAGAGGGACTGATAGTGGTTATGGTCCCACCCTTGGTTCTGGTGAGGGTTATTGTTGTGGGTACTGCTGCTGTCCGGGAGGGAGTTAAGGGCATTATAAATACCTCTACACTATAGTGTTTTAATAGCAGATGTAGATATAAAATACGACCATTAAACCTATCACAAATGCATGCTCACCCTATTATTTATTTTCTTACTAATGATGATGCCATTATCTCGGACTGATGCCTTCCCATGTTGTGTCATTATCATCATTACATGTGTGATGTGATATCCTGTAATTAAATGAAATCCATCATACTGAGTAACGTATTGATTCTTGAGGCCTTTCACTCGTGGACACCAGAATTTCCCATCAGTAATGACATTTAGATGTGGCGTTCAGGACTTGAACTTCAGGACAGTGAACTGACGGTCTATGACGACGTGGTGAATGGACAACGTTTGTTCTTGGTCTTTTTATAGAACCTACAAATATCTTGACTCATGCACCTGGGCAGGGAAATCTATATCCTCTTTCTGTCCATCCAAAGCGATTTCTATATCTGAGTGTGTGGCAGAGGCCATGTTTCCCAGCCTTCCTGCTCCCACAGTCGCGGTCGTATGAAACATTAAAGCCAAACTCAGACCATGTATATTTCATACAGCATTTTGCAAACAACAGATGAATAAATTATACCATGAAAGTGGGCATAACCTCTGCATCAGCATATCACCATGGCCTATTTCTCTGCTTTTCTGAATGGTGAGTGTGGCCGATGTGTGTGAACTGGGCATGTGTGCAAGGGGGGGGTACCACATACATACATGTGACTTTATGTGTATCCTGCATGTGTGTGTCACTTTTCCCCTTGTGTCAGTGTATATTCAGTCAGCAGGGTAAGGTGTGTTACTCTTCAAGGATTAATGAAAGCTCCAGCGTGCACCTTCTGTAAAAAGAAGAGCAACAGTGGTACACTCGCCAGCTCACCACCTCCTCTGTCCCCAACCATTATCACTCCTGTAAAGACCCTCTTACATAATATGTCCGACCATTAATGGGAGATAACACATTTGGCTCCAACAATGGACAGAAATGTAATTACCGGTCTGAATAGCACTGCTGCTCCTTATTCTTACCCAGAGAGAGCAGGGGAGAGTGACTAGCTGAGTGACAGAAAGGCAAGGGAAGGATTGAGAGACCCGACAAGCATTTAGTGAAAGGGAAAATCACATCGGGGTTAGGGGAGTGTGTGTCATAAGAACAGAGGCAGGAGGAAAGGTTATAGTGGAGAAAGGCTCATTATTTATTTTGTCGTCTCACTCTCTGTGCTCACTTTGTGTGCCATGTTGATCTGTTGTTGCACTTTGTGCAGCAGATCTCTCCCCGACTTCTCTGACACTGTTGGCTGCGGGGCAGTCGGCCAGTGAGCGTGTTGCTCATAAATCCTTCAGCCTAAAGGAGGAAACAGGTTGCATGGCATAGCCTCCTAAAGAAACCCATACATGAACACTTTATAAATCCATTACTGATCCATTCAAAAAATTGTGCATTTGATAAAACATCCATATAGTTGCGGTTTGGGTAAATTTCAACTGACAGCTATCAGTGGTCAAAATTTAAAAATAAAAGTCCCAATTTAAATCTATCTGGGAGATTTATGCCACATCCAACAGTCTTCCATATTGTTCCTCCCATTTCAAATGTCAGAAGAAAAGTGTCATGCCCTAGAGTTATATGGTTTGGGGAGGAAAGTCGTCATATTCAATAGAAGCCAATCTTAGCTCATGGTAGAAAATGGGATGTGAAGAGAAGACAGAAGATGAGATCATGAGTAGTTCAGTATCTCTGCATCCCATAAGACTATAGACATGACCTGCTTCTATAGGTCGAAAAGTAATTCAGGATCTAATGAGTGATCATATGAAGCAGAAAATGACATCACACAGTGTGGTAATTCATCAAGTTTTGCAACCAATCAAATTAGAGAGAGGATCTTCCTGTTTAGATTAAACAATCATTTACCATTATTCAATATAGATGACATCATTATCACATTATTGTTACATAGCCAACATTACCACTAACAACTGTTAACTAACCAATGTAACAGATGTGATACTATTACTCACCTGTAGCTCTCTCCTGTGGTGGGAAATTCACGTTTATTTCACTTCTCTTTCTATCACTTCTTTGCTTCTACTGAAGTTAGCATGTTACTTCCTGACTCATCACTTCCCGATATTGAGTCGGTGTAGCATCCAGTCGGCCCTGAAGAAGTAGCTCTGCTCATATCCAAAGCCCAAATTATTTATTATTTATTCTACTTTAACTTATTATATCTGCATATATGGATCCCTGACAAACAAGATGTGAAGTTGCGGAAGCTCCACTTGTAATTAACATTTCATACCTAACGCTGAACATTAATTCAGCTGCCCCTGAAAACAGCAGCGCTTCTGCCTTCGCAGCCCACAAACAATGATAACAGATCTAAACTGAAGTTTGACATTTTTGTTATTGTTAGTTTATTGTGAATTTTATAGCTTAATCTGACCAAGATTCCATCAGGATTTTGAAAAGTTTAACGGATTCAAATCTTAATTTGGATGCACTAAAATGAGAACAACAATTCCCCCCCAACGTACTCCCTCAGAAACTTTGGGTGCTATCAATTTTAACTGTTTGTTGTCTTTCTAAGTTATTTAAGAAAAGGGTCAAAAACAAAATGATTTAATAATCTCTTTGTTTATCATGATTTAATATGAAGGTACTTCACTGCATAATGTCCATTTTAATGTCATTAATATCCAGATGTTTTACAGTAATTTCCTACGTGTTTATCTTTTCATGTGACTCCTCACAACACATAAACCTCCCTAATATTTAATCTGTGTCAACAATCTTGTGTTGATTTGTTGGAGATAGATTAATATTATCACATATTTTTGTGTCAGGGTTAATTTCCGACGTGTTTGTCCTAAATCCTGTCAACAGTATGACACATGCCAAACATGCTGAGGGCAAAGATACAGTGGGATGGCTTTTGTGTTTCCATGAGTTGTGATTGTGTGTGTGTGTGTGTGTGTTGTGTGTGTGTGTGTGTATGTGTGTGTGTGTGTGTGTGTGTGTGTGTGTGTGTGTAAGTGTGTGTTAAACATGCCTGTGGCAAAAACAAAGGCATTAAAAAAAACACATCTGGAAAATGAGGGACTGACATTTACACTGTGAGGGGGCAGGTGTGTTTCCGTATTTGTTAGTTTGTGTGTGTGTTTTGTATGTTACATATGCATTAGGATGTACACGTGTTTACATCTGTATGTCCTAATGGTTTCAAGCTGGCCCGCCTGCGTTTATTTTTTGCAATTCATCCGAATGCTTTTTACGTTGAACAACATTTTGCATGGCTGCGTTATGAATCATCTGTGTGTTACAAATCACCTCCTGAACACATCTAACCTTCATGGTTCTACCTCTGGGTGAGGTCATGTGTAAGTCAACGCACAGATCTGGTTACTCACTCGGACTGACTCCTCACATGTGTGAGTTTAGAGGAGAAGATCTTCTGCTCTAGCCATATATGTATATTTGTGGAGTAAAATTACGCTTCTGCAGTGTATATATATATATATATATATATATATATATTGTGTGTTTAAGGGCCTGTGTTGATTTCTGGAACACAGAAACTACAGAGAGAGGAGAGAGAGAGAGAAGCGGGAGATGGGTCAAAATATGTGAAGCTGTCAAGAGTTATTCGATAAAGAGGGAAAATACAGTGAATCTCTATCTACACACTTAACATGTGTGCACATTACATTACGGTAACATCACTATTACATTCAATTAACGTCAACAAAATATTATTTCTTCTCTCCTCGGACCCATTGTCCTCCCATTTCCTCATTACTTATTGTGAAGACGCAACATTGGTGATTAAAAATTGAAGCCCCTCTTCTTGAATAATTTATCAGTGAGTGGCATATGTTAAATATGTGTTGAAAGCATACATTAGATTTGTTTTGTATACAAATCAGCTCCAGGCCCGCACCCTTAGGGGTGGGGTGGGGGGTGATTGTAGCCTGGGAGAGTTGGCGTATACTGATGGTTGTATTATTTAGATGTGCATTGCTTTCTATCTCTATTCCTGCTGTTGTTAACTGTGTCTGATTATGCCACACATTATTTCACTGATGGAGTGAAGTGAGAGTTTATTATGCATAGAGTGAGAAGCTTATTGAGATGCACTAGAAACGAGTTCCTTTTTTTGTTTAACGATCTCTATGCGTTCGGTTATTGTGCATTGTTGTAAAACATAAAATATGGTTTTACTGAATTAATTTTAGGAACTTATTTACATATTCATAATGTATTACATATGTTTTCCCATTTGACGATGGTTATTGAAAAAAAAGGTGCATCGTACTATTTGCTACATGGAAGATGAGCCTTATGTGTTTAAAAATATCCATTTTTGTATTACTGTGTAAATTATTGGAATGATCTGAAGCTGCCTATAGGGTGAGATAAGGCCGCAGGTGATGAATAGAAAGCTCAATCAAGAAGAGAACACAGACTTAGAGTATCACTTTCTGTTTACACATTCGCAGAGAGGATGGGCCTTTCTATTGTTTCTTGTTTGTTTTTTCCTCTTGCTTTAGTGCAAAGAGAAAGGGAAGGTTCACTGGATTCTGGTCGCACACTATCCCACATCTGTATGAGGAGAGGCCAGAGAATGTCAGAGAAGTGACTTCGAAAGATGATTAAGTTTTTTTTTATATAGGAAACTCCTCTGGCACAAAATAACTGAAATGTGAAGTGCAGCTTGTGCAGCGTTAAACAAGTGACAGACAGAGGTTCAGAAAACACAACATGTGACAAGTGTTTATATCACGAGCTTTGACAAAAACAACCTTTTCAGACAAATATTCCCAGTGTTACTGAGTTAGACATTACAGACCTGATCAAGCCATTGAAATATTTTGAGAGAAAGGAAAGACGAAGAGAGAGAACGGGGTGGTGAGTGACAGAAACAAGAGTTGTGAGGAGGGAGTGAGGAGAGGTGGGGTTGGGGGGGGGATTGGGGGCTCACGCTAACACAGATCATGATCATCATGTTGGCAGGATCTGAAAGATTAGACACATCTATAGTTTATGATTCTCCACAGTGTTGTGCTCAATTCCCTCTTCTATAAATTACTAAATAAGGGCATTTACATCACAGCAACGCGGCAAACTTTTTCTTTTCCTCCGCTGTTTGCTTTCATCTCTTTCTAGTTGAAACTTGGACACAGTCCATTTGACCCTCATGAACTGAGCAATAAGAGAGAGGAACAGAGTCTTTATCTGTGTTGTGATTCAGAAGAACAAGACACAGGCAGAGGGGAGAGAGGAAGAGAGAGGAAGAGAGAGGAAGAATAAAGGGAGAGAAGAAGTGGTAAAGACACGCAGCACCTAAAAGACTGATATAATTAATAGATGTGGCTCGCCGATACACATGAATTATGCAACTTTTATATTCAAGAAAATTACAAACACAACCCATTGGGAGAGAATGGAGAGGAATCATTATCTGCAGACTTGAACCTTTGTAAAATGCACCAAATTTTTAATAATTAATCCACATAAACAAATAACACATGAATAAAGAACACTTAAAAAGCCACCCAAGCCACAGGAGTTGGGCGAACTTCCTCTGCAACTTTCCCTCTGTGTGGAGACGGGAGAGCGGAGAGAGAGAATGAAGAGGAGAATGAGGTGCAAAGCGACTGAGAGGAAAGATCACATTTTCTCAGGCAGATTATTAAGTCAATTCTGATATTGTTATTTAAATGGTATCGTTGAAGTTGTAAAGGATGTGTGTAGGTGTGGGAAACCTAAGCATCCTGGAGATGATAATTTGTTAACAGAGGAAATGGGCTGATATTAAAATTATAGCTGCTAGATAGAAAACACATCTAGATCAAATTAATTTGCACTGGTTTTCAACTTACACTGTTCTCATTGGTTAGCTGAAGTTTGTGTTACAATGTCCCTCTCGACAAATTGAATGTGCTCAGAAGAATTGAGCTGTAATATTTTAATCAGCAGATTATTGTCGTCATAAATCGGCTGGTTGGTCAATAAAATGTCAAAACTGAATATATTCATTTTACCGTCACACGAGACAAAGAAAATTCTGCAAATCCTCAGACGTGTTTGAGCTCTTTGCTTCGACAACGGTTCGAGCAATTAATCATTTTGAAAACTAGTTCCATTAATTGTCTGTCGATTAATAAAAAGTTTCAGCTCTTTTCTGAAACAGCCCGAAAATGAGACTTCTGTTGAGTACAAACGACAAACACACTTTAACCAAGTCATTACAGACCTATATTTGATTAAAACACTGCTTTTAGACTGACTCAAATAAAAAATGAATATAAATGCATATATGTCGTGAATACATACAGTACGCACACACACTCACAGGGAGGGAGGGAGAGAGAGAGAGAGAGAGAGAGAGAGAGAGAGAGAGAGAGAGAGAGAGAGAGAGAGAGAGAGAGAGAGAGAGAGAGAGAGAGAGATGAGAGAGAGAGAGAGAGAGAGAGATAGTGTCACATATATCCACGAGAGTAGGACAGTGAATATGTCAGATTGGGTTATGGTTGTGCTGCTGAAGAGAGAGGAGGACAGGAGGACACCCTACAGTGACCACACAGGGATGCCCTTTGGGTGCTCTGACTGAAAATGAGCAAGAGTTGCAACACAAACACACACACCCACACACGCAATGGTCACCTTCAACACAGTGTAGCATATGTTACACACTGAAAATATCATACCAGCCGCCATTCAAATAGAGATCTGTGAAGTCTCCACTGTGTGTGTTGTAGCTGCTCTCCATCTCTTTTCTCTTACAGCAATATTTACTCTTCAGTTTCATCTTCTCTCTGCTGCAGATCTACGTTCATTCGGATCAGTGATGTGTTTCATCATTCAGAATATTTAACATGAACGATAAAGTCCTCATAATTAGAGTAATGTGTGAATTTTCATGTTGCAGCCAAACACTATCAACGAAATCCACACAAATTTTTGTCAGAAGGTTGAGTTAACTTAAGGGTGTTAAAAAATGCAGTGGCCTTTTTAGAGCAAGGGAATGAAGTCTGTTCCTTTGCTCAATGTGAGCTTGGGCTCTATGGAGAATAGCGTAAAGTCTGAAATAATTAATTTGACACCATTAATATAACAGCTCCTATCTTTCTTGCTTCTCACCTTCACTTTTTTTGAAAAAATATTTCCCCTGCTTGACATGAGCTTTGTGTGTTCATTTGGTAAAATTGTCACCTGTGATAGCAGCTGCTTTAGACTTCATCCTGCATGTCCAACCCTTCTGGGGGTAACGTAACATTACAATTTCAATTTTTCTATTTGGAACTTTGATCATAATTGAGATCTGAAGAGGAAACACATTTTTCCCTGTAGTCCTTGGGAGAGGAGGTTATGGTATTGTCTGCATTTATTTGTTTGTCTTTTATTTGTTGGATTATGCAAAAGCGACTTGCTCGAATGGCCAACTTGGTGGAACCCTAGAACCTATTCAATTTTGGTGTCGATAAAGTAATGGTTTTCAATTTAATTTTTTCAACATTTTCCTAGATTTTTTTGTGAAATGTGTCATGGATCATAATTTAAAAAAATTCAGACATTTAAGAACCGATACTCGTGTGTGTAAATTTATGCAAATTTAAATAAATATCAAGATTTAGTCACTTTAAATGTGGTTTCATAAGGGGACTCTTGCCGGAGGTATGAGTTCTGAGTACTATTTGTAACTGTTTGGTTGAAATAAGAACTCTTTGTCCAACAGAGGACATCATCTGAAAGTGTTGTGTTGTAAGTTGAATCCAGCTTTTGTGGACGTAGTTTAAGTACACAGTAAAATGTACGTTTGCATGGATCTCCTGTAAAGAGTCAATTATTATGTATTATATAATTTATCTGTTCCAGGGACACAAACATTTACTGATCAAAACTTCCAGCTTTTATCATTAGGCCTATTTTAAATTGTCAACCAAATGGCCAAAACAATAGTGATCCATCACAATGAATTTGTTCCCTTTCTGTGCTGGTAGCGAATCTGGTGTAAATGTGTATTTATTTGTCTTTCTCTCCACCCTCATTCCTCTGCATTTCCCCCTCACCAGAAGCCAGCCAGGGTTCAGGCAGCACGGCAACTCCTGCTTTTGTCTCTGTGGAGAGCAGGGGTTGTGTGGCTCCTAATTGCTGTGTGCCAGAGAGACCTCTGGAGCCAATCAAAATGGCCAATCTCTAAAGACGTGCCTAAACTAATTTGTTAGCAATATACCGTCCTACACCTCTCTCTCTCTTTCTCTCTCTCTCTCTTGCCGGGTCTCTTGATGGCAGTCAAAGGTTCATTTCTGTGCCACCGTGGTCATGACCTCTCCCTCCCACCCTCCCTCTCTATCTTGCTCTCTCTCTCTCTCTCTCTCCTCTGCGGCTTCACTGTGAGTTCATTTCTGATGCCACTTTGGTCGTGACCTGGCTCCAAACGATTCGATGATGACGGGAAAAAAGACACTCGCCCTTGTGTTTTTTAAATTCTGTGTTTCTGTATCCTCAGTTGCTATTCCGTTCCTGTAGTGTGTGTGTGCGTGTGTGTGTGTGTGTGTGTGTGTGCATGGATGCGTGCATGTGTGTGTGAGGGACACACCTCAGGGAGCGTGAGAGCAGAGCAGCTGTGGTCAGAGAGAGAACACACACGTTAGCTTTGGGTTTCATCCTTGGCCTGTTCAGCAGGGAATCTGGCAGCCTGCTGAGAGACCGAGAGTGTGTGTGTATGTGTGTGTCTGTGTGTGTGTGTCCTGTCCTGTTACACACCTCGTACTTTTTGCTTTGTCACTATCTCCAAACTCTCTCCCTCGCTGCTTTCCTCGCTCTCTGAGGAGCTACAACTTCAAAAGGCAACTTTAAAAAAGTGTCTGTTTCACACAGTCAACAAAAGCAACGCGGAGAAGGAAACGCACACTCACACATAGACACACAGCTTTCTCTACGAACACACCTAGCTCACTGTCTCTGCAGGACACAAAGCCTTAAGAGAATAAAAAAACAATCACTCTTTTATATTGCAGTGATACTGGGGTTTATGGCTGCCAAAGCGCTGAGCAGGTTCCTTGAGGCAAAGTGGAGAGGAGGAAGTAAGGGGGGGGATAAAGAACAGATTTTCTTGTGAAAACCCCCATCATGCGCTGGTGTCTGTACACTGGGAGACAGATAAGATTGAAGGCGGGCTCGATTGTTTGATTGAATTCACACGCAAGCTCTCGGGCGAGCTGCAGAACGAGCCGGTTTCTAAGGCGGTGTGTTTGATAGCTGCATTAGCTCAAAGTGAGGAAGCCTTGCAAACACAATTGCAAGTCTGACTGATGCAAGCTCAAAGCAACTCTGCTCCTAACATCCTGTAAGCAGGTCACAGTCACAGCAGACAGTACCTGTGTCTCAATTTAGGGGCTGCATCCTTCGTCTGCTGCATTTGTGAACAGATTGTGTTCCAACAGGTTTCCTTTAACAAATAAGAAAAAACTAAAGCATAGAACAAAAGTCTCAGTCGGTGGCATAACACGCCCAGGCCCAATAGTTTCCTTAAGAAACCACATTTAACTTCACTAGATCCAGATGTTTTTTGGGATGGTGGAAAATGTTCTATCTCACAATGTTAAAGGAAGTGAAAGAGAATTCCCTGAATCCGCCCCTTATCCGGATCCTCGCCAAAATTGAATGGGTCCTCTCCTGACTCATACTTTCTTCCACAAAGTTTCTTTGTAATCAGTCAAGTAGTTTTTGCTAAATCCTGCTAACTAACAAAAGAACAATCAGACAAAGAACCACAGACAAAAACATGTTATCCTTGGTGGAGGTAAAAATCTAGGTTTCCATCACATCAAAGATTTGCCTACCAAATTTCCAAACCTCTCTTTCACAGCATTGCTGCAGATCTGTCAGTGTTGAGGTTGCAACACTAGTTATTGCAGATGATACATTACATGTTCATTTAAGCATTGGCTCATATTTTTGATTTTCTGAGATAAATTTCACAAAAAAAGAAAATAAATCTCTCTCATCAGATCACAAGCAAAGGTTTGGGACAATTACTGATGGTGGTGATAGGGATTGTTTTTTTATGCCTTGAATTAAAGAGCTTGATTTGACAGTGATAGAATAATGAAAAAAAGTAATATGAGCATCTTTTAAAGGATCGGTTGAAATTGGCAATCTATTTTAATCTATTGTCACCTTGGGAGAGCAATGTTCCGTTTTTTTTGTGTGGACTAATTGGATTTCAAAGTGTATATTGAAAGGAGTCTAATTAGATATTCATCACAGGGGGAGATGTAAAGTCATCGCATGATAAAGAGCACTTTCTTTAATGCAGGTGACATTCCTTCACCCTCCTCACCCCACCCCCACCTCCCTTTTCTTCCACATTACTTTATTTCTCAGTAATTGTAAATACAACTGAGCAGGATAAATTTAACATGTTCAATTAACTTTAGTGCTTATCCATCACTGAAAAAGAGAATCCTGACCAATTTGTGTTCTGTGTCTCGTCACTGTCACTCATTCTCTTGTCTCTGACCCTTGAGGGAGGTTCTCCATTGTTGAAACTCTGAGTGGTCAAGGGTCCTACATAGGGGTCACCAGAGGTCAAGACTGACATCATTGACCTCACGTTAGGTCAGTGCCTGTGGAGTTCACCAGAGGGGAGAAAACAAGTGGGGATTTGCACCCATGATATGGAGAGTTTAACTGGGTAGATGTATTGCAAAATTCACTTTCTTTCTTGTGTGCAATGTGGTACAGATCCAAATAATAATTTAAATTTCGTGAATTCAAATGTGGTTTACTAAGGGGACTGTTGGGCCTTGGTGTAGACATGCTCTCTACTATTCCAGTTTGTTCATGAAGTTATGGAGTTTTAGTAGTTGTAGCTGCGGATGCTGCTTTTCTTTGAAATGTAAACATTCTTGTGGTTTGAATATAGGCTGTATCACAGAGAGATAAGGAAAAGGTCATTTATCATATTTTATTAACAGGTTTTAAACCACATCTCCAGGTCTCCTCCACTACTAGGTGGAGTTTGGATCAGAGGCGGTCGGAGGCAATTGTTATTTGCTCACTCAAATGAGAGAATCTGAATGTGGATTTAATGTGGATTATTCTAAGGTAGGTTTTTTAGAAAGTATGTTGAGAAAATCTCTTCTTATTATTAATTTCTTATTTTATGCAATAACTCCCTAGTAAGCAATCTCTACCATACAAGCTATCAGTGAAAGTGATGCTGGACTTATTGGAATTTACAGGGATGTTTATTTGGTCTGATACACTGAAATGGCATTAGGAAGGTATTTGCTTATGGCCAAAATAAAAAAAGAAGGAATGAGTAAAGCAACCAAAACCATTGCCAGCATCTAAATGGGCCCCTGAACATTGTTTTAAGACAGACATGAACCTCTGTGATCGTAAATGTACACACATGTTCATAGATGTCGAAGGAAGATGTGTTGCTGTATGTGAGGCATTAGTTCTGTACTTCATGTACTGTATATTCACGGTAAACTTCTCCTCACCACCAGCTTGTGGAGTAAAGTGGAGTATGTGTCTGCTGCCTCTCACCCTCTCTGCCTTGCAGAATAGCTGTTTAAATGAGATTAGTCTTGACAAGTGAACTTCAGCTGGTAATAAAAAAACCTTTTTATCTGTAAAGCAAACATTAGGGCTGCCCAGCCGAATGAATACCTAACTCCAGAATTACCATAAGAATAGCTCAGCTGAGTACACTCATAATGCTTAAACCAACAGTGCAGAACACACACATACACTCAGATGCGCGCACACACATACACCAGCCACGCTAATGAGTAGTGTCACTGTTTGAGATTGCAGCCCTTGTCAGGGGTGGCGGCTGCGGCGGCAGCGTCGCCGTGACGATGAGCAGGAGGAATGTAGAGAAGCAGACAATATTGTTCTGCAGCGTCCATCCAACACTCCCACCACCCTTAACCCCTGAAAGGTGTCGCTCCCAGTGTGAAGTTCTCCCAAGACCTGCTCGGTCAGGGGACACCAGGACTTTGGTGGCCCAGATTTCTTGTATATTGTCGAGAGCATTTTAGTGCTTGTAAATAAAAAACTTTCAGGCTCATCTTGTCTCCTCCATCTTGAGAGACCCCTCCTCCCAATCACCCCGCAGACTCTTATACCACCCAGTCCCATGGGTCTGGGACCTCCAGACCCACGACCCCCACAACCCTGGGACCATGGGCCCTGGCTGACCAGAGCTGCAGCAGGGTGCAGAAAGCAGGCCGTTGGTTCCCAGGACCGCCGCGCACTTGTCATGTAAATGAAGAAGTCACAACCAATTAGAGTAATTGCAGCGCATCACCCCGTCTTCGCCACGGCTACTGAGCCGAGGAGGGGCATGGGAGAGAGAGATGGAGGCAGAGAGAGGGAAGGGTGGGGGTGGGATGCGGAGAATCGAAATGTGGGAAGGATGAAGATTAGAACAGTGAGGGAGAAATGGAGTGATGGGAAGGAAAGCGGGGATAAAGAGAATATAAGGGACTTTACAATATATACAGCACTATACACAGTAGTCAGGCCAGCTACAATATTAAAGTATAACTTCAGGTACAAGCATCAATGATTTAAGAGTGAAGGAAGTATTTGTTCAGAGAGAGATTTGTTTCACTCCTGATAGTTTTCTCCTTAAACTTTTACAACATCCTTAAAACTGAACTTATCATTATTGTCAAATTTTATGATAAAGATGTTTACCTTATATTGTTACAGTAATTGTTTTTCTTGAGGAAGCATAAATGATATTTGTACAAGTTACTTTTAAAATCTGCTGTTACATAAAACGTATCATTTGGTTTTAAATTAAATGCTAAAGTACATGGAAATACATCATCCTATTTGTTAATGCTCATAAAGAAAAGAGTAATAGTGAGACGGTGAGGACAGTAGGTTTCTGCACAAGTGGATATGAGCCTGTGTGTGTGTGTGTGTGTGTTTGTGTCAGCCTGTGTGTGTGTGTGTGTGTGTGTAAGGAGAGGGGATGAGTGGGTAAATCACAGCAGGTGGTAGGGGCTAATGGAACCCCCTCTGGCCTATCAGGAGTAGGGGGTGATGGTGTGAGGGAGAGTGGTAGTAGTGTATCTTTTCAGACCGAGCGGCTACAGAGGCAGAGATGCACATTGTCAGAGAAGAATAAAAAAGAGGGGAAAAAAACGTTACTTTCTGTAAAAACTGATCAAATACTACATGCAGTCAAATGAGCATGAGTTAGGGGGTGAAAGTGGTTCATCAGAATAAAAAAAAGATTCAGGTGAAAAGGAGTGTGCAGAAAAACAGACAGAGAGACAGCAAAAAAGAACACTGGACAAAGAGAGAGAGAGAAACAGCTAATGGTCCTTAGGCTTCAATATCCACCTCTGTGGTCAGCCGGCACGAAATGCAATGCCTCTCATCCATCCATCCATCCATCCATCCATCCATCCATCCATCCATCCATCATAGAGCTCTCTGTCTGTAGATTTCAGCATAAAGCGTCAGCGCCTGAGGCAACCTGTAAAGCTTACACAAACACAGCACGGGTATTAAAGTCACTGGGTGAGTGTGTGTGTGTGTGTGCACGCGTGTGCGTGTGTTAACATGTGTATATGTATCTCTGAAAATAAAAGCCACTTGTAATGTTTGTTGAGATCCCATGAGGTCTAGACTGCTCCACTAAGAGAACACCACTCTTTAGTTTGACCCCTCCCTTCCACACACAGACACACACACACACAAGCACACACATGCCATCCCTGCTGCCTCTTAAATGAACCTATTCTTTGCATTAAGACTGTCAGTACTTACACAACACACAATCCGAGAGGCGGGGCTGTGGTTGGTGAACTCTGCACACTGACGCACTAATGAACAGTAAATGTAACGTGGTTCATGTCTCTTATCAAGTTCTTGTGTGTTTTTGCTGCTGTGGAATCAGACTGAGAGGATGAGCCACAGCAGTGAGAAGTAATTTGATGGCAGAAGGTATAGAGGACGTCTCCCCTTTATATCTTACCAGCTTATTTATAGTAATATCCACCATTAAGAAATAAAGCAGCTAGCTGTAAACCCATTACGAATGCGAAACACCTTTGCATTACACAGGCTTCTTTGTTTCAACCGCACACCACCTCTGACAACTCTGGGAGCTAACGTGACACATTTTCCAGTGTGAAATGAGCAAATGAGGTTCTACACAAAGTTAGCTCCTCCGGTAGAAAGACAGAAAAGAGAGTGAAAGGCACAAAAAATTATTTCAAATGATGTAACCGCAACTGCCAGCGTGCGACCTTTTTCGTTAGCATGGTTGTTGAGCAGTACCTCCACTAGAGGGCAGCACAGATTATATCGTTTCTGACAACAACAAACATTTTGACGGTGGAGAATGTACCTGAAAGCCACTGTTTGTCCCTGTTCCTGTTTGTAGTAACATCTTATATAGACGTATGTAGATTCTCTCCTCATAAAGTTTGGCTAGCGTTGAATTTTCTTCCTCGTGTCTTATGGTCTTCTCACTTGATTCATTGGCTACTGCTGCTCCCGATTTGCAGTGGTAATGCTCAGTTTTGTCCGTATTCGTAAGATCTCAGAAGAGGTGCACAAGTACGAAGAGATGGCTCCATCTGTTTCTATAGACGTAGCTAACATTGTGCATATATAAGCCTGAAGTCCTCACATGCTGTAATGCTGCACAACCCAAGAGCACTGGTTGTTGTTATCTGGTTATTGTCTTCATTTGATTATCCAGCTAAGAGATTTTCTGCTGACTTTGAGATATAAAAATGCACCAAAGATAAACTGATACTTAAATAGCTCCTTCCAATTCATAACTTTATCAATGAATACGTATTAATTAATTTAACTATATTTTTGACTATATTGTTGGGAAATAAAAAAAATCGGAACATGTTCCCCTAAAATCATAAAAATATGAAACTAAGTTCCTGATTCAATTGTTGTAAGAGGTCATTTTTGTGCATTATTTTGAAATACACACAAACCAAGACACACACACACAAGCTCGCACCAATGGTATTTCTTAATCCATTATTTTTTAATGCTGTGTGAATATTCCCACACAGCACTTCGTAGCCATGGTGTGTGTGTTGTGTCCCTGTGTGTGGTTGTGTGTCCGTGTGTGTGTGTGTGTGTGTGTGTGTGTGTGTGTGTGTGTGTTTGTGTGTGTGTGTGCGCCAGAGGCCTCTCCCAAGGACCTGAGAGGATTCAATATGTCTACCTCCATTTAAACACTGAAACATTCATGCCAGCCAGCACAGAATGGGAGACACACATCCACACACACACACACACACACACACACACACACACACACACACGCACACACACATAGACACACACACAATTGTGAGATACAACCATTAGATTGCTCTTATCTTTTGTCTACATTATAAAAATCTGTAACATCTGCACATTGACCACTTTAGAACTCTTTCAGATTTTTTTTTACAGATTAATATCAGTGGATTTCCTTTGACCACAGTTCCTTGTGCACATACGAATCAAAGATTACAGATCTTACTTATACTTTTCAACTCTTCATTTAGGACACTTTCTTAGCGTCTTCTCGTCTCCAGCACTTCGGCACAGTAAGCCACAGCAATGACTGGAGTGTATATGTTTCTCCTCTTATGAATTATGAACACAGTTAGCTCTTTTGTTTATGAATTATTACTGATCTGCTTGCCTCCACAGGATAGTCTCTGGAACAAATGCATTTACACTGTAACCAATCACATTATTGCCTTTATATTTTCATACATATTTGTTTTATCTGGAGCAAGTGTTTTGGGGTCGAGCACGAAAACTAAACAGCTCATTTCAGAAACATGCTTTTCATTAGGAGGAAACAAATGTTTATTTTACCAGCACTTTGTGACGAGTCATGAATAAATATGGTGTTTGTCTCTGAGGTAAATAAAACAACAATGCAGCAGGAGAAAAGAAGAGAAAAGATGCAACAGAGATGTGGTTCGGTTCTCTGAGGACTTCTGGTCACGGCTGAAGAGAAGAGCGTAAATCTACAGATCTGGTCTATTCAGTTTGAATGATTTCTAGTGTTCAAACTCAGAAGTATAGAAAAAGAGATGGAGACACTAATAATTCTATAAATACAGTGTAGAAATGCATGATGGGGGGGTGACTCCAGATGAGAGGAAAAAATAAAAAAGCCAAACAAAAACACAGAGGTCATGAATATGGAATGTGTGTTCCCTGTGATTTAAATATTCATGACATGACGATTAGTATGTCATAACGGCATTATCGGCTTCAGCAGCCAAAAGAGCAGAAGACTTGGGGCTTGATTGATCTCATCAGGACATCATCAATAATGGATAACTCCAATCATGGAGTGCGCACACAGGCAGGCGTGCACGAGCACACCCCGCACGCACAAACAATTATGACACAATCTGTAATTTAAACCTGCCGTTAAATCAGTCTCACTGCCGATACAAACACATCAACACACCATGATTCACCTTCTTTAGTTGCTGAGGGAGAACGTATTTATAAAAAAACTGCTAATTCTTTTTAAATGTGCTAATTGAGCTGCACAGGCTGAAATACTGCCGAATAAAGAGCAGAACTCAAATTTGTTCTTGTCAGGCATTAATGAATAAGTCATTGTCACAGATAAAGGTCAGGTTTAAAAAACCATAAGGAGTAAATGTACACCTTCATATGGGCCCAGTAGCTTTTTTATTGTTTCACATGGTACATGAATTTAAATAAACGATCTAGTTCAAATGTGTCTCAAGTGCAGTCTGATGCAGATCGACCCCAAGATAGACCAAAACTTTGTTCACCTGAAAACCCCCAAAGGAGGGAACAGCAACACTTGCAGCAAAATGATGCAACAACAAATTATGAGTAGCAATGGATGTGACTTTCTCTTGTAATTCACACACGTAACAGTCGACATCAAAATAGCTGAATGTAATTTGGACCCACCCCAATTTGTTCCTGGTCTGAGTTGGAACCAAGTTGCCCCAGTGTGGATCAAAGGTCCGCTAACCCTAACCCTTAACAAAAGGTTTGCCCTCTGTCAGAATCTGCACTGGGTTCACATCCCAGCACAGCTGACATTTTGAGCTGAAGTCTGATAAAGCAGCATTCAGAACCTGTAGCCCCACAGACTAATGTGTTTTTGATCATGATCTATTTTTTTCCTTGGAAAACAACAGTCACGACTGTGCTAGGGAGACACACATGCAAACAGCTGCAGCCTCAGCTCGAGCAGCTTTAAGCTAAATGTTTAATCCATTCCGTATACTTTTGCACTTATTCTTGGTTTTTGAAATACGAAGCAAATTAGACCATTCCCTCCTCTACAAAGTGCTGGTCTCACACGATTTTGAGAAATCCAAAGCCCACAGGCCCTGCGTGTACATTTACAGCTGGAGAGGCTGGTTGGAGAACGGTCACAACTGAGTGAAAACAAGGGAATGAGTTTGGTAGAAAGTACATTATACTGGCCTTTGTTTTCTTTCTCTTTTGTAAGAGAACCCACAGACACATGCAAAGCATCCTTGGGTGTCTTAAAAGGCGCTAAATAAATTCAAGCTATTATTATTATTATGATTATTACTAAGGCAACAAATTAACATGGTGACTGGGTTGAGTTTGTAATAATAGCAAACACCCTCAACCAAATTGTTTATTTTTATTGGGGGGGCCTAATTTAGTTAATCCGCTGTAAACTCATCTTCACCTGCCTGAGATCTGGCATCTGATTTGACTGCAAAGATAAATATTTGACCAATACCTTATAAACAGTAGCTACATATTGAGATGAATTTCCCATTTCTCCTCTACACCAATAACTTGTGACACCATTTCAAGCAGAGCCGCGTCTGAGCTAAGCGTGGCAGCCACGCCAAAAAGACGTCAGAACTGACAAACACATAATGCTGAAGCGGAAGAGCCGCTCTATGGAGCGCGTTAGGAAAAGTTCACCACTTCCTCCCCTCCCCCTGTTGCCCGAGGAACCAATCTTAAACAGACAGATCATGGTGGTGAAGATGTGTGGTTTTGGTAAGAGAATAGTGCGTGCGTGCGTGCGTGTGTGTGTGTGTGTGTGTGTGGATAAAGATGGAGGTGAGTTTTAGAGGATGAGACTCGTGGATGGGTCTTTCTTTTAAAGTGCTCCATTTGTGCACAGAGGTGTCCTGAGTGTCTAGACAAACCTACATGTAAAGCTCATTCGTATGTGCTCAGGATGTGAGGCTCTCTCGTATACTCGCTCCCCTATCCATGTCTCTCTCTCTCTCTCTCTCTCTCTCTCTCTCTCTCTCTCTCTCTCTCTCTCTCTCTCTCTCTCTCTCTCTCCCGTACAGTAAAGACTGTACTGTACTTAGACATCATGAAATTTAAATGAAGCTTCTCTTCAAACCACGGCGAGTGTGTCTGCTTGATGCTCAAAGTTAAGGTGAAATATCATGGATGATAACAATTAAATGACCTTGAAACTACAAACTGAATGTGGAAAAATATATGGAAATATCATATGAGGTATTCTTGATACAAACTTTTTTGTGTGTGTGTTTTATTCTGTTTTATAGCCCCGGGTGTAGTGTAGTTGCTCACTTTAGACTGCGCTCTGTAGCCTGGAGGCAACGCTTACAGAGTGTCTAGCCTAACTACAGCTGGGCGTCTCTGCCAGACAGACCACACACACACGCACATACTACTAATTGTGAAACACAACGTTTGACTCCAATCTTCAGCGAGTTGTTCTTGTGGTTGACTCACTCATCTCCAGTAACACCACCTCTCTGGGAAGAGATAACAAAGGAGTTGTTTTCCATCCAAAAGGACGATAAAGTGCCTTTTCTTGTTCACATCCACTCAGGAAGTGGTGGAGAGTAGAAGTGATTTTGCTCCTCTACACCTCGGCCACAATAGCGCAGGTTTCTTGTGTTAGATTACTCCTGAGATTATCGTCAGACCTGCTGCTGCTGCTTCCATTGCCAAATGTTGAGAAAGTGTATCCACACACACACATACTGTATTCACTGGGACCAGGAAAAAGGAGTGTTTTTCATGCACTATCATCTCATTTCACCAAGCTGCTTTTGTTCATGTTGAGGAAGCAATATCAGCCGTGTGCTCATGTTTCTCATTCCGATACACTCCATGGTCCCCATGTCCAACCCCATCTTCTTGTGTTTGGATACAACTGATATGCATCAGTAAAAAGGTTTGTAGGAAACACAAGGCTCATATTAGATTACAATCCATCAAGTTATCAGGAAACGTTTCATTTAAAAATGTCTGGCAATGCAAAAATATTCATAAAGAACGTAACATTTTATATTCCTTGTGGCATCCACTTCTGGCCAATACAGCATGATGGAAGACATTTTTGATGTGTGACTATTTAATTTATGGCATTACTCACATTTTCAGTCTAGCTGATCGCCTCATGGCTATAGAGCTTCATATTTAACAGACCAAAAAAGAGGGGATTAGATTTTCTCATCTAAATGTTGGAAAGAAATGACGTCTGCCTGTTTCCCCTAAAATGTTGAACTATTTTCCAACTGTTTTATGGTTGTCTTCACACTGCCTAGATTAGCATAAACACGTCCAGTGAACAAAATCCAGCTTTTCATTTAAATTGGATCTGGCAAACCACATTAGTCTACTTCAAAATAACCTAGAAAATTGCACAAAAAACTGCACAAATGAGCACAAAATGTATTATTTGTATTCTGCAAACATATTAAATGTATAAAATCATTTATACTATTTGAACTGTATTATACTTTATATCATAGCTTTACCACTTTACTATATGTACTATATATAACTAGTGATAAATGACAGTGTTAATTATCATTTGCTTTATCTTTCTTAATTGAAATGTTATGTTGATGTTGATAATGATGGCTGTTTGTAAGTGTGTGTAGTTGTGTGTGTCCTCAGGGTGTTAAATCAAGCTATCCATTATCTGATGGTCTTTACGATGCACTTGCTTTGGTGATGTGACATTGGCTGTGTCTGCTCCACCCTGTGATGTCATGTGATTCCTCCCGGTCTTACACAACTACAAACCATGAATTGGTGTGTGTCTGCGTGTGTTTGTGTGTTTCTGATACATATGCCTCAGTGTTGTTTTTGGTTGTGTTGTCCCGTATGATCGTGTTATTTTTTGCCTAACTGACTCTTCTCTCTCAGTGTGAGTGTGTGTGTGTGTGTATATGTGTGTTGGCCAGAAGTCTGTTTGTTGCATTTTCCCTGTGTCAAACTGAGTCATCAGTGCGCTTGTCATTGCCATAGCGACTATGCTGTGACATATGTCAGCTTCGTGGCTCCCTGACTGACAGGACCGTTGCCGTGGTGAAATCCAAAGGATGTTGGAAAGAATCACACCTTTTTCTCTTCCTTCCTCTGAGTGACAGTCCGCCTGTCGCTCATCTCCTCCTCCCGTCTTCGGTTTGTGTACTACAACATTTAGTAAAAGAAAAACAGACTCGATTCCTGCGTAAAATATTTGTAATAATCGTCTACATTACTAAGAGAAACAAAACAAGAGGAAATAATCAAATGACTAAGAGCAACGGAGAGAAACAAGTAGAAGTCAAGTCATTTGCTAACATTTCATTATTCGAGTTTTCCTTGTTTTCACACCACAGAAAGTTTGTTTGTGAACACACAGCCAACAGAATCTGCGCACTGCAGATTTGCTTCCTCCTGTGATTCAGGCTGATGATGTTACGTGCCAAACAATAGGCAGACCTCTGTACTCAAACAACACCGGAGCCGTCTCTATACATCCAAACACTTGTTCACATTGAACTCACACAATTTCTTGAAAGTGACAATAACATATCAAGAACTCATGAATGTTAAAACTAGATGTGTTGTGTGCTCTTTTGACAATAGAGAAATAGATCTGAGACAAACGCAGATATAAGCTGTAACCTTTGTGATGGGAGCAGGCTTCCATCTGACTGGGCTGGGTTGGACATGTCTCTGCTTGGTACCTTTAACAATTTCTCAGATGTGTTCTTCCTCCACTTAACAGGGACACTGTTGAATGAATGTGACAGAGATTCACCTGAGGTGTCCGAGGCACTGCCCGTCTTCCTGAATGAAAAAGTCAGTTGGTTCACAACAGCTGGTAAAATCAGTTATGATTATAACTACTTCTTCTAAAATCTAGCAGATATTAACACTGCCTTTTTTAACTTTGATTGTCGTTTGGAGCAAGAGTCTGCACAGAAGTGAGATTGGAGTGGAATCAATGTTCCACCAAATCACTGGCTCATCTCATCTGTCAATCGTGATGTTTCACCCCATTTTCCTGACATTAAATCATTCATTAATACTACACTTACTGCTTCACATTATGTGTATGAGAAACTGAATGAAAGCTACAACATGGTGTTGGCATGTCCCAATAATGGTGTGTACATAGTGATGAGCAGCCACAGATGAAAACAACGGGGACCAACTCAGTCAGAAATATTCTGTTCATAAATGCTGTTATTTATCAACCTCCATTAAATTCTTCAAGATACGTGATGAAAATGCTTTTGCAAAAAAAAATAGGATAGGTTTTAAATATGTCTCACTTTTATATCTGTGGATTTTAAGGGGGCATCTTAATAGTTTTATCATGTACATGCAGTTCTTATTAATAGAGGCGTTTATTCATTAGCTCTGACAGTCTCATGAGTTAATGTCGTGGAATGTGTTTGCACCAATCATTTACATTTTTGTGTTTGCATCCCATTGTCTTTTGAGATCCACAAACCAGATCCTCGCTGACACAAAGACTGTCTCTGCGGCTCTCTAATGGGAGGACAAGCTGTGTGAAGAGACAAAATGTCACCAGGCGGTCCCCCCACTCAGCCACCTCCCCACTCAGGGCATACTTAGCATTTAAACCAACCCCCCCACCCAACCCTGAAAAGCCGTGTTAACATTTAGCGGCGGGGGGAAGAGAGGGAAAAGGACGCACAGACGGGCTTTAGATGAGCAGATTCCTCCGGCCCTGTAGTGGAGCCGTGGGGAAGTTTTTAATTCCTCCATCCTTATGGTTCATTTGTCCTCCAGATCCCCCCCATGTGACGCTCTGCGATGACCACTCATGTGTGCACTGCTGTTGAATTATTTACAAGCAAGATAAGGGAAGAAGGAGGAGATGGAAATATAGAGAGGAGGAGAGGAGGGAAAGGCGGGAGGAGATCGAAGGAGGTGGAGGCACGGGGGGGAGAGAAGAAGTGAGATTGCAGCTCAGGGTGAGGCAGTGAGGGGGGGGAGAGGTGTGGAGATGGTCGTGGAGAGGTGAGAGGTGAGGTGAGGAAGAACCGGGCCGGAAAAAAGAGGTGAGAAGAGAAGGGTGAGGAGAGATGGGAGAGAGATGGAGGGAGGGATGAGGACTGGACAGTGAAAAGGTTTTACAGGCAGAGATAATCAGTGGCACCGCTGGAACATCTGTATTCCTACAGCCTGACGTGAATTATTTGGACAATATTGTTCTCCAGGAAATAGTTATATATATTCTTCTCAGAATGGAGAGAAAAGGAAGTTATCCTATCTGATCCAACACATACGAGAAGAATAAGAACAGCAGCAACATTTTACAGACTTTAACACCATGGAGCTTGATTTATATCTACTGGACTGAAGGTGTAAGCAAATTGGGAACTTCTGCAGCAGTGTTGAGGTCTCTGAACAATAACTGATTTCATTTCATTGTGGAAAGAACATCAGAAGTGTGTGTTTGTGTCTAATAAAGTGTTCACAACCATCTACAATGTAATCCTTAAAGCCTTCATTAACTGTTTATCCAGCTGCTCGAAATATCCACAGGCAGATGTCACATTACATGAGATATACACAAAGTGACAGAGACAGATAAAATGTCTCCATCTCTGATTACTGCTACTTTATAGTGTGCTATTAACCATTTACTGTTTGTGCTAATATGGTGCTAAACTATTTGGATGGTTATCAGCCTATTAAAGATCCATATAATTTTCTTTACAATTAGAATAATGTTTTGATATTTGGAGAAAAAAAAAGTTCAGTTGTGAGCAACATTAGCTCAAGTATGAGAGCTGTTTAAAATGTGTTAATATGAACATGTCGTTATATTC
The DNA here is from genome assembly GCA_038501795.1 of Pseudopleuronectes americanus. Taxonomy (NCBI): domain Eukaryota; kingdom Metazoa; phylum Chordata; class Actinopteri; order Pleuronectiformes; family Pleuronectidae; genus Pseudopleuronectes; species Pseudopleuronectes americanus. The sequence continues at coordinate 16,596,796 of CM076718.1, read as the reverse complement.
TGACTTTTGGCCTGAGTCACACTGCTAACAGTATGTTCCATATTTCTAACATCTAGCACCTCTCATTAAAACTACAGTTTTTATTGTAAAATATTGGAAGCTGAAATCCAGAAAACTTCGGTGACATCATCATATTATTTTCTCAGACGTCAGGGGACATCATACAAAGGTTTTTTCAGGCCACGTTGTACAAAAGATATTTTAAAGGTGTGTGACCCGTGTAGATTTTTCATTGTGGGCCTATATAAGTGTTACAGTGAGTGTGTATATGCATTATACAATGTAAGGTGATACTCTTCTCTTCATGAGCCACTGTCCTCTACTGTAAAGTCTGACACTGATCACATCTCTATTGTTCCTGTGGGAGACTGGCAGGACCTGGTGCCACGTTACCCACTCACCAGACTCCACTCCACTGCAGTGTGTGTAATTGGGATGGAGGTGCGCAACACACAGTCAGCATCTGCGATATCATTGCACAATGACAGTTTGTGCAGTACACAGACACACACACACTGTAAAGCAGAATGCATGCACAGACTGAATATACTGTACATGCATGTTTCTTCTTTTTAAAATGTACAACAAAGGCACACACACACACACATATTGATGAATGTATACATACATAAATTGAAGACAGAGTAAGAGAGAAAGAAGGAGTGCGCTGATTAGTCTGGAAATGTGCGTGTGCATGCATGTTGTGTGTTAGTGTGTATAGTCTATTTGCGCGCACACACACACACACACAGTGTCTGGGGGGTACAGTAAGCCCTGGCGGATTTGTAGAAAGGCCTGGATTGTTCATTAATAAAGAAAGGATGAAAAAGGGGGAGTGAGGTGGAGGGGTGTGTTGTGTTTGTGTGTGTGTCTGCGTGTAGGGAGGGGGCAAGGAGAGTGGGTGAGAAAGAGAAGGGAAAGAGAGATAGAGAGGGGATGGGAGGCACAGTATTAGACAGTAATTAAATAATCATCTGTGTTGCTCTCGTTTACTCATTCCCCTCTTCCTCCCCCTCTTCCTCACCCTCTTCCTCCTCCGCCTTCTCCTACAGCACTAGCGGCCACAACACCTGTCACAACTCATCACCCTCACCCCCCCCAAACACACACACACACACACACACACAGAGACAGAAGAGGCTACAGAATAAATCACATCAAAGCCATACACACATTATGGACACACACAATGTCTTAAAATATATGCACTCATACATAACACAGAAACACTCGTACATGCATGTGAACACAGACATGTATATAAAACACACAGGGAAGTGGTGCGACCGCAGGAGCAGGGGTCTGTATTAACAGGAGGCGGAGAGGTTGTCAAATTAATTTCCCGGTCTTCATCACCCAGACTTCAACTGCCCTCGTCACCCTCCTGCCTCTCTGTCAGGTAGCTGCTGTCCGACCCAGGTAAATGCTGGCTGACGTGGACTGGTGACAGACTCTCTCTGGTGTCAGCAGTGACGATAAAAACATTACGAGACAGACCTGATTACTGTTGTGAAGGAGAAGCCTTCAAATAATGGCAGTGACAGTCCACGTGTTCTCTCAGGCCTGTCAACATGGAGGATAATTCTGATATACGACAGATCCAATCCCATTTTTGTTTTGTAGTCATTTGATTGGATAATGTGGACGACTGGTTTCTCCTTGTAACATGTCTGATCTTCTGACCGCTCATGGTTTTCGACCAGTATAAAACTTTGATGCATTCATATCAATAATTGTTTTATTGTGTTTAAAACATGAAATTTAAATAAGTTATTTAATCACAAAAAAAGGGAATACACACACATGTCAAAAAATAACATTTTGTGAATAATGTGAAACTAAATTTTGGCTAAGGACAGGACTAAAGAAGACCAACACGGTGCTAAACTAATCATATTTGTTGAAAGGGAAACTGACAACTGTAAAGTATCTACAAAAGAGCAAACTTCTTGAACGTGGTTTAGTTATGTCTGTATATAAGGACCTTTAGGGTGTTTTCACATCTACCTTGTTTGGTCATGACCTTCAGACTTGACGACTGGAAAATACTTATGTCAGACAAAACGTTTTGGTGTTCTCCCTAAATTACAACGTGAAACCAACACTTACCAGATCAAATGTGAACAAAGTAACAAAGACGTGAATCTTGAGCTGAACTCAGCTGTGACAACATCCTGACTGACTCTGATACAAACACAAAAGCACATAGACAGACAGACAGACAGACAGACAGACAGACAGACAGACAGACAGACAGACAGACAGACAGACAGACAGACAGACATCCCCATATAGAGATGTAAAACTGTTTCTCATATAGTATGGTGTTGGTTTTATCTAATGTTATACTGACAACAGCTAAGACAAAGTTATTACTGTCCCTTTAACGAACCCCTACAGAGAACATACAAAGCTAATAAACTATAATATACTGTGTTTTATTTGAAATATGGAAGTTAGCCACCACAGAGCTGATTTGATAGTCTGTTCTGTAATTGTGTTAACACTGTAAACTCCATCTGGCTACTGTATATACTACCCACTGGCATAATGTACATGCCTGGGCACACATACACATGGTATATACACGGAGGAAAAGACACATATATGAAGATACACACTGACAGTTTAAGGCACACACAGGATCACCACACACTCACCAACACACGGTCTCCAAGTGAACCCCAACCTGACAGAGAAGTACATTATGTATAATTGCACTCAGCCATATGGCCATGGGGACTGTTGGCCAGGCCGAGAGGGTTCAGCTCCGAGGAGAAAACACACACACACACACACACACACACACACACACACACACACACACACACACACACACACACACATAAACACACACAAGCTGCAGAATAAACATTCAATAGCTTTGCTGTGGATTCATTCTCTCATTCATCGATTCATATTCCTGTGTGCAGCCACAGGGCTTCCCAGTGAAATCCGGCCAACAGGCCAGTATGGCTGGATAATGTGGTCTTTGTTAACGATGATCAGTAAATTGTGCCTCCATCCAGCAGGAGGTAAACAGGATTCTGATTAACATCTGCTGGGAATTACTCATTGATTTTGTCTCCTGTTTTTGTGGTGATTACAATGTTGCTGGAAGCAATCAATCCATCCTGTGCTGATGCAGCGACTCGGACTGTGGACCTGATGTCCCACATGGGAAGACTAAAAGTTGTAAAGCATTGGATCTGGGAGAGAAGAAGATGGGTTTTTGATGGTCTTAGCTGCTCAAATTGTTTGTATGTCATATAACAGGTTTCCATATTCTAACGAATGTATAATTTCAGACTTTTTTGCAGCTACTTTTCTCTAAAAAGCTGCTTTCAGACATGTACTGAACTCCACAGATCCTCAGTATATGTAACAGGCTTCACAGGTTCTGCTGACTTTCTCCACCTGGCCCCTGAAGTCCGTAGAAATTCAGGAGAATTGGATGTGAGATTGGATTCACAGCTAGCGAGTAGGGGGTTGGAGACAATTCATTAAAAGCAAAACTAAAATAAACAACTATAAGTGTGTGAAAGAGCGGCGTGATACTCGTAGAAGACATGACAAAGATGCCAGGAGAGTTTGTGGTGATAGGAGCTGACTATATTTTAAAGGTGTGTGACATGTTGGTTTGCTGTTAACATGATCATGTGATCTCGGCAGCAGAGTTCATATGTCCCCTCCTGTCTCTCTCCCGCTGCACCCGGCTGCTCCACCTCTCACCTGAAATCTGCGGAGGATTTGCTTCTATTGTGAACGAGTCTTCGCAGAGACCAACAGTCTGTGTTGCGCATGTGTGAAAAGCAATCTGCGTGCTTGTTACTATACGACAAAGCTAATCAAGCCTGTGATTGGTCCGCTATCTACATCCTTTCCGGAGTCACAATTCCGTTTTCATGCCCCATAATACCGTCAGAAACCAAGGAAGATTTAGAAGAACGAATATGGACCAAATAGAAGAGCGTTTGGCAGAAGAGATCTGAAAGTATGAACACTTATATAATCCGTCATTGATGGAATACAAGGACGCGCAGATGGCCTGCAATTCATGGAAGGAGATCTCGGCTAACGTCAGTTTGCAGTTCGACAAGTGTACGAAGCTGTTGAGGAAGATCAGGGAGAAATTTGTCCCCCAGAAAAAGGCTATGAGGAGCAGCAGTGGCAATATCAATAAACAGTCGACGATGACTGCCACACACAAAGAAGGCTCCTCTGAGGTCGTCTTCGACCAAAAAAACTTTAGTCCGGGACACAGCAGGACTTTGCGAGGTCGACCCCAGATTGACGCCTCGAAAGTTCTGTTTTCTTTGTAGAACTCAGCAGAAATAAACTGTTTGTGTATGGACGCATGCAAACCTTTGAAAGTTCCACACCAGCAAACAAACAAAGTGGGAAACACTCACATTAAGAGCTATACTGTATCCGCAGAAACAGAAAAGCCAGGATGTGATTATTGGAAAGAATGAGATTTTCCATCTATGTAACTTAATGAAAAGGAAATATTCATATTAGGGGAAAACAAACTATTGAAAAGCTGCTCATTAAACCTCATAAATAAATGCAAATCATCTTAATTAGTTCAAGGACCTTGGGTGCCTATGAGCTTCTTCTGCTCCTCTCTCTTTTCTCTCACTTGTTTTTTTACCCCGTTGTTTGTTTTCTTGCCGTTGCTGTTGTTGTTGTTTTTGAAGTCCACTCTCCATCTCCTCCTCCTCTCCATTGCTACCATTCATCTCTCTCCCCACTCCTCCCCTCCGGTTTGGTCTTTGGACTTGTGTCTCATGGTTCTTTCATCATCGCGGAGACGACCCGGCCTGACCCCTTTCTGGACGCCAGATCCAGAGGAGGGGGACTGGGAGGTTTGGGTGGAGCATGTGTGTGACTGGGATTCTGGTACCACTTTTTGGCATCTCAGTCGTACATGAGCGGGAGCCAAACTCTCTGAGTGAAGTCAGGAGTGCTGAAGGAAAAATAAAAAAAACGCTCACAGTGGGCTTTGGGAACGGGGTGAATTTCATGTGCTTCAACTGAGTGATACTTTGAAAGTGTAGCGTCAAATGAACACGGGGAGGAACTGATATCAGAGCCTTTTACCTTTTACATGTTTTAAATTATTCTTTTCTTGCTAATGAATACAGGGGAAACTTTTTGTGGTGTCAGTCAATCTGTGTGTCTGTAGAGATGTGTTCATCTACAGATATGTTAAATGCACCAGTGCAGACTGGGCCTTTGGGTTTGTTAAGCACAACTTTGAGACACATGCTGCAGTGAGAGGGAGATGTAGGTTGGACGCCGGTGTTGTCGCTTGTCTACCCGCTGTTATTAGTTAAGGGACACCTAATTGGTCTCGGGTCTATCGGTGATATCTTTATGGACCTCTAATGGGGCTCTTTGCTTCAAGAGGTGGACAAGAGGAGCAGATAATTGGTCCTGGGGTGCCGCACAGCCACGCGCTCGCTGCTATGCTCAATTTGCAATTTACCGGGAGATCTCACACCTATTCGCTTTAACAAGGTGTTGTAAATCACAGGACTCCGTGCTCGACAGGGACCACACCAGATGTAGAAACAGATGCAGAATACAGTAGACTTGTTGTTTTCATTCATCGTTAAATGGCGATGTGTTGTTGTAACAAATATTAGCTTTAGTTGGCCCTTTATCTTCCTGGAATTGGAAACATATAAGACTCTGGTGCTGGAGGCGAGATTCCTGTAAGCGTGTGTCTTTACACCTGAGAATGAACGAGTGAACAACAGCATCTGAGTGCAGAAAAAAAAAGGAGGCCAGCATCCCCAGGAATTACATCCACGCTGGGTGACTTCACATCACGTGGTTTACCCGATGCCAGCGTTTGATGCCAAAGCAGGAAGTACAAGTCAAATTGTTGAATTGTTTTTCTCTTTTGAATAATTGCGTTACTGATGCCACACTAAATCTTATGCTAATTTGTTCCTCACAATTAATTTACATGTGCATAAAGTGTAATCTCATGCCGTTTTAACAAGCGCTCCAAAATATATGTTTATGTCAACGCTCTCCAGCAGCCAAAGCAATTAAAACTGGAGCAAAGGAGGAATTCAGGCGACGTTATTTTGAGGCAACAAAGGTCACTTGTTGAAGAGGTCAGGTTTGTTTGCTTCACATTTCCAACCGACAATCACTGTTGGGTTTTTAAAGCATGATCACCATTGTCATGTTAAACAACATAATTTAAAACAAACCATGATTTTTCCCTGAACTAAATATAATCCTGAAACAATCCAAATGATTGATCAAGATAATAACAAAGGACTTAGTTTGATGGCTTTGTGAAGAAACGTGCATCATGGGAGATGTTGTCCTCACCACCATTCCCTATGAAAATCTACTTGATACAGTTGAGATGCAATTCAAGTTCACGGATGAGATTTGTATTCACCATACTCAGCAAACAGTAATGAATAATCTTAATAATAGAATTTGAGATATCTCTGGGTTTGAATATTGTTGGAAACATTTAGCATTTAAACAGTCAACAAAATCAGTTTTTTAGATATTAAATTATCTATTTTCAAACCTAACTAAGCATCAACTACAGCATTACAGTATAAAATCAAATTCACTTTTTTTACGGCAATTTGTAATTAGCAGTTGTTTTGTTGTTGACCTTGGGCGACTTGAGAGCAGATATTATAGAAAAGGAGGATTTCAAAAAAGAAAAGGGCGACATTGAACATAATTCAACATCTATGTTCTTGTAAGGTTGAGACGACATCCGTACATATGTTAGTTGAACCCCAAATGTAGTAGGTGGTCTGATGAACAGGGTGGAGAGAGGAGAGCTATGGGATCTGCCGAAGTCAATGTGTTATGCAACACAATAGTAGGGTGTGACCTCTGGTATCGCTTACACCGACCTACATACTGCGTACAGGCCACAGACACACATACACACACTGAAACAGTTACATACACAAAGTCACTACAGGTGTTACAAATGCATGGCTGAAGCTGCACAAAATAACCTGCAGTGTCCGACGTTATAAGCAACGTATCAGCAAACGTATAAAAGAAAGTGGATTCCCGATGATGACCAAACCAAGCCAAGCAGTTGATCATTTGGAATGTATTTAATCAACCAGTAAATTAGAGCTGCTACTGGTCACAGAGCTGCCTTCAAGCAGTTATGATTATTTCAATGTTACAAAACACCCAGCGGAGGTCTAATTAGATTAAATGACCAATAAGTCACACTTATTAAGAGCGCTCCTCAACCACGCTCCTCATAGACAGACCTCTTCCCCTCCATTGGCTCAGAGTGCTTGTGATTTCTCATGTTGTTATTCCCCCTACGATAAATTATTCAATATTTGTTTGAATAAATGAACATGAAAAATAATCTCCAATGGCGACAGAAGGCAATAGTTAATTGGAATTAAAGAAGAAAAGTTTGAGCTTTCTTTTTTTTTGTTGTTGTTGTGCCTCTTTCTTTCGCACTCTTGCCTTTTATACTTTCTCGCATTGTACCATTGGACTTTTTTCTTCTTTCATGTCAGTTCATTACGTTTAATTTATTAATGTCCAATATTTAATGTGCCAAAAATGTCAGATTCAAACAGATGAAAATGGGGCATTTTCTCCTGGTATGAGGGATGCACAAGCTGTTTGCTGCTTCTTGTTGTGACTCTGGGGGCCGAACGAGGGATGGGAGGGGAAGAAACACAGAGAGAGAGACAGAGGGAGGGGAAGAGAGCGGGAGAGAGTGAACTCTTCAGTCAGACCTGAAGTTTATCTTTAACGAAGCTTCAAGCTCCCAAACCACAATGCTGCTCGGTGCCAAAAGGCACAACTTTACAGAAACTAACCTCAAAACGGGGCTGGAGTCGGCGGGAGGAAGAGAACTTTACAGAAACAAACAAACCTCACAACCTTACTGTAACTCTGTAAAAGAGCAACTTTCTATGGACTAAACTAAGTGTTACTCAGAAGAACACATCAACTCCACTTCAACTTTTGTATTGCAGTAATAAATTGATAAATAAATCAAATAAAGTGATGCCTTATGCAGCAGCAGTTTCAACATGAAATGTTCTATTCCAGAGCAGGAAAGCAATCTAAGCTTTAAGCACACACACACACATACGTACGCACAAAGAGTGCAGTTGTGCATTGATCCATAAGCACTTTGTCCTTGATGTCTGTCCCACTGTCATTGTGATCGATGTCTCATTGACTCACAGTGGGGAGGGTCAGCTGACAGACAGGCACACACACACACACACACACACAAACACACACACACACATAGATGTGTGATGTGTGACGCTGTGCAAGTGTGACTGTCATCACCTTCTCTGTGACATTTCTTACCTTAGAAAAGCAACAGACAGGTGTGAGGACGGACACTTCTTTCATCCCGGGTTGGATCTAACGTTTTAAATGTTGTTTTTTATACATTGGACGGTTTTAGAATGTGTAAATAGATATGTGTCGAGGAAACCCCGAAAGTGAAATGTGAAAGAGTGAGGGACTGAGTGAAGGAGGAAATAAAAAATGAAAACCTCAGAATTAATCTGTGTGTGGGTGTGTGTTGGGGAAGGAGGGTGACGTGACGGATAATCATTTGTGACTTTTTATATGGACACATGACACACACACAAAATATAGACACAAATTTAGAGTTGCTATAGCAACCAAAGGCTAGCACACAATGTTCAAGAGGCGGTTTGTCGAACCATTTGCCAATTTGGTTAATTATGTCTTTGTGCCGGTGAATAGGCCTTGACTCCCTCCTCTCTCTTCCCCACCACCCCCCGCGCCTGCCCGGGCTCAGGCCTGAGCGCAGCCAGCTGACACAGACACACACACACACACACACACACACACACATTGTTTGGGGGGCTGGGTCCAGGATACTGGAGGTAGGAACATGGAACAGCAGCTCTAATGAGCCACTGGCTGTCAGGAACGGTTAGGCTGCTGGGCATGGAGAGGCGGGGCGAGCGGAGGGGTGGGGGCCTTCACCCACACCCACACACACTACACACACACACGCACACTACACGCACACAAAGTAATAAAGAGTGAGTTGGTCAAGCACAAGTCGTGAGAGTTGTACTGTCTCAGCTCTGTTTTCACATCGTTTCACATCTGCCTCTTCTCGTCGCCCTCAGACATTCACTAGTTGTTTGTCTTTTCCCGATGTTGTCGTCATCCATGTCTCCGACACCAACCTCACTCCGACATGTTGACAATTAATTTCATTTAAACAACACATTTGCAGAAGCAACACACGTAATTCCTGCCAAATAAAATTTTTACATGAAAGGAAATTGATCTTCCATTACACAACATGTTACACATGAGTCACACAACCTGCGTCACACCACCCTGATATGCAGCTCATATAATACTGAGCATACATGTAATTGATGCAGCCAACGTGTGTTTGGCGTGTGTTGTGAACGTGCATCATTTAGTTCCAGTGAGCGAGTCCTGCTGTCCACTACATATGTTTGCTATGTTTCTTTGCCTCCATTACATGAATGTGCAAACCAGCTCTCATACAATGACAACCATCTGTCAATACACACACACACACACTCACGCATGCACACCCGAAACGCTGCAAGCTCCGCCTTCTAACAATATTCAAAGCTGTCTATAAAGTCAGCAGAAAAATCAATGGAGTTCTGACAGAGACAAAAGGCCTGGGAGGACGGGCAGCTGAACTGTTCCGTTTGTGTCCACACTTTCCTCAGCTGCAGATGTCCCAGTATAAGTTGATGGGTTTCTCGTCCATCCGTCCAGATGAGATAGCTGGAGTAATGGCTGAGGCTGAAGTGATGTGAAAACACACCTGAGACTCGAGCACTCCACTGTCAGCTTCATATTCTCACTTTGGTTTGGAGGCTGTTGGTGGGAAATGACCTTCGCTGAGTTCTCATAGAAAACTGGATTTACTGGTGAACTGCACCGGGCTGTAGGTGTAGTTGTGTTATTGTACGGTGGAGGGCTGTTGTCCACAGCAGGACGGAGCTCGGAGCAGACTCGCCTCAAACTGAAATAAAGGCACAGATGCTGTCAATTATCACAGGCCTCGGAGTCATTTAGTGCACACGTCTGTGCTCATCACCCCGTCCTCTTGCTTAATTACAACTCTGTCTGGTCTGCGGTCACCATTCGTCCGGCGTTTCCGGAGATAATTAAAGTGTAGAGATTTAGATGAGAAGATCGACCCTTCTCTGGGCTTTATGGTAAATATGTAAATACCGTCGGCAACTGGTTAGCGTATCTCAGGTTATCACATCCATTCTAATAGAGTTTTGTTTTTAAACTGAAACGATTTCTGTCCACACAAGCGTTTTCGGATCAGTGCTCATCTCCATCTTTACTGAAACACCTGAAAATATATTTTCGGATTGTCTACTGTGAATGAGAAAACAGCAATGATATAAGATGAGGGATTTATTTCCTTGTGCTGATGACAAAGTGGAGCTGTTACTAACATTAAATGTTAACTATTTTTTTTTCATAACAGGTTAGGGTTACGGTTAAAATTATTTTGGGTAAAATAGATGAAATGTGGAACCATTTCTTGGCTGAGTGCATCTTCTTCCTGGCGAAACGGAAAAGGACATTTGATTTGTTTTTTCCTTCTAATCCTAACCTAACACTAGTTGGTGGATCTATTTTAGTTTAGCCTTTTCCAGTTGTCATGCTAAGCTAAACTAACCAGGTTTTGGCCATAGTTTGTATGTTTATTGACACACATTTCAGTGGCATTGAGTTTCTCATAAAAAAAAAGAAGCTGTATTTCCATGAAGGTTGAACTCGTCCTTTAACTTTCCAAGTCTCTCCCTGCCTTAATCATCCATGCCTTTTATTGTCATTTTTTCTGCATGCCTCTCAGCATCTGTTTCTGCCTGTCTGTTCTTGTTCCAGTGACATGAGCAACATGATTTGATGATGAATGTGTCAAGGCCTATTCTGTATCTTTTTTTCTTTTTTCATTTTTGCTTGGCAGCTGAGGAGCCTCTCGGTTATGTAAAAAGATTACCCCTTTGCCGGAGACTCGAGCCATCACTCCGCTGTCCTCGAGCAGGACAATGAACCCCTGTCCAGCTCCAGGCCGAGCTTCTACACTGTCACTCTCTAGCCGACCCTGACCTTTGACCTTTGCTGTAAAACTCAAATTATCCTGCAGAAACAAGTTATTTTGCTCAGACTTATTTCAACGGGGATCTTTCGTAGGAGGAACAGGAGGAACATCGGAGGCAGCCAGTTAAGTCCAGTGACATAACAAAAATGAGAAGTGATAATAAATAATAATGGAGTGGTGGGGTGAGCTGATAACGACACCCCTGGGAAACGGAGAGAGTCTCACATCTGCATTATTTTCAAATCCACTCTGTCACCAGCCTGAGTTTGTAAACCTGACGTACATCGAGACCGACACTCTGAATGAATGAGAGAGAAGACGGAGTGGAGGAGACAGTGGTACAGGATGAGATGGATGTAGGCGAAGATGGAGGGATGGATGAGCAGACAGAGGGATGGAGGGATGGAGGAAGTTGACGGTGGGTGAGAGGGCTGTCACTGAGACTCTGTTAATGATGTACAGATGGCCTGTGAGTCTCCCCTCCCCACACCAGTAATCTAATGAAGAGACGTGGATTACCGTTAACTCAGATTAATTTTTAACATGGTGGAGGAGGCAGAGATGACAGCCATGATTATTATCATTACCATAATCATTACCACTTTGTCTGCCACGCTGTGTGTTGGGTTTATTGAATGTGTGTGTGTGTGTGTGTGTGTGTGTGTGTGTGTGTGTGTTGGTGTGTGTGTGCGTGCTCGTCGTCACATGGCTTTGAAAGTACTGTAGGCACGCTTGCGAGAGGTTTTTATGAACCTTGTTCATTTGCATGGAGTCTAGACATGACATCACGTCATCATCCTTTTGTTTTTCATAAACAATATGTATTGACCCTCAGTCAGGCCGGGGCAACTTCTCTACATGTAACACCAGCAGAAAACACAACAAAACATAAAAGGCCTTTTGTCTTCAGGACGAGTGAGCGAGGAGGAGAAGCAGGAATCTGGAAAAGCCGAGTTCCCACCTCCTCGCTTCTGAAAAGGATGTAATGTGGAGTTTCATGAAGTTAAGAATGCATGGATAATGTGACGAGAGGCGGGAGGGAGGACACCGGAAGGAATAAAAGAGGTGGATGTGTGGAGGAGGGAGGAAAAACTGAGGTGAAGGTTTGGATTAAGATGTTTCAGAAATACCAAAATATTTTTCAATGGATCTTGGCAATATTTCAGAAGGTTGCACTTTTAGGTGAAATAAAAAACAAAAAAACTGAGGAAGTATCATATTCATATATTAGTGTAATTTATCCATTGTCTGGTACCTGTTGGCAGGTCAGCAACAAAATGATTTGTTCATAGTATTCGCATGTGAGGGGAAAAAAAATTGTGATGGGGGGTTGGGAAAGTTTTCTTGTTTTCCGTGTTTGTGTGTGTGTGTGTGTGTGTGTGTTTGTGTGCGGTTGGGGGTTAGGCAGAGTCAGACAGTGTCTAATCCTCATTCCCTCTCCCTTACAACAACAATAAAGCAGGATGAGACAAGATAAAACAATCTCTGTCATTGTTGCCTCAGACAATGTATTAAACTGCTGATTGTTGTTTAGCGAGGTTGGCTCAGACTGAGCATGCTCACAGAGCGCTTGTTTTTGAAGGTAACATTCTCTGGGAAATAAGATTATACAATGGCATACTTATTATTTTTCAACCGACACTTTCTAAAACAATTTCAGAGGTTAATCTGAGGCTGTATTGTTTACATAAGATATATAAGAATATTTGATATTAACTGTAGATCAGTGTTAAATTAACCAAATAACATACATTTTTGATCTGAACAAGAAAATAAATTGATACATTTTTAAAATAATGTCCAGAGCTCAGTGTTTTTTCCTCACCACAACATTTACCTCATCTCAATTTACAGGCATAGACACTGTATAACTGACACATTTAAGTATTGTTAAACATTGTTAGTGTTAGCGAGATGTCATCATCATATCATACACACACATACACACACACACACACACACACACACACATTCATGATCATACACTGCCTACCCACCTCCTTATTCGGGATCTTTGACACAGGGATGTGAGCGAAGGCATTGGGTGGCGAGAGGCAGAGCTGTCACTTTGCCTGTCTGTCTGTCTGTGTTGAGACGTCTGTGTGTGTGTGTGTGTCTGTGTGTGTGTGTGTGTGTATGTGTGAGGGGTTTCTCTTGATAAGCAGGTCCCTAAAAGCGCACCGATTACCCCAATTAAACAGTATTCCCATCACCATCTCTGGGTCCCGGTGCCCCGAGAGCCTGTTAGCCTGACTGAGAGAGTTGACAATAGGCGAGGCTGACACACCCAGTCAAGTACATGCATTATACACACACAAACTCACACCCACACACACACACATACACACACCATCAGCACAACTAAATAAAAAATACCCTGGAGGAAATAAATTCTAGTAAATTCTTTAGAAACTTATATTTAGTAAGAAACATTATTTCACAAGTAGCAAACACAACTTTCTCTACAAAAATGGATATAAAAATGTAAAGGTGAATTGGTTAAGATTATGTTATTTTGTATCGTGATGGATTTGCATAGAAAGGACATGGTTGTTTACAGATTTACACAAAAGGCTGATTTAAATGATATTTCTCATATTATACATTTTTATATCTCAACCAAGTGGCAACTGATGTTTTCATTGTTTGACAAATCAATCCACTGTTCAGACAATATCTTTGATGGAACTGTAGCCAAGGAATCGTTGTGCAGGAGTTATCAGTAGTTTTCAGAATATGTTGTGGATTTGGAAAAGTCTTTTATAAGTGACACAATAAGCCTAAAGACTGCACTCAGGTCAGCAGTGATGCAGGCCACCACCTGGACGTCAGTTAAGCACTGAATTGTTTGTACAGACGATACGAGAACAAAATTCAAAAACCAACCAATGCAATGGAGTTTCTCCTTTTTTCCTCTTAAAGTAGAGTGGCAATAAGTTACAGCTAAAGAATACAGTGAAGTGTGTTTCCCGGGGGAGTTTGACCTGTACACACACACAAAAACAATTTCACACCCCCACACAACCTCAATAGTACCATTCCCACAAGCTCAATTATCATGCTCAGTGCCTGTCTTGAGATTGCACAGGATACCTGATATCAAATGGATTTTTTTTTGTATGAATCTTCAATTTATGCATAATAGACGTCCCAAATGACGCACTGTGTGTGAAGCTTTTGACTTAAATGTCACTCAAGCTTCGGTTCTACTGAAGAGACGATAAAAATGGCAGCAGACAATAGCATCAGAGCAATGAGGAGACGCTCAACCTAGCCCACAATAAAATTGTCTTTTCATCATGTTTTCTACACTGTGATACAGTTTGACTGGTGCAGTAATTTTTCAATAGTTTATCAGTATCTAACTAGATAATTAATGCTCAAACTGTTTATCTCCTCCCAGGATGAAAACACACTTAATACCTATTTTAAACCAGAACTAGTTGGTAAACACAGACTTTTTAAATTATATACGCTGAGTAAAAAACGGTCTCCCAACCCATTGCCAGTAGAGGATTTTCCCCTTCAGTTTTTTTAAGTTATTCATGTTTGAGGTCATGAATACACCAAAAACCACTGAGTTGAAAGCAAGAGAAACAAACACACAAAAGAGGAAAGAACCCTCAGTGACAACGTTACAGTGGTTACACTTGTAGATCTTTCTGAATGATTTTCGATCGTTTGCATATTTCACGATACTGTTGCACATTGTTCCTAAGATGTACACAGAAGTTGCTATTAACCCACCAATGCCCAGAAGTTCAATGTGCGTCATAATGTTGCGCGGTAGAAGAAATTAGCACGTTCAACCAGGCAACATGTTTTCACTACTGCCGATCGGCTATATGACCCGGGAGTGAATACCCGTTGTATCAATATGTAATGTAAACAAAAGACAGATGCTAGCATGTGTTAGTGGGTTTTTCACCAGTGGAAAAGGGACAATACTCTCATTTTCTTTTTCGCCATTTTCTGGAGGCTTGGTTGAACTTTTCACCCCATTTGGCTCAGTTACATCACAGCTGTCACCTGAACGTAGCCCAAACACAAGCTCATGTCTGGCATTCGATGGAAATCTGAAATGAAAACTAAAAAGTTTATCTGACACTTGCGTCGGTGAAACTCGCAGACATTTTGACTGCCTGTCTTGTTGTTTGACTCTTTTCTTTTTTCTTCTTTCACACGGATGCATGCACATATTGCTCTCTTCCACACACATACGCAAAAACACACGCACACATGAGCGGTGTCATCTCGAAATGCTGTGGTCCCATGCTGTCGTCTGGCTGTCACAACCCCAGTGTCGGGCCTGCTGTTTGGGAGAAAAAGCTTACATTGGGCAGATCCTATTTAGAGAGATTAAAACATCCATGTCCAGCTGTCTACATCAGTCAACAAACTGGCTCCGCAATGGTCCCACCAGATTCGCTGCCGCTCTGCTGTATCTCTGCCTCTCTCGTTCTCTCTACCCTACATCCATCTCTTTTTATCTGGATGCATTACCCTCTCTGTCTCCGCTCGGTGTGTATTCTCCCTCTCATCTTTGTTTTTGCTGCCATTTCCCTGTAAGACTATAATTTAGCGCTTGAAGCACAGGAGTTGCTGTCACAGGGGTTTTTAGCGGTTGAATCAGATTAAGCAGAGCACGACAAATGCTGGTGGGGATGAGTTGGCTTTTCTCGGCAGCGTGGCATTGTAAGCCCTTTTTCCCTCAAAGACAGAGAGAGATGCATGAGTGGTGTGGCTTTCAAGGTACGGGGTGAGAGAGAGGGGCTAAACTGTTCCTCTTTTGTCTCACGGATGACTCATCAACACTTACGTAAATCAGAAGACAAGATTACTTTACCCGTGAAGCGACAAGAAAAAATATGTTTAGGACCATGGCGTGTAGAATACTGAAGCGATTTCAGTGCATCGAAAAAATATGTACAGTACGGATTTGCACCGAAATTAAGGCAGACACAGTTTGAGGCCCCAAAAGGAAGTGAGGATTCAGCTATTTGTTATTTTAAACTCTGCATGAAAATACCTTATTGGATTGGACATGGCGGCTCAGCTGTGTGTGTGTGTGTGTGTTTGTGTGTGTGTGTGTGTATAGTTGTGTCCATGTATATTCACATGTCCGCTTGTATAGCTCTAAGCACTGAAGCATGCATGAATTCATGTAGTGTCCATTATGAATGTGATTGTAAGTGTGTGTGTGTGTGTTAGTGTGTGTGTGTGTGTTTGTGTGTGTGTGTTTGTGTGTGTGTATTTGTCATGGTTTGTGTGTGTGTGTTCATCTATGTGTGTGTTAGTTTGAGTGTGTGTTAGATAGAGGAAGAGGGAGAGAAAAGGCAAAGAGACCCCCCCATTAGTGGCTCTGGCCTGAGGCTGAATCACTGATGATGTCTAACAGTGTAGTAATGGTCCTGTATCGTCCCCCCCGTCCCTCTATCCTCCCATTTTCAACTTCCCTTCCTCCCCAGATCTCCACCCTTCCTCTACTGGCCGCTCCATCACCTCATCGTTTCACGTTTCCCTCACATCAACACATCATCATATACACAGCAGTTCAGGAGAAGGGCAGTTGTTTGGACGTTTCTGATACTGCCACACAAACCCCATGCCACCCTATACACTCTTATTTAATCAATGGAGAAGAAAACACTCTCATGTCTTATCTTAACTGTAATTTGTTTTTTTATTTGAAGAATTGCTTTGATTATAAAGCTTCCTGTGCTTATTAAGAGATAAAGCACCATTTATCTGATTCATTCTGGTCATTTGACATGCTGTCCCTTCACTGATCATAACAAAAAGCAAACTGACTCAAGTGCAGCTCAGCTGAGCATGTTGATTTGCTTTTATGTGACCTGCTCAAATTAGTGTGTGAGGCAATTTAACGTACATTTTATATTTACATTATGACAGCTCTGGACTCTGTAGAGTGAAGCTCGGCAGCTGTTATGCTATTTCTGAGTTGTGTTTTTTTTTAATATAGGACAGATTTTGAAAAATTGAATTATTATCTCCGCCCAGGAGGTGGTGGTTTGTTAGTTAATATGTTAGTTAGTTGGATTACGCAAAAAACTAAGGAACACATTATCATGCATCTTGGTTGAAGAAGTTTCAACCAAGAAACTCATGTTTCAGAGAAAAATCCATAATATTTTAGTGTAGATCTGGATCAGGCGGCAGATCGAGTGATTTAAAGCCAGGGTTGGTGGTATACTTGGAAAGTGCAGGCTTCGTAGTATAAAAAACAATACATCTGGCTTCTTGTCAAACATTTGCCCATAGGAACTTGCACTGACAGACAGCTGCTGGACTAGACCTGACTTTTCTGTGACTTGCTCACTGATTTCTGCATAACCCTACCTTTAAATGTGGTGTCCTGAGGGGACTGTTGGGCCTTGACGAAGTTACTCCACTAAGTGACATTCTAGTTATTAATGAAACCCTCTGAGTCTTTTATTCAGAAAACACACAACAATGTGATAATGTACATTAATGTTGTACGAGTGGAAGCCATTTGCGGACCAACACCTGTGTGCGTTCTCAACTGACACAATATCACAAACTTTTGTAAGTAATACACAAAAAACAAATTTTACATTTCCTATTTATTCATAGCCTCAGGTTCATTCCACAGACATTCTGATATGGGATTAATAGAAACACGAGACGTTCTTGTGTCGACTGCACTCTAAGAAACAACAGGGTTTGGTCTCAGCCAAACTCTGCCAAAGAATGATTTCCCTGAGAGATACTGGAAATAATAAAGGCCTGGAATACGATATGATCCAGTCTGCCAGCAACAACTCCTCAATGAACCGAGCCTCTGCTTCTATGAATGAGCAGAGCTAAAACAGATAGATAGATAGATAGATAGATAGATAGATAGATAGATAGATAGATAGATAGATAGATAGATAGATAGATAGATAGATAGATAGATAGATAGATAGATAGATAGATAGATAGATAGATAGATAGATAGATAGATAGATAGATAGATAGATAGATAGATAGATAGACAGGAGGCAGGGAGTCACTCAGACGGACAGACAGCCATATAGAGCTGGAACCCTTTAAACTCCATCACACTGCTCTTCTAACTCCCCCATCAACAACTAGTCCCGATGGATCGTCCCCATGTGCAGCCAGCGAGATGAAGGAATGGAGGCGTCGGGAAATAAATGACAGAAAATGAAAGAGAAGAAGTGGGGTGTGTGCAGACGGACGAGTCTTCTCCTGTCTTGGCCCTAATGGTCCAAATGAGGCAGGGGGAAAGGATGAGTGAGGGTGTGTGTGTGTTAGTGTGTATGTGTGTGTGTGTGTGTGGTGACTGAGGGGAAGGAAAGTGAGGATGCAGAAGGGTTGGGCTGAAGGGGTCTGAGGCTGCAGACTGAGGCAGACCAGAGCTAAGTGACTCAGGCTCGACACCATATGAGCTGGCAGCTTGTCACATCCCTGCCCGTCACTGAGGGACCAGATAACAGAGGCTGTTTCACCACAGAGCAGCTACTATCACTTCAAACATACACACAAGGCTGTGATTCATCGTCCTTTTGGAAATCTCCTTAAAGACACGGTCACACCAGCATGTTGGCAAAATCTGTGGCAAAATGTCTTTCAATGGAATGGCTCCAATCACTTGATTCACTTTTATATCGACTTTGGTGAAGTGTGTCGCATGAATTTACACCTTCACGAAAGTTCTGTTTATGACAATTGTATCTTTTGAATAAGCCTCAATGAAGGACATGATTGAGAGAGCTATATTTGCTGCACTAACCGTCCAGTTATATTTAACCCTAACCCTGCCTATAGGGAGACCTACTGCAGGTGCCGTGGATTTGGCCCTTGCTGTCATTCTCTCTCCCCATTTCACATTTGCACTTTTAAGAAAGGCCCAAACAAATATTTTCTCTCTTTTCTCCCTTCTCCCTTCATTCCATCTTCTGTCATCACAACAGAAAACAACAGCTATAAACATGAACTGAACTGAAATTTAGAAAATGTAAGATGACCTAAAGAACAGTATCCCAACCTTTTAAATCTTCTTTTTATATTTGTCAGTATTAGACAATTAAAGAGAATGAATCAAAGACGCTAAGGAGATGACATCATCTAACTGGTTTTACTTCTTTATAAAAAAGAACCAGTAACATTTGGTTTGCAACACACTTGCCTGCAATGATTTCTTAGTCACCCACAAACTGAAACTTGAATAGTTTGCAGTATTAAATTCACTGTTACATAAACCTCTCTGTGTTCCATGTACACAGGGATTTACTCAGCAGGGATTTATGTGATTTTAAAAATAGACAATATGAAAAGTCAAGTGTCATACAGTTGCTTAAACTCCCAAAAAATCTGCGGTACTTGGTTTAGGATTAAATTGAAATAATTATTAATCGACAAAGAGTAATAAAAAAACTTGGTTGTTAACGATTGATAAACTCAGGAAATGCCCTTTAAACCTTTCCTCACCTTTAAAGGATTAATAATTCTTCTCAACTATTATGCAGGAGCAGCTATTGCTCATGACGTAAAAAGGTTGTTGGTTCGATGTTGGTTGGTTGTTGGTTGAATTCCAAAGTGCCCTTGGGCAATATACAGAACGCTCTGTGTATAGAAGCACTGTATGAATGGGTGACTTGTACTTTGAGGGGTTGATACCTGCTACAACAACTGAGACAACACCAGAGCTTCTTCCTCAAGCCACAGTGTGATAATGAAGATGAACTCTGTGTGTGCACATGTGTGTTTGTTTACTGTCCTGCATGTAGAACACTTTCTCTCTCTTTCTCTGAGAATCCTTCAGTGTTTACGCTGCCGTCTTCAACATGCTCTTCTTTGTCTCTCATTGGAATATTCATGCCAATTAAAGCCCTGCACCTAAAAATAGACAAGTATGATTATGTTGGCAGTGAGCAGAGATCCTGTATGAGAATTAGCTGTGTATTATTAATGAAATGAGTACCGAACACAAAATGTATTCTTATGTTAAGTTATTCAGTGGGGTCATGCTTGTAGTTATTGCTCCGAGGCTGTTTTAAGGTGAACTCGTGGCATTTCTGCACAAGCTAATTGAAATTTTTACTCTCATCAATATGGAACGGCTGTTTCTAAATTAAGATCAGAGGCTTATACGTGTGTGTGTGTGTGTGTGTGTGTGTGTGTGTGTTAGTGTTTTAAATTAACTGTATTCAAGTACTGGTAATTCCCATAAAGAAAATTTTCCCAAACGTGATTATCTGACACCCTGAAATAACAGAAAGGGATAAATGATAACATGCTGGATTCATTTTGTAAATTTTCTCTGTGTTTCTGCATGTGTTTCAAATTTCAAAACACAAAACAGACAATTTTTGTCTCATTGGTATTTTCCGATGGAGTTTAAGAAGCTTTTCTACAACGAAAAAACACATCTTACTCCATAAAACTGCGATAGAAACACACAGAATCAGTATTTTAGCGAAAATATAATTTTAAATCATTGAGCTCAGTAGGTCTGAGTTCGTCCTCCACTCTCCTGACTGCTTGTTCCCACTATGGTGATCAGGTCATGTGATCCACAAACAGGTGTGTGTGTGTATGTGTGTGTGTGTGTGTGTGTGTGTGTGTGTGTGTGTGTGTGTGTGTGTGTGTGTGTGTGTGTGTGTGTGTGTGTGTGTGTGTGTGTGTGTGTGTGTGTGTGTGTGTGTGTGTGTGTGTGTGTGTGTGTGAGCAGCAGGTAAAGATATCTGCCCGCCTGCAGTGGAAGAAAAAACACCAGCGCTCCTCTCTCTGGTGGCTAAAGTTACAACTTGTTCCTTGTGTCTTAGCAAACAGCAAACTGAACCCCCACTGCTCCTCTGTCCGTGCTGCGTTCAGGCCGCCTCACTACAACACTTCCTCCATTTACCCTGGTCGACCTTGTTTCTGGTTTCTTTTTCCCCGTCCGCTTCGAGTTACTCCTGTGGAAGGAGCATGAGCTTCACAGATATGAATCTTATCATTCTTTACATCAGAAGTAAAAACTTTTGAGTATGTATGTCCATCTTATTTGGTCATAATCCATTATGTGAGTGCAGCAGAAACTATATATGTGTGTTTTCAGGTAACATTACATTATTACATTTTATTTTATTTAGCTGACACTAATTTATTCAAAGCAACTTCCAATAAGTGCATTCAACCATAAGGGGAAAAACCCAGAACAACAAGAACAGCTAGAATCAAGTAAGTAACATGAAACACGGATCTTTCCAACATTATCAGAGATGGTTTCTCACACACTCTCTCAATGGAAATCTCTGGATATCTGATTTGAGTTACTTTCTCTCTCTGTCCTACTTTCAATGCTTTAATGTCTTTTGTCTGTGTGGGTAAGCGTGAATATAATTACATTGACTGTGAAACTGCAATGTATATTTATTTTATTGGCATATTATATTTAAAAAGTTTGAACAAAAGATGTTTTATGTGAATAACTTCCTGAGACTTATCCCAGAGTTTTCCTACCAACTGAACAGTAGGTGTAATATCTGCCTGTTTGAATCATGTTTGCGATCGTGATCCTTCCCACAAAGAATGTTTTACATATAACTGTTAAGTCCGACCTTGTGTTGCAAAAAAAAATATATATATTTGTTTTTGTAAATGTACCTTTATATAAGTCAAATGCAGAAATAAGAGTTTTAAGTTAAATGTTTCATGTGCAAGTTAACACAGGGTCAAAAACTGCAGTGAATAGTGTTGGACGAGAAGAGACAGGTCTGCTCAGCAGGGCAATAGTTATAATAAAAGTTAAATACAATATAATACTAAAACTATGCACATTTAAAGTTGCAGTGTGACACTCGTTGCAAATGTGGTAATAACTTTGCAACGGAGTGTGTGTGAATAAGTTATTTCACATGTGATTGTATAGTTACTTCACCGTGTTTGTATCAGTTATTTCGCATTTATGGTTGTTAGTTATGAGTTGACTACAAGTTTAGAAACCTGTTGGCCTGGTGGTAGAAACATTAAGATTTTATTTCATGAAATAAATATACTATATAATGGCTTGTTTATTTCAGTTTTGGATCTATTGGCTCTTTTTTGTTGTTGTCGGTAATTTAATTTTACTCTCATACCGTGATGTCTGAAGTGTTTGTGTTTTTTCAATCAAAAAAACTGACCCAGAGAACATAACAACCCAAAATAACCTTGTGCTTCTTTCATATGAAAGACTGTGGGAAGAACGAGAGAGAGAGAAGGAGAGAGAAAGAGAGAGAGAGAGAAGGAGAGAGAGAGAGAGATGGAGAGAGAGAGAGAGGGAGAGAGGGAGAGAGAGAGAGAGGTGTCCATGTCTCTCATTCTGCAAATAAACAAAAAGTAAACACCAGTAGAGGAAACAGTGTGACACTTGACGCTGCTGATTGCCCCTCCACCTGCCCACTCATGTTTCCCAGAAGGCCATTCTGCCAGCCACGGGACAAAAGCCGCGCAAAAAGCCAACACCTCTCTCCACCTGAGGCGCTCGGAGACAAAGGAGGGCAAAAAGCGATACAACACCATTGTTTGCTGAGATTAAAACATGTTGCATTCTCCCCCGCCTCTCCTCCCTCCTCTCCTCCCTCCCTCTCTCCCGGGGGTAACTGTACCGGGCACAGAGATGTAGCTGCCAGTGAACTTCCTCCCATAAAATCTGCCTCATTGTTTTTATGCCATATTGTTTGGATGCCATTGTGGTGCATCTTGTGACGCAGTGATTAGCAGCTGAGTCTTGGCACAGGGTGAATGAGCCGGCCTATCCTCTTGCTGTGCCTCCTGGGTGATACGGGTATAAAGTTGGTGATGTGACCAGACTTGTGCCCCAGCCTGATTGTTAATGAGTGAAAGGGAATAGCTGCGGACATAAAAGAATCCCCCACATTGAAGAATCAAACTCTGATGATAACAGCTCAGGAATTCACACAAGGAGGAACATGAAGTGCCATGTGCTCTTCTGTTTTCAAAGTGAGGCTTCCACTGAATAACTCGCTGATACTGTGATAACACCAAATGTGAGGGACCCGTTATGTGTGCAGCACATGCCTGATCAACAGAGCCAGCTTCAGGTCTTATGCAATGAAGCTAGAAGATGACATGTGAGGGAGCACGCACATCAAATCCACTGGTAGGTGGCCACAATGGTAACCATGGCAGGGATGGTGGCCCCTAGACACGCTCAGACACTCCACAGGGGGGTTTCTGCCAATCTGGCAACCGCAGCGGGAGTTCTCACTCTCATCAGCACCGTAGGATCCAGACCACCTACCACCCACCTTTGCTCACGCTCGTGTGTGTGTGCACAGGCCTTAAAACTGGAGGCTCCCAGACGATGATGAACCTGCAGTTAACACATTTCTCCTTTTATTTGTTTTCTGCTTTAACAGGAATTACCTCCTACAGAAAAAAATAGTCCCAGTGGCAGCAGTTTACAGTGAGCTCTGTGGATGAACCAAAGTAATTAAGAGGAGGGATGTGCTGCTGTTCAGTGAGTGTGATCGATATTTTTATTAATCATGAAAACAGTAAAAAACAAAACAAACTCACCAGAGACTTTGTTTTTTATTATCAACCAGTTATTTCTGATTTGAATTAACACTGTTGTTATTATTGATACGATTATAGCATCTTAAATAATACTATTATTGTTTTCCTTATAAGAACCAGTCTGTCAGTGCTGGAATACAATTATACAATTTTATACAACTATAAGGTTAGGGTTGTGTGAAGATTATACAAAAACCACAGGATGGATTTTCATGAAACCTGGTGGAAGGATGCAGTATGGGTCAGGGAGCAGATCCAGAGCAGGACATTTTAATATAACTTTCTTTAAAGTATTGAAATGCTTGGTTCTGTTTCCAAGGAAGTAATTAATTGATCTTGGTGAAAAAAAATCAGGCACAATTTATGGGACTGATATCTGATTGTGTCAAATTTGCTGCAGCCTGATTGAATTGAAGGAGACTGTCGGGCCTTGGTGGAGGTATGCTCTTCATAGAGTGCCAGTTTGTTTGTGTGTCAGCAGGATAAAGCAAAAACATCACACTTATTGCCCAAAAACTGAGCAATAGAATGTGACATAGGTCAAGAACAAACCCATCAAATTTGGTGAAAATCTGGGAAAAGGAGCCGATCCAGTTTTTTTTTATAAAACTCTCTCCTCAAAATTCAAAGCATTTCCCTCAATAATTCAGGGCTCGTGAAAATGATTAGGAATATTTACAGGACTGATATCTATGATTTTGTCAAATTCGCAAGGGGACTGTTTTGCCTTGATGGAGGTTTGTGCTCTAGTGAGTATCATTCTAGTTTCAGCTATAAAAGATGATAAGCCTCTAAGTTTTCAAAGAAAAAACAATTGAAAATGTAATTTTCCAAATATCATCTAGTGAGGTAAAGATGTTAATGTACTATAAAAAGCACAAAATCTAATATTCAGATTTTGTCATAATAATAAAATAGGAGGCAGATCATCCTGTTGGTTTTGCAGAGTTCGAGGTAATTCTGGACAGTTTGGTGTCTTTTTTCAAAATGAATTGATCTCTCTCTTCCGGCTGTCATCCTGATCATTTGAGGGAGGCCAGCATTCATACTGAAAAGGCCAAATCAATGATTATCACTCCCACAGGATTAAAGGCCCATTTCAATACCCCCATCGTATACCCAATTCATTGAAAGGGTGGTACTAACCCAACTTTTAGCGGTGTGTGACAAAAAATAAAATGTTCAATATATGCCAATCTGGATTTCGCAAACGACAAAGCACAGAAACCGTTCTTCTTAGGATTAAAAATGATCTATTGATGTCTGCCGATGCTGCTGATTGCTCCGTCTTACAGCTCAAACAAAACAGGAATAATAATCTTCGGTCCCAATCAGCTAACAGGCAAATTACTACAATTTCTCGGTCCCCTGGCAACCAATATAAAAGCAACAGCTAAAAATCTAGGTATTACATTCGATTCCCAACTGAATTTTACAACACATGTCAATGATATCACTAATCCTGCTACTTCCACATCCAACATATATATCCAAAATTAAATCAGTTTAATCTCTATTTCGTTATTTTTTATGTTTTATAGGATCTCACACTGCTGACACGACTGTAAAGATAAATATCTCTTTTGCACTGAGAGATTTAAGGAATTGTGGTTTCATGTGACTTTTCAAAAGACACCAAACTAAACAGACCTATCGTTTCCGACGCTCGCTCTTCTCTGACAAAACGGCGTGTGGATAAAGCATAAGCCTCTCTCCTCAAACCCTCCCTCTCTCTCTCTCTGCCTGTGCGCCGCCGATCCCACTAAACAAACAGCCCACCCAGATAATGAGGCCTGGTGAGAAAGTGTAAAGTGGAGGTGTATTGAGGGGCTATGTAAGCTGGCCTAATCCTCCTTCACAGCATTTGTTGTGTCATTAGAGCTGTATGGGTTGTGGATCCTGTGACACAGCTCCTATTCACTCCTGTAGCCCTCAGTCACCACACAGCAGAGAGCTGGTGCTCAGAGCCGCTGTAAACCACAGTGGATTTTCAGTCCTAAAAGACCTCACACGACCTCTCCCCTGAGGACAGAGTGTGGTAAAGATGTGCTGACAAGATGTCTTTCTCTTACTCACACACACACACACACACACATAAAGAAAGAGACTCGAGGATTCACTCAGAAGCTTTATTTTCTTTTGCCAATCTCAGGCGACACAGTAGCTGAGAGACAAGAGATGTGCTTTGCAACATGTGGATGAACAAGTAATGACGTGACATGACATCACTTTATTTATTATGTGGTCGACAGCAGGTGACAGTTGTCTAAACCCCTTAAATTTGCTCTGATCATTGCTTTTATTCAAACCAACCCATCCTCATCTCACCTGTCTTTCTCCTTTCAGCACAATCTACAATAAGATTAGATCTAATGTCTTATTTTCTACTAATACATTCACCTGCATAAATTATTGAATTGGATTCTCCCAGAATGTGGTGAAAAAAACATTCTGTGCTACTGTTTAAATTTAAGGAAATGACTTTCTATAGTATACATACAGTACCAATACTTATTTAATTGTACATAACACACAAATACTCAACTTACCAGATGTTCTGGTCTTTCAATTTTATTGAGAGCAGGGTTGTTAATGAGTTAAAAAACAGACAAGATGGCACCATGCTGTGTGTAAGGCTGAGGTTTCCTAAGGGAAGTAGGTTGACTGCCGTATAATCAGTACCATTTATTGCATTAGCCTTTCTCGAAACAACAATTTACAGCTAAATACCAGCTAATTTTTCAAGAAAGTCTAAGATAATTAAGCAAGAATAGGTGAGACCTGTAAAATAAGGCAGGATTTTACTCTGGAAATTCAGTGACAGATTAAACAGAATAAATGTTCCTCATACAACAACTATAATTTTCTTTAGTCAAAGAGATTTACATTGGCGACCAGCTAAAGTAACAGAGGCCCTGTTCAGACCTCGTGTTAACATCCATCCTGAGAGATCTGATTATAAGTCAACAAAGTTAAGTTTGTCTGTCACACCTGGTATGACAATGTGTCCTGAGAGCGTCTCCTGTCAACATTTGTGATCACATGCGCATAAACACATATGTCATTTGTGTTCCCAAACAACGAATGATGTTTTTACCCAGTTGAATTTAAGGATGTGTCAGTTGACAATATGTGTGTGTGTATGTAGAAGAGAGAGATAGAGCGAGAAAGAGAGCGAGCACAGTCGGGATGGACTGAAAAAATCGTGTGCAGCTCAGCTATGAAGCAAGATTCTACAAAATTGAGAAAAAACAACTGCCATTTTGTGATTGTCAGTGTTGATATTGTGGCAGAAATCAACAAATCAAAGAATGGACACTGAGTGGTGTAAAAAACACATTTAAACTGTAGTGGGTCAGAGACGTCAGCTGAGTAGCTGGTCCCTCATATGTGGCCTAGCGTGGAATTATTGTTTTATGTTTTATTAAAGACTGTGGTCACATGAATCCCAGACCTCCTTTAACTGTAGTGTGAGGGATCAGATCTCAGGACACATTCAGGATGCACCTAGGTGCGTTCAGACCTGAACTTAGCGCTGACCACTTGTGATCCCAGCACTCTGATGTTAATACCAGCTCTGAAATAGTGGACGTATGTGGTGAGACTACTTTTTGTGAGTGAGAGAACACTCTACTTGGTGCGGTTTCTGTGTAAAACATCTGCCTCCTGTGCCACGTACCATACGATGCTGATACGAGGAAGCAGAGAAGCATTCATTTAGAACTGTAAACCATAGAACTCATGGGAATGGCGCACATATTCATACAAAGCACAAAATGACAGAAGAAGCATCACAGAGTCGTGATATTGCTTTTGGCTCCAGCCCTAATTGCTGGCTTATCAAAACATCTAACATGGCTCAGATCATAAGAAAAACAGCTTTGTACAGTCAGTGTGACTGGACATCACTGCCACGCAAATTAAACCCCAGCAGTTCATCTACCGACTGCATGAATCCTGCCCAAAAAACTGCTAACAACATTCCAACCCTCACCTACATCCGTATCTGCAGGTTTCATCTACTGTCAATATTAAGACTTTTCCAAATGTTGTAAGTGCAACACAAAATGTAAGGCCCGTTTTCATGTGAAATAAATAAAATGTTTGCTCTGTAATAAGAGTAAATGAGCAAATGGCTGATTTCTCCTTAAACATGGAAAACAAGAAATCTAACTTGTCCAAGTTCTTCTGTACTTAGATGATTTACTGAAGTCATGAGGGGTGTGTTTGGTGGGACCTCTGAGGTGTCTACATTCAGCACCTGCAGACGCCACATATCACGACCTTTCACCCTGATGTCATTTGGGCTGTTCTTTGAGCTGGTGTTCCCTGAGAGCACCAGTGAAAGTAGCCGTCCACACATGCAGGGCCGTCCCGGCAGAGAGGGTGAGGAAGAAGAGGAAGGCAACTTGGAACCCGAACCAATCCACCACCCCTCCAGCCAGAGCGCTGAACGTCAGCTTCCCCAGCACCTCCAGAGTCGCCAGGAAACTGTAGTGAGTCGACTGAAGGGAGAACATCAGCCGAGAGGAAGGAGGAGAACGAATGATGAGAAAAAGGAGTTGTTCAAAGGAGTTGGTGAAGGAGAGGAAATTGAGAGGATAAACAGGACAAGGGGGAGAAAGAGGGTTTGGGAAAGACAAAAAGACAAGTTTCACATGGGTGGAGAAGATAAATGTTCTATCCTGTCTTATACATTGATTAAACTCATTTAACATAAAATAATTCACTCAAACCAACGAATGTGTGAATTGAATTCTTCAGGTGGTGTAAAAAGGTGTAAAAGAGAAAATAATACAGAAAAAAAGATTGAACAAAAAGCTAAAAAACAAAAAGAGGGAAGCCTGAAAGAAACTGCGTGAGATCATGGCCTGAGACGATGGGAGGCGGCCAAATGTAGAGTATCTGATCCCAGCCTTAAGGCTTTCAAGACGGAATAAGAGGGAGAGAAACAGAGGGAGAGAAAGAGAGGGAGAGAAAGAGAGAGAGAGAGGGGGGGGGCAGTGATTACCTAATCTCTCTTAGCCTCCTCTCTCCAAAAGAGCCACATTCATCAGGTGAGTCCAAAAGAGGACTCTCGTGACTCTATTGATTCTGATTGGTTGATTCGTCTCAGTGGTTAAACAAACAATCTTCCCATCCTACGAATATAAAAAATACTAAAACTTGTTTTGAACAGTACATAAGGCCTTCTTAAAAGTACAAATACCAACTATTAGCCGGTAAATAGAGTGGATAAAAATGAATTGGCAACTTTGGATGATTATTTAATCAATTGTTGGAATTGCAGTTGTTGTTTTTTTTAGTAGAAGGACCACAGGCTTTTAACAGCACTAAAAATGTGTTTTGGTAGCAATTCATGACAGCCCATGGAGAACGTTTCTCACTGGAAAAGAAAGACTGGAAATGAAATGAATCCACTTCCATTAGAGTTGAGGAACCGGTGGTGAGCTGAGACCGTATTTGAGCCGTCGCTGAAGGTCTGCAGGCCGAAGTAGAGAGCTCTGAGATCCGCTGTGACCGCGGCTAAGTGAAGTGCCTTTATCCTGAGCAACTTGTTTAACAGATTTGGTTACGTTCTCCTGGGGATCGTTAACAAGCACTCACACTATCGGCTTTCAGTCATTGGATAGCGCTACCTTAAACAACACACACACACATACACACACACACAACTTCAGGTGAGCTAATGCTCTCCCCTTCGCATACACACAGATTCACACACAGCGACACACTAAAAAACAAACAGTATTTGTGTCATGAGAACCTCTCAAACCCTTCCTGGTTCTCATCATCAAACATCGTGATTGGTTCTCTCCTCTTATTTATTTTCAGTGCAACCAGAAGCTGATATCTGTAAGGCAGCAGCCTTTGATTTCTTTCTTTTTTTCCATCCTCCTTCTTCTCCATTTTGAGAGTGACAGCAATTTAAATGATAATTTGTCACCTTCAGAGATTGAGTGAGCGACGTCTGAACGGCTGGCTGTGCGTACAACGATCACCTCCAGGCAGCGATGGCCCAGTTACGGCAGGGACAAAAGGAGTTATGTCAAGAAGGAGAAAACGAAAGAGGACAGGAAAAAGTCAGAGTGGAAAAGAGAGCATTTAAAGGACTAGAGAATGACAAAGAAGTAGAGTGAGGTGGTAGAGGAGACAATGCCACTGGGGGGGACAAAAAAAGAATAGAAGCGATGAAGAGAAACTGGGTCTGCTTTGACTTTAGAGATTTTTCAGGAGGAAACAGCTGATGAGAACAGACGGGTGTAGGTGACAGAAGGTGTTGTACTTTACGCTGATGAGTTCCATCCACATCCCCTTTGAAACCAGAGGATATGACCTCACATTACAAAATAGCACAGTTAAACCAAGACAGACGAGAGGAAAGAAGGGAAGGAGGGAGAAGAAAGATTGTGTTGTCTGTATGTTAAGCCACAGGAGTTGACCTAAGACCACAATAAACCCTGAAAATACTGACATGAGAATTATTATATAACAGTAACGAGGGTCTCCAGAATAGGTCATGTACATGAGAAAAGTATATTTTTACCTGAATGCTTTCCTCAGCTCTCTGAGTGCAATGCATCATAGTTGTAAAGGTGAGCGTGGTGATGAGACCGCCCAGGAAGTGCTGACCGCTCATGCTGAGGATGGCCATGCCTGAGGGAACGGACACATGCCAACAGAGTCAATGACAAACACACGACTGAGAAACAGTACAGTAAGTTTTACTGGGAGAAGTAGAAAATTGTCAATTTCACGTCGTTGTCTGCTCGAGTCAAAGCAGAGCGGCAAAGCAGTTGTAAACGGGGAGCCGCGGAAGCCTCTCCTCTCTCCCATCACCAGCCCCTCTCCCCCTTGTCCCCGAAACACAGGCAGTGTATCCTCTGAGGGGAAGTGGCAGTGCAGCGTTAGCGGGGGAAACACAGAGGAACCACAGAGCCTATCTGTCTCTGCTCCCGCTAACACTGAATTATTCACTCAAGCCGCCAGAGTTTTTTGCCGAAGACTCTTCAGTCAGCGACACAAGACTGTTGGAGTCACACAGATGCACCGACTGATCACACTGGAAGAGTGGGAAGCGGAGGGTTATCATGTAATATTGAAAAATCGAAAACTGAATGTTTTTCACGGTTGAGTTTTCCTGAGATCTTTGTTCTGGGTTGAAAGTGGAGGAGGGAAAGGCCCCAACTTTCAGTCTGAGAGGTTTGATAGGGGAACAGACAACACCGGGAGAGATGAATGATGCGGGTTTGAATCCCCAAATGCTTTGCGCCTGTGCTGAGCGACAGAATCAGATGTGTCATTCAGACATTAACAAGTGAATGGCTCTCTGGAGAAAGACAGCGCGTGTCTATCAACGTCCTCTGCAACATGTACTCATGTGCTGTATTCATGCTGAACATCTGACTCAAAGGCTTGAACTGCAGGCCAGTGGTTCACAACCTGTTTTGGGAAATCCTTTATTTTTTATATATTTCTGTCAGTATATAAATCTGTGTGTCGTTATACCCTTTTAAACATTATCTTTCCCCTCTTCATGTTGACAAGCTATTGTACATACAGCTGTGATTTCTGACTCTATGCCTGTAAAGGTAAAAAGATAAAAAATAGAGAAAAGATATTATTATAGGTGGTATAAATAAATAAACTATTCTGATCTCTTCATTTTCCTATCCCTCAACAACTTCTTGGGACCCCGGCCCAGTCTGTCAACCACTGCCACTGGGAACTGATTTAATGCCATTCATTTTTACACGTGTCTGAGTATCGTGGGGAAATCTACAGGAGGTGACAGATTTACAGCTGTCAGTGTGTAGGTCTATTGTAAAGTCCTGCTGTGTGGATGTTACTTAACCTTTATATCAAATTACTCACCTGTCAGAAAAAATACATTTTTCTTCCTTTACTATAAAGAATGGACAACACACACCTTATGTAACAAATATCCGGGGGCTGAACGCACCAAGAGAATCCCACAATGCAACAGTGCTGTACAGTTGATGAATGTCAGTTTCACTCTAGACTGTAGCATTATGACTTTGAGAGATTTAACAATTCTGTTCAGTCTCATTTAAAGTTCAGTCAGTGTGACTGTAATTGTGTTTATCCACACAAAGTCATGTTATACATCTATGGCCTAAATATTATTTACATGTAACAGCAATCTTAATGGTGTGTTTCTTCAATGAAACAGTTTTAAAATAACCTTGTAGATCTGTGTCAGAAATAATCTCCGTCCACACTAACGTACTAGAAATACATTAAACCTGACCTGTTGAGGAGTTGCGCATATAGGCAACTGGACTTGCTGATGTTTCTTTAAACCCCTGCTCCTATCAGGCTTCTTCAGTTCTTCTCGTGTAAAAGGAGAAATGTCTTCAAGAAACACCAGCAAGTCTAGTGGTCTGTGTACTCATGTACAACTGCTGGATGATACCATGAGCTAGATGATTGAGAATCAACATTCATGTACACAGCTCATGTGCACACAAGTTCCAGCAGGGAAGACTGACTCCTATGGACCCTTCTACTGCAGAGTCATTTGACCTCAGAGTGAAATTCAATTGCATCCACTCCATTACAGACAAAAGTCCTACCTTAGAGGGTGTTAGTGGGTTTTTGACCAAAAAGGGGTGTAAGTATTAGCGATGCTTTTTATTCACCGCTGGTAATGAAGGCACATCAAACCCAATCAGAAAGCGATGAGCGTGACTGTGTCATTGTTTAAAAAGTCCAGACTAAAGCGCAGTCATGTAGTTACAAACTAAAACAAAACATGCAGCATTTCCAAAAGACTCAGTTTTTTAGGGCTCAAAAACTGTAGAGTATATATAGTGGACGTAAATGCAACTGCATTTTAGAAGTAAACGTCATTAGTGTGGACATGGCATAACAGTGCCACTCCAATAACAATCATACTTCTTGACTTTTCACCCCCTGACAAACTGAACAAAAGAATCATGCTGTTCAGTAGTGGCCTGTCGTCTTGTCTGTGACGGTATTTCTGTTTCTCACCTTTCATGAGTGGTGATGGTTCCAGTATGGTGAGTAGAGAGCTCTGGAAGACCATGCTGATGGTTCGCAACACAAACACACGTCGCATCAGGGCCCCGATGCTGAGGAAAGAGCAGCAAACAAGCCAAATATCAGAGAGATACTCACCAACTTTAAGGAACAAGTGTTAATGTTGAGCAGTGTGATAGGTGGTGACAGTGACTCCAGGCTGGTATCATTCAAATTAGACACATTCTATGTTTCTTTTCATGTCACACGTAATTATACCCACACACACATACGGATGATCACACACACTAACACGCTAACATGGAAGTAAACAAGTCCCCAGACACTAATTGATCCCTGTTAGTGCGAGAAAATCATCCCCCTGTGGGTTTGGTTCATGACGTAATCAATAACCTAAGGAGATCCCCAGCATGAGGACTATAATTAATCACTGTTAACATACATGCACACACAAACACACTCACAAAAGAGCTTGCACTGTTGTGTGACATCAGGGATTAATAATGCCAATCACTCAGGGGACGCCTGCCACTCAAAGGACTAAGTGTGTGTTTATTATATTGTTTTTGCATGTAATTATTTATGTGTAAAAGAGGCTGTGAGGAAGAGAGAAAGGGCCTGACACACACGGAGAAGGATAACGAATAAGAGCAACACCATGAGAATGTCTTAGTCCACGATCGAGAAGTCCCATGCTCGTTGACCAAACGCTGATATCGCACTCATTTAGTCTAAAGAAAATAAACATTATAAAACCAAGAATGCCCGAGTTCAACTGCTCGCTGACCAGCTATTTTAATTTATTATAAACGTATTCTAAGGATTGTATTAGGTTCAAGTTCAAAGTTACTAAAATAATAGCTATACAATTTGCTAAATGTGGGAAATTTCAAAGAGTTTTTAAACATGTCTACTACAACCACTGACAAAGGTCCCTGACCACAATTGATCCGGGTTCATCGGCTGAGTGGGTGGTTCAGGGTTGTAATTAAATATTTTCAAAGTCAAATAATCTGCAGATTATTTTCTAGATTCATCTTTTTTTTTGTAAATTGACCATCACCGTTTCTTAGAGCTCAAGGTTGTGTGTGTAGTGTTATTACAGCCTCCAAATATTTCCATAAATTATTGAATTTTTTACATTTTAAAACCCCATGGAAATCCTAAACGAGCAATGATCAAAATAGTCGTAAACCGACTGATTGATCGACTCATTATTTCAGCTCTCGTACAAACGGAGCCTCTGAAATTGAGGCCATAAAGTCGAGAAAAGTATTGAGTACATCAGATTTGACTTGTTCATAACTATTTCTAATAATGACCTTAAATCAACTGAAATATATGTATTTAACTTTATCTATTCCTCTACAAGACTCTCTCTCCCTTTCTCTCTCTCACCTTCATTTCTTCTCCTCTCACCATCTCTCCCTCTCCACCCAGAAAACCAATCCTTCATCATTCACATGCTAAAGACATTCTTCTCTGTGCTGCTCATTTACCTCCCTTCTCAATGA
The DNA here is from genome assembly GCA_038501795.1 of Pseudopleuronectes americanus. Taxonomy (NCBI): domain Eukaryota; kingdom Metazoa; phylum Chordata; class Actinopteri; order Pleuronectiformes; family Pleuronectidae; genus Pseudopleuronectes; species Pseudopleuronectes americanus. The sequence goes on along the minus strand of CM076718.1, from coordinate 16,562,554 downwards.
CAGTCTTTCATATCACGCACTCTCAAGAGATTCTGAGAGGGGTGTGTGTGTGTGTGTGTGTGTTTGTGAGAAAGAGAACCTGCCTGGCTGCTACCTCACATGGGTCGGGCCCAGATAAGAATAGCCATCCTCTCAAGTTGCCAGTGGCAGTTGTAAAGGGGGTCAGTCACTGACCACTCAGCCGTTTCTGATGGTGGGGAGGACAAACCTTCCAACTGAGCTTTTAGAGGTGGGACCAAGCCTTCTGCACAGACCTGTGTGTGTGTGTGTGTGTGTGTGTGTGTGTGTGTGTGTGTGTGTGTGTGTGTGTGTGTGTGTGTGTGTGTGTGTGTGTGTGTGTGTGTGTGTGTGTGTGTGTGTGTGTGTGTGTGTGTGTGTGTGTGTGTGTGTGTGTGTGTGTGTGAGTGTGTGTGAGTATGAGTGCGAGCCGAGAAAGTAGTTAAACAAAAGTGTTCATCTGAAAATATAAGGTGGATATAACCAAAAATATAGACCTTTACACCACTGAGTCATAAATATAACATGTTCTTTTAGGAATTGTTGGACATTTCTCATTTTTGACAATTTAGAGGACAAAGCAATTGTTTCTATTTTCCTGACCCAGTGAATACAAGCACATTTTCACCTATCACACTGAATTCTAACTTCAAATTATTAAATCTGTATTAAACTTTGCCAACTGTAATATTGCACATACTGGTGGACCAAAGGGTCTTCAGTAAAATGTTGTATAATGTGTCTCTTCAGATCTCCATTAATTGTGGGTTTAAATATCCTACTATTGTAATAGTCAGATTCTATAAAATCTTTAAACGTAACTGGATCAATCAGAACTCATTCTAATGCAGGGTTGGAGTTTTAGTAAATATTTAACAATGATGTTTGGTTTAAATCTATAACCATCAAATGTTTTCCCACAGAAGGTCTCCCCATCTTTAGCAGAAACAAGATGTTTATACAATATACTACAGAGTAGATTTTCCATCTCTGTCAGTGTGTGAACATATTACTGCCTTTACAAGTTAGAGAGTCTTTTTTCAGGTGAGATGGATAGAAAGAACAAAAGATCAAAAGCCAAAATATGACAATGACATCTTTTGAGCGTGCTCTCCATTCAAAAAAAAATTGCCAATGGAGAAATGCTCTTGTTTGCTAGTGTCACTTTACAGGAGGTAAACAAAAACCTGGAAGCTGAAAACACCAAACAAAGAGTAAAAGACTGACATCAGACAGAGCAAGATACATGTCAACAACCGGGCAAGCACACAAAGTATAAACACAGATACCAACAGAGAACCAAAATACACAAGTTTACCTCTTTTTAACAGACAAGCTGTGTCTCCCTTACCAGCCTAAGATCTTGATGGAAAGGGGCCAAAATGCTAAATAGCTAAATGTTTTCCAAGTGGATGGAATAATGGAATCATGGATGTCTTCTTACGAGTACAGTAACACCCGATGAGGAAAGTAACACATTATCTTCCATAAAGGCATTGTTATTTATAGTTTCCATTACATCATCACACTGGCCATAGGCAGAGCTCACATGCTATAATGTGATCCTAGTATAAGCAGAAGTAGACTTATGCAACAAAGGCTGGGCACAAACGGCACAATCAATATGCTGAAGGGGAAAACATGTAAAGGTGCAATTCAACCATACGATGAAGACACAGAGATAAAAAAAAACTTTCTATAGAAATGTTTATAAAGGAAGCTTTGTATATCAACAGATTTTTCTAAAACATTATACCAGAATAAAAAATATTACATATAGGGATAATACTGGTGTATCAGCACATCTAGTACAATGTAATGCAGCCATTTTAATATATTAATCATCGTCAGAGTTTAACATCTTAGTTTCTATCTTTAAATCTTAGAATTAAATTCAACCAGAGTCGCTAGTCTCAGCGCACACAAGTACGTACGTGTGTGTGTGTGTGTGTGTGTGTGTGTGTGTGTGTGTGTGATGGATCTGCTGCTCATGCTGTTCTCAAACCACACGCCAAGCAGAGGGGGTCCCTGAGCTCTCAAACAGAGCTGTGTTTACTTAAATTAATGCACGCACATACACATACCCCTCAGCAAAGAAAGCTGAATGAATTAGAGAAGAAGAGGAGCAGAGAGAATAGGAGGAGGATGAAGATGATGATGGTAACATGATTAGAGGAGAGAATGTGTTGATGGCTGCGCCCCGGTGTTTGGATTCTGGAAGACGGTCACCTCTAACCTCTTCACGCTGTTTGAAATCAAGCTGCCCTGCTCGCCCAATACACCTACTTGGAATGACGTGTCAAATCATAAAAACAAATTCATCTACCTGGTGAAATAATTGGTTGCCAAGCCTCCAAATGTATAGAAATCTTTTTTGTCTACATGTATCAAAAGATGAACAGCTTTTTTGAGAAAATCACATTTAATCTTAGGTGAATATGGGAAAATGTGGATTTGGTGTTGAGAACTTTCACACTGTGTAGTTTTTTCTATCTACTTAACAAATTTCACTCCGTTCCCCAATAAATGTTATGAACAGCAAAGCCTGCAGAGTCGCATAATAACATTGCCAAACTAAACACGTTGATGTCGGTGTTGACCAAAAGAGTTGGTGAGAGTGATACTGGGGATGAAGGCTACCTGAACTGAGAGAGCAGCAGGCCTCCCAGGGACGACCCGCCGATGGAGAAGCCCATGGCGATGACACCGTTCCAGAAGCCGAGCTCCCTGGCGGTCATGTGGTGATCCAACAGGAAAAGAGGAAACATGGTGACTGCACCCTGCTCACCTTCAGTGATAGGAGGTAAAAAAGTGACAGAGAGAACGACAAGAAGAGGAAAAAGGGAAAAATTGAATGAGATATCCTGGCAAATGTAGTAATGAGAGTCTATTGCTGCAGAGTCAAATATGCAATTAATACACCATGAGTTATGTGTCTATTCCATACTAAACGTTATCATTTTCAAAATACAGTCTGTGAGACATCTCCTGAGTACACACGCCTGCTCCAATCACAGTCAAATATGATGAACATGTTGAACCAAACTGTTTAGCCTGCAAGACTGAACAACACGGTTTCCTGAGATGACGATTGCAGAATCAAATACAGCACACTGCCACGCGGCGCACCTATTCCTAGAAAGTGTCAATAATAGATGCCTGACAAGAAAAAGAATACCCTCAGTCACTTTATCAAACGGGGGCCTAGCACTTTTCCTAAAGCACAAAAAGGAAAACACAACAAAAACACAAAAACTTCCACAGATGAAATAGACCTCACAAAGCCCTTTCAGTCAAAATAAAAAGTTTCTGTCAGGCAGTCAGACTTTCTCTGCGTGGCGATGAGTGTGGTGGTAATGTTCTGCTGAACACTACAGTAAAATATTCAGTGGCACTGACTATACGCCATTATTATATTAATGGAGACTGACTTCAGAAAGACAGTGGGACCAAGGAGCCGTGTGAGTGACAGCTTGGCTCCCAGACTGCTGTCAAAGACGACGCAACACAACTGACGACTCACACACTCAGTCAGCCAGGAGACAAACAAAAATAGAGAAAGGGAAAAAAAGACATGAAAGACTGAAAGAAAATAATAATAAGAGAAAGCTGAGAAGCTCCCAGTGATCGGGAGTGCAGCAGGCGGCAGAACGAGAGTGTCACCGCTGTAAAACCCAGCAGAAAGGTGGGGAAGGAAATGTGGATTCTCTGTGTAGGAAACACTTCCTCTCACAAGTCTTCTGTCACGCATGTTTCACTCATGGCAAATTACACACTGACAGGGACGACTACGTTCAAGCTGGTTAAAGTAAAAATTAATCAGAAAGGCTTATCCTAAACACGTCTACCTCTCTGACTTACAAATGTGTTTTTGTTAGTTTTTAGGATAGTCGGTTATGAGCGTAAGAGAAAACAGGGAAAGAGGAATATGGAGACAAAGATAAACCAATGCTGTGAGTTTACAGACATCCTTTATATCATAAATCTGAACAGTGTTCTGCCTGCATATCCGCAGGAAAATAAACCAAATTTACCAAAAGAAGAGCTGCTCTCACTGGAGTTCCTTCCTCCACCAAGGCCAAACAGTCCCCATGTAAACTGCACAAGCAAAAAGCACCATTTTGCAACGTTAAAGAGAGTGAAAAAAAAAGAATACTGGATCCGACCCTTGATCAGTATTTGAACGAACATTTAAAAAAGATATAAAATTCTCGGAATTGGTTGAGCTCTTTCTGCGTAATGCTGCTAACGTACAAATAAACACAGACGAAAACATAACCTCCAAGTCGAACATAAATAAAACTCTGATCCAAGTGGATTCACTACAGTTCTGTACAGACTGAATCACAAACTGAGAATAACAACAATGAGCAGTGAGGAGGTCAACCTGTCATTGAATGCACACTCCAGTACAGACAGACTGTGCTATAGCTGTAATGGTTAACGCAGGAAAAATGATCATCCACTTATGTATTAATAAAACAATAGTTCTATACTTAAGAGGGAAGATTGAAAAAAAATCTTGTTTGGCATTTTTCATTTCTTTCTAACATGTTATATAGTCCAAGTAATTTATCAATTCATTACAAAAAAACATGAACATTATATTATGCAAGGCTACAAGTAATGATAAAGACTAGATCATATTGTTGAGAAGGACACATCGTTTAAATTTGTAGAACAAAAGTGTTGGGAGCTACATATGTCGATTTTACTTTAATTAGGAGTCGATCTTCCTGATATAAAGACATTAGCATCTCTCCACACGCCCAGTGGGAGCTGCACTGATACCCGTATACCCTCTCTGTGCATTATTCACATCTTAATCTGTCATCCCCGGCCGGCACTGAACTGTTTGGAGCTGCATCAACTGCGCAGGAACCATATTAGTCATAATAAAGTCAACATTGGCAACAGCAGTACCCATGACGCCTGGGTTGTTTACCCATGGTTCTGTGCCTGTCTGCTGCCTGTTGTTTAGCTCAGAGCTTTCACAGTCCTGACTTCAACTAATTATTTCTTTAAAGTGGGTGAGGGGATGGGGGGGGAGGGGGGTACACACAAACACACACACAACACCAGGCTGATTATTCCTTTCTATAAATATTCTCAAAGCAACAATTGTCCATTTCAGCAGGGATTTCATTAAACATCCGCAAAGATTAAACAAGCAGAGAGGAGGGGAAGGAGGAAAGGGTAAAACAAGAGAGGAGGGGAGAGGATGAGAGTGATAGAGCAAGGGAAAGAGAGGGACAAGGAAGAAAGAAAGTGACAACGAGACAAAAGGAAATAAAGAAAAGGGCAGAGGGCAGTAGGCGAAAAAAGAGGGAAGAGAAGAGAGATGTGGTGCAGGAAATGACAAACATAATGTATTTCTTTTGAAATAAAAAAAAGATGTGAGTTAAACATGACTGGAGAGATAGGAGAGCAGCGAGGGATGGAGACAGCTGAAGACAGAGGGAGAGGAGGGGGGCAGATGAACAGAGACATTGTTAGGAGGTTAGTGAAGAGGAAACAGAGGCGAGGTGGCAGCCTCAAAGAAAAGTCTGTGTTTATGTTTACGTTGAGCTCAGAGACACAAAACTGTTTAACATTAAGAGGGAGGGAATGACAGAAAGAGACAGGGCAAAGTTGCTTTATCTTTCCCACTTATTTAAAAGGTGCTTCTTCACAACATCTACTTGGAAGCACGAAGCAGGGTCCAAGAGATCTGACACAAAGACATGAAGAGAGGGGGAAGAAATAAATTATAGAATGTATTTAAAGATGGATGATGTATCCACTTCCCCCCTCGGACTATCCACAAATAAAGCCAAAATATCCCAAATAAAACGCTGCCATCTTTCACATTTGAAGCCAGGCTCTGTGTGGTAGTGATCGCAGGATGGAGACGCAGAGGTCTCACCGAAACATGTGCTCCACCAATCATGAGTTGCATCCTGTAATTATAGCATCCAATAACTATATCAAATTAGACTTACACCTGAATACAATTCAGTGTGATAAGAACGACTTAAAATGACAGAAACCATCTTGACAAAAAGTGTAATTGAGGTGAACTTTGACTTTTTGTCTGGCCCATGTCTCATCCACTTACATGGAGGATGCCGGTTTTACGACCTTTACTTCAGCCAACCAGCAGGTGGTGATTGAGACGCTTGGCTTCACTTTTGAGAATCAGTCATCCATCTGTAAAGGCAGACTATGAAATAAACCCATGTAGATTAAATAACTATAAATAAAAAATAACTTAAGGTTATAACAATTTGAGTTATTAGTTAGTATAATACTTTAGTCCAGGCTTGGTAACATTGATTTCTTTGCTTCACATCTTGGATTTCACCAAATAGATATAGATCGCGATATAGAGTGCAAACAGAACTAGTGCCAGTTGTTCAAATCTCAATAAGTAAAAAAGCACTGGGTGACACTGGCACATTTCCATATTTTGATTATTGTTAATGTATTACCAAAACAATTATAAGTAAAACAGTTAAGATCGGGGAAAATATGAATATGATGCGTTGCATGTCGTTGTAAATGGTGCGCCTACATTTTGAGCTGGGGATCTTTACTTCAGTAAAGCCCCAATGCTACTAGTGGAAAGAGTTAGTGTGGAGCCCAGGGGTTAGATGAGGGCGAGAGGTCAACAAGGACAGTGGGGTCATATCACGACCTCCTTGCTCCAGCTTAGACAAAAGAGCCGACGGAGCAGGAGAGATCACTGAGGACACACAGTCCCCCTGCACAACATTATCACTCCCTGCTGCGCTCATGGCAAACAGAGGCAGGTTTATACATACTGCATTTTACACACACACACAGACCTATGTGCATACACATTTCTGCTCTTTAAGCTCCCTGAGGTAAAAACAGTAAACAGAGCCTTGTCTATACACACTTTCACAATATCCTATGAATAGTAGTCTTTTACTTAAACACACCCATACACGCACACACCAGAGTGAGTCCCTGCAGATTGATGCAGGTGTCAAGATGTTCTCTGTGGCCTTCGGGGCTTATGAACATGGGAAAATTCACTTTGCAACTCGCTAGAAGCAAAAATAACCACTATGTCTTCCCGCCCATCCCAATCTTGTTAGATTACGGGGTTGATTGTTTGCTGTCTGCGTTTATTTTCTGAGAAATATCCATTCAGGGTCTTACGACAAATACACTGTCCCAATCATTCTCAATTATGTTTTAGATATTGCATGAACTCTGGGTTACACAAGTCTTTCCAATGATAAAAAGAGACAGTGCCTTTAGAAAATATTCAAACCCCTTTCCTTTTTCTACGTTATTGTTGAAGATAAAAATTTCAGATGATAAAATTGCCATTTTCAAAACCAATTTACTCTCAATTACCATCAACACATCTCAGGGATGCATCTAAAAACACAATATAGCATCACAGAAAAGGGTCTGAATACATCTCTATATTACAGACAATTATTTCTATTATTATTTTGTAATCAAATCTGCAAAGGTTTTATTCTTTAGTATTTATCCATTAAGATTAAACAAAACAATAAAGAGGGCAAGAATGCACAGAAAAAACACCAATCAAACTAGGAACACAGAGGAGTAAATACCCACGCCAAAGACGCACCAAATTGCACACAATCATAGATGTCCCTTAGATATCACAGATTTTTTCATCAAGATCCATCAAGGTCCATGAATTACCCTTTCAAATGTCAATTTTTTTTCCAAAACCCATACATTGACAAAACTGAAAACACTTCATTTGGATTTAGCTCATTATGTGAGATTGATGTGGCAAAGAGAACATGTTTGAAAGATTGTGCACCTGTTTGTGTCAGCATGCATAAATATGTTTACTTCTACAGCCATTTTGCTCTTCGTCTCTCTCAGGGCACCATGTGGTGGTTGTTCATTAATTCATCCCCTCCTTCAGCCTCCCTCCGCGCAGTCCCTCTTTTGCCCTCTGCACCCCCTTCTGTAAGTTTGCCTCTTTCCCACTCTTCCACAACCACTCCATCTCTCACAACTCCATCACCTCTTCCCACTTGCTGTCATCCATCAACTCTTCCAACAGACTGGACCTCAGGTACAGGGTTGATGCAGGGCAACAAACGTGTTCAACATGCAGTTTATGATACTGTTCCACTGTCCTCTTTTAATGACCATGTCTACATGTACCCCCCCCCTTTCATCATAATGCTGTCCACTACAACAGTCCTGCAGGAAAACCTACCTTCATAAGGGTTTTATCAGTCATTCATGAAACTGTTGCGACCACGTATTATTTATAAGGCTGTAGATGATGGTGCTATTGAGCTGCATTGCTTCATACTGAGATGTGCCCCTATTATTTTGTTTACCACATTCATATCAATGAAGACTTTTACCTCTATCTAATTTAATGCAAGCATATTCTAATGTTATTATTTGATCTCCTAGCTGTCATTTTGGAGGTTAGGTTAAAGCTCAGTATTGAATGAAAGTTTTTCTCTTTTTTCTGTCTGAAAATATTTCCATCCGTTTGAGCTTATTCACAACTCAAAATTTCACTTTTTTGCCTCCTTCTGTTCCTTTTTCCATTAATATTTTTTCTCACCCCCTCACGCTCTCCGTCCATCTCCCAGAGACTATACCCAGACAGTTATCCCATCTTCCACGTGGGTAACAGTTCAGACATGAGGCCTCAATGATTGGCCGCAGCATTGGACGCGGACTCAGAGTTCATTAGTGATAGATGAGGGAGAGGGGTCTGAGCTTTGTGTGTGTGTGTGTGTGTGTGTGTGTGTGTGTGTGTGTGTGTGTGTGTGTGTGTGTGTGTGTGTGTGTGTGTGTGTGTGTGTGTGTGTGTGTGTGTGTGTGTGTGTGTGTGTGTGTGTGTGTGTGTGTGTGTGTGTGTGTGTGTGTGTGTGTGTGTGTGTGTGTGCGTGTATGTGTGTGTGCATGTTTGTGTGTGTGGCAGAAGTTCAGACAGGCAGATCACAGTCTCACACAAACATACCCACGCACCCCCTTGAACAAAAACAATACTGTCTCACATTGACAATTATGCTGGCACGTCCCCGGCATAATCTAAAATATTACACAATCCTCCTTGTCTACAAAGGTGGGAAATAGTTTGACGACCACAACAGGAACTGCTAACAAGCGACAAGGCCGTCAATGTATATACAGAGCACAATCACTGATAACACTGGGAGTAATTATTGCTGTAATCATGAGCATCAGTCGATAGCGTGTGTGCTCGTGCGACAGAGAGAGTGCTGGGGGGCTGCTCCCTAGACAGATTAAGGGGTCCAGCCAGCCTTCACATTTTGTCTAGTAGTGTCGTCTGCTGTGGCTCATCCGATTACTAAGCCACCCTTAACACTCTCTCAAAACACACACACACACACACATATACACACACAAGTACACAATTTAAAAACAAAGACATATACATTCATGGACATACACCAATAAAGACTATGCAAATGTGAGGAGACAATTATATTCCCACCACCCACGTACACATAAACACACATCAGCATGATGCGCCGTCTTTCATTTCAGTTTCTGAACGCCACAGACACAAAGACAATAATCCTTACATAATCCCCTTCTGCTACCAAACACCAAACTCTGGTCAAATCAACTCTCTCTCCCACACACAAGCCTTAACTGTTTGAAAACTACTTAATTTTTTTAAAACTTTCTTACTGGAATTAACTGACTGACAAATAAAAACTGTCTACATGAACTTAAAGGTAGTGTCTAACTTTTCCTGACTGAGGCCCCAAGTGGCCACAGCAGCACAGTGGTGAATATTTGAACGCAGTGTTACAGAAGAAACAGTAGAGATGAGTTGAACAAGTCCGAAAACTGATTCCGTAGCCCATCAACATCTATGAGAAGTTTGCAAACATAGCTAATAATAGCCATAAGCTAAGAGGGCAAGTGAAGGTGTAGCATCAAAAGCCCAAGAGTACATTCAAATGAATAAAGGTGGGTTATATTTCTTATGCATTCAACTTGTCATTTGCAAGCGGGGATTCTAATTCATTCTCTTAAGAGTTACATGTTTCAAACTAACAGTCTTCTCATCGTAGTGCCTCAGGTTTACACTTTGTGTGACATTACAAATATCAGTTTCATCTCAGAAGGGCCTGCACCTCTCAACGTGCACACAGGACCTGGTAAACTGCCCTACAACAATAACCCCACAGTCCTGTCTCATGTGCTCGCTCATGACTTCAGCCTACATTGATGTATCAACGGAGACATCTAGTGGTGATCTCTGGGCCCTACACTACAACTGAAGAAAGGTTCACAGTGGGACGGAAGAGAGAATTTCAGGAAATAGAGATGTCTTTTGCTTATGAGAAGTTGTTTTCTTTTGCTGTATGGTTTTTGAATAGGAAATAAAAAAAATTGATCAATTGATAAAATTCTCCTCCATTTCTACGTAGATATTCAGCAGCTGTTCCTACTTCAGTCTTTTTCTTGCTCTCTCTTTCTAACTATGTTCCTGTGATGATCATTCAACCTGAAAATGATCAAAGCTGCAGCAATTATTCGATTAATCAACTAATAAAAACAAATGAAATTCATGAATTCATTGTTTAAGTCATTTATCAAGAAAAACCCAAACCGCTCATTGTTTTAAGCCTCTCCAATGTGAGTTTCCTGTTTCTATCCGTTTTCTATCATCACAAACATAAAATCTTTTGACTGTTGGTCCGGAGAAAAAACATTTTTATATACAATTGTTTATGCAACACTTAATAGGTCAGACAATTAAAAGTTAATTATACATTTTTGACACATTAATTGAGAATGAAAAAAATGTTCTGCAACAGTCCAACGAATAAAACATTGTTTCATTGGAAAATGTTCAGAATATAAGGTATAATAAGTTAAGAAATTATAATTCAACCATATAGTAATGGACCTAGACTTACCCAGTTTGTATGTCAGAACATACAGGACCGTCCATGGCGTTCCAGGCACTGCCAGCATCTTCCTCCACACCCTCCAAGGCGTCATAGCATCCAATCCCTGCGCCCCCCTCCTGCTGCCATCAGTCTGCTGGCCCTTCAAAGTATCATCATCCAGCACAGGGGTCCCCCACACAAACAGGGCCACCCCTGCATACACAAACGTCAGCAGCATAAACATCCAGCTCCATCCAGCCACGTCAATCACCGCCAGCAGCCCCCCGCCAGCGAACACCGAGCCAGCTTTGTAGCCCACGACCTGCGCCGTGTTGCCCAGCCCCAGCTCCCCGCGACCTTTCAACAACCCCACCGCTGCTCCATCTACGGCAATATCCTGGACTGAGGCCAGGGTGTTCATGGCCAACAGGGTTCCTGCCACTCCCCAGATATGTGCTTCTGGGGCCAGGGCAGCACTGGCGAGGCATGTCAGAGCCAGGCCAGACACTGTGGCCACCAGCCAGTACCGCTTTGTGCTCAGCCGGTCCACCAGTGGAGCCCAGAGCACCTTGAGGACCCAGGGGAAGTAGAGGATCTTGGTGAAGCCGATGCGGGTGAGGGAATGGCCGGCTCCACGCAGGTAGACGGGGAGCAGTGAAGACTGGAGACCGTAGGGGATGCCCTGGACAAAGTACAGCAGCCCCAAAAAGACTAGTTTGTCATTCATGGTCTAGCTCCAGACGGGACTCTCTCACTGTGCTGACACTGCCGAGGTCCATGGGTCAGGTCACCGTCATCACACTGGTGTAAGGGGAGAACCCCAGATGAGCTGACTGACCCAGATGAGCTGACTGACCTGGAATGAGACGACAGAGTGTGTTAGGTTCAGGGACACATATGTTAAACCCATGATACTAATGATGACGATACAGGGGGTCATTACAGCTCCTGGCTGCTCAGGATGGTTTACTGCTGCTCTGCCCAGCTCAGGTTCCTGTAACCTGGCTAACGTTAGCCTACTCAAAGTCAAACCACTAATGTACACAGATAGGATCAATATGGAGGTGACGGCACTTTATTTCATCATCATACTCAAACACAAACGTGACTTCACATCGCTGACATCACATTGACGCGTCTGACAGCTGAGTTAGTGGTCACACTGGCTGTTGAGCGAAGGTTAGCTAGCTAGCATGCTGTCATGCTGTCGTGGGGAAGGAGCCGCTTTACAACACGTTACAATATGTCAGAATTATTAATGAATTATTTTACAATGAGACAACGCGTCCCGTAACCGCCACGAGAGAAGCATTAACACATGCTGAGATTTAAAGTTCTTAGCTTAGCAGCAGCTAACCTGAGACGGTGGTCCGCTTGTTTATAGTTGAGGGCTGAATGAGCTATGAGGTTGCCAGGTGCGGTGACAGCAATCCGTATTCTGCAGAGGGAAAGTCAAGGGAGCAGAGAGCGTGTGTTTTCTGTTCACTGGGTTAAAGACAAGTGCTGCATGATTTACATGCAAGTGCATTTAAATCTATTTTATTACCCAACCTGGCAACCCTCGTCCAGTTCACCACATGCACTCAATCTAGTTGGTGTGATATGTTCTTGTGTAACTGTGTAGGACGTTTGAGTGACACAAAGCTTACTGTTCCAAACATTAGTGGTGAAGCAAGTACTCAAACTTTTTGTTCACGTAAAAGTACAAATAAATACGCAATAATGTACTCAAGTAAAAGAAGCCCACCATGTTAACTATTCTACTTGTACTTGCTTCTAAAAGTGTAAAAAGTAAAAGTGTGTGCACAGTCAAGCCTATTAACTAATGCAATAATCTACTGTATGAGTCTTGGCAGTGACTTCTTCCAATTCAATTTAGTTATCTGCCCTCTGATTGGATCAGTGGATCAATTCCCCTCTTGTCTTGTTGATTAATTACTTTCGCTTTTTTCAAAGTGAAGATGTAATGCAATGCACCGTAAAAAAATATAGTGGTGTGGAAAGTACCCGTGAATAAATCTACTTGAGTAAAGTACAGATATATGACAAATTCACTTAATGATAATATCACTCATAATATTACACTTTATTGGTATAGTACCTTTAACAAGTGCTTTACATTCAATACAGATTAAAATAAAAAAACTACAGGAATTATGTACTTTGTTGCATCCCAGCTTTGCCAAAGATAGGATTGTCTGTGCCTTATCAAGACTGTTTCATTTTGCAGAGATTATTATAATTTTGCATAAAAATAGGAGAATACTAGTGTATTAGTTTTCTAAACATGTTTCATAGCTTGTTGGCTTGTGTCTGTCTGATATGGATTGCATGTGGACAGTGTGACATTGTGTGAGGTTCAAAACAGTGACAGCACGAATAAGCCTTCATACCAAAAGGTTTTATTTTCAGAATATCCAAGCTCCTTCAAGTTGAGTTCTACTACTGACTGTAACAGACACAGGGGAATCTTTGCACATCAGAGACATTATAGTTTACATGTTTTCAGCTGCAACGGGACTTTAGCTTCCTTTCTAGCATCAGATAAGAGAATGATGGATCATATGTCCATTATAACACTGCTTGGACAAGAGTGTTGGGAGAGAAATAATAACTATAGGAGGAAATAATCTGCTGAGACAGTGCAGTGCAGACTCCATGTAAAACTTTGCAGTTCTCCACAAGAACATATGGCACAATATGTGTCAAAAGGTTAAAGGTCATTTTTCCCCCACTGGTGGTGGATCTTTGGAGATTTAATACCATTGACTGGTGTTTAGTTTTCACCCCCACAGAGAGCGAGCAGAATCTTCTCGTAATCTCCTTTAGTGTCATCCTGAAAAACAAAACAAAAGAGTCAGTAAATATAGTAGCTCTTTACCATCGATATTGTATTGTGAATTTCCATATGTATATAAAAGATATGAAGAATTCATAACACCGAGGACGGGTTTATAGTCATTATCTTGGATCAGATGTTTGCTCACCAGAATATCCTGGTACAGTGTTTTGCCGTAGTTTTTCTTGTACTCGGTCTTGATCAGTTTCATGTCCAGTTCAGAGCGGCTCACCATGATGCGAGTCAGGATGTTCTTACGGGTACCGCTACCCTGATGGGCAGAAAAGAGTCCGTCAGGAGAGGTATTTATTTCTGTACTTTAATTTGTGAGTACTCTTTGCATACTGTACCTTCATGGCCAAGTTGAGTTTCTCAGCAAAGAACGCAGGCCTACTTCCAGCACACTTCACTGTGGATATTTAAAAGAATAGGTTACATTCACCGAAAAAATATTTCAGTGTTAAAGTTAGAGTAGAGCTTTAGGCCTTTACCGACTGCAGTGAGACAGCTTTCAATGTCTCCTTTCATCTCCAGGTCGATAGCCTTCGCCATGTCCACTTTGCTGTACTTTGAGTATCTCTCAAACACTGAAGCAGAGGATAAAGAGGAAGAGCGTCAGAACCAAACCAGAGGAAACAGGAAAAAATCTGAAGATACAAATGAGGCAGTTTGCCAGCAAACCTCTGCGGAGATGAGGGGCACTCCTGGTGGTCAGGATTTCAATGAAGACAGAGCAGTCTTTGCCCTTCCTCCCCTCGCCAGCCTCGTACAGAGACCTTGCATCGCTGTCAACCAGCTGCTCGGAAACTCCTTCAGTCCTGCCGGCCTGTGATGAGCAGAGACAGAGCAACTTCACTGTAGTGAATCCAACTAAAACAATTTCTGATATCTCTAAGGAAGGGAGTGTTTGGGATGACCCAGGCATTATACTCACTGCAATTTAGTTCGCTGTCTGACAATAGCTTGTTTTTGAAAATCTAAATTTACTGCAGCAAAAGCCTGACTGATTATAAAAGCACATTGGCACAGATTGCGAATAAATAAATGCAAAATAGCTATGATGTGCAAGTCAGTTATAATACTAGTTTTCTCTGTTTGACCTCAGATAGGATCTCTGATATCTCCTAATTTCAAACGAGTCCTTATTTATCATTAAATATGGTGATTATATCATATCACCATAGGGAGTCTCTGGCCTGTGAGAGCATTCAAACATGATTTTTAAATACTCATCTTTTCTGCTATAAATACAAACTGGTTAAAATAGTTGATAAAGGTTATGTGGTGAGTGAGATGACTGAAATCTCAATAGAAATGCGAAATTTTGAAGGAGCCTTGTTGCCGCTGAAGCACAGCTGAAACCAGATACAACATTTTTAGCACTGTGTGCAAACAGTGTAACTTCCTACTCTGCAAAAACTAAACCTGTAGATCTGAACATTTAGGTTAGTTTGATCAACCTCTTTAGGCTTTCAGGAACAGAAAGGTAAACACAATTAACTGTACATATTGGTTAAGCAATTACTTTTGGAAGCAGCTGATTTGTATGACAATCTATGACAAAAAAATCACTAAGAAGCAAAAGCAACGACAAGCTCTAAGACCAACAACCTCCCTGAGCTCGAGGAGTCGAGGTCTGTAAACTGTGGAAGGATGTTCCATTCTGAGGAGACATCAGTGTGTTTTGGACGAGCTGCTCCTGGAAGCCGTTCTTTACATCTGACTGTTACAAAGACTCACTTCTGACCCAAACCTGGAAAACCAGCTGCTACATCATCACTTCCATCTGACATCAGACGCCTCACCAACTAAAAATTTCCAGCCGTCTTATTGAAGAGGTTAGTGTGATATATGTATTTAATAAATAGTATTGATTATCAGTGGCCCAAATATAAAAAACCATTGTGTTGGAATGTAAAGCATGTGTGTGTAGAGGGAGTGAGATTGTTTGTCTACTATGAACAACTGTTACTAGCAGCTTTTGAAGGGAGTGTTATGTTGTCTCAGAAAATAAGGACATCCTGGTACTGCGACTGGATAATTGATTGTGCTACATGCGTTTGACTGCAACACACAGTGTAAGACAAAAATTAAATGTGACACACACACACACACACACACAAGCACACACACACACAAATTAACACACCTTGCAGAGTGCAAGGAGAGCAGTCCTGAAATCTCCACCGGTGTCGGATCTGATGTCTTCCTCCAGATCCTTCTTGTATTCTTAAGAAAAACAGAAAGCATAAAGTTATTAAATTAGTGCTCAAATTAAGAATTGGGTTTCAGCTAAATCATTTCTGATGTATTAACCTGCTTTAATGTCCCCAGGC
This sequence comes from Pseudopleuronectes americanus, assembly GCA_038501795.1. NCBI lineage: Eukaryota > Metazoa > Chordata > Actinopteri > Pleuronectiformes > Pleuronectidae > Pseudopleuronectes > Pseudopleuronectes americanus. Next base: position 16,546,484 of record CM076718.1, on the reverse strand, counting down.
TCCAACTTTCCACTAATTTGAGTAATTTCCAAACACTTGCTTACTGAAACTGAAGCTTGTTACTTTAGGATTTGTAGGCACTTACCCTCCTTGTAGACTTTCTTTATATCCTCGATCTCTCTGTTAGTCCGGGACGCCAAAATCTCTATGAGGGTTGGCTCTTCTGTTCCCAGACCCTGAGACGGGGATGCATGGATAGATGAAGTGATACAGAGAAATGCAGACCACACTTCACCAGCCTAATTCAGGGAAATTCCCTGATGTTCAGAAAACAAAACCTGAATATGCAGAAGTGGGTGGATATAACTGTGCATTGACAAAAAGGTCAAAATAATCACCATAAATGTGCTGCAGTTTGGTTTCTGAAGGTTTGGGAAGTTTTTATATTTAACAGTGTTTACTTATTGGTTTGGGATGGTTCACAATGGGCCTGTTGCTGCGTGACATGGTTACAAAAAATAACTCACAAAGCTGAAATGTTACTGTGATGTTACCCCATCATTAAAGTTGGAGGGTTGGGACTAAGTTTGATTTCTCAACAATCACTCACTCAAAGCATTTGATTTTAAATCGATCTGATGCAAAGTTATCGAGAAAATTTAACGAATGACAGAAAAACATGTTGACAGATTTAGCAGAAGGATGACAGTGTTCAACTTTTTGAATTTGTGCACCTTCATGGCCAGTTTCAGCTGCTGGGCGTCGTACTGGGCTGGTGTTTTCAGCAAGGCCAACACCACTTCCTCCAGATCTCCCTTCAGGGCGCTCTTCAGCGCTGCATCCAGAGGCTAGCAAGGAAAAGCCAGTGTTTGATGATCATGTGCATAACAGTTCTGGATGAAAAGGTGTTCTGTGTTCTTGCTGTGACCATCTTGCGTAACTCTCACTACCTTGCCACTGGCCTGCTGGTAAGCCTGTTTAATCTGCTGCCTCTGCTCGTTGCTCCTTTTCACCAGAGTTTCAATGATGGTGTTTTCGTCCACGCCTGCAAAAATGACAGGATATTTATTAGAATCATGATCATATTTCATCTAATGTGTAACAGACACCCGGTTTCAATGTAGCTTATATTTTAAATGGTAAATGGTCTTCATTTATACAATGCTTTTCTAGTCTTGATGTGCCAAAGCCACCTAAACCTTACTTTTATTTCCATCGATTCAACCCTTGTATTATTTTTCCTATAGTGTGAGGGGCCACATGGAGCTGTGGTAACTTTCTTCTACAAATTTCAATGTTTGTAGTAGTGCTGCCTGTTGGCCAGCAGAGGACATTGAAGTTCTCATACAGAAGCTAGCCCACCATACTTGAGGGAAAGCCACATTTGTAAAAATCCACTAACATGTTCACACACGCACCAAGCGCTTGCCTGTTTGCATCACTTCAACTTCACCTTTTGTCTTGATGGCCTTGTCCAGGACTGCTGCGTCTCCGTGGGAGCTGAAGTTGGGTGCTGCGGTCACTGTTCCTTCATTCTTTAGGACCTAGATAACATAACACAGATTATTGTGTGTTTGGTAAATACTTGACTGTGTATGAGGCAGGTCATAACAGTGCTCTTTCAGAAAGACAGATAGCAGGTTTTTCCCCTTACACATTGCCTGCTTCCACATTCACAGGACATAAAAAAGGAAACGAGACAGATTTGTCTTTGAAAACCATGACTGAACTCGTGAAGGACGACCTTATAAAACTTTCCCTCAGTTCACTTTAAGAAACGAGAGGAAGCATTTTGTGCTGCTTGCAGAGTTTACAAAGGGAGGGGCGCAAATTCCGGCTTCTATGAGTCACACACTCACAAGACTTAGTTTGGTCATCATTCTTATTGCACATAATCTTTTATCAACCAGACTAACCCTAACCCTAACCCTAACCCTTACACTTTAATAACAGTCCTCCTCTTATCTCTCTGCTCCACTCCTTTTCCCTTCCATCCGTACCGACATCTCACTCTTTTCTCTCTCTATCCCCTACGCCTCTCGCCCTCCCCTCGTCCTAAACTCTGAATTTTTCCACCCCAGCATACCACAGGATGAGAGGGGGAGAGAAAAAAAGTAGTTGGCAATAGCAACTGGAACTAAACCACAGAGTTACGTACTGAGTCATCAGGCAAGCCCAGATAGACCGTCTGCTGCAGGAAGTTTTGGATGAAGGACATGGTGGGGCTGCTGGAGTCTGTCTGCAGGGGGAGAAGACAAGAGAAGACAAAAGAAGACAAGAGAAGATAAGACAAGAGATTGAGAAGAAAAGAGATTGACAACAGAAGAAAAGAAGAGAAGATGTCAGCACTGATGTGATCTTAATATGAGTACCTAATCCAGCATGTAATGTATTATTAGTCTGCAAGTCTGTTGTGAGACAGAGCAGATGATCTGAAAATAAAACTACAAAGTTAACTCACTGTATTCAAAGGTGAAACTATCACCACGTATTATTGACTCTTCTTAATTACAGTTAAACAAGTTAACAGAGGAAAGACAGAAGGAAAGTGTGTGAATCCGCTGCTGGAGAGTAAATACACTAATATTTACTGTAGGTTTATATATTGTAGTTTTTTCATGACAGCAAATATTTAAAGACTGCCTGACCACACCCACCTTCACCCCTGATAGAGACATACACTTTGTTATTGACTATATTTTCACATTCAGACTCCTTTATGATTACACTTACATAATCACAACCACCTTAACACTGCGTAAATGTAAAAACAAAAACAAAAAAAAACATTACTGCTACTTTACAAACCACACCCTCGTGGGTTTAATCGTTACTTCGAGGAAGTTTTAATGAGAATAAAACATCTGGGACCAGATTTCAACAAACACTCAGCTATGAAAATATGTTTTTCATTGTAATGGTAGGAGAAGGACTTACCGCACGGCCTTGAAGAAGAGGAGGACTGGGTGACTGAGGTTGAGGAGATGTTGGAGCGACAGGGGCGTATTTATACACAACAGAAACCCCACCTAGTAACGGGTGCAGCCCACACACTTCTCTCAGCAGCGGGGAGTGGGTTGAACTGCAGCCACAGCTGGAGCGCGCACAGCTGGAGCGCGCACAGCGGAGCAGCGTCCACAGCGCGTCGCCGTGCGTAAAGTACCGTGCGCAGATCCTCCAGAGGAAACAGTTAGTTTGAAACACATGCTGAGTGAGTGCCAGACCGTAATGTTTCATATAAACTGAGATCACGTGTAGAGAAGATACCTTGGATATGAGGAAGCAGTGCAGGGTGAATCACTGTGATGTACTTGAGCACTTCTGTACTTCCTTTGGGTTTTAAATTATGCATTAGTCTAATGCATTTATTTTCTGTTGTTATTATCACACATTCTTTCATTTTAGCATTTCAATACTAGATTTTAAGAGAACTTCCTCAACATCAAGACATTACAATGTTGGATTAAGAAGTTTGGGTGTCTTTTAATTCATGCATTATTTTGCTATTCAAAAACTTTTAGGACAAGTCAATAGTTAAAGCATTCATTAGAAGTAGTAGTTTATGCTTTTTGGTCTAACTTTATTTTTGATCACAACAGAAGTACACATACAGTTTAATTTATGTCAGACTGTCACACCCATCCAACTTAAAGCACAACCATTCTCCTTTGACATTGAATATATGAAACATAATTCTGGTACTGATTGTGCCTTAAACAAATCCAGTGTAAAGAGCCTCCTATACGCTGTGGGTATCACTCACCAGTCACCACAAACTAATCCAACACTTAAACAGGAAGTGAATCCTACAGTCATCAGACCTTCTGCAGATACTTTAGAAAAGCCTGCGTCTAGGTAGTGATCTAATGGACAATAAAGCAGAAATGTAAAGCAACTCTCTAAACATGCAGTTTGGGACTGTGACAACACACATGCATGTGTTTGCATCTCTTCTACAGGTAATGTGTTCACTGAACGGGGGGGATTATGTGTCCACGGCAAAATCAACAGATTCATGTTGACAGAAGACAGAGTGAAGTGTGTGTATTGCTCGTTTGACATTCCTGCTGTTGACAGTGTTTCTCCCTTTGCAAAAATGTTATCAGGAGAGGAGGCCTCAACTCAATCCATAGCTCATTGTGTATCTCTCTGTTATCTGTCCTATAGAAAGAAGTAGACATAGACCTAGGGAAGATTCCTGAGAAGAGTCTAGTTTTTATATGGGGAGGTGATGACTTTCTCTAAGGTGTGGCATGATGTCATGACTGTACAGCCAGGGCCTGATGCCACCTGCAGACTGCGTGCCTCAACACACTGGCACACTGAGCCCACAGACTGTAGGTAGGGCAGCCAGGATGATGACACATTCGACTGATGACCTTGCAGAATTTAAATGTTACAATACTATACAGTGGAATACCGTCAGGGCACGTTTGGATTTGAAAAAAGGAAGGAGGAGGCAAAGCTGCATTTTCATTAAATTAGCATTATACCTGGATTAATCTTTAAGCAAGGTGTGTTGAACAGATGCTCAGGCTGTTGTCCAAATGTTGCAAATGAGTATCCTGGTCTAAGAAAGGAGAAAGATAAGAGAAAGGAAATTATCAGAGGAGCTTGGCCAAGAACAACAGGAAAGAGAGAGTAGCTTACGTTTAAGACCATAAACAAGATTTGTTTTAGGATGTATATGGATCTACCACTGAGTGAATATACTCTATCTATATACCAGATGTTCTCCTCTTCAACTACAATGGTTGTATCCACAGACCCACATGCAAAATGCATGGTCAAATATATTTTCTCACCACACTCATTGGATTTAATTTACGTTGAAGGTATCACACATTCACATAATCATCACAGGTTTTGTCATTTTCTTTGCAGTCACATCAGTTAAAACATTTTTTTCGGGGTTTTAAAGTAATGTTTATTGCAAAAAATGTGAACACTGCATTCTGAATGAGGCACACACCTTTCTATTGTTTTCCCTTATTTGTTGTGTTGATTAATTTCCTTTGTCTTTAAGCTATTGTGTCTGATTTGCTGTCCTCCATCCTGGTATTGACAAAAAAATGAGGGTGGAGTCTGTTTGAATACAGAGGCCCATGGGTCAGACCAAGTGTTGCATTTGCATGGGGGCGTAATGGGGTTTCTTTGTATAAAGTTTTAGGTGTTGAATTGGATTTCCTCCCTCTCATTTCCAAATGGTTGGTTCAGCCAGTTTATATTTCTCTGTGTTGTCGATTGAGTTAATGTCCTGTGTTGTTAGCAGTACTTTTGAGTAACCTATTGTGTGGTGGACATATTTTATGGGCCTAGGTCTCCAATTGATCAGCTTTTTTTTTAATTCCTTTGTGTTTTGATCACTTTGGGTTGAATTTGAATCCCATCTTTTCAAAATAAATCCTGTGCCAATTTGTCCTTTAACTGCTCGGTGCCTGACAACAACATAATCATATAAAAACAATATCCCAATACATTTTAATGCCGCGACCTATTTCCGGCTCAAACCCTTCACCAAAGCAGTTGAAGAAAGTGTGGAGTCCACAGGTAAACAAACAGACTGGGTGAAATGAGTGTGTGTGACCAACATATGTGTATCAGTATGTATGAGTAAGCATCTAGTTACAATCTCTATCTTACACACGGGAAACCTGAAGACTGTTTGGGGCATCTCTTTGCCAGAAGGCTGTGTGGGGTTTAGGCCTGTACCTGGTGAAACTCCATCTGCACAGGTTTAATATTTAAAGACTGTTGAGAGTTTGGTTCCCCTTTGACATCAGGGCCGACGTGTCCTCGTAGGCATAGCAGCACTCAAACTGCAGTGACTCACACGGGAGGGACCTGAACTGTTCCGAGGCTAGGTAACTCTTTTATTGTAAAGTTTTCTTCTCTCATGAAAGTAAATGTGTTTTTTGATGGTTTAACGTATTTTTGATATTATAACATCTGTTCCATGGCTGTGTGGCTCATTTTCCAGGAAATTTAAATAACTTTATTTGGGCATTGTGCCAGATCCTACAAAGTGACATGCAAGATTATTTTTTTTTATAGCAAAGTGAAATCAGAGGAACTTTGGGATTTTCGGTTCTTCCTTGAGTGAAGCTTGCAGCTTAGTAGCTTGGAGAGCTCTGACAAAAGGATGTTACTCCCTGAGCAAATCTGCTGTGTGAGCTTTCTGACATCTGCAAACAGTTTGAGGGTTGAGCAAGAGTTTATTCTTGAGATGAAACATTTCTGGAATTTGCAATTGCATTCATCTCTATTGGATCTGTGTGGCTTTAAACCAAAAATTAACTATATTGTCTTTTGCAGATTCAGAGAGCAAATAAGAGAAAAGTAGTAACAGCGGAAGCACAATTATACACACAATGTACGTGAACTCTCCTGGAGCTGAGGGTGGATCATATTCACTGACCTTCCTGGGAAAGAAAGTCAGGAGACATCATTCTGTGGCTCCTGCAGGCAAGCAACGTGAGTTTAAGACACAACTAACATCACAAACACCCCTCACACATCAGTAACGGATCTATCTGCAGGATTGAGTTGACGTCCTGATGCTCATTTCTGCAGCAGATATCAGACTTTGTTTAGTTTGAGCTGCTCTGTGTGATGAATGTGTTGCAGGTTCCTGGCCTGGCAGGTTAGACTGCAACACATTCATTAAATATTTCAACTGCTTGGCTGCCTCTCTTGTGAAGCAGTGGAGCAGTGAGTGTATCAGAACCAACATGCCACACAGTTCCCGGCAGCATCTGGTGTGAGATCTTGACGTGATGTCCTGCCAGGACCAGCCTCAAACACACCTTCAAACACACTTAGATAACTGAAATATGTGCACACTTTTCTCAGAATTACAGAACAATTAGTTTTTGTTTGCTTTCAGACTTTCCATACATGCATTTGTAGTCATGGTCTGCATGCAGAGGTCAGTGAGTTTACCTATGGAATGACTGGGTTGTGTCACTGTAAGGTCCATCATCTTCCATCCAAGTTTGTTTCTTGCCTGAAAGTTATCTGTCCTCCATCCAGCTGTTTAAAGAGAATACCCTGTTCCTCATTTATCTGTCTGTATTGACATTTTTGTTTTCTTCTCTCAGGTGCTTGGGAGACACCAAACACGTCCACCGGCCCTGAGGACCCTCTGGTGTCCTCACGGGCCACACAAGTCCCAGTGGCCACGCATGTGCTGGAGGTTTTACCAGGCAGCGTACCAGAGCTGAAGGACGAGAGGCCATGTCCAATAATCCACAACACACAGTTTCACCAGTATGACAACACAGCAGGTGAGACCTGCACAGTCCTTTACGACAGATTCATGCAATCACAGAGAAATAAACTGAAGCTTTGCCTAATCTCTTAATCAAAATACTTGACCAAATGATTACATCCAATCATCTGATTAATCAACCCCTCATTAAACATTTTAAAGTTTCAACTATGTTTTTCAGTCACACTCTACCTGCTCTTGAGCTTGTGCAACAGATAACCTGAATGTTTATTGTTTTAATCCAACCGTCTCTTCTCTTTAATCCCTCACATGATTTCTGTCTCTCCACTAAAAGGTGTTTCTGGGAGGAAAGTAACAGCATGACGACACGCCCACATTCCTGTATGACGAAACACAAGGGGGAGAGGGTGGGATGAGACAAGAGAGTTATGGAATATTCAGAGGAACCTTGTCGGGATTTCAGAAAAACTTGACAACAGTCATAGATTAATGGAAAATGAAAATAAACAGGGCCTAAATAATACTAAATAATTTAACTTGTGACATTATTTGATCATTTGAAGGAATGTATCTTCAAAAGGAAACATGGGTCTGTCACCTACACATTACAACGATAAGGATGTAAAACTGTTATAAACTTAATAAATAAAATGTTGTCTTACTGAAGTATATGTGATTTATTGTTTGCAATCAATGCATATGTGCAAATGCAATAACATGATTATAAATACATTATAAATGACGTTTTTCAGGAAAAAAACTGTGAATGAACCATGTTGAAACACTTGATGGAATCTTTTAGTTGACTTTAGATAAAAAGAAGCGGTGATCTGACACACACACACACACACACACACACACACACACACACACACACAGAGAGAGCTGAAGGAGTGATTCATGAGCTCTTACATCCCATAAAAAAGATTTTAAATTAAATGGTAATTAGTGCATTCCTGTAAAACATTTTAACAGTGGAAAATGAATACACCTTGCACTGACAGAGAAAAATACATAAATTCCACGTTTGTTAAATTGATTTACGACTCTATACGTTTTTATTACTCAAGAAGATGTTCTAAAAATGTCTTATCACACAGCACATTCCTAGCATTGTAGGCAATAACAGAATCTGTGAAGTTGATTCCAACTGCCCACCAACGTTTGCTTCATTGTTCAAGCTGTTGCTCTTGACAAACCTCTGTGGATGAAGAGGTGGGCTGCGTTCAGGCGCTGGATCAGCATAGATCGAAGGAAACAACCTGGACCAGAGGTCAACCAAGGTGGTGTAAAATAATGACGTGGAACAGTATGTACACTGTATGTGTTTTGACATGAAGTTGTTTTGTAATCTGTAAGAACTTAAGAACCAATATTAAGTGCCGATACTGATGCATGTGTCCACAACTGTTACTTTTCTTATTTTTGTTGATGGAGGGAAAATTGGTTATGTCTACTGAATCTTCTTCATCTAAAAAAAAAGTTTAGATAAAAGGGATTAAAAAGTATAGAAGGCAGACACTGGGACGAGGGCCCTAAGCAGACAACACTTTAAAATAAAGTAGGTAACGTAAAATAATGTTTTGTTTAGAAAAAAATGTTTTTCAATCTTACTAGTACTATGACTGTCAAATAAAACATAACCGTCAAAGAGTAATGAGGTTGAAGTATGAGGTAGTTGAAATACTCCTGCAAAGTATAAGTACTAGTTATATAAAGTATAACTTTACTACACTATAGTTTATATCCGTGGTTGTACAGCGAATGGTTATTTCTCCAGGCTCCTCAGACTCTCAGCTGTCAGACAGCAGTGATGTGCGCCAGGCAACAGAAGCAGATAGATCACCATGTGTCAAGATTTACATCCCGTATGAGTCAGCTGAGCTCTGCATCACCCAGGTAAAAAATGTATTAATATTATTTTATGTATTCTGAAAAATGTACGTGGGCAACTAAACGTTACCACCAACATATTGAGAGCAGATAAAACAGATTTCATCTTGTGAACGTGGAAAATATTAGTCTGACATTTGACTAGAGGCTCTGTCCAGTTGTTGCACAATGAAGCTGTTGTTGTGTTCTCGCTAACACTCACATGCACTGATGTTGCAACTGTAGCCCTGAGGGCATTTTATCAGTACCATGACTACATGTAGTTTGTGTATGTGAGGTTCATGCATTCTGTGCTAACACTCAGGTAGCCGAGGACATGGAAGCAATGAAGAGAAGACACTTGGACATGGTGCAAGAGCTGGAGGAGAACTTCCAGATCACAGCACGAGAGAATCGGGTGTGTCTGTGTGTGTGTGTGTGTGTGTGTGTGTGTGTGTGTGTGTGTGTGTGTGTGTGTGTGTGTTTAAGTGTGTGTGTGTGTGTGTGTGTGTGCGTGTGCGTGTGAGTGTGTGTGTGTGTGTGTGTGTACATGACAGTAATGGAAAGGATGCTGTGTTATCAGGAATGGACGGTGCAGAAGGTCAGATCTCATTTCCAGAACAAATTAAACACACTGCGGAGAATCCTTGACCTGTACCAGGAGAAGGTGGAGAAGAAGAACACTGAGTGGGAGATGCGAGTTGTGGTCAGTGTCGCTGTCCATCTCTCCTTTAACTTATCTCCTGCTTAAGTCTCAAGACCCAAATCAACCTCATGTTATTTTCTCCCTGTTACATAAATATCTGGCTCAACTCCTGCAGCCCTCTTGTGGTTCACTTTGCTCTTCCAGGACATACACTTCAGTAATCAATTAAACTCTTCCTTTTTCAAAATGAATTCATCTATAGGTGACATTATAAACAGTTATTTGTGTGTTTCTCTTTTTGCTTGACCCTGTCTGCTGCAGGCCCTGAATGCTCAGAAGGAGCAGCTGCTGGAGGAGCAGAGAGCTGAGAGGAGGAGGAGTAAAGAGGAGGCCCTGCAGTGGCACAGAGAAAAGGTAGAATAGGAATGGAGCACCCTCTTCTGGTCACTTTACAGTCAAACTTCCTCTCATATTTATTACACAGACATTGCTTCTCTTTTTCATTTAGAGCAAAATGCTGGAGCTGTTCTCCACCAGGCTGGACGCACTGCACAGCCACCAGGCCTCCAGTGAGTCTGCATGCACTCATAGGCATGTGGAACCATTAGCCTTTATATTACACCTTTATTAATGCTCTGTGGTACTGGACAGCACTGCAGGAGCTGCAAATGGCCCGACAGGAAGTAGGGAAAGTCCAAGAAATGTTGATGGCATCATCGCAGGAGCAGCAGGAAGTCACAGAGGAAGGTACAAGCCCCAAGGACAAAGTACAACAACAGACTGTGGTGGGTTGGGATTAGTGAGAATGATTAGCCAGTGTCATATTTTCACAATAACAATGACTTGGATCATCAGCAGGGCCGTAGCAAGGATATGAAAAATAGTGGGTAATGACAGGGGGAATTAACATGAACATGAACACTGCACAATATCACCTTCACCCAATGCACATTAAGTTAAAATCTTAACTAATCGGAAATATTATAGCCTCTCTATCCCAGCTGCAACTGAATGATAAACCCTTCTGATATTTTATGTTTTATTTGATGTTGTAAATGCTGAGACTATTGTCTTTAATGATTTGGATAATTGGTGAATGGACAGTGTCATGTGACCCCCGAGTTCATACAGCAGATCTTGTTAGCCGTGCTTCAGAAAGCTCTACATCTTCATTATGATTTAAGTTTGTTTTCAATCAGATCAATCTGTTGATGCTCTTTATGACTTGGTACCCAGATTCACACAGAGACCAGACATTTAGGTCATAGAAAAATAAATAATAATAATTTTTATTGTTATAATTTGAAATACACCCAGTGGTTTGGCACTCACAAAAACGAGCAAGGCCAAACAATCCTAGTTCTTGTGTAGAAATATAAAACAAAACAAGAAGTGGTCTGATAACTTTCTGTCTGATAACCTTCATTCAACGGTCATAGCTGAGGAAAATTAAAAAAAGAATGGTTCTTCCTGGCCCAGTACCCGTCCCTCCCCAGGTTACAAACAAACAAACCAACAAACAGACAGAAGCAGGTGAAAAATAACCTCCTCAGTAGAGTTAATATATTTTTGTGACTTGGGTGTTTTGACCCTTTGTTCTGCTTGTTTTTGCAGGATTGCAGTGATTCAGATCTTCCACTAGAGGGGGCTAAAGCCCGTCTGGAGGATCTAAAGGAGAGTTTGTTCCAGAGGGAGAAAGAGATCACTGAGCTGCTGGAGGAAGAGAGGAGCCCCGTCCCTCCTCTTCCTCAGCCACCCTGCAGTGTTCTGCTTCCCACTCTCATACACAAGGTACATACACAACTGTGAACCTACACATTGAACTCTTCTCAATATGACATTCTCTGTTATGCTCAAGTGTGAACTTTATTCTGTTTCTTAGACATCAGTCTGGTTTTATGACTTTCTTTTACTGGTACCCAACAACTGCTTTGTTTGGTCTTTCAAGGCTCATGCAATCTGCTGTGCAGGGAGTGAGAGCCGAGCTCGTCTAGACCAGATGATTGAGGAGAATCGTTTTGCTCTGGTTGAAGCCAGAGATAAACTGGACGGTCTACTGATGACTCCAGAAGACAGTAATTACAGACAGGATAAGACCACTGACCTAAAGCGGTTAGATCTCATGGAAGCAAACATTACATTGATTTGTGTTTGTTGGAATAGCCAAAACCTCCCTAATTATCATTAAAAAAAAATTCTTCCACATTATAGGTCAAGGGAGTATGAATCAAGTTTGTCTTTGCTCCAAGACAGAGTGAGGGAGTGCGAGGTCTCTCAAATGGCTTTAGACTGCATCAGAACTGGAGAGAGCCCAGAAACAAACGGTAAATAAACAGCTTCAATCCACTGAATGTTACTTAGTACCGTGTTAGAGCCTGCAAAGCAGGTAGTCATCTGGGGCCTCGAACTGAGAGGAGGCCCATCAGGAACAGCTGATTACATTAGTCCACGGCAATTACTTCTATGAGAACCCCCTTAAATTCAACATACTTGAGACAGCAACAACAAACCTTTCTGCCGAAACCTTTTTAATTTTAGAAGTATGGTTGGAAACTAGAATGTTTGTGTATGATTTGCCTGCTATAGGATAGAAATTTGCAAAACCGATATGTGTCTGCACAATAGGGCCTTTGTTTATCATTTGGATTTTGGAGATTGAAATGATGCGGTTTGGCATTATATATTCCTTATTTTGGGTAAGGAGGCACACTCCTGGTGACTTCTGATAATTTCATGCTAAATTCACTCAAATCTCTTACAAGCATCCAAGCAGTCATGTCAACATGTACAGTAATGTAATGCATCACATACTACAGCTGTATGTTTGTGTAACTGAGTATAAGGTGCATCTGTTATATCAGTGTTTTTAAGTTTAAACAATTGTTTTACTCAGATTGTGATGCGGTCTCAGAGCTGGAGGACATTTTGGGACAAGGAACGATCCGAACCCCAGAGGGAGTGAAGAGTGTCGGTCAGCAGCTTCTCTTGATGCAGGATCAGGTTGTTGTTTCTTTAATCTGACCGGTCCCTGCTCACATCAGACCTCAGGGCTGATGATAATCTCCCAGCTGCCGTGCAGTGCATTAAACAACAGGAAGAGATGGGCCTTGTCCTTCTGTAATGTCAGTGGTGAATCTGATAAATTCCAGCTTCCTCTGGTGTAGAGCTAGTGTCAACTTAAGACATGATTTTTATCTTGAATAATGAAGTATCATACATATCCCTATAATACAACGGTTTGGGTTATATTTCATGGATTTTGATGAGAAAATAAGGTATTTTTAGGACTCTACTATTCATGAGCACAAATCATTTGGTGCAGATCCAAATAGAAATTCTAGATGTAGTGAATTTAAATGTGGTTTCATAAGGGGACTGTTGGACCTTGGTGGAGGTGCACTTGAGTGTATCTAGTTGTATAGTTGTCTGTGAATCAACACTTTGAGTACACTGTAGCAAAGCCACTGACTTTTCCAATGTATATTTTGTTAAGTTCCAGATTAATTAACTGAAATGTCTGTCAAGAAATGTTAGTAATCTTTGAATTTTCATGCCTATTTTAATTTTCTCTTCTCCAAAGCTCAAGCAAATGAAAGAAGAAAATAAGAAAATAATTGAGAACTACTCATCAGAAAGGACAATGAGGATGAAGTACTATAATATGGTGGAAGATATGAAAGGTACAGAAACAAACAAAAGTCTTAAGCCTAACAATTTTTAAGGTTATCAAGGTTCCAAGTTTTTCTTTTCCCCTCAGGTAAAATCCGAGTGTTGTGTCGGATTCGGCCACCGAGCCGAATCGAGGCTGCTCAGGGAGAGGCTGTGGTTGTGGATAAAGTCGATGAGTTCTCTGTGAAGGTGGAAACCGCTCGTGGGCCGAGGGAGTTTCAGTTTGACAAGGTGTTCTGTGCCGAAACATCTCAGGAAGATTTTTTTCATGACACTAACAGGTGAGGGGAGAGATTACTTTTAAAGCAGGAACTAATGCAGTACAAATTTACCATAACACACCAAATGGGTTTCTCCACCGAAAACTTAAAAAAAAAGCTAATTGATCATGAAATAAATTTATTATTAATGAAGCCGATTAATGGAAGCCCCCCGGAGAGGCGTGTAATCCCTAAATCTACAGATTTAATGCTCTCAGCTAAGTAGTTCAGACAATTCCCCCCCCCCTCCACAGACTTATCCAGTCAGCAATTGATGGCTACAACGTCTGCATCTTTGCGTATGGCCAGACGGGCTCAGGGAAGACCTTCACCATGGTTGGCGACAAGGAGCAGAAGAACCCCGGGATCTTGCCGAGATCTTTTCAGGCCATGTTTGATATCATCAGGGAGAATAGCACCAGGTTTGACTACAAGGTGACGGACAGGATCTCACTGGGAGGAAAGATCTTAGAGAAGCTCACATCATCTTTTAGTCTCTGTCCATGCCCTCCTTCTCCTTCATGTGCTTCCTTATACCTTAGGTTTCGGCCTATATGCTCGAGTTGTACAACGACAGGCTGCAGGACCTCTTTGTGAGCCTGGCTGGTGAGGCCCATGCCCAGCCCCTGTCCCATGGCCAGGCCAGGCGAGTGGAAATCAAGAGGAACAGAAAGGGGGTTGTGTTCGCCCAAGGAGCAGAGACAAAGGAGGCTTCCAGTGCCCAGGAGCTTTATGCTCTGTTCCAGCAGGCCTGCGCCAACCGACACATCTCTGCCACCAGTGAGTTCCCTGTGCTGTGCCATGCTGCCTGGTTCAAACAGGGCCTTGCTAAATGGTTTGGATTAATCGTGTTAGTTACAGTCAGTGTGAGGGGAACATCAGCTCGGTACATCATTACTGGACTGGACGTTGAGTGGCAGAGCAACAAAACTGTAAATCCAGCTACAACGTTATAAACAACAGTAACAAATAAAGTCTATTGACAGTGGATACTGGAAAGTTTATATAAGGCTCACACACTTAGAACTACTGAGGGAGAAATAGGAATTGGAGTTATGTGTATTTATCTGTAATTATGCAATGCCTTTCACCAGAAACTTGCCTTTAGCTGAAATGATTAGATGATCAATTGATTTGTGGATCATTCGTAATGTTGACAGTTGGTGTGTCGATCTGTAATTGCAAATTCATATTTTATTTAAAAATATGTATGTACAAGATTCTGAAGATTTATTATTTACGGGAAATAGTTGTTATTTCAGGGCCCTAATATTCCATACTCCTTTTTTATGGTTTATGTTTTCAAGAAATGAATGTGGAGAGTTCCCGCTCCCATCTCATTGTTGGCATCATGGTGGAGAGCAGGAATCTGACCAATGGGAGCGTGAGCACTGGGAAGCTGAGCCTGGTGGACCTGGCAGGCAGTGAGAGAGCAGCCAAGACGGGCGCCAAGGACCACCAGCTGAAGGTGCGCTCAAACCTTAAGGCCCAACAAGTGACAGTATTTGGAAGGGTCTCTTTAAATTCTCTACTCCTCTGCAGGAGGCTAACTCCATTAACAAGTCTCTGAGTGCTCTGGGTGATGTGATCTCGGCCCTGTCTGCGGAGCTGCCCCATGTACCGTACAGAAACAGCAAGCTGACACAGGTTATCTCAAAAAGCTGTGAATTCAGACCAATGAATAATTATCATAATATAATTTTCATCAATATTATATAATAAAAGATTAATATAAATCAATACATCTCTTATGCATTGTGCAAAAAGACAGGAAGTGTATACAGTAAGTGTTTTTCATTGTCTGCTCATAAAGAAGAGAAGTAAAACATAAAGGGAATAATAATGTGATATTTAACAATTATTTCAATTATTGATATTAACTGATAGGAAATGTATCAGACACAATTTACAGACTGTAGCAGTGAACACTAAGTTGCTGATTCAGTGTCTTCTCCCTCAGGTGATGCAGGACTCGCTGGGCGGTAATGCCAAAACCCTGATGATCGTCAACATTTCTCCCTCAGAGTGCAACGTCGATGAGACTCTCACATCCCTCATGTAAGAGGCACAGAGAGAGGGTCTTCCTCTCAGTTATCTGTCACCTTCACAAACTCCCAAATAACACCTGGTCCTCCTGAACCCTCCAGTTACGCAACAAGAGTGAAGGCCATAACCAACAATGCTCAGAGAAACGTGGAGAGCAAAGAGATCGCCCAGCTGAAAGAGGTACAGTGTGGTTTTCTTTTTTATTATTTTTTCTTTTCAAATTTTCTGCTTTACAAGACACACAAAACCATAACATGGCTCATGATCCCCTGACCCATACACAACAGAAGGAACTCAAAAGGAGCAGGTAGAAGTGAGAGTAGAATTTAAGAAAAAAAAGATAATTAGTATATGAATGGGAACAACATTAATGAATAAACAAGAGGCAATGTAAGTAATCCTATAGCTTACTCTGACGACCAAGGGTGTGTCGATTCTGGTTGCATTTTTATATCAGACCTGATAAAGGTGTCTGTAATGTGTCACTACAGGTCAAATAGGGCTTCAGGAGTTTCAAAAAAGGCATTATAGTTATTTTCTAAAGGTTTGTGTGAATTAGTGTAAAGTGGAATGCAGATATGAGTTTCCCCAAAAAGTTTAGGTATTTGGAGATGGGAAATAGATTTCCAAGAAGCAGCTCTGCACTTCTTGGCAATGCACAAATACATTTTGAATTTGTTTCTGTTATTTCTGACAGGTGATCATGAAGCTGAGGTCGGGACAGACTGTGGAGGAGGAGGATGTCTGAACTATACTACTCGACAACATTACAGTGAAGTGGTTAGATTGGAATGTCTTTCTTGTGTCTTTTATGCATCGCTTCTTAGGAACGAGGACGCACTTTTTAACAATTTAACATTATATTTAGTCACGTGCATGGCGGGACGGGTGACATCACTATCGGGCACATTCTTGGGATTGCGTGCAGTTTGTTAATGGGTGCTGGCTGCCAGGTCTATAGAATGAGGCCCCCACAATATGAGGCCCCACGTGTAACTGAATAGGCATATAGGAAGTCAGTTGGTCATTCAGTGTGCCTTCTATTGTGTGGTTGAAACTTCAATGAGTATGTAGCCCATTACAACCTGAGAGGTTAAGTCTCCAGGGCCCATGACTTGTCCCTATATTGTTGCAGGGTCAGATCCCAGCTGGGAACAGACGCTCTCACACACGCAAAGGCCTTGATATGTGCTTTCTTTTTCTGGTTAACTAAAATTAGTAGGTCAGGCCGTCAAGCATTCTGCTTCTTATTGGTTTGTTTTTCTCACACTGGATTCCTTGTGTCTGATTAAAACTATCAGAGCAAATCCAAGGCTTCAAACAGAAAGCGCTTGAGACAGGACAGCACTTCAGCCCTGATGAGGGATAACAGTTTCTATAAGTAGGCTGTCTTTTGACTTCTTGGGCCTAATCTTAATTGTTCAGCACTTTTAATCTATACCACAGCCCAGCAAGGGCTCTTCATTGTTACGCCACGTTAAAGCCATGATTCCTATAGCTTTGTGCGCTGTGTTTTATTGGGTGCTTTAGATCAGAGGACATGCAGCACATGGTCTCATATGATTTGTTATTCTTTAATGAGGGCGATAGTTTAAACCAGACTGTGGATGGGAACAAAGTGAGGGACAAAGACGCACAGTGCTGCAGTAAGCACATGGAGGTCTGAGGCGAGGTCTCATCCTCTGGGTGTGTTTGTTTAATCAATCCACACGAACAAATTCACGGTTCAATGGTTTGCATACATGACCACCCACAGCTCAGCTGTGATTGATGACTTCATACAACAGGGGAGCTGTCACTGTGACAGGATGCTTTTGAGCAATGGTGTGATGTAACAAAGTACTTTTACTTAGTTGATGTATTTAAGTATTTTTTAGGTATTTCAGGTACTTTTCATTTTTACTCCACTACATATATCAAGAAAAATCTGCTCTTTCTACTTTCTACTACTTAAATTTAACAATGCATTGTGTTACATTTTCGATCTGTTTTTTATGTTTTTATAAATAATAAATAATAAGAGGGGAATTGGTTCACTGATCCAATCAGAGCAGTAACATTAGACCCCGCCTCCTCCAGCATAACTGGTGAAGAAGAAACACCTGTTATTGGATTTGGTAAAAAAGCTCCGCCGAGACATAATAAATCATAATAAAAGTAGTAGACTGTTGTATTGGGTAAATACTTTTACTTTTTATACCTTACGTATGGCAAAAAGTACTTTTTTTTACTTTAACTCAAGTATAAAAGTTTATCTCTTACTATACTTTCATTTGAATACATTTCATTGTACTTCTTTGTATTTTTAACTGAAGTAAAGTGTTTTAGAACCTCCTCCACCACTGCTTTTGTTGACAACCTGAGAATGGTTCTTATGTACAAGAAGAGTGAGAGGACAGTTACCTGGGAAATACAAATATTACAACAAAGAGGTTAACCATTTCCTTTATTATTTTCAAGTTACATGTTTTTCTACAGAAAATGTGCATCATAAAACATACATTGTTAGAGGCAGTCTATACTGTTTTAGCAACGTAAGTAGGTTATGTTTCCCATTAATTTCACTTATTTTAACTTTAAAAAATACATAATAAAAGTCACTTGTCATTATCAACTATAATGAGGAGAAGCAGTTGCTGTGAGAATTATTGCTCTGAGTTCACCTTGTCAAGAGGTCATTCAACATGTTTGCAGTTATAAATAATTGAATAGCTCTGACAGTTATGATAGCACACAACAAGTCAATTGGTCCTTGCAATGAATGTGTGTTAAAAACAAAAGTCTTGAATTTACATGTCTACTCCCTCTAATTCAAACACCCAGAATCTATAAACATGAAACATTGTTCTACAGCAAATTCATCTGATCACTGCCAGCTGCTGTCAAATGGTCACTCTGCACGCAAAAGGTTAAACATCCAATTATTCCTTTTATTGTTACTTTTGAAATCTTAGACAATTTTAGTCACTTTAACACATTTTCCTGGCTATAGAGGCTAGTGGAGATAAGAGGGTTTGAAATCTTTGGACAGACTATTGCTCGATTGGTCTTTAGGCCTTTGTCAGTTTACAGCTTTTGAATCATTTGGAAAAGTATAAGAACACTCAGTAGACTTCCCCAAAAGTTTAAAACAGAGTTGCTGTGGACGTAACTTTCAAACTTTCCTTTTAAGGATAAAGTTCGCCACAAGGATTGTGCCCAACAAACCCATTTGTTCAAACTGCTATGCTTCTTTACATTTATCTTATGAAAATAGAACCGCCTAATTTCACGCTTCGCTGTCCTCTTTATTTCGCTCAAAGACGTCTGGGACTGTATCTAATCTGAGTGTGTGGGAGGTCACAGTGCTGATGAGAGAGGAGGAGGAGGAGGTTAAAAATGTCCTAATATACACTTTTCTACACTGTTCCCCAGGCAGCCACTGGAGGAGACTATGGATGTGGGACGAGTTAGCTCGGCAGTGCATCCCTCCGAGCGACATTAAAAAGGAGGAGGACCCATTGAAGGGATGGAGGTTGAAGACGGGACCAAGACAAGGACACAAAGATGAGGAGATGAAAAGGAATGCAAGTGATGAGGAGGAGATGGAAGAAAGAGGCGAGGAGGGGAAGAAGAGGGCGAGTGAGGGTGAGGATGAACCCTGCGTGAACACAGTTTGAAGCCTGGAGCGATGATCGTCAATCTGAAACAGCCTCTCACTCCCTCCCCCAGTGTTTAACTGTAACTAATATCTGAAGATAAAGACTTTTAATGAGGGTCTGTTTTCGGCTAGTTTCATTTTGAATGTGGTTAGACAGGAAGGCAGAGGGACTTTACCCATCCTTTCAGAATATAGGCAAAGACGCACTTTGAATGACCCTCAGCCGGCTAATATTGAGTTCAATACTTGAAGTTAGTTCTATGAACAAAGGGAGGTGTTGTATTTCTGAGGTGTGATGAAGGTTTGCCAAAAACAGTGGCGAATACAAAAATAATTAGTATTTGTGATATTCCAAAACGTCAACCGAGAGCATAATCTGGGGTTTTGAAGATCTAAAACCTGGAGGAGATGGTGATACAGTATGGACGTGGTTTCATCGTCAGACCAAAGTCAGTGCTGAGATCCAGCTCCTGCCCCGGGACGTTTGCAATCCGCAGCCCGTGGAGCAGTGTGGTGAGAAACACAAACATCTCCAAGCGAGCAAATCCATCTCCGAGACAGCGTCTCTTCCCCATGCCAAAGATGAGAACCTTCTCCGTCAGCTCCTTGTTGAGGAGTCCTGATGGACACAGGAATCGTTCAGGGCGAAACGCGTCCGGGTCACCCCATTGATCACTGGGACAGAGGGAGAAACACAAGGACCAGTAATGTGCACCATTTCTTATAATTCACATCATACAGTGTCATGTTAAATCCAAAGTCACGATTAAGTGATGATTGCTTGTTTCTACTCACACATCATGATTGACTTGATACTGGTTGATGAAGACACATGTGTCTTTAGGAATGAAATATCCATTCAGGGTGATGTTTCTTGTGGTGCTAAAAGAACGGAAAGCGTGAACGACTCATCAGCTCCCTTATGATGATCCCTTAAATTCATTAGAATCCTGTTTTTTATTTGGATCTGCGAACACTCAAGAACCAGGAAATGTTGAAAAACACCCTAACTCCCAATATTAGAGAAAAAGATTCCTGGATATGCCCCTTATTTAACATAGATCCATTCTAAAATTCCATGTGTCCTTCCTTGGGTCATGTCCCACCCCTCCACCAAAATGCACAGAAATGAGTTTAGTAGGTTTGTGTAATCCTGCTAAACAACTTAGCATGCTTTGCAGATATACATATCTTTACTGTACACAAAACGTCTGTCTTACCAGTGAGGTATGGTGAATGGGACGTATGAAGCATGACGAAACACTTCATATATGAACGCCTCCGTGAAAGGCATCTTGGTCTTATCTGAAAACCTGGGCAGTCTGGCTGTGCCTATGTGGTCATCTGCAAGAGAGAAGAACTATTCCTATAAGTTTCAAATGTAGGGAACTGGTGAGTGTGTTCACAAACTTTGAAACAACATATTTGTGAGGAATTTTTTAACTTTGTTGGTGAATGGTGGCCAATGAAACATCACAAATAGACATTTCATTGCAAGCTAGAATGCTTTCAAAATAGTAATATACATAGTAATCTTATGGATATGCAATAAGGATTAACACTGATACATTTTTATATATATTTCTTCAAGTTACCACAGGTTGTTGAAGCTGAGGTCTGCAATGACATCAAATCACTCTATAGCTGATTATTTCATCTGACATGACGGCATGATCATTAGTTTTCATTTGCTCACAAGTTCTTGTACGGTATGTAAAATGTAGCTGCAGCTCAGGTCAATACTGAAAGAAAAGTCTGAGTTGTGTGGTCTTATTTGAGTTTCTAACGTACTTAAACACATTACAAATACATAAATATGCTTGTCTTTCAAATCAATGATACTCGTTGTTATTCACTAATAGGTTTCCATTAAAATGGAGAAACTGCTTTAAAGAATAGAAGGAAAAGCTTCTCAGTGAATTCATTGTATTAATTTAAACTTAATTAAAGTGAAACGTACAGTAGGTGAAGAGTATGAATCTATATGTGTTCAATGCCTTGCGTGTTACCGTCTTTGTGTTGGTCTGGTTCAACTCTCTAACCTTTTTGTCTGTCTTTCTCTGGCTGTTCGTGCCCCCGTTCTCTCTCTCTCTCTCTTTCTCTCTCTCTCTCTCTCTCTCTCTCTCTCATCTCTCTCCTCTCTCTCTCTCTCTCTCTCTCTCTTTTCCTGATTCAGCCTGGTTCTTCTCTAAGTGTGCCCCCCTCCAACCCATCCCACCTCCCCTCTGTGAAAAACGCAACGTGCCTCGGAACAGGAGACAGCTGCACTTCTGTCAGCAGCCTTCAAAGTAGCTCTGGCATCAGCAAATTGGATTGATCTTTTGTGAGTCAGATTCTGTCTGCGCGGGAGGGGCAACCGGGTCGGCACATTTTTTTTTGTTACAGTGATTTTGCCTAAAATGTTGATGTTTGACACTTCCTATTAGACTTCTGTGCCCGGCTCCTCCTGTGATGATACACTAGCTAGAAATAGATGCGTTTTACATGTTTAGGTCTTTGAAACCTCACTATTCTGTTTTTATTTTCTTTATGTCTACTTGTTTGGTATCACCAATAAACTCCCAGCCACAATATCTTCTCATTAGTCATGTAATCAATAATATTCTTAATATTTAATATCAAAACACAAGACAGTACCTATCTCCTGCTGGATTCTGTCCTGCACGTCAGGAAACTTGATGAGGTACAACAGGCTCCACTGTAAACCAGCAATGATGGTGTCAAATCCTTCAGAAAATAACAAAGAACACTACTGCAATGAAAATAGATCACTGGTTTCGATCAGTACGATCCATTCTGTGTCATTATCACTATTTGTCATCAATGAATGTGCTGCTTCTAACCTGCTCCAAAGATGTCTATAACCGTGTGAATGATCTGAGAGTTGGAGAGCACAGACGTTTCCTTATTTTCCTCCCTGTCCTCACAAAGTGCAATCAGAGCGTCTGTAATATCCCGGATACAGTTCTGTAATCACACACACACACACACACATCCACACACAGACACAATATGACAGGAAATTTAATCATGTTTGTAATCATCACCATCACCTAAGCATCCAGCTATCTTTGCTAACAACAGGGTGAATGTGATTGTGTAGCAATGGTGGTTAAAATTTTAAAGGCAATAATTAGAGAAGAGACAGTATAATCAGTTATGGTACGACACGTGTCTTCCACTGGGTAGCCAATTCCTAATTAGAGTGTGTGCGAACATTTTATCCACTCTGCACAAGAACAAAGGTCCCTCCCGGGGAACTTGTTTGTTATTTCTTTGGCTGCGGTCGCACTCACAACTACTACTGCATGAGTGCAATGACAGATTAAATAGTGGGCAGCAAATTAGTGCCACTGATAAAAAAGAAAATAACACTTTATCTCACGTTAACCACAACATGGGATTGTCCCGAATATATAATGTTAGTATTCTTTGATCAGCTTGCAATAAATTGACATGGGTCAAGATACAAACCATCCCAACAGTAATATTGAACCTCTCATTATGGTGCCTTGTTCTTGATATTCATTAGATATGTTTGTACTATTCTTTGAACTATACATTTTCTGTTGTGTGTCCTTTCAATTTTGGCTTCACTCATACATTTTTCTGTATACTGTCCAACAATCATCATTTAAAATATGTGATGTGCGTTGGTCCTGAAACACTCAGAAGCTGTTTTTGTTCTTCAAGATATGCAGTAATGTCTTTGTGTGCAAAACAATTATGTTTTCATCTTTGCTGTAGCTGCATTTCTGTGTAATCATGCATTTCTTTTGCATTGTCCTCCTTCTTAACTGATATAAATTATGGTCTACCAGTGATTCTACGGGTCTCCTTACCCTATCAAATGTGTTGATGTGCTCCTCAATGCTCCTCTCCATGAACCCATTCATCCTCTGAATGTGCTGCACCATCTTCCTCAGAGATGGACTCGGAAAGTAGCGAAACACAGGGAAAAAGTCGGCCAGATTCCCTGCTGCAAAGATCCTCAGGACCTCGTTGTTGATGTGGACAATAGTGAGAAACTCCTTATCATTGTAGTCATACCTTTTCCCAAAGCAGAGGGCACACACAACATTTGCCACTGAGGTAACCAAGGGTATCACTGGATCTATGCCCATCACATCTTGGCCCATTTCCCTTTTAGCAGCAGCCTGCTCCCGAAGCACCTTCACCATCTCAGCAGCCTCAGCACAGACATGCTCCTCCAGCAGGCAGGTGGCACCAGATCCCCTGGGCTCAGTCTGGGAGAAAGACCTGAGGGCGTTCTTGCACAGCTTCTTATGGAGCATCCAGGCCGGTCCGTACTTCTCACTGAAGGTCATACTGGTCCCGTTGGCCACAGCAGAAAAGGTGAAAAGGTCAGGCCGCCCGGCGAAAGCATCCCCCTGTCGGACCAGTGCCTGTCTGATGGTGGAGTATCCGCTCAGGACCACAACAGTCAAAGAGCCCAGACGCATCTGAGGTACAGGAATGATCAAGTGACAGAATGAGCAAATACCTCATCATTAGACCATCTTAAATGTTTCACACATTTAATTCTATATACCTTGAAAACATCACCATATTGGAGCCTAAGACGTGTAAGAGAAAGATGAA
Organism: Pseudopleuronectes americanus; assembly: GCA_038501795.1. Classification (NCBI taxonomy): domain Eukaryota; kingdom Metazoa; phylum Chordata; class Actinopteri; order Pleuronectiformes; family Pleuronectidae; genus Pseudopleuronectes; species Pseudopleuronectes americanus. Next base: position 16,522,578 of record CM076718.1, on the reverse strand, counting down.
TCTGGTCTCCCATCTGGAGCAGGTTACCAACAAGGGGCCACGGTGTGGGGCCAGGAGGAGGAGGATATTTAGTGTGGTCCGACTTGGAGGTGTGTTGGTGGCTCTTTCGGCCCCTGAGGGCCATCAGGAGGAGGGTGAGAAGACACAGGCCGACAGTGACACTAGAAATGGAAGCGCATGGGTTCTCCTTGATGGGCAGAATCCCAAACGTCAGTTTCATCTTGCTTGGTAAACTGCAAATACTGAAAAATAGAGGATGGAAGTGAAATATCATGTTTCAGAGAGAAAACATTCAATAAGTTTGAAAATGTGGAGAGAATTTTTCCACAAAAGATAAAGATAAAACAATTAGACAAAGATAGAAAAAAAGAAATATCGGAATAAATTTTGTAATAAAACTCACCATGTAGGGTCCTTTGCAAATTTTGTCTCAAACGTTAGAGTCAGAACCAAACAACAGAGACAAAATGACGGGCAGGAGTCTGAGGTCTGATCCTGGGGAAATCAGTGTTGGTGAGAGTGGCTCCCAGTCCTGGACGTCCCTTTGAGCAGCGATCGGGCCCCCTGCAGAGGGAGCTGCTGCCCGCTCACAATAGAAAGGCAGACATGGCGAGAAACTTGGCTCAGGCCTCAGGTCAGCCAGTGACCGCATCGACCCATTCACCGCAGACCGGAACCTTTCATAACACGAACACCCCCCCTCCCCTCTCCTGTTCTTTAGCCCCTCATAGAGGTGTAGGCTATTTGTTGCAGAACATATGTGATTAGAATATACTGGGTTGCCTGTGACCATCATGCAAGTGCCCCACAACGATTTACTGATATTAATTAATAACACATTTTGAAGAAAGGCATTTATTGATAAAATGTTAATATGTTTTTCAGCTTGCTTCTAAATTTGTGTTTTAGAGGAAAAATAACATGGTTATGATGAAAATGTTTTTATATTTGTGTATTAGCTGCTGTATTAGTTCTGTCCTGCACCCCGTTGGAGACTTAAGTGGTAAGTAAAGCTTGAATATGGAACGTAATGATTTAACTTAAGGAAAGGATCTGAGTATTGCTCCATCATAGGGTCACATAACCCATCCTTTTTATGACCAGTGTAATTTTCTTATTGTGTCACTAGGGGGCGGTCTCTATCTGTTTGTCTTGACTTCATGTCCCCTGCACTTTGACTGTGGTTATGCTTCAGGCTACATATCACCCATAGTTGTGATAGTGCTGATATGATTTTATACATGATATGTATATCATCATATCCACAAGCCCTCAGAAACAGACATGTTGTGTTTTTCCCAAGATTAATATCTCTGCTTACATTTTCTCTTTTGGCCTTTGGTTTTGTTGACCCCAGTGCTCTGCTATTTTTTGTATCCATGTTTGAACCTATAATTTGTATGTCTATGGCACAATTACCGCTCTCCAATCTGTCAGCACCTGAGTCCTCGTGATCACCCTGATGCAGTCAGCAAACCAATCTATATATATTCCTTATTAATTCAACACAATGTGTGTGATTTGACTATGTTATATGTTATACATATATTCATATTATTTATTTAATATTCCCCACTCCTTCACCCTGTAAACTTCACTTGACCATGTTATATGTTACGATGTTATGTTATATGTTATGTAACATAGTATGTTAGTTTTTTCTATTTTGTAAAGTCGTCTACTGCGTAGATGTTGCCGGCCATGTCACAAGAATTTCACTGCTCCGATGACGCTGTCATTGATGCATGTGACAATAAACTTTGATTTGATTTGATTTTTGTGTTTGTGTGTGTGTGTGTGTGTGTGTGTGTGTGTGTGTGTGTGTGTGTGTGTGTGTGTGTGTGTGTGTGTGTGTGTGTGTGTGTGTGTGTGTGTGTGTGTGTGTGTTTGTGTGAAATGTCGTTGTTTGGGAGATAGAAAAACTCCTGAAAACGAATTATAGCCCCACACGCTAGGTGGCAGTAAAAGCATTTAGATGTCCAGAAGAACCACAGAAGAAGACTGGTCTCCAGGATACAGCGGAAGAAGCGTCCTCCTGAGAGAATGATGGTGAGTTCTGACCAAGTTAAAGTGAGTTGTAAAGAACAGACTGTTAATATGAGTGATCACTGTGGTTACTGTTGTTGTTGTGTCTATAACTGAGGACACAGATCTTAAATTTAACCGAAAATTCCTAAATATTGTATTTAGCATCAGTTGTGATAAAATCATATTCTAATGTATCTATGATGCAAACTTTTAAATGTTCTGAGTCAAAAATATTCTTCTATTATATTAAGTTTGGCCACTGTCTGCGATGCTGAACTTAAAGACGAATGGTTGGAAATTGGAAAATCCAAAAAAACCTTTGTATACATTTTTGCAATTTCTGGTTTAATCTGATCCTGTTTGTCTTCCAGGCTGTGGATATGTGGAGATGCTGCCAGTGGGGCAGCATTACCTCAGGCCTTCACCTGCAGACAGTACAGTGCACTGGAGGTGGTTGTCTCTCTTTGCCAAGCTAAGTGGGACCACACCAGTCTCAGACTCCTGAAAGATTAAACTAGTGAACTACTCTGACCTCTTGATGACCAATTCTACTGGGAGTCCATACACACATCATGATATTTAGAATATCAGTGTTTTCTATGTCTAATTCCCTTCATGGAAATCAGAATGTATCTCTTTTTTCTTTTCCGCAAAAGTTTTCATATGGCTATCCATGATTTAGAGGAAAATGTCCCAGTCAAACCTGAAGTCTGATTATTTGTGGAGGGTCAAAAGGACCAGTATGCATGTGCGTTTCAAGATGTCCTCTGCATGCTACTTACAGCTTGCAAATCACATGGGTATGGCCGCTACAGTATCAAAAAGCACATCTTTACATACAGATGATCACTCTGATTAATCCGCCTAAACATCGTCCATTGCCCATCCCTCCCTGCAGTGTGTGTTGGAGCCAGGATATATTATATATGACAGATTAACTCCCACACTCCAGGACTTTTCCTGCAGATTCAAACCAGGATCCTCAGTTTTATCCTGAAAGACTCCTCCACATTCAGGCTCCTATATAAACATAGCATAGGCATCATACAGGGTTATGGTACTAGTGGATGCACTGTCACAAGTCTTCAGGTGGAGCTGGGGGAGTTTTCAGTTGTTTTCCACTGTGCACATGGAAAAGCACCTGAATGTTTTCATCTTTTTAAGGCCCCCACGTCCATCATATAAACAACTTAATGTACGTTGCCAATCAGAGAAAATGTAATAGTGAATTTGGTTTATGAATTTTAGTCGATAATGTCTATAATGGGACCAGCATTGGAGGGGTTGAATACACTGAGAACATGTTACAACCCAATTAGATATTGCTAACTTTATGATGTTGTGATAATGCTCCATGAACCTGCATGCAATGTGCACCATGCACAGTGAGTGCAGGTTGGTCTGCCTGCTGAGAGATACACACCTCAGCTTAACACTGGCCCTTCTCTGTAAGTTAGTCAGGTTTATAAAAACATCCCTCAAAGGAATATATGTAAATAATGTGTGGGATCAGTACGTGGATCACCATCATGAAATAACTCTCAAGTCAACAGCTACCTATATAATACCTGACAGATTGAATTCCCTTTCATTCAAGCAGCAATCATCTTTATTTTTCATAATTTGCCATGTTTACCTTGTTGCCTCTCGCTGATTAGCAAATTCCTCTGTTTCTCTTCCTTCATCCACCCTCATCCCTCCTTTTCCTTCCTTTCATACACGCCTGCATTACTTCCTTCTCCCCAGCTCTCTCACTATCTCTCCCTCTCCATCTTTCATTCCTTTCATACTCCTTTCTTTCTCACTCTCCATCGAACCGTCGATTCGGCTCAGGCTCAAACATGGGACACCCGGTGCTGTCAGGCCGAGCGACAGCTCCTTTGACCCGGTGGTCCACGTCCTCTCGAGGCTGAGGCAGTCTGGTCTTGTCATTAACTCTGGCAGACAGAGACTCTGTGGAGACGGACTGGATGCTGAAGTGTCTAGAAGGAGAACATGTTGCTTATAGTCAGACATTAGAGCAGGATTACTGATTTAACACACATGCATGTCCCAAAACACTTGCGGAAAATGGAGATTAAATACAAATTATAATCCCTCATTCAGACTTCAAACTTTGCCTTCACAGCACAATTTTCAGGGCAACAAAATAGAGCAATACACATCGGAATGGGAAGACAGTTCCCTCTGTGTTTTGCAACACTCCCTGAATGCAGTTCTGCTGATCATTGCATTGTTTAACAAGGGTTAATTACAGAGGTTGCGTTGTCCCAGGGGATATTTGTCAAAGCGATGTGTGTATTTCTGGATCAAAATAGGCACATCAGACAAAGTTATGTGATCACATTGTTCGCGGGAGACAGTGAAGCAGCAGGAGGCCCCTTATCAAAGCAAACATCTTCCCAATTATGTTTGCTGCCTTGTAGATGGGCCTGTCCAGGCTGTGGGGCTGAAATGATTCATGGACAACAGAAGTAATGTAACAATTGACCGAAAGCAGCTTGTGGTTGTTTGAAGTTCATCTTTTTAAAAGTCTGTACTCTTTGTAGAAATACATAGCCATTGACATCATTGTCTGTAGGAAGTAACATTTTCAACATGTTAACAATAAACATATAAATATATAAAATTTGTTAAGAATTTTATGTAATGCAATGCAATCTTTCTTCTTAAGTTGTAAAAAAACCCTGAAAATGCCTCCATACTTCTCCTGTGGTGTCATCCAAGTGACTGTAAGCCCCGACATTCCAGTTTTACTCCAAAGAGGTAATTTACACCATGGGTTCAGCCTATCTGTCCCCTGTTATTCTTCTTCACAGTTACTACTGCAGTGAACTATCCCTTTAGATGTGCACATTACTGAATAAGGAATAGTGCATGGATGTTGGGCATCTAATTTGCCCCCTTGTTAAAATTGGAGCCCTTCAATGGCCCTCGATTTAAACAAATCCTAGATCCGCTACTGGAATGCACCATATTTCATATATGTATTTTGTTTGCCGAATCATAATCGGCAAAGTAACCAATAAGTCGAGCTGTTATATAAACAGTTTGAAGTGTGCTATAAAGTTGCATGTAATGGAAAGATCCAAGTTAGAATAATTGCTGGAGGTTAAACTCCACCGCAGTCAAATGAGCTGAATGCAGTGAGCTCCTAGTCACTACTCACAATGTGTTTTTCTTATGATATTTTAAATTAGAAAACCACGGTCAAGTCTTCTGAGCGGTGTCTGCCTCGCCCCGGGGGGCACGTGGGGTGAAGTGGGATTGGTTCCGTGTGAACGATGATTAGCGCGTGCGGAGGAGGGGTTGGGGGGGGATCCGGTACGCCCACAGTGCGGGATGATGCGGTCTCCTCTTCTTATAAAAACGCGGCTCCGCTCCGCCGCCGTGAGAGGAAGAGTGGAGCAGCCGCAACATGCCGGTGACCGGAGGGGGAATCTACCAGGCTGGAGCCTCCTCATCAGCCTCACCCACAGGTAACAAACTCATCATCATCTCATTGTATGATTGGATATTCATTCCAAACCAGCTACTTCATTAATGATGATTCAAGTTAGGATTTCGTGATTCTACTGAATATTTTCTCAATTAATTGATGCTTTTTCTCCATTGTAATTGATCAACAGTCCAAAATATGTATTCAATACTAATCATTATAGATGAGACACACCGGAAAACAACTTTGGTAAGGGGCAGTATGTTGTTTCTTTCTGGGTGCATGGGTTAAATACAGTTTTAAGTGTATGTGTATGTAATACTACTAGTAATAAAAGTAATGATAATAACTATAAACCTTTATATAGCACCTTTCAAAACACAGTTACAATGTGCTTACAAAATTTAGAGCAGACAATAGGAAATCTTAAATCAGCTAATTTCTGATCACAGCTTTGAGTTTCCTGGTGAATTTGATGAAGCACACCTCTGTAGTCTTCAGCAGCATCCCGCTGTTCTCTGATCTCCTCTCTCCAAATGAGGTCAGTCCAGTCCACCACTCAGACCAAGCCCGACTTTACGGTGCCAGTCGTAACCTCTGACCCTTGTGGTGTTACCCTGCCGACAATGCCAGTACCTAATTTGGCCCGGCCTGTTACTCCACTGGGTTGTCAGGGCATCTCGTGCCAACGCGAAAAGGAACTATTCTCACTCAGTGAACAAGATAACAAGATTAACTTTCACAGTCAAGGGGTCACACCAACATGCATTACAGTATATGGGTAAGCACACACGCATGCACACAAACACACTGGGTTTTGGACACAGGCTTCCACTTGTGTCTGTTTTTCAGAGGGAAAACATGCGAACATGAACTCCCAGCCTGACCACGACCACCAGCAGCAGTCTGGCAACGGGTGCAACCACCAGGTTCCAAACCAGAATCACCGACCACAGAGCGTGGACGGACCTGAGATGCAGGCTCTGCCCATGCCGGTCCCAGAGCCAACAATCCAACACACTAAGGTAAGATAAACCCAGAGGTGACGAGCTAAAGCAGCACACGTATAATCTTATTAAGGATATGTAGATCAACCCCTGTAAGTACATGGTGGATTCAACTTTCCCAGTTATTATTATAAGCACAGTGCACAGACACATCCATGGCAGAAGGATCTTTGTATGGTTTTAAATTCAGATGCCAAGTTTTGATTCAAGTTATGTTATGAACAAAAAATATTCAAAATGTTTGTATTTTAGTCTGTGTGTTGTCAAGAAAATGTAATAAATGTGTCTGCTTGTAATTAGAGGAGAATGAAACTGTGGATTTAACAAGATAACTATGGGAAACTAGTTTTATAGGCCCTTTATCACTAGGTTTACTGATGAAAGCTACTTCCTGAATATACTCTACCTGATTTATAGCATAAAGATGTTCCGCATTAAAAATATCAGGGAAAACACCTCCCTCTCAATCCATAGGAGCCTGTTATTCATTTTATCAGAGGAGCTGATGCACTTCCCTGTGTGTTCACCACTTCGATCTGATCTGAGACAATAAGCAGAGGAGAATCCACTTAAAGGACAAAAAAGAACGAACTTCATAACTTTTTATTTCATTCTGATTCTCCTCTGGTGTCTTAGTTGTTCATCAACAACGAGTGGCACAAGTCATGCAGTGGGAGAAAGATTCCTGTGTATAATCCTGCCACTGGGGAGCTGCTGTGTGACGTGGAGGAGGCTGATGCAGTAAGTCCTTCTTAACTCTGTTTGAGCAATAATACTACATGTCTACATATTATGCCTTTTTTAACAAATGTTTCTGGTTCTGTAGAGTTTTCTGTCCTGCAGGAGGGTTCTGTTACACTGACTGTTTATTAATCATTTTTGGGGAGTTTTTCCAGATCCAGTGTCTAAGGCTAGAGGCTGCAGGCTTCACATGTTGTCAATTTGCCATTTGTGATATTGGGCTTTAGAGCCCAGAAACCGACTTGACTCAAACTGAATCTCCTTTAGGAAGATGTTGACAAGGCAGTGAGGAGCGCCCGAGCCGCCTTCCAGATGGGGTCACCATGGCGATCCATGGACGCCTCAGACCGAGGTCATCTACTTAATAGACTTGCTGACTTAGTGGAGCGAGATCGGCTTCTTCTGGCAGTGAGAAACACTCAGACACATCCCCTCACACAAACATATATATATAATTTTGATTTGAAAATAAAGATCAGTACTGAGGCAATGGCTTTTTTATTTTAACTTATGTTGTGTGTTTGCAGACCCTGGAGGCTCTGGACTCCGGCAAAGTGTTTCTCATGGCGTATTTTGTAGATCTGATGGCAACAATCAAAACTTTAAGATATTATGGAGGTTGGGCCGACAAGGTTCAGGGCAAAACCATCCCAGTAGGTGAGTTGTTAGAGATTATAGATTTTAGGCTGTTTGTGTGTGTGTGTGTGTTACACTGTATATATTCTGTTTACAGTGTATGTATATGTATATATATATATATATATATATATATATATAATACATAATTTTTTATGTCATTATCGAGTCTTTACTCACATATTAAATACTTTTAATCTGACGATTTTTACTGTTGGCTTTGATACTGTTACACAGTTGTACTTATAAAAGACTATCTTACAGCCATGTTTAACAACTCTGACATTTATTAAAAGCGAGTTAACCAAATATGTATATATTTTTTTTTAGATGGACAGTACTTTACTTACACTCGACATGAGCCCATTGGAGTATGTGGCCAGATCATTCCTGTGAGTAGAAAAACGATTCTGTCTAAACAATAGAAAGAAATATGCAGCACTTTAAGAATGTAGTTTAGGAATAGCATTGAAATATTGACATTCTGTTTAGAATATTTAGTTTGAGGCATTAAAGTATCTTCATCCAGTTTCGCATTTGTATGTGTGATAAAAAGGTCACTGGGTTGTGTGAGGTTATCAAATATGCAGTCAAAAATAATAGTGAGCTCTGACAATATCAGACTTACAAACAATGTAACACAATAATGTAATCTGTACACACTTTAAAAACAGAATATTGAGTCTAGTACAAATGTTTGAATGTGTTTTAACTGACATCAGTGTAACTGTTGAATGAGTCTGGCTATGCAACATCCTCCTGTATTTTAATGCTTAGTAAAATCAGTCATACTCACTTTAAGCTGTTGCTTCTCAACATGTGTGTGCATATGGAACGGCAGTGGAACTTCCCATTGATGATGTTTGCATGGAAGATTGCTCCTGCTCTGTGCTGTGGGAACACTGTCATCATCAAACCTGCTGAACAGACCCCATTGTCAGCCCTGCACATGGCTGCTCTCATAAAAGAGGTACTTGGATTAATACTGTTTGTAAGAGAACATGTGGACAAGAGTCGTAAAGTTGCATTCAGACATTGTTGAGACCTGCCTATCTGTAAAAGTAGCTGCTCTGAGATTATGAAGACGATGATCATGTGCATGTGTAGTACCTGTTTGTCATTTCGCTCCCTGCTATTCTCTGGGTTCAGGTCGGGTTTCCTCCAGGTGTGGTGAATGTGGTGCCGGGCTACGGCCAGACAGCCGGCTGTGCCATTTCTCATCACATGGACATAGACAAAGTTGCCTTCACCGGATCTACGGCTGTAAGTATTCTACTGACATGAGAAGCATTTCCTCTCCTCTCCCCTCCTCTCCTCTCCTCTCCTCTCCTCTCCTCTCCTCTCCTCTCCTCTCCTCTCCTCTCCTCTCCTCTCCTCTCCTCTCCTCTCCTCTCCTCTCCTCTATAAAGCTACTGTGTATCTTGGTCGCTAGGTTGGGAAACTCATTCAGAAGGCTGCAGGCGACAGCAATCTGAAGAGAGTTACACTGGAACTCGGGGGCAAAAATCCCAATATTGTCTTTGCAGACTGTGACTGTGAGTATTTTTAGTTTTCAGTCGTTTTCTTTAACTGTTGCTATCTTGCTGTACCTTCAGCATAAACATACTTAACACTTTTGAAGAGATTGCTTTTTAGATTCACTCTGATGATACTGTCTAACCTTTCTTACTTCATGTCAACAATCTACCTGTAGCCGATCAGACTTACCTGTTTACATGTCTGTCCTGCAGTAGAGTACGCAGTGGAGCAGGCCCACAGTGGTCTGTTCTTCAACCAGGGCCAGTGCTGTCTGGCTGGATCCAGGGTGTTTGTGGAGGAACCGATCTATGAGGAGTTTGTCCGTCTCAGCGTCGAGAAGGCCACATCCAAAGTCCTGGGAAACCCACTGGTGCCAGGGGTGGATCACGGGCCACAGGTATACAGGAACCCTATTTATGTGAGAACTGATGCAGTTTCGCTTGTCACGAAGCAAAATTACTGCTTAACACTGATTGCTGTTTCCTGCAGATTGACCAGAAGCAGTTTGATAAGATAATGGAGCTGATAGAGAGCGGGAAAAGGGAGGGAGCCACGCTGGAATGTGGGGGGTCCGCGTGGGGTGAGCAGGGACTCTTTATCCAACCCACCGTCTTCTCAAATGTCACCGATGATATGCGCATCGCCAAAGAAGAGGTACCCTGCTTTCATACACGTCTGCACATACACAACCATAATTCATGGTGCAAATGACACTGTGCTCTGAAATTCTTCCTCTTTACATTTGCACCTTTTTCCCTCCCACATTCACACTCGTATCCAGATTTTTGGTCCAGTGCAGCAGATCATGTGCTTCCGCAGCGTCCATGAAGTCATCCAGAGAGCCAACGGCACACACTACGGCCTGGCAGCGGGCGTGTTCACCAACGACATCGACAAAGCCCTGACCGTCTCTTCAGCGCTGCAGGCTGGCATGGTCTGGTACGGATCAGATCCTCTACAGTTCAGCTTTTACATGATCAGTAGGATCTGCACAGCAAATCATCACAGACACCATCCTTCGAGTTTAACTACGCTTTGTGATATTACTTATGATATCAGTACATTATATGAAGACATTTGGCAAATGAGTGTCAGCCTCTGATTTTGATGCAATGAGAAAAATCTAATTGTGCCTTTTTTTCTAGGGTGAACTGCTACAATGCTATGAGCGCTCAGTGTCCGTTTGGTGGCTTCAAAATGTCTGGCAATGGGAGGGAGATGTGAGTGTCACCACTGCTTAATATTTCATGCAATAGTCCTTTATTCTCACTGTATTTACGGTATGCCCACCACATAGATACATGTAGTAGATCAATTCTTGGGTACATGGGACTTGCCTGGTAAATGCTGCTCATGTAATGTGAGGAAACGTCATGACAACTCAATGTAATCATTTGTTTGTTTTATTGTAGGGGAGAATATGCTCTTCAGGAGTACACAGAGGTCAAGGCAGTCACCATCAAAATCTCACAGAAGAACTCGTAACACCATCATATCACAGGATTGACTTTATTGTGTATTTTAAATTCTTGATGGCTTCAGACTTTCCTCGGGCAGTCATACAGGTGTGTTTGGAAGCCATCTTTGATTCTGTGTCACTTCATGAACATTTATTCTTCACATTTCTGTTGAGATATTTCCTGTTTTATCCAAATATCTTGTCAGTGTTACGTCTCTTTTAGTTGATATATGTCTGTGACAATTTGTGTACTCGGATGTTTTTACTTCAACGGTTTTGTGGACAGTATGATTCCTCCAGTAATAACATTTTTGTGAGCCTTTTTTTTTCTGAAGTTACAACTTCAATAGCACTTATACCATCATTTGAATTGGCCTCATACAAAAAATAGACAAAAGGCATTGAACAAACTATTTACAGGGATTTCAAAATGAAATCAATAAAATTGTTCAGCCATATTGATAACCAGTTAACTTTACACTGATTTTAATGAGGTTAATATGACCAAGCACACTCCTTGCTATATATCTGTATTACAACCATAGACTGTTTATAAGCAGAAGTTTCTTGATCGCCACCTGTTGGCTGGTTGCAGTATAGGTCATAAATCATGCCTCCTCCATATTAATAGACGGGACGTGGATCCCCTGATCAATAATGTGCAGCCTCTCTAAAAAACTCAAGATGGAAGTGTTCATATCCATAGCTTAATTTCTGAATTTTGGGAGGAAGTAACGACATGTTTTCCATATATATGTAAGGTGTATGATTACAACCTGGTACTGTGTTTTAACATTTGTCGCCATTTTGAATACTAGTATTTAACATAAAGCAGTAATTTCTGTCTTTACACTTCAGCAACTATAGACTTTTCAGCTGTACAATAGTGAATGCATGTTTATTATACTAATACTTTAATGCCTCTCATATATGCAGTAAAATAACTATAATAATATAATAAATTAGTAAAACATCATTATTATCCATTGTTATTATTCTATTATCCCACTGGTTCTTCCATCCTCCATATCTTCATGTATCGTCCCAGTTTTGGTCCATGACCCATGTCTCTTATTACCTTGGTCCACCCCGACCCCGAGCCCTTCCTCTGCCCGGTTGAGGCCCCCTGGCATTTCCAGGGTGCCCCCCTCTCGGCCCTGGTGCGCGGGTCACTGGCCCTCTGGGGTTAGGGGCCGCCAGGGACACGTCCTTTTGCAGATTTACCCCTTTCCCTGCTGCACCAGGCTTCGTTTTAGGAGACTTGCTTCCCTTCTCATTTACAACAGCTGAGAAGACAGATTGAGAACAAAAACAGTGGCGAGGATCGTCAGGTGCAAACTGACTGATAGCATGAGCAATAAAGGAATGGGTGTGTGAGAGTACCAGGTGGGGGCGGCTCCTCCTTGACTGGAGGTGGTATGAGAGACTTGTTTGGCAGCAAGTCCTCCAGGTCCATCATCACTTGATTAGTACTGTCCTTGTTGTTCCTGCGGTTCTTCTCCTCGTCTCGAGCCTAAAGTTTCCATCCACAAAGCAGACCGTTTTTTTATTTACTGAATATTTATCGAGGGGAAATTTGACAAATGAGCTAAACAAAGGGGACTGACCAATTGCATCTTCCTTTTAAGGTCATTGTTGGCTTGTTGGTATCCTTTTGACACTGCGTTCAGGTAGTAGAGGGCCAATCTGTTATAGAATTGCACAACACTCTTTTAGGTGAAAGCCCTTGTAAACCAGTCAACAGCTTAGACCACAGGGCAGTATTATGACTTTACGATCTACAGGGTTTTAAAATGTCATTAGCGCCCCCTGTGGTTGAACCAAAAAATACAGTGGTTGACAGCAAATAATATGACTACAACAACTATGACCTTTTTCCCTACGGACAATAATTCATGCCATAAAAATATTTTCGAAGGTGATCAATTTATAAATCTGCATGCACAATGTGTGCAGTCAGTTCACTGAATTATAAATGTAAAGCAAAAAAATACAAACAACGAAAAAATAACTTTTCAAGGACATTTTGAAGCTGAATTTCAGAGGCTGTAATGTAATGCCTTCATACAAGTCCCTTCCTCTACAGTACATGAAATTACATATCATCTCCTATTTAGCTTAACTACAGACATAACATAGTATTTCACCTCCTATATAAATGATACATACACCATGAGGAGAACAGCCGGCATGATGAGTCCAGGGTTGGTGGCGTACGTAAAAATGTTCCCTATGAAGGCAGGTAGATCCTGGTCTATCGTCTCCATGACCACGTCATACATCTTCTCCTGACCACTGGAGGAAAGAGTCAAATACAGCACATTGTTTGTTGCATATAATCATTGGATTAAAGGAAAGTCCACCAAACTGCATATGTAAGACAAGACATTATTATTATACTTTTGCTTTATTGACTTTGAAACTAAATCCATCACAATATAATACAGATAAAACTGTTGACTTAACCCGCAACAATCTGAAAGGTGTATAGTATGATTATCCTGCTATGACCCAATAGTAAGACGAACCTGGATTGATCTGCCCAAAAATCCAAGGGTCTGTCTAGACCCTGTCTAGTGCCCCTGAGCAAGGCACCTTACTCCTCCAACATCTGCTCCCCGAGCGCTGTACATAGTCGCTCACTGCTCTGTGTGTCCCGCACACAGATGGGTCAAAAGCAGAGATTACATTTCCCTACCTGCATGAGTGTGCGTTTGCATGTCTGTGCATGTGTGTGGGATAAATAAAATGCATCTGCATCTACTTAATTATAATTATGCATCTGCATCTACTTAATTGTGTTTTTAATGAACAGAACAAAATTATATGATGTGTTTAACATGTTTCACATCTGAGGGAAAAAAGGCTTTTGTTTTCTAAAAGTGTTTTAGTATCAAAACCTCAGGAGCCTTAACCACCAGTAAATTTTGTTGAATTCACTTTAGATGTTCTAAAATGTATCAGGTAAACACTAAAATACTCAAAACTTGAAGAAGAAGAACTCACCATGAACTATCATTATATTCAATTTGAGATATTAAATTATATTTCGTCATCAAGTTGTCTACCTCTGTCAGTGCTAGTTACCTGAAAGGTCCACAGTCGAAGGAAGGGGGCATGGTCATGATAGTGTAGACAACTGGCAGCAGACTGAGGAACAGCACGAGCAGCAGCAGGCCCATGTAGAAGTTGTTGGAGCGCGAGGCCTTGAAAACTCGCTCATGAGGAACGTTACAGGACATCACTGCCCAGCTCTGGTAGTACATCGAGGACAGCAGACGCAACACGTTCAGACCCACTAGACCTGGAGCGTAGAACGCTCCCATCCTGAGGGGGTACATTTGCATTTTTCATTAGAGGGCAGCTTAACAAACTTAGGGAGAATCCCTGCTTTTTAGAGGAGAAGTGTGCAGACATATTTATAAGAGACATCAAATAAAGAGTGATTCACCAAATCATTCCTTGATTGAAGACAAGCCCAAGGACATTTCCACTGATGTCAAACTCTCCATATGAAGGCTGGTGAAAACACAAAAAACAAGTTGATACACTTTGTATTTACCCCCTCTCTCTCTCTCTCTCTCTCTCTCTCTCTCTCTCATCTCTCTCTCTCCTCTCTCTCTCTCTCTCTCTCTCTCTCTCTCTCTCTCTCTCTCTCTCTCTCTCTCTCTCGCACTCTCTCTCTCTCTGTAATTAACTTCTCATTGTAGTGTCTTCTTTCGCTCCATGTTAGGGATCACATGTCATGCCAGATGCCATTGCATGGTATCAGGTTGACTTGGATCCTATACGAACTGTGCTCACACAGTTCCATTATAGTTAAATGACATGGTCGCAGTATGTAGGGAACTGATTAGCATTTCGAGAATAATGTCAAGAATAAAATTGAACCTAATCAGAGGATTTTTTTGTGTATTTGCACGTTAATGCATATGTCTACCTCTACAAAAGGCCTCATGTTGATGAATTGGTGACGCTGCGCTAGAGAATTTGTTTGAGCATACAAACACAGTGTGGTGATCAGTATTAGGTATTGGAAGAGATTGTAGCAGAAAACTGTCAGCAATGATGATAACTCACATCCCATCTAATTTTCATGATTCTCAAATGCAAACAAATATGTTTTTCTTATGCCTTGCTCAATACTCTCCTGCACACACCACATCAAAATAATATAATGTTTTGCGGCGGGGCTGTATTCTTTATTTAATTCAATCAAACAAACAAAAGTAAACTCAGTTACGACACGTGGAGACACACTGCAAGTACTCACAAATCCAGCCTCCAGGTCCCAGCACCAGCAGTAGTTGAGGAAGCGCACAATGACAGCTCGCAGGAAGTCACCAATCAGGATCGTCAAATAGGTCACTTGCATGTCTGACACAATCAGCTTCACAAATTCCTACACAGAAAATGAAGCCAAAGAAATATGATCAAATATGAACTGGCAAATGAAAGTAGACATTTTACATCAATTGAGAGGATAACGTAGAGAACCCATGGACAACAGTTGTCTATATTCTGACATTACTCACTATTCCTACTCCAGTCTCCCAGCAGGGTCCTCTGATGACATCTGCTGGGTCCACATTCATAGGAGGCACATCAGACGTGTTGAAGTGAAGGCTGTAGTTTGCATAGTACTGATTCAGAAGCCATTCGGTCTCATTCTTGATCGACTTCTCTCTCTCCAGCTAAAGAACAGAACATTTATCAAAGAATAATCAAGGCCATGCAAACCTTATTTATGTCGCACAAATACACATTTATTATGTACAGCATGGTTGGGGATTGAGAAGTTCTATTCACTTTCCGGATGAGAGTTAAATGGGATCAATACCACTTTATATCTGCCTGTTAGATATGGCTACAGCCGGCAGCTCATATACATGAAGCTAGTTACTTTCAGACAAAGCCGCACTGGTCCCTGTTTCCTTTGGTAACCTGCTGGTGACTGTAGCTTTACATAAAGCCAACTAACGCTGGAAGTATTATCAATCTTCTCTCTGTCTGACCACCAGCAAACAAATAGAGGCGGTGGTCTAGTGGCAGAAACTTGGACTGTGGGCAGAAAAGGTCTCTGGTTCGTCTCTGGTTTGACTCCACAGAGTGACAACAAAAGACGAACCTGGATTGATCTGCCCAAAAATCCAAGAGTCTGTTTAGACCCTGTCTAGTGCCCCTGAGCAAGGCAGCTTACTCCCCCAACATCTGCTCCCCGGGCACTGTACATGGTCGCTCACTGCTCTGTGTGTCCTGCACCAGATGGGTCAAAAGCAGAGGTTAAATTTCCCTACCTGCACGAGTGTGTCTGTGCATGTGTTTGGGAATAATAAATGCATCTTAATCATCTTAATAACCATATTGTGCAATATCTCACAATTTAAAGGAGCCATATTCTGCTCATTTTCAGGTTTCTAGCTTTAAGTAAAGTTTAATACTGGAAAAGATTTACGTGCTTCGATGTTCAGAAATCACATCCCTTTCCTCACACTGTGCATTTCTGCAGCTCCTCTTATCAGCCTCTGTCTGGAATACTTGGTTTTAGCTCTTGTCTTATTGCTGGCCCACTCTGTTGTGATTGGTTACCTCCAGCATGTTTAGGAAAATGTCCGCCTCCGGGCTCACTTTACCTGGCTTTGTTTGGGGGCGTGTCAGAGTACCAGAGAGAAGAATTGTCATAATAACTGAAGAGGTGTTTCAGGAGCCTCTGGAGCTGTGTGGTGAGAGAGGGAGGAGCTCCCTTCACAGGAGACTTTGGGCTTTTTTACTTTGCAAACCTTTTCCCACATTAAAAAATCTATATAGCACACTAGAGGATAGGGAAAAACGAAAATGCATAATATCGGATAGCGGTACGAGCTGTCCCAGCCTAGTAACTGAGGGTCAATGCAGCTTTTTATGAACAGTCAGAAATGCAGAATGACTTCTATAGGACATCTGAAGCCGAGGTAAGCATCTCTTTGACCCTTGTCAAGTGAGACATGGTCCATTTAAATGGGAAATATTAGGGCAATTTCATATAAATGCATAATGATCACAGATCATACCTTGGCATTGACCTCATCAAACAGGGCAAAGAGGAAGGTGTAAAGGTTTCCCAGGAAGAGGGCAAAGATTCGACCCAGCTGCCACTTCAGAGCGATACGAGGGTGATAATCTTCCAACTCGGCAATGGTTTCAAAGAGAGGAGGACACACCAGCCCCAGCAGAGACATCACAAACTCCACCTGATTCATCGGACAATGGAGGAGGCGACACACTCTTATCATCAAGTCTCAGATCTGCCACATTAATAAATATCCCTCAAACAGAAGAATCTAATTACCTCATTCTTTTCAAACCATGAGAGATTATCTGTCTTCATATTAGCAAACTCCTGAGAACGTTTCACCACAAAGTAGATGAGGTATCCACTGCCTCCCAGGCAGCACAGGATCATGAAGTTGGCGAGAACCCGGAGGAACCGTCGCAGATGGATGTTCTCGTCTTTCTGGTTCTCCTGCTCATCTACTATGGATTCCTACAGGAGGGAAATTGGACAACCTTATAATAAAGGTTCAAACCTGTTTTGTGTATCATTTGACATGTTCCAAATAATTTCACATTCAAATTGAAACTGTACTGAATCGGTTTATATCCACAGAGGCAGACTTCAATATTTTCTGCTCAAATAAAGAAGTCTGCATTTGTGCAGCATCTCACTAGTGTTGATTAAACCATTCATACAGTGCATCCTTAGTTGGAGCACAACCCCTCTACCCCCTGACATATAATTAGCATTATTAATTTTTTACAAAAGTACCAACATCAGTCTTCATTCACATACTGATCTCAGATGCATTACTGAGACTGGAGATGCTGGGGATTGAACCCAGGACCTCATACATGCGAAGCATGCGCTCTACCACTGAGCTACATCCCCACAATCAGCTAAACACATGTTTTGTAAATCACTGTTGCTTTTATGACCATACACATCTAATCAGTTAATGCAGGAGTGAACATTTGTGTCAGATTTTAAGAAACGTTAATAAAACTTTCATCTTTGCAACAGAGAATTTGCAGGTCAAACTAAAGTCATATGGTGAAAACACTGGTGTCCCAGATTCCTCTTTTAGGATATTCCCTTTATGATTATTAGATTTTGGTAAAAAAGGTTACTCAAAAAGGAAACTCTTAATCTTATTATCCTTTGAACACAAATATACACACACACCCACACACACCTGCTAACCTTGAAGCTGGTGGTGATGGAGGCGAACTTATTATCTGCAGTCTCAGGATTCCCTATCAGGTAGTCCCAGCTGGTGAACATCTTCCAGCTAAAGGTGAAATCTCCTTCCTCGCCCCCATCTCCTCCTTCATTTGAGTTACGAGCCATTCTGAAAACAAAAACACCCGGAACAAAATAGATCAACTCTTTGTGTATACTCACTGTACATCTGATTTCCTGCACGTGTGCGTCTTGCCTACGTTCTAATGACAACCATCAGGCTGTATCCAAAGATGCCAACACCCACAAGCAGGTAGGAAAGAGGGAGTCTGAACTGCAGCACTCCGATCATTCGCTCGCTGTTGTAGAATCCGTAGAACAAAAAGGAGTACTGGCAGTATCCCTGGTGAGGAGGCGTAGAAATCAAATCACAGTCGTTCAAGCAGATACAAAGGAACTTGACCAAGAAGATTTTAAGAATATTAACATTACATTTTCATTTAAAAAAACAAACAAGATAAAGTCAGGCTGAAAACAGGCTAATGGCTAGATAGAGCCATACTTAGTCTGGATCAAAATCGAGGGACGACTTGCCATCACTTTACCCACGCCTCTGCCAAAGGTTTCAAGTATCTTACCCTAACCCTAACCCTAAATGTAAATAAACCTATAAAAAGAGCTGAGATTCTCACACTGAATTCAAAGAGCACAGAGAAGTCCATGGCTGTGGGCTGCTCCTCTCGGGGCACAGTTTTCCTGGCAATGGAGCCATAGGGCAGACCCATGAGGAGCTAAACACAGAGGAGAGGGAAAGGTATGGGTGAGGAAACATGTACAATGTCTGCTAGGTATCATCATGTAATCTGACAACGTTTGTACCTCGGGCAGCATCACCAGACCAAACATGAGACCAAAGAGAATCAAGTTCAGACCATACATCCACCTCAGGAAAATAAAGTAGGAAGCCACTGATGACCCGAAGTGACCTAGGATTAGACAGAGAACTTGACTCAGAATTTGAAGGACAGCTAAGTAGAAAGAGCACCATCTTATCTCAGTGATTATTTATCTGATAAAGTTGTTGCGGTACCAACTTTCTACATCTTTTATTTTCCTCTCCCAGGGTATACAGGCTGTTTTGAAGTTCTCAAAGTCACGTTTAAACTTGATCAGTTTCTGGGGGGGGGGTTAAAGTTGGAAATGGTTATTTCAACATTGTAAATAAACAAAATAAGAAGTTCTGTATTTTAAGTTTTCAACAAAGCTGTAACACGAATAGATTACCTTTGCCATCATGACTTTGTATGCATACAGCTTCCGGCCTTTTCCTTTCCCAAGAGCGCCTTCAAACCTTTCAACAAACTCCTGGGCCTCCCTGTGTGACCAATCAGAAGACAACGCAGAAAACCGTGACCTCTCCAACCAATGAATGCAATAGTCTGTGGTAACAGGATGTCAAAACAGAAGGGTGTATTATAATTTACTGATTGATGACACACTACTACTATGACTTTGCAACTCAGTCACTCACTGCATGCATTAAACAGTGTCAAGCTCATGAAAAACCTCATGCAGCGCACTTATCGGGTTCCCTTCCCAGAGCCTTGCTTACATAGAGAAACATACACCGCAGCATCACACACACACACACACACATTGACCTACAACTGCTTGACCTGAATGAGGTGGCCTGAACTGTTCACAGCCTTCTCACACTGAAGGTGTCTAGCAGGCTGAACCACAGTCAGCCATGTGTTTGTTTTTCCTGAGATTTATAGATGTTTCTCCTGTGCATCTATCGGTGGAGAAGAACATGACATTTAAATTTAAAAATTTAAAATATCTGCCTGGATCTAATCAATTTCATAGTTGTCAGGGTGTGATGAGTTATGTGCTTCAGCTCAGTTCTGCTTGTGATTTGTGTCAAGACAAACCAGGGTCGTAGGAAACCTGCTCTGACCTCTCCCTAAAGCATCGCTGTTTTAAAAAGTCCAATAGTTTCGACTGTCTGTAGATCGCAGCACTGACAATGAGAAGTATCAAACACCTAAAGTCAATGAATCAAAGTTTTAATAAAGCATGATCAACATCACATGTACACGACATGAGTGATGCTAGGCATAGAGGAAAACAAATAATTAAGAAACAAGGAAAACACCAAAATAAAATAAGAACCAAACGCAGATGCAACAACAAAGAAAAACAGAAATTACAGTTATGACAAGTGTTTGAGTCACAGTTGGCCTCTGTTTGCATATTTGTTTTTACTTGAGCAGTACGAGCCTCCTCTTCATGCGCCACGGTTTGTTCCTCAATGTAGCGATCAGTTTCTTCTTCTCCTCGACCTGCTCCTTCAGTGCTTCCATCTCTCCCTCCGAGAGCGATTCATCATCGGAGTCAGAGGACGAAGATGAGCTGCTGTAAGGGAGAGAGCTGTCACTTTGACGAGGCACTGCACCAGAATTACAACTTATCTGTATGAACAACTGTATAAAATAGAGGAACCTAAAATCTCTATGACACAATTGGCGACTAGCTGGTGAACAATATCATGCATTTAGCAGATATGGGGGTCGATATTTCCATCAGGTTGTGGTGTGGACCAAAAACAGAGCTAAAAAGACATGATCTGATTATGATGTCCTTCTGTCCATTACACCATTAACTCTGACATTAACCCACCATGGTTAGTGCTCGATTCTACTGTATACCATTTTAGATGTTTTCTTTCAAATTTTGTACATAATTATTTGCAACTCAGCTTATTTTTCAATCCAATAACACAAAGCTACATCTCTACATAACGTGACTAAGGTCAGCATACTCTACAGTTCTTCATTCGGTTGTTTCTTATTTCCATTATGACTTTATTCCGGTTAAGGTGATTTTTGTTAGTATTGGAATATTGCTGTGCATGTAAATGAGTGTCGTCTTTCCCGTTTTTTCCCAAGAGTGGCACCACAACAATCCAATCATTAAGGTTTACAAACAACTAGTTTAACTAAATTCCTCAATGGCAGCATGCATTCTTCTTTTTGCCACAGGGGGTCACAAAAATTACAAAGCAAACGCAAATTGTTTATTACAGAAATAATAAAAATCATACAGGCTGTGAATGAAGGCAAGCTTGAGACAAATGTTGTTGATAAACATTTGTCATTGCCCTCGAGCACCTTCTTAGCAGCACTCTTTTAAAACATAAAAAAAAAGTTGTAACCAAATTAATATTAATAACTGTGATGCGCATTGGTCTTTGAATTATGTTTAAATCTTATTCTTGACACTCTATGGTCAGAACTGCTAGTTTGCTACTATTTAAAGTGCAGCCAACTACCAAACACCATTAAAACAGAAGGAAGGTATCGTGTCACATGATGTTTTGACCCTGTGCTTTTGTTTCAAGGGAGCAGTAGGAAATGGATCAGGATTAAACCACAGACAAAAATCTTTATCACCTAAATTTGCCTAGCATCAGAAACCTGAGCTCTAAGATGTTTAACAGTACTTTAAATAATCAACCAGATATAGTGTAAAAATCCTATATCTGCTAACAGTGTATTTTGTGTTATAATATTGATGTAGTTAACAGTATGTCATCGTCCTTATTAAATGACACAAAAATTTGCTTCATATAGCAGAGACTGTCAGGTATGTTAATGAGTGTGTGGAGAAAGCCTGTTCATACATGTGAGAGGCAGCTCTCAGAGAATACTGCACCTGGTCAACTTCCCCTTCTTCTTTTTCTTGTCCTTCTCACCATCTTTATCCTTCCCTTCTTTCTTTTTAACATTCCCCTTCTTCCCTTTATTCTGGTCCTCTTTCTCCTTTTTGGACACCGCCCTTCCTCCCCTTTTCTTCTTCTGTCGGTCGTCTTCGCTCTCCTCGTCGCTCTCCTCCTTAGCAGCTCTCTTCCTGGAGGCCTTTGATCCTTTTCTTTTCACATTGCGGTCGTCTTCCTCATCATCTTCGTCGCTGTCTCTGGGCTTGGCCTTCTTCTTTCGTCCTCTCTTCCGTGGTGCCTCATCCTCATCCTCCTCGTCTTCCTCCTCGTCACTGACCCGTTTGGCTCTACGTTGGGGCTTGGTTCTTCTGTTTTTACTTCTCTTCCGGGCCTCATCTGAGACACAAATATACAGTGTGTGTATTTGTGCAAAAATGGCAGAAACTTTCACCGCCTGACAATAATATTTATACTCTCTTTTTATCTTACAACAATAAACTTATAATAATAATAATTCTAATAATAATGCATATAAAAATTGTCTCACAGTCTTACCTTCACTTCCACTGTCTGACACAGCATCAACCTCCATCCCAACTGGAACATTTGAACGGAAAAAAAATAAAACCAAAACTCAAATGCAGAATTCAAATGGTAACTTTTTCCAAATCATTATCAGGCAATAAGGTGAATATTTAAAGCTGATATAAATGTGTTTTTCTCACCATCTTCAACGTTGATCACGGTATTGTTTTTCCTCTTTGGAGGCATTCTTCTGTTTCTCCTTCAGTTCTCTCTGTCCTCTGCTGCTCACATCAGACTCTCCATTCATGAGTCACAGGTGTAAGCAGCTGATACACCTGTGAGGGTATCATGTAAAAAAGCCAGGTTGCATACACACACACACACACACACACACACACACATACACACACACACATGGGCTTAGGCTGATCAGCGCCCTGGCTCCTTGACAACAGTCAAAGACACTCAGTCCATTAGATGATAATCAGGAGCCAGGCGAGGAAACAGAGTCAGACAATGGTATTGTCAATCAAATGGCTGATTAGTATTTGACTGGAGCAACAAGGTCACATATACAGGTTACAAGCTTAATCCCAACATCTATCGAATTCAGCCTGTACCAAATAACTTTGACTCCAACTGACGGTTGGACTTTTGTAATCATTCAGCTGTGTCCCAGAAACAAGACACCAGAGCAAATGTAGACATAAAGGTCAGGTCTCATTAAAGTTGGATGGAAGCTTAAGTAATCCTGAGTGCAATGTGAAACAAGTCACTGTTTTTAAATACAGCCCACACTGATCCGTTAGACTTATACTGCACTATAATGTGGAACACGATCCAAAGTTACAATTCTGTGTATTGATAAAAAGTCCAGCTGAATCTAATAGGAGGCTTTATTAGTAAGACTTAGTCCCATTAAATGTGGAGATTTTTTGTATGGCTGTATTTAAAACAGAAAAACTAAAATAGGAGACTTTGCAATGAAAGGACAACTTGGAATAAAGCCAGTAGATTTGACTGAGAATTTATAGATATGTTTAACTATTTTAAAGCACAGGGGTGAAAGGAGACGACAGAAACGACTGAAGGATGGAGACTGAAATGTCCACATGTTGTGCTTCCAGCTCTAATGCATAAAGATGCAGCTACTACCTGGGCAGTTATGGTCAAATGTCAGATCTGACCCTCCTGAATAATGCAGGAGGAAACAGGAGATGCAGGGAGGCTGACACAAAGAGCAACGCTCATGTGAGGGATAAATGAAAGCTGGCTCGAGGGCTTGTACCTGAGAGACAAGCTTTTCATGTCCTCATCATTTGGCTCCTCCTCTTGATTGTGGCCCCTCCACTTCCTTCAATAACACACCCGTCATGCTTCCAACTCACTATACTGTACTTACGCTTAAAGAAGGCCTGGACGCATAGAGTCTCAAGATACCTCAATCTAACTTCCCACCCTCAGTGCTAATCTTTGCTCTCATAAGCAGAACCTGACACAATCAGAAAGAGTTGAATCAGCCCTTGTAGCCCTACATGTCCCGCTCCGCCCTTCGGTAGTGTTGGTGAACAAGAGATGCCCGTTGTGGTACAGTTGATATTGAGATATCCGGTCACATGCTTCCTGTCAGGGCTCAGTTTTCTGCCACTTCGTACCAACATGGAGGGAAACTGGGACAGAGCCAAAAAGCGAATCCAGTAAGAGGGATAAGCAGCAGGCAGATGGTCGGTCGTACCTGGACAAATACCAGTAGGAAAGAGTCTCCAATTTACAGAGAAGATAGACATTTATTGTCTCCTCATCGGGTCTCCTCAGTCCTCATTAAATAACGTGACTGACAATCCTTGGCTCATGGGGAAAGAATAAATCATCGGGACGTTCTTTAATACTATCAAATAACTGCAGAATTAATACTTAATGCTTAGTTGCCATGAATTGATCATGAGCATCAATGGAAGTGGATCTGATTGGCTCTGTGATTTAATGTCAGTGGCTTTATGGGCTTATTAACGTGTTGTCTTGAATGATTTAGTCCCAGCACTTATTCCTCAGAGGTAACCGTTACATAGTGTGGAGCTTAAATTTCAATTAAACAGGAACAAGACTTGTCAATGACCATCAATATATAGAATTTCCAGTTAATAGAGTTTGACTAAAGACACAGAACCACCTGGAGTGACAGCGGAGCCACAAGACAGGTTGACTGACAGGTGCACTCAGTGAACAAGTGCATCAGAGTCAGCTTCTGGAACACCGACGGTAATCCAGTCAGCACATTAGACGACCACGCTACACGATATGGATCATGAGAGACCAGTAGGAGAGTTACACTGGATCTTAGTGAGTCATTTACATGTTACAGAGCTAAAAATCAGACTTCAGTAAGTAAATTCAGAGATGAGTGACTGATCTTGTCAGTCAAAGACTGAGTGACTTCTGTACTTAATTTCCATGAAGCCAAAAATGTATTTGTCTGTCTAGTTTAAAATGATTATAGTTTTAAATATAACTGAAATGATTGGACATTGACACCAAATCTAATATTAATAATAATATGTCTCTAATGATGGAGCATACGGAAAAATGAATGCAACCCAAAAACTAGAATGTCACTGGGAGTTCATACCTCCACCGTGGCCTGACTGTCCCCTTGTGAAGCCACATTTAAATTGACTGGATCCAGATTTTATTTGGATCTGAATTAAGTTGCACACAATCATAAATACTTACACTCCCCTGAATCTATAAATTAGTCTCTGAGAAATCAACAGACATGTTTTTTGGTTATTTTTTAATTCCTAGATCGGCCTTCTGATCCAGATCCACACGAAGATTTGAATTTGAATTTCTGTCCAGGAGTTTCCCCATAATGCTGTTGATAAACAAACAAACAAATGACGACAAAAACATAACCTCCTTGGCAGAGGTAATAATAGATTTGCAGCATTGAGCTGCTCTGATATGAAAGATTAAATCAAGCAGAGTTAATGGAGACCTCTGTATTCTCTGGATGCAGGCTGATCACCCATATTTAACTGAAAGACATGCATTTTACATATCTCAAAATAATACTGCAGATATAATTCACTACTGATGTGGTTTCAAACAACACTGACAGACATCAGAACAATTTTGCAACATTTGAGGAAAATTTAAGTTAAAAAAATGTCATCTGTATTTACAAACACTTATCTCGCTTCTCTCAATTGTGAAAACATCCTTTTGCAAAAACTAGTGTTTCGAGTCCCTTTCCTCTCAGTTTACAGTTTGCAGCTGAACATCAACTCTCAGTAAAGTGCTTTGTTTTCAGTCTCTGTCAGTGCCATGCTGTTTTCACTGCTCAGTGTCTCTGCAGGCTCTGCACCCTGTACACCCTGGGTTCACTCTGCTGAGAGAACCCAGGCAGGTACCCGGGAGTGTCGTGGTGATAGGGCCTTGGGACGGGAGCCCTGGTGGCCAGAGGTCGGCGTTTTTGGTCTGGAGGCGGAGGGTTGCGTCCGTTCTTACCATGATGAGGCCTCTGACTGCTGCCATGTTTTTCGTCTCCATCTGCTGAACGAGAAGATCAAGATAGGAGGCATTTCAGATGTGGGCAGGAAATAATAACAACGCTTATTGACATTGCAGGAAATATGCACTGGAAGAATTAATAACAGATGTAAGAGCTTTGACTGTTCTAATAATCTTTATTCTACTTTATTGGAATTTGATACTGGGGCCAAAGTTTGTAAAAGAAAGTGAAATAAGACTTGAAATGACAATTTGATGTCATAAAATTAAACTATTATATTTTCACATATAATTTAGAACAGAAGAGAAGTCTCACTCTCTTGCTTTTGCTGTGCAGTCTGTGATTTTGCATTTCTGGCCTCCTCCAGATCCATTTGTGCCTTCAGCGCTGCTTGTTTGTTCTTCTTCTTGTTT
Source organism: Pseudopleuronectes americanus (assembly GCA_038501795.1). NCBI lineage: Eukaryota > Metazoa > Chordata > Actinopteri > Pleuronectiformes > Pleuronectidae > Pseudopleuronectes > Pseudopleuronectes americanus. Next base: position 16,496,364 of record CM076718.1, on the reverse strand, counting down.
TCCTCATTTTGCTTGAAAGAGACACGCATCAATTATTTTTGTTTATAAATGTAGAAAAGAGTTAAAGAAAATAGACATTACTCGTCAGATGACTTTTATTTAGCTTGTGTAACAGTGATGAGGGATGGATTGTCAAACTGAGAAATGTGACTCTGCTGCCCTCTGCTGAAGCAATGATACTAATACAACTACAGCAGTGAGCCAGACGCCTCACAGAGCATTGAGGTTTGTTTTTTAAACCATGTTGGAAAGTTACATAACTGCTGAAAATTGTATTGGAAAAGGAAATATAATAACAAACAAGAAAGCTTCTGAGATTTTTTGTTACCTTTACTTTTCTAGAAATTAAATTTTTCTCTATATTTAAAGATTTTTTCTTCCACTCTCTTAACTTTAATTGTGAACCTTATGTATTCAAAAGCACATAAATCCATACGTAATAATCAATATAATTTTGGTTACCGCTTGTAGTTTTTTCTTCAGTTCCACATTAACTTCTTTGTAGCTCTTGGATGTGGATTGCAAGTAATAGATGGCTAGTCTGAAAAATTAAATCACATAATATTTTCATTATATTATCAAACCTGAAACTATATGACTGAAAGAAAACAAGCAAAACACATTGAACTTAGTGAAATATATAAGGAAGCTGCTACTGGGTGTTTGCTGACTCACACCATGAGCAGTATGAAGGGCAGCACCAGGCCAGGGTTAGAAGCAGAGCTGAACACTTTACCAAACCAGGCAGGGAAGTCGGACTCCAGCGTCTCAGCGATGACATCAAACATACGTTTTTTCCCACTGAGGAGGGGAGAATGATTTTGACCTGATTAAAGTCATCTCACTGTAAAATCCACATCCCACGAAGGAGCTCAATTACCTGAAGGGTCCACAGTCAAAGGAAGGAGGAATGGTGACGATGGTGTAAATGGCGGGCAGAGTGGACAGGAAGAGGATGACCAGCAACATGGCCATGTAGAAGTTGTTGGATCCGGAGGCCTTGAAGACTCTTTCCTGTGGCACGTTACAGCACATCACCGCCCAGCACTGCAGGTACATGGACACATGGAGCCGGAGGACGTTCAGGGCAGGGAGACAGGGGGCATAGAACGCACCCATCCTGGAGGCCAAGGATAAGAGGGAGTGGAGGAGAGGCTCAAAGTGTTGCTTTTCATCACAGTATACATCACACTGGTTAAGGCACAGAAATTAGATATTGTTTAATTTTCTTACCATATCATTCCTTGATTGAAGATCAGGCTCAGGACGTTCCCACTGACATCAAACTCTGAGTAGGAGGGCTTTCACGAACAACATCAAAGACACAGAAATAACCCACTGCTGTGACTCATCTTTTCACAGCCAGGTGCACCAACATAATACACTGAACTTCATGTGCACACTTATCAGTTATAAAAGATGACTTACAAATCCAGCCTCCAGGTCCCAACACCAGCAGTAGTTGAGAAACCGAACGAGCACGGCTCTAAGGAAATCCCCGATCAGCAGCGTGATGTAGGTTGTCATGGTATCAGATATGATCAGCCGGACAAACTCCTGCAGAGGATGTAGCATTACAATCAATATATTTGATGTAAAATGTTATACATTTTGCAATTTTAAAGATAGAATAGAAGTTTGTCTCATGACAATCATCTGGGGTTATATTTCTTTGCATGTCTCTACATGTAACATGCATGTTAACTTGTTGCAATGTTTATCGTATATGCTTATTTCTAATGACACAGTGTAATTAAGTATATGTCCTACCCAATACAAAAATATTGTATTTCATCTTGAAAGGGAAGGTTGGTAATTGTTTGGTAAACTTTTATCTTATTTGTTGAAATCCTCTTCATGTCCCAATAGCCATGAATAATGAAAGTTGTCTAGCTTGGCCTGGCCTGGCCTGGCCTGGCCTCTCAGGATTTAAATAAACACATCAAATCATTTAATTCTGACTGAAAAGAAGTTTGTGTTTTTCTGATTTGTGGTTTTAAAAATTTGACCATTTCTAAAGGTGATACGAATCTAAGGTCACATTTCTAAATCACAGAAATCATTATTGAATACAATCTTGATTATAGTGTGAAACATTGCAATGTACGGTGACATGATAAATAAATGGTGATAGAAATCCATAGGTTTTAAAAACTCCAGTAAAAGTCATCTCAACTAAAACTGGCTACAGACTAAGTCAAACCATGTCAGCAGAAAGTTAGATAGAAACTGCCTGTGCCATGTTAGTGCTGATTAACAGACAAAGACAGTATGAACTGAAATGAGATAAAATGGTTACTGGGAAAATGGTGGTGGGACATGAACATTTTCTTTGTTTTGTACTCATATAATTAATCAGTCACATTGAGTACCCATACCTGTATGCTATAACTACAATTACATCATAGAGTTACATAACAGGTCACAAACAGTCATCCACACTGACCTGGCCCACCATGGTTTCCCAGCAGGGCCCCCTGGGCACGTCAGCAGGTTGGATAATGACGGGAGGAGCAGTGCTGTTCCCTGATACGGAGCTGTTGTAAAAACTGGCTTCCCACATGCTTATATTATACTTTATGATCATTTCCTCCTCCCTCTGAGACAGAAGTACACACACACACTTTCACATCAATCAAAATGTTACATTACAAAAGTATCTCACACTTCCACACACACTCCCTCTCACTTTGAGGTTGATCTCGTCCATCAAAGCGATGATGAAGGTGTAGAGATTTCCCAGGAAGAGGGCAAAGATGCGACCCAGCTGCCACTGCAGGGCGACACGCGGGTGGTAGTTCTCCAGGGCGCTGATGACGTCAAACAGCATGGGGCAGAACATCCCCAGCAGTGACATGACCATGTTCACCTGAGAAACACATGGCTCTCAGAAACCACATGTCACATGTGGCAACACAAATAGACAGCATAGATGTTTTCATAGCCTGTTTTTAGTCAGTATATTTACAACATAAAAATGTTGTTCTGTGGATTTGCAGTGTGTTTCACCATTTGATTTTTATGGCTCAGTCTCTATACCTATAACTCTCAATACATAGTGTAGTGGCTTTGTCCCAAACATATATAAATACAGATACTGAGCATATTAAGTGTCAGTTGTTTATTCCTATTGGAGAAAGTAACAAAATAAATGATCGTACTAAGATGTTAAGATTTTTGAGTGTTACTCAAGTAAACTATTCCACCACAAAGTACGAAAAAGGAAAGGACACTGAAATGTTCAAAATCATCCTGATGTACTAATCGATATAAAATCGATATAGGCTACCACACCATACTGTGTGAATGATTCCCTCTCCAACTTTCATTTCTACCTCATTCCTTTCCCACCAGCTGTGATTATCAAGTCCGTCTAGGGCAAACTTCTGAGAACGACGCACTACAAAGTAGATGAGGTATCCACTTCCTGCCAAACAGCACAAGACCAGGAAGTTGGCCAGCACCCGCAGAAAACGGGTCAGATGGATGTTGTCGTCCTTGTGGCTCTCCTGTTCCTCTAAGATCGCCTCCTTTAGAGGAAGGAGGACATAGGATTGCAGCAATAATGGAAACACTTACTACACAAGACAAAAACAGTAGCGCCGCACTGACCTTAAAACTGGTGGTGATGGAGGCAAACTTGTTGTCTGCAGTTTCAGGGTTTCCTATCAGGTAGTCCCAGCTGGTGAACATCTTCCAGCTGAAATTAAAGCTGTTGTCATCTCCACCTCCTGACTCGTTTGAATTGCGGGCCATCCTTTCAAGAGAGATCATCACAGGTTCAGTAGAACACAGAGCCTCAGAGAGATCACTTCATCGTTTGTATTCATGATTAACTTACGTTCTTATGACCACCATGTAGCTGTAGGCCACAGTTCCTACACCGACCAGGAAGTACGACAGAGGCATACGGAACTTAAGCCAGCCAATGGCACGCTGGCTGTTGTAGTATCCATAGAAAAGGACGGAATACTGAGCATAACCCTGTGAATACAAATTTCAAATTTTCATATTGCTGGATGTACTTGGAACTTTGTGCTGCAAAACCTTTTTATTTAAAAGTTGGCGATCAGATATATGTAACAAGGCAACATACTATGCTGTTTAAGTGGGCGAGGTTAGCATGTTGTCACTCACCCCACAGTCCCATAAGACAGCAAAGTCCATGGCACTGGCCTCCTCGGCCCTGGGGACAGTTTTTCTTGAGATGCTGCCATAGGGCCTTCCCATCAATGCCTGTAACAACAACAATGATAAAAGATTGTCCCTTCTTTAAAGGCAAACAAATAATTTTGAACTGTTCAGTATGTCAAGTCAATAAAATGATACTTAAATAAGGAGTTAGCTTTTTCCTCAAGAGGCATTTTATTCATTTTTTCCTTTGGTGGAATTTAAAGATTTGCAGAAATCCATTTAAAACAAACAAACGTCTGCAAAAATCTGAACAACAAATATAATAATATGGAAGATTTTATGGAAAATGGCACCATACCTCTGGAACCATCACAAGGCCAAAGGTCAGACCAAACAGGATCATGTTGATGCCATACATCCACCTCAGGAAGATAAAGTAAGAAGCAACTGAGGAGCCAAAATGACCTGAGAGGCAGAGGGAATAAATGGAAGGATGATCATTACACTAATGACTTTAAATGGGAAACTCATACTATGCATGTACATATACAAATAAACTCACTTTCAATCTCCTTTATTTTCATCTCCCATGGAATGCAAACAGTTTTGAAGTTTTCAAAGTCCCGTTGAAACTTCATCCATTTCTAATAAGAAATAAATTAAATGAAAATGCATCGTAGATTAATTTACATCATGATCAAAATGATAGTGTATATAAAGGTTAGTGATTCCTTGCCTTGGACATCATGACCTTGTAAGCATAGAGCCTTCTGCCTTTCCCTTTCCCCAGAGCTCCCTCATATTTCTCCACGAACTCCTGAGACTCTCTGTAAGGGAGCGGGCGAATGATTCAAAGATTTACAGGTGATATCTTCAAGTGCAGTTGGGGTGCAGTCCTGTTTTTGTCATACTACAAAGTAAAGTACCGTAAAGTGACAAGTTTCTTTTTCATTGGCCAGGGTTTCCCCCTCAGACTCTGGATCAGTTTCTTCCTCTCGTCCACTGCCTCCTTCAGTTTCTCCAGCTCCTCCGGCGACAGAGACTCTGGCCTCAACTCCTTCTCCTCAACATCCTCTTCCTCATTGTCTTCATTGGCTTCCTCACTCATCTCCTGCTCTGAGCTGAGACACAGAGGAGTAGTGGGTTTAATGTTGCACCTCCACATGAGCATGATCCAATAGATTTCTTTAGTACAGGAAGTTGAAAGACGTGTGAGATAATACTTTACCTTGTTTCAACTACTTTCTTGTGCTTTTTCTTCTTAACTCCCTGTGCTTTCTCCTTTACTGTGTGTTTACCTCCATCTTCTTTTTTCTCTTCACGTTTGGCACCTCCATGCTTCCTTTTCCCCTTGGTATTTCTTTCTTCAGCCTCTCCTTCCTCATCTTCCTTTTCCTCCAGTTTTCTTGTTTTCTCATTTTTGACATTCTTCCTTGATTTTGCCTTCCTACCACTTTTTATTTTGGCCCCTTCCTCCTCATCCCTCTCTCGTCCTCTTGCTTCTTGATGGCGTTTTGCTCTCTTTCTCCTCCTTTCTCTTTTCTCAAGCCTGTTCTGGGATTCCTCTTCCCCTTCTACCATTTCTTTAGATGCTCCTTTCCTCCTCCTATTCGCCCTCTTCTTTTTCTCTCTGTCACCATCCCTTCTCCTCCCTCTGTGTCTTCCCCTCTCGAGCTCCTCTTGAAAAGTGGACACTTCATCCTCGTCACCTGCAGTAAAATGTGAATATTGTGTTTATTCATTGGCAGAATAACAATTAATATGGTGCACAGATTAATGGAGTGTATTTTATATTGTCTTATCGACCAGTACAAGCCCCATAATTGAACCCATTTCATACACAGGAGGACCCAGGTCAGAACAGACGGGATAATAGGATTGTATTTATTAAATAGAGTCCCAGGTCATGAAGCATTATTTATACATGGTGGCAGCAGTGACAGTGAAGCTTCTGAGAAAAGTGGAGGAAGAACAGGTCCAACACACTGAAGACTTTGTAAAACAAAAGTGATCCGAACCATTTTACGCATTAGTGATTAATGTAATAATGTTTAAAAAAGAACTCACCTGTAAACTCCAGATCAATGTCACCTGTAAAAGAGACAAACTTTCAATGTAAAAAATATAAAAGTGAAAAGTGTTTTGAAAAACCTTTTAATTTTCACTTCTCTCAGCTTGTGACAAATTGGAATCAATTTGTCGTTTTACACCACAACAACTTTTCTTTTGTCTTCAGAGTTTTAACATTTTGTCTTCCGGACGTTTTAGTTTATTCTCAGACTTAATTTCCAAACCTGATAAAGAGGCCCCATGTGTATTATATCATGATTCATTATAGTCAGACTCTGAGGAGTTCAGTCAAATGAGGCGATCATAGCCTCAACATCCTGGTTCATATTGTTTCTTTTAAAATGTTTAAAAAAGCCTATTGTTGGTATAATTAGCATTTTGTATGATTAAATAAATCCTTAAATAACTACCTTTTCCATGGCATTACCAACAACTGCCTGCTCTGATGACCTCAACTCCTTAAATCCAGTGCATATATTATGTCTATAAAAACCACCATGACCCTTTCACTGGCAGAGTCGAATGACTAACTTATTATGTACCTGGCACTATTGTCCTGCATTAAAGGGGATGAAGAGGAGAACAAAAAGGACCACTGAAAGACTGAAAAGATATTTATGTAGTCGGCCCTTTGATGTGTGTCCTTAATGTAACCGGAGTGGCCAGCACACGGGTCATTACGGCCATGGGCAGGAGAGGGGCACAAAAGAGACAAACAATGGTCTAATGAAGTGAGACGGGTCGGCTGAGCCCACGAGGACAGAGGAGACAGACGAGGGCCAGAGGCCAATGCCCAAATATGCAGCTCAATAAGGGGGACGAAATATAGCTATATTGTAAAAACACACTACAAACTTAGAGACTGATCATTTGACAACATCTTTTTTTATTTTGTATTTCTATTGTAACAATTTATTGTGACCTTTTTTTAGATTAGAAAAGTCAAACCAGGGACAGGGATTGCCCCTTAGCCCCGGCTAGAAATCCTACATGCAGTATATGAGTATCAAGTTCCTGTTTCTCTGAATTGTCCCTGAATAAACAAATGAATAGATAAATATAAAACTAATAGGACTTGTATATTTTTGATAATCTGTAATATTATCTCCTAATGAAAATGCTGGCACAAACTGACAAATTAAACAAGGCTCATAGCGAACTATGGGAGGTAAATCTATGACATTTTGTATCTGAACATGTACAAATAATAAACACCCTCCATTGAAAAACGCCCCGCAATATAGAAATACGCGAGGCAGAGCAACAATTTTGTTTTTAAATTTGAGATATAAAGATGGTCATGGTCTTACTGTTGTTCTCAGTGGGGATCAGACCGTCTCGAGGCATCTTCCTCTCATGGTCCTGTGTCTCCTGCAACAGTCATTCCAGCATCCAGTGGGCATGTGAGGTGGGCTCTGACCTGCTACATCGTTACAGGGAATGTGTGTGTGTGTGTGTGAGCGTGTGTGTGTGTGTGTGTGTGTATGTGTGTATGTGTGTGTGTGTGTGTGTTTGTGCATGTGGGTTTGTTCGCGTGTGTTTGTGCGTGTGTGTGTGTCAAGCGGCTGGAACGATGGTGAGCAAGTACACTTTTTTCCTCACCACCCATCGACCCGAAACAAGGACAAAGACCCCATGGAAATCCTAGAGCCACGCAATTTCATTGGCAATCAATTATTCAATACAATTATGACAGCCTTTATGCAGCTGTGAATGTGTGTTTGTGAAGGTTTTGAGTGTGCGTAAGTGTGTGAGACAAAGAAAAAACACAAAGGCTGTGAGAGCAGTTGGCTTAAATGTGGGTCATGGCTCTTTTGTCTTAATGGTATCGTAACAAATGACTCAGCTCTTCACTAAGAAGAGATATTCAAAAATTCGATTCACCTTATGTAGATGAACGTCCTTGTGATCCACCATCTGCTTTAATTCATGAAATAAGGAATGTCTATAGTGGCTTTTATCAGTGTACAGTCATACCCACAACCTTGGCATATCTGAATCAGTCCCTATGATAAAATAGCTAAATGAATCGAGATGATAATGAATTCGCTTTTTTTTATTTGCTTTCATTAGAGGTTTGTATATCAATAAGTAGGGGTGAGCTGATACTCGAATAGTCAGTGTGCACACCACATGCCCTATTTCTCTTATTCTTATAGTAATGCTCACAATTTATCTGTGAGTTGTTGTGCCTTTTGTGGTTATAAAACCTTTTCACAGTGTGATGAAGAATGGAACAGATATTGTCTTGGCCTTGCGTTGTGATGAAGGTTTCTGGATCCGTTCAGCCAAATGACACATCTGAATGTGTGTTTGTGTATATGTGGTTGTATAATAACTATGATTAAAAAAGAGACTCGCCTGGTTCCCACAACGCAAACTATTACATGTTAGGTTTAAGGTTAGTATAACGATTGATAAAGGTAAGAATAAGGGTTGGTTAAGGAAATTATAAGTGTTGGTAGAGGTTAGTATAAGGGTTGGTTAAGGTTTGTATAAGGGTTGGTAAAAGTTGGTATAAGGATTGATTAAGGTTAGTATAAGGGTTGGTTATGGTTAGTATAAAGGTTGGTTAAGGTTAGTATAAGTGTTGGTTAAAGTTGGTACAAGGATTGGGGTCGAGGTTGCATTTTGAATGTTATTGCCATATTCATATTATCCCCAACGTTAAATATATCATCTTCAGAATTTCAGGGAGAACTCAGAGTTTAAGAAAATGTGATTCTATCCTCGGCTTGTATGTGCGGAACAAATCATGTGGCCATTTAAACCATCAGCGTTAAGGGTAGTGACTAACGAGGCTTGAGTCCTGACAGGACATGAACCCACCTAGAAAAGCAAGGAGGTGAGCACCAAGCCAATGAGCCTGCAGAGGGCGGTGTTGCTCTACACTATCAGTAGAAAAAGATATCTGCCGTGTGAAAGATTACTTTTATCGCAAACATATTTGTTTTCTGCATGTGTGTCCGAGTCTGTGTACAGTTTGTGCTGGCACAAGCGGAACACATCTAGTATGTCACACCTGTCTGTTTGCGTATACGTGTATGAACTCGTGTGTGTTTGTGCAGGGGAAAGAGCAGGAGACGTATCAATTTCATGGTGCTAAAGTTGGCTGCAATTTCGAGGAATCATTGAACACACAGGCGATGAGGTTCATCGAGGCCATGTGAGCAAAGAGTAGCATCGAAACAAACTGCAGCCACTGCAAGATGCATCTGACTGTAAGTGGATACATCACTGCGGCACATAGTATATCAGGATTACCGACAGACTACAAAGCGGTTAGAAGAAGCAACAGGATATTTTATAACTGACACAGATAAAGCTATATTTCTTATACAATATTACATTTTTAAGGATTCACCCAGTCAATTAGTGAAGAATTATACAACAATACAAATTTACCTCAGATTTGTATAGTCCATAGTTGATAAAGAGAGAAGACATGACAGCTCCACAAATATGATGCCAAACCGTCTCAGTGGCTGGCTGTAGTATAGGTCATTAATTCCACCTCCTCCATGTTAACGGATTGGACATTGACCAAAAGTCAAAGTATATGTTAAATAAATGTCAAAGATGGTTACTTTCCTTTTAGTTCCTACCCCAAAACTACAGATAGGACTGTATTTGTTTGAGATGATATGAGTGTCAAGAAAAAATGTGTTTTTTAAGAACAACATGATTAGTCAGCATTATCCACAAAAAAGTTGTCATTAAATCTACTTTTTACTCCAAAAAAATTGTCCCTGGCAAAAGATAATTCAAAAGTATCCAGTTAAGACAGGTGAAATGAGGAAACTCCTTATCCTTAGTATACTTGGATGATCAGACAGAAAATTTAAAGAGTAGGATTTGCACAGGTTACGTGGCCTAATGGGTAGATGCAGTGTTTCAATATGATTCCTTCGAAGCTGAGTATGTGCACTTTTATGGTTTAAACTGTACACATAATAAAAGAACTGCATTTCTTATAGAACACCTTTAACAATTATAGTACTACAACAAGACTTACATGTGCTTTAATTAATCTAACTTAATCTAATCAAATGTTATTTATTTGAAGTGCTTTTTGTCCCGGTCTGTTCTGACGAATTTGTCTGAGAGTACGTATGGGTTTCTGAGGTTTCTTGATAGGAGTGTATTGCTGTTCATACACAGCACAGTTTGTCTGTACTGTTTTTTTTGTCTGTCTGGTGAAAGACTAAAATCATTTGGAGCTATCAGTGTGCAGGCGATAGACAGTTATTCATCCATCTGTTGGCGTGACAAAAGGCGAGTGAGCCCTTCAAAGTGCCTGAATGTTCTGTAATGAGTCAAAGAGCAGCTCTGCAACAGATGATCCGTCTGTCACCAGGCTCCTTTCACCCTAATGCAGGTCAGAGCGGCAGGAGAAACAGCTCCCACACAGTGGAACCCTATCGAGTGAGTCACAGGAATTGTACTGTATCTTTGTTTACAATAAATGTCAGAGGCTACTTTTTCATTTTTTTTAAACAAAGTGTCCCTATTATCAGTCAAAACAAATGACAGTGGACTCCTATCCTTCTCAACTGATGTCAATCCGACCGTGAACTTTGTATAACATTAACGTCTCTTCGGCTCGTGACAGTAAATGCAAAGCAGCAGGAAGTTGTGGCCTCGAGGGCTAATACCTGGCTTGTTTTTGTCGGGGGGAAGGAGGGAGAAGAGAGGTGAGAAGAGAATGTGAGTTCTACACCTTCAACTCAGAAAACAAACAGTGGAGCAAACAGGGTAGACTTGTCATTAAAGACATCCGCAGCCCAGTGTCTCATGTGCATTCTCACTGTGACACAGGCTGTTTATCTCGAAGACTGTTGATTGATTGGGGAGAAGTTAAACTTGTTTTTTACGATTTACGGGGGAAAACAGACGTCAATGAATATTGATGAAGTTTATCATCAAGTGGTTAAAGTGAAAACAAGAGTTGTCGATTGAAACAGCCACGTGTCTTTACTTGGAAACAGGGGCCCCATGGCTGGAATGTTTTTTCTGTATCTCTTGTTATCCCCTTTACTCAATTCCTCCTTCCTGTTTCTACTCGTTCATGCAGAGAGCTGACTGTTGTGGTGGAAGTCGAAAAGGAACGAAATCTCAGCCTGCAACAAATCAAGTGCAGGAGAGACCTTTCTCAAAACGTGCTCATGACGCTGCCACAGAGAGACAGTGTGTGTGGGTGTGAGTGAGGGAGAGCAAAAAAGAGAGAGAGAGCATGGTAAGTATGCGTGAGTAAAAGCTCGTCATCGAGCAGGGGGCGGTCCCTGTCGCACTGTGGGTCCTGCGAAGGGCGGGGCTTGGCTGCTGCAATTGACAGATTATACAGACGGAGGCGTGGCTTATCCTCACAGACAGAGAAGCACGTGGCTAGGCCCGTCTGCACGAGGGAGCAGCAACAAAGAGCTGCCAGTCTGAGGAGCAGAACACAGGACATCTGCTGCACACACATGTACACACACACACTCCCCCTCTCTCCCCTTCACACATGCACACACGCACTCACATGCAGGGGTTCACGTTTGTTCGCCACACGCAGGCACGCAAGAGCCCATGCAGTGTCATATATCAGCTGCAGAGGACAAACCCAGGCAGAGCAGCCAGTAAACACACATGGACACGTTGTTAAAGGCATAGTAAGTATTACTTCTCCTGCCACTTTACACAGGAGCCACATTTGCACATACACACACTTTTTTCACACGCACACAATGTGCTAGTCCAGCAATCACCCAGATGCCCATGTAAGGTGAAGTTTGTGTGTCTGTGTGTGTGAAGAAGGGAGGAGAAGGGAAGAGGGATAGAGCTTAAACAGAGAGCGTGAGCTGGGAAAGTATCTGGGGGGGGGGACTCCTCCCTGGTCAGAAATAACAAGAAACACATTCACCAGAGGAGTGCAGAGAGGAGTCGTGTAGCAGCACAAGTGAGGGCCTGAATGGTCAGTGGCTGCTGAATCAGCAAATCACAGTGAATCAAACCTGTTTTTGTTGCCCTCTATTCATCTCTCCATCGCACTGTGAGGGTTTAGTTTGTTCCACTTTTCCTCCAGTGTTTCATCCGCTAAACAATTACAGCCTCAACAGTGTGAATGGAACTGAATGTATCGAGGAATCACAACAGAGCTGTCCCTCTTCTCCCCTGAACCACAGACAGGCAACCTCTGTTCAAGAACATGCTTCTTTTTACTTATGTCAACACACAAACACATGCACACACACTTAAACACACGCACACATATGTCGTCACTTGCCTCATAAGGGGCTGCACGTGAACTTGAATGTTGACAGAGCAGGGTGGGGTGGGGGTGGATCAAGTTTTCAAGCAATGGTTTTAGTCAACCTCGGTCCAGAGCTTATCAAGCCCCACACACAGCTTATGTAAATGGCTAAGCTGCCATTTCCACCACTAGCCCCTTTATCAACAGTGTCTCACCACACTGACGCCAGACACTGGCAAGCTGTGCCTGCCCTAGGGTGTGCATGTGTGTGTGTGTGTGTGTGTGTGTGTGTGTGTGTGTGTGTGTGTGTGTGTGTGTGTGTGTGTGTGTGTGTGTGTGTGTGTGTGTGTGTGTGTGTGTGTGTGTGTGTGTGTGTGTGTGTGTGTGTGTGTGTGTGTGTGTGTGTGTGTGTGTGTGTGTGTGTGTGTGTGTGTGTGTGTGTGTGCCTGTGTGCGTGTGTGCGTGTGTGTGCATGTGTTTGGTGGGCCAATATCTGCCTAGTAACTACAGACAGGCTGTTCCAGATTCACAAGTAATCCTTGCTACCCCCCAAACACAAACACCCTCTCTCTCACACAGCACAACAAAAAAAGATACTGCAAATTGTATGCATCTGTTGTCATGGCAACATTGTCACTTTCACCTGCTCGTGTGTGTCCATCATGGCTTTGTGAAAAATAAAAAAGACCCACCCGTCTCAATCCCCAGCCCCCATGCAACCACCGGCCCCATAACCACCCACACACACTCTCGGTGGTACCACAACCTAAAAACACAGACGCACACATATATATGGAAGCCAAGCTATGACAGCGAGGGGGGATGGGTAATGATACTCAACACCTCCCACTCTCTCCTCAGCTGCCCCCTCCCTCATTGAAACCCATGAACCTTCACATACTAAACAGACACACATTTCACACACTCCTTCTTTTCTGCAAAGTACAGGGCTGCGTTAACACAACACACAAGCACACACACACACAAAGACCTCAGTGTAAAACACAGACTAGATTCTCCCTCCCTCCCTCCTCTGTGTTTTCTTTACTCTCTTATGAATAAGCTTTTCAGCTCATGCCTGTAAGTGAACCCTACGATTACTGCAGGTAATAACTCGGAGGATTGTTTGCATCACAAGGCCACGTGATGAGTTGTTATCAGCAATATTCTAAAATTTGGCCTTTAAAATCTGAAGAACTCGCTGTCAGCTTTTTACTTGTTTACCTGTTTTTGATTACATCGTCTGTTTAATCCGAAAATAATGCTCCATTGTTTTTTAAGACCCCCTTGATACACTAGTGGTAAATTGTATGCAAATTACCTTACTGTCATCAAAGTGAGACTTTGTGAAAAGCTCAAGAAAAACAACACAGCATATTAACATCATGTGCTTATGAGTAATTTGCTTAAAAGTGTGTTACTTCTCTTTCTCTTTTTGATCATGCCGCAATGTAAGAAAGAAACACTGACTATGTATGTCTTTTAAATGACTCAGATAATCACCAGCTGTCTTTACCACTAACAGAGATTAACAATCTGACCAAACCTGATCAGTTTGTTGCTAAGGATCCGTCGACAGGTCTCCTCAACTCGCTCAATGTGTGTTTCACATTTTGTAAGTTTTATTGATCAGTTTCCTTTATTTTAAAAAGATAACAAATATAACATATTATAATGAATATATTCCCCTAAAATGTTTGTATGTGGTCCAGGTATTACTAATGTTGTAGGGACCTAAATGTGCTTAAACGGTCATAATATGAGGATTTGACTTCCTTATAGGGACAAACGGCAAGTCCCTAAACATTTTAAGAGGTTTGGTTTGGGTTACATTAAGATATGGGTTAGGCCATAACTATAATTAATGTTAGGGTAAGTTCCCATGAATTGAATGTATGTCAATGTAATTGTAATGTATGTGCGTGTGTGTTTGACTATATTTTGTGTTTTTATGTTGATGTTGTTTTATATGAAAAAAAAAGCTCTGGCTCTTCATTTTTTAGCTGATGCTTCATACTGAAACATTTGAAACAATACAAATACATTCCCCTTTAAAGCTGTACAGGTTGAAGAAAGCAGTAGTTCCTGCTTTTACTTTCGCTTGTCTACGCTTTTCTTTTTCAGTTTCACCATGAATTCTGGTTCGAACTGGAGCAAAACAGGTTGAGTTAGCCAATGGCTTCCGGACTGTACTCTTCTTTCCACGAATCTCTTCACTGATAGATGACAACATGTTCCCTCAAACACACACACACACACACACACACACACACACACACACACACACACACACACACACACACACACACACACACACACACATACTATCCCACCCCAAGTATTTGTTTTCTGCTGAGCGTGGCCTGCAGTGCCTGGGGTTGTGTGTGTCACTACACTGACGAGGTGGTGGAATACGCTGGGACATGTTACATCTGCAGGATGAACCATACAGCTCACATGACTCACTGCTAGTTACACGTTTTCATACTTCACAACTATATGACCAATGCATGATATGAAGTGGTGGCTGATGGTGCTAGAAATGAAATGTAAAACTCGATAAAGAATAAGTGCCCGCATGATTTGTTTAAGACTTTCCCAAGGAATATGTTCACCACCAGATTTTAGAAATACTGAAAACAAGGGGTCCAGAGTTCCTGGTTTTAATCCAGTACATCGATTACATTTACCGATCGACAACACAAAACTGTCTAACGGAAACTCTTCCAGTTTTGTTTAATTTCTCTTTTAAAATATGTATTAAGCAAATTTATCTACCAACACAACTATCTAAATGGTTTTCAATATATATATATAACAATAAAACTATTCCTTCAGGAAAAGTACCTTGTTTTGATTGATGTTTTTGACATAAAATTCAAATTTAGGAGTTTTGAATATCTCAGTGTAAATTATATCCGCCTTCTCTCCATATTCCGTGAAACAACACTAAGACCTCAAGCGCCCTCAGTGCAGCTGGGACACTGTTTTCAACAACAGCTACCTTCAGAGACGTAAAATTCTACAATCTACAGGTGCTGTTCAGTTGTTGTTTTTTGTTACCTCCCACAAGGCATGTTTGCCCTCTTAAAAACATTGAGAATGTTTTTTTCCAAATAGAAGATTTGCACCAGATCTTCCAAAAAGACGGTTTCAGGGCTAAGAATTGGTTTTAGGAGGTACAATTATGTTGGATCTAAAGGTAATAGGTTGAACACGTAACTGTGATAGTTTGGGCTAAGAATGGGGGCCAAGGGCTATGCATTGTGTAAATGAGGGTCCTCAGGGGTGGGTGACGATACCTTTAGTATTGATACTACAAATTAAAGGTCTTTATTTAAAGGGAGGGTTGGTTGTTGATGATTCTTAAATCATCAAATAATAACACATTCATAGGTCAAGTAAGATTGCCTTCCATTTAATATTACGTGAACTATTTTGATTATATATAAGTATTGTTATCAGTGATTGTGACCCTGCTCAGTATCAGTTTGAAAACAGTGTTAATGCTATCACCCAACACTCTTTTCTGTTGTTACCTGCTGGAAAACAAAGTGTTATGTAGCCACCAACAAACAGGCTCGTATATCTGATCTAGCTATAAATGTGCGCTTGTTTTGTTCCTCTGACAGAAGTGATCACACTGAGGCAGGAGGGGCGAGGCTGTTTTCCACCAAACAAAATAGTTCCTCCTCTCTCCCACAGGCACAGGAAGAGACAGCCCCTGAACATCACCCTCCCGGTGACAGCATTCTTTTTTTATCTTTTGAAATTCAGTCGTGTCAGCACCATTATTCATTCACCCGTTCGTCCAGGGTGGATTACTCAATAGACGAATAAAAAAAACACAAAGATTCGTGTCCTTGTCGGAAGATGACGAATGGATGTGTAATAACGCGACCCCTTGTCTACGCGCACGCGCGCAACCGACCACCCTCCTCCTCCTCGTCTCGCGGAACTGTACAAAGCGCTCGGGGGCTCCGCGGGCAGCCAATGGCGACACGTCGTTTCACCCGTGACATCATCCGCCAGCCCTCTTACTAAAGAAGGAAACAAACATCCATCCAGAGGGAAGAGGAGACGGAGAGAGAGAGGCAGAGCGAGGCAGGAGGGCAGAGGAAGGGAGAGGTGAACCGACCTGAGGCTGTCTGACGGAGGAACCAAGGACCTAACAACCAGGACCCTAAACACAACATCAACAACAACAAGGACCCGTCCGCCGAGACCCTATTTTTCCCTTCTTCTTCTTCTTCTGCCAAGACAAACGGCCACACGTCTCGCGAGAAAACCTCGTCGATTTCCAGCAGGTGATGATCTCGGATTATTGTTTTGTTTTTCTCTTAACGACGCGGATGAGTTTTGAAGTTCAGCTTGTGGAGGTAAAAAGAAAAGAGAGGGGGGGGTGGGGGGTTGTCCAAAAAAGAACAGGCTCGACGGTCGCTCATGTCATGGCGACCTTTAACTGGGGCTCGAAAGGTCAGGTGGTGTGTGCGTGATGAGGCAAAAACAAGTTGTTCTCCTCTTCTTCTTCTTTAATTCGATCTGGTCAGTGGTTGAACTTGTCGCCACCTCCTCCTCCTCCTCTTCTTCCTCCTCCGCCTCAATGGAAATATCACAGTCGCTCGAACGTGACTCCGTGGGCTCGATGGGGGAAAACAAGGGAGGGAGGTGTATAGATGGAGAGATGGCTGCTTACTGTCTGTGTTTGTCTGCTCGCTGGGGGGATGGGGCAGTCCAAGCTAATTCCTGTCCACAAGTAGAAAATGTATAAGCCGGAATGGGCGACCAGGGCGAGACATTCGCTCTGGAACGTCTACGTGTGTCTAAATATTCAATGAAGTGCCAGCACAGCACGCAGCCCTCTGCCCTGGTTGTTTTTTTTGTGTAGTTTCGGGTCTGCTCGTCCTTTAAAAGACCGATCTGGCTCCACCAAGTCCTTCCTAAGTACCAAAGTGTGGTTATATAAGCGATGCTGTTCGTTGGAAACACGCAGAAATGGGTATTAGTGGATAATCGCGAGCAGGAGGACGATGTCTAAACAGGAAGCAGAGAGAAGGCAGACAAAGGGATAAAGCAGAAACAAAGGGAGCAGGGACCACAATGTCTAGACTCTGGGTTTATTCCACCAAACATCAGTGCTGCCGTTCCCCTCGCTGGGATCTCGGGTTTTTAATGCGATATGGTGTCCCTATTTTCAAACGCTATAATTTACTGCTTGTAACAAAGCGACAGTGGGCCGTTTCTCCCCTGTCCTTCCTTGTGACTCAGTAGTTTTCAGCCCAGCAGGGCCTGAAATACGAGCTGAGCTTGTGGCTGATACAGGAGCTCAGTCGATTCCCCTTTTGTTGTGTTTGTTAGCCAGAGATTGATCACACCCATGTTTTTCAAAATGTTTCCTCGCACCAAAAGGCAGGATTTCGAGTCTGATCACATATTATGCGGCCGAGTGTTTTACATGAGAGGAAGTTGTTGGTGAATGATTGTGACTGGTGATCTGCCCTGTGCTGGAAAACCCCTGACTTGCCCCGCAGGCTGTGTTTTACAATACACAACACTCCAACTGGCATATTTTGGGTTCTTTCCGCTGGCTGTCAATGTCAGGAATGAGACACGGGTATTCGCTTGTGAGCAGTAATAGAACCTTTGGTTATTTGAGGTGCTGGTGATGACAACATAAACAATTTTGTTTTTTGTATTTCATGGGTGGTATGTGTGGATACATGTTAGGATGAAAGCTAGGCAGGTTAACATGGGTACCCCGTCCACCTCCTCCCTGCTGGTGAGGGGTCTTGCTAAGGGTTAAGTTGAGAGTCTCGTTGTGTTTCTTGACAGCTGGGGCCAAACGTGACAGCTGAGACACCCGGTCCATTGTTCCTGATGGAACAAAGTCAACAGCCATGGTTAATCTGTCGTTCTTTGTTCTTTTTGGTGTCATTTGTGACATAGTCTTAGTTTCAGTCCATATCATTCCCTTTGAGGAACTGTCTTGCCCCAGAAACCTTGTCAGGCGCTTAGGGTTTAGATGTGTTGCTAAAGTCCAAATGCAGACATCAACGTAATAGTACAATTGTTGGAGCTGGGTGTAAAGATAACAATTCTGCTGACCGCTTGTGAAAAAAAAATTCCTTTCGAGCTGCAAGGCACATACCAACCTCTGGCTCAGACCTCATGGTCTGGTGTTTTTTTTTAGAAGTCAGCAGTTGAACACGTGACTGGACAGGAAAGACAGTCCTTGTGGGCTTTTCCAAGGAAACCCTTTGTTGGCACGACAGTAATAGCGTGCATGGGTAAGAGGAGAGGGGGGTGGAGAGGATCGGTGTTAGTGGGGGTTGACTCAAGACTTAATGGCACTTGTTTGGTGTGTTGGTGAGGTCAGTACAGCCCGAGTGAATTGACAGGACGTTCTGAGACAACTGTCAGCCTCTCCCGGAACACTAAGCTCGCCTGCCCCCTGTTTGTGTCCCTGAACAGAATGTAGATGAGTAAGCAGCTGCCATGTTATAGCACAACAGGACCAAAGGTTGTTTACAGTGGAAATATGATACTGTTGCTGTGAACACTGGTTGTGTGTGCTTTTGTTTGAGTTTCAGTTTGGTATCAGTTGCCTCTTGCCTAACTAATCCAGGCCTTCCTGTCCCTCTGTTTGTTCATTCAGCAAGTTGTTTTTGATCTGTTGCCTTAAAGGCAGCGTCTCCCATGATGCAACTTCCTGTTGTATTGCATTGCAGCACAAACCGGGGTGTCCACGTCACAGGGCTACACACGTTTTTCCAAGCTACGCACATGCTTGTTTCCGGAGAGATGACTCAGGAAGTTTGGAAATACCTTTTGTGGCAATAACCAAAGGGAGGGGAATACTGTTTGTGAAACTGCCGACGTACTTTGTTCTTTCTCAGTCACTATGTCTTCACTTGGAATAGACCAAATGTTTTTTTACACGCTGTGTTTGTTCTTCTGAGGCTGAGCTGCTTCTTGTGAGTCAGGGTGTCATTTTGTGTCCAGAGGGAGGAAGTTAAAGGCCCGAAGAGGAGTCTTAGTTATTGTCAGTTTTGAGTCATGATAATCATGACACACATCGATGTTGCTTTAGTAGTCAAAAGTTTTTGTGGTAATGAGGAGGCCCATTGTTGAGCTTTTATTATTTTCTTTCACATACAACACTAACAGCTTTTAAGGTGTTGAGGAAATAGTTACTGCATATTACTCAGATTAGCCCTGAGAAAGGAGAACAACTAATAGAAAGACAAATTCTCCTTTAAAGCAGTTCGTGGATAAGAAAATGAAAGGTGGGTCAAATGTTTGTAAGAACAATGCAAAATAGTGAAAAGGGGGTGGAAGAGCTGGAGGGAGGGAAGAGAAGGAGGGAACACAACAGTGAACAAAGCTGTGGGGCAGAACAGAGTCCAGCTTCTGCCAAAGGTGCTGAACAGAACACAGTGAGTGTTGTTTGTCCTCCAGGCGTCCTGCGGAGTAGCGTTCACTATTGCATTCATGCTAAAGGGCAGGTCAAAACAGACGAGCACACTCATATTTTCACAATATGACTCTGCTGTTATCTGGAAGCCCCGTTGACTCTGCTTCAACAAGTTTCTTTGGGAACACAGGGAAATTTGTCCTGTGATGGAAATTGATTTCTCTGTGCGTGTTTTTGTGACCATGTCTAATAAGCATTCTCATTCTTCTCTTTCATTCTGTTAGCAATGGCCCAAGAGACGAACCAGAGTCCGGTGCTTTGTGCCATGGGCTGCGGTTTCTACGGCAACCCAAGAACCAGTGGCATGTGCTCCGTATGTTATAAGGACCACCTGAACCGACAGCAGAGCAGCGACCGCATGAGCCCCCTCAGCCCAATGGGTAAGACGCCTACACAAAAACTCTTATTGTGCAATCCAAACAGATCACAGGTGCCTTGTGTGTATGGTGTAAACACAGAAATGTAGTTCCAGCTCAAGATAAGGAGGGATCCGAGGAAGAGTTCAAGTCGAGTCAGTGTTTTCTCAGCTCTCCTCCCCCCTGCCAGCCCTCTCTGTTTTTCCACCCAGTATAATGAAAGACAGCTGTTTTTCTTCAGGACACTGTTCAGGGTGGGGTGTTCCCTTCTTCATACATTTTATAAAGGTCAAACATGGAAGTCTCCCTCACACTTGGACACTGGTAACCTATTAGAACTTGTTCTTCATCCAAAAGAGGCATTCAAAATTTAATTCAGCTTCGAGCAGAGAAAATGTCCCAAGAAATCTACACGTCTACTAGATGCAGTGAATTAGTTGTTTTTCATCAATACAGTCAGCAAGGGAGTAACTTTGGGTGGAACATTGGGTGGGTTGAGGTCAGTTACTCTGTATTATTATATGTAAATTAATCACTTGATATACCTAAATAATCACATAGCACATCATACATACCAGATAATACAAACTAGCTAGTAGCCAAAGAGGCTACTATAAAATGTACATGTTTTGTAAAAGTCAATATTTTTCAGTGTGACTATATGCTTATTTCAGGGGCTGTTGTTGATTATGGGAGGGTTACAACCCCTCCACCTCAACACAACAACAACAATTACACTAGCAGTGCAAGGCTTAAAACCATTATTTGTCTCCCTTTTCGCTTGTTGTTGTGCATACGTTGTACTTGCATCTTGTATTCTAACTATCCTTTCAGTTTTAGTTTAATAGAGTTCACTCTTTTCTCTTCCAGCCTCAGCTAGTAGTCCTACCTCAGAGGCCTCGGCCCTCAAGAGACTAGAAGCCAGTCTAGCCAAGGTTGATGCCTCCCCTGCCTCCTCACCAGACATGTCTAGGTCAGTATTGGATCAGTTTGACTGTTCAAGGTAGTTCTTCAAAATGCAAAACATATGAACCGATGCTTGACTGCCTCCTTTCTCGTGCTCATTCCTCCCTTTCTCCGTTTTTATGCAAATCTCCAGAACTGTTCAAGGATCTCTTCCTGTTACTCAACAAATGACAGAGATGAGCATCTCGAGAGAAGACGAGCCAGAAACCCTAGAGCCTGGTAAACCTCACAGAATCACATAAACACAGTTGAAGCAAGAGACAGGCCAGTAGACACAAACTAGAAGACATTAGACACACACAGGTGACTCCTCACATGCAGACTTCTTAAGGCAAACATTGTAGGACCCTCTGCAGCCACAGTTTATTTTTGATGCCTCACTGCATACCCTAAGCCGAACTGTTGGTTTTACTTACTGCCTTCAAGAAAGGGAGGCTGTCTATAAATAAACCGGTTTAAAAATACCTCAACACCAGAGGGCTTTCTCAGATTTGATGCAGCCTGCTAAAGGCTTTCTCAGAGCCGTGCACTATTTTAAGCCAAGAATAAGAGAGGGCAATTTAGAGATAAGGGGCACTCTAATTATCATTAGACAAAAGTACACCATTCCAGTTGCCAGCATGTTTACATGTCACACAGATCTCCGAACAAAACTCATCTGCTGCTCCTACAAGTTAAAGTGTACAGATAATTAAACCTAGCAGGAATAATATATATGTTTTGTTCCTCCTTTTGTCTTTATCTGTAGTTGTAAGCCAACCTGCTGCGTCTAGTCCTACTCCTGTAGCTTCTTCCAGCAGTGATGATGGAAAAGGGGACAAACCCAAGAAGAACAGATGCTTCATGTGCCGCAAAAGGGTGGGCCTCACAGGTGAGCAGGGGCTGGCGTCTGATGCAACACATTCACCATCACATTATTATCCTTTGTGTTATTTTTAGAGCTGTAATTGCTTTACAGGACAGAGGAAAGAGTTTTCTCAGCACCTCTCCAGTGTAGTTTTCCACTTCTTGTTCTGGTGTTGACCACCATGTGTTTGTGTTTCCAGGGTTCGGATGTCGCTGTGGGAACCTGTTCTGTGGAATCCACCGCTACTCGGACAAGCACAACTGCCCCTACGATTACAAGGCCGAAGCTGCTGCCAAGATCCGTAAAGAGAACCCTGTCGTGGTTGCTGACAAGATCCAGAGAATATAGATTTGACAAAATCCGGAGCAACGACATCAATGGAAAACACCTTTGACAAAGACTGGAGTATGAGTGCGAACCTTTTGAAATGAGCACTGGCACGTGTGGCCAAGTGAGGATTGAAAGGACTTGATTTACAAAATTGCCACCTCAAGAAAACAATGGGGGAAAAAATAAGTAAAAAATGAAAACATCCTGTCCGAGGGAGATGCATGAATGATCACTTTTCTCCTTTTTGATTAACTCATTAGTTTGTTTTATCCTATTTTCTGTGGTGTGATTTTGCTGCTGATGAGTCCTTTTTTTTAAAAGAATATGTATTGTCTTATCAAAAAGCAGCCCAGGCTAACTGTCCAGGATAAGCTGTGCTCCTCCCACCCAAACCAGGCGCCATTTTGTGCCAAACCGTAGACAGCCATTTTACTCGGACCCTGCCATGTGTCAGAAGCTGGCGGGTCTTTCACAGCATTCAGACTACACAGTGACTGTCCACCCAAGTTGTGCCCCTCAACCTTCGATCTTCTTGTCCCGCGTTCCGTTGCTACTGGAGTCAATGTTTGGAGAGCCGTACATCTGTCCCCCCTCTGTGCACAAGGGACTGTGTTACTTCGTCTCTGTCTTTCCTAGCTATACCTACCTCACAGCTGCTGTGTTAAGCTTTGTTGTTTTCCCGTTTCTCTTTGTGTCCATTAGCTTTGACCCCAGCAGAACAACGGATCATCATGATAAGCGGCCTCAGTGACCCAGTCATAAGCAAGTCTTGACTGTGACATGGCTGTTTCCATTATGGCTGGAGGTATCACGCTAGGCACGGACAAACAAATGACTCCATGTTTCACTGGGTATAAACGTTTTCAGTGGACATATTGGGTGAAGAGGTTTTCCCCTACTGGTCTTGAGCTCAGATTGCAATCTTAGACGCCTGGTGCAGGGCTGTGTGTACCGATGAATAGCCTGAGAGGAAGGATGGCTCTCTTCCCTGGCAGACCTGGTAGGTGACTGTAGGCTATGTTATAGTAGGGGCATGAATGAATGGGATAATGCATGACTTACACTTCATCTGCATTTGTGTTTCAGAAAAATATTTGGTATCACTCAACCTAGGGTTTCAGACATTTTATTTGCTGAGAGACAATTATTTGTTATTTACCTTTTTTTTCCTCTTCCATTGATATTGTGCTGATGTTAGCGCATGTATTCAGTGCATTTGTGGAATTAGTATGTGAACCATTTTCTTTTCTGTTTAATTTTTTTTAAATGCGCTAACAGAACATTCATGTGAGCTGCGTGTGGATGGGAGGATTTGGATGTGTGTGGATGGGTTTGTGTGTGTGTGTGTGTGTTGTTTCCCGACCCTTTTGTCTGTGGAGCTACCCGGTTTATCAGCACATGTTTACAGAATTACAGGAGCATGAATTATGAAAAAATAATAGATTCCAAGATTAGATGTAACTCGTCATCTGTCTATCAGCTATTGGTCCGTGTGTCTGCTATTGAGCACCGTAGAGAAGTGTGTGGGTGTGTGTGTGCGTGTGTGTGTATTTGTGCGCCGGCTCGTGCACTTACCTGTGCAAAAGTGTTTTCATGGCTGCCTGACACAGTGAAGCCCATGTATGTTTGTGACTTGTGTTAATCCCCCTTTTTTTCTGCCTAAGGATGTGTGTTTTATTTTTTTCATTTAAAAGACAACTGTATGTATCCGTTTGAGTTTTTTCCTTTCTGATTCTTAGTCATATGCAAATTTGTACAAAAAATGAAAAAACAGCAAACTGTGTTGATATTTATGTATTACATATAATCTTGCTATCCAGCATTACGACAGAATAGTATCATGTAAATAAAACTGTACAGAGAGACATTATCAAGCCTCATTGTGTATTGATTAACACAGCTCACTGTTTCTTGATATTGTTGAGTTTTAGTGTGTGTAAGCTTCGGATGTTTGTCTGCTGTGACTGTTTTTTTCCCCCATTATTATGGCATTTGCTGTGAAGTTAAACCTGTCAGGCCAGACAAAGCATTTAGTTTCAAAAAGGCATAGAGATATTGATGTTTGATCTGCTGGGTGGGCCACATGGCTTTCATAGCCCTGCCATGGAACCCGTAGCCAGTCAGATTTGCCTTTAGCCTCAGCTTACCCTCAGGTTCAGCCTGTATCATTGATTACAAGGCCACAACACTTGTTGACACTAAGGTGCTCAACCCAAGTCATGACCTTAACCACCGCTGTGGCCACTACTCCTGCTAACATCTACTGGTAGTTGGTAACCAAAATTGTGCAGAAGACCTTCAAACAAACAAGGGACATTCAACATCTTTTCCTATATGCTACATAAATGGAGTCTGAATCTGGTTCATTATAGTAAAAATGACGAACAGAAATATCTGTAAAGTGAAGACGGGTTGCTGATGAATCTGCATAAGATGGATAAGAGTGAACTGTGTGGATCTAATTTCAGTCAAGCAAGAATAGAGTCGAAAGCACATGACTGGAGCTTCAGTGTTACCCTGTAATACCTCACCTAGCCTAACCCCGGCTTGTTAAGCATCTTCATGTTAATACAGAGCCCTGGCAGCACAGACTGTTAACTTCACACAGGATACTTGTTCAAACCAAACCATGTCTGGGTCACACAGGAAGTATTAATCCTAGAAGACACTATCCTGCTCTCTTCTTACCTTGGCCGAACTCTGTACAAGCACCGTGCTCATGATGAGTGTATCGGGGACAATCATGTTTTTCTCACACACCCATAAGGAGCTCCAGGGGCTGAGTTAGTTCACAGATGGCGTCATTCATGGCAGCAGCTGCTCAAACAGCTGAGGTGTGCTCATGTGGTGTTCCTGTGACAGAAAGCTACAGAGATCACACTGTCCAGACGCAAGACTCCAACACAATGGAGGGTTTGCACAAATTAAATTTGGCTGAGAAAACATCAGACCCTATAAGTTTGCTTTATGATTGTTATTCTGCTGTTTGGAACCACGCACTGAGAATGTATTATGAGGCAAATTAATCTCTGATCCTGTGATCCTCCTCACTGATGATCACACGTCTGCACGTCCTCTAAACCAGAAGCGACAGAAGAGAACACTTCATAACTAATGAGGTGAGAAGAGGATATACACATTCCAACTACGACCTGAGAAAATGTGAGGCATCTTGACTCTCACTTTGTGTTTGTGTCACTGGGTGGGGCTGAGGTTAAAGCTGGATGTAGATGTCAGAGATGTTGTTAACAGATGTGCAGGGGGTTGGAAGTTACAGATAGTAAATACAGGGCACATACAAAAAAACACACAAACACAAATTTACATCATCTTCCTCCTCTACTTGTTTTTTTATTATTATCTGACTCTTTTAACATTATCAGGGCTCTCATAAAACATCAGTATCAGAGATAATTTTGGCTGAACACCAAATGCACAAGTAAACCTGTGAAATCCTTGCACATTCATTTGGAAGATTAATGGGAGTATTTATAATTGATGGAAGCTGAACACTCACATTCTCAGGAGGCCTTTGTACATATTTGCGGGCTGTTGTGACTGAGGAGGTTGAACAGGTTGTATATTATTGTCTGGATTGGAGGTTTGATTTCTGTCAGTGTCCCTGAGCAAAACACTTAACTCAAACTTGACTCAATGCTGCCATCTGGATGTGAACACTGTACAGGGGCAGTCTAATTACTCGATATCTACACAACATAACGCATATCCTAGGGAAACACACAACACTAAATAAATAGCATCATACTTACAGCATCTACATATATAGTATATAAACATTTGAGTCTATAATAACCAGTGTACTCAAAAAATCAATAAGCAGTACTTTAAGGAGGAAAACAAGATACATTTATGTCCGATTACTTGTAGTATACATTATGTTATGCGTCAGATTTACCAGAGAGAACTTTGTTTTGTTTTAAATTGACATATTTACTCACATACTTCACAAAAAAACATTTCTTTCCCTTCTTTCTTAAAGAGTGTTTGGGATTAGTAGAAAGTTGACACCTGGGGGACTGTGACGCAAAATGGCATAACAATGTATAAAGTGTAACAAAACAACAACAAAAGTGCAGACTTACTACAAAGAGAAATCTCAAAAATTATGCAAAAATGATTTACCCCAAATCACTTCAGTAAAATTAAAAACTGTTACAAAACTAGTGAAGAGATGGAAATACAACCACATGGGGAGAGATGTGAAACAAACACAATTAAATGATAGTCACACAAAACAGCTACAACTGCTTGGTTGTATCATAATCTGTCAGTGGATTTAGTATCACAGACCATTCAGAGGGCATTTGTCTTAATATAGTTAGTTATGTTGGGAACTTGGGGTAATGAATTGTATTGTACCCCAAAATCAAATCCTAAAGGCTTTTTACTCCCTACAATAACATATCATTTTAACAGTGAATCGATTCTTTCATTAGATATACATAAAGAATATATTACGTGATGTTTATAATTAGTAAGGAACCCAAAACAACTTATTTTGCTTCTAGAGAAAACATGTTTTTTTCCACAATAGGACAGTCGAGCCGGTGGGGGGCGCTGCTCGTTCTTTCTCAGGGCCTAATTCGTGAAACCGGAAGAGGAAACCAGCAGCGGCTTGTTGTGGGCTCGTGTTAGCGGGGCCATTGTAACGTAAGGGGAACGCATTTTCTGGTGTGAAACACGAAAACAACCCGATGCTACAAATCTGAGGACTGCGCCGATGTTTCCAGCGTCTGTTTAACAAGCAGGCAGAGTCACAGTGTTCAGAGTCAACACACCAGTTCACCTTGAGTTAGAGTGCGCTAAAAGCTCAAAGACAAAACACGCACCATGGCGGATGTTACTGCTCGTAGCCTGCAGTATGAGTACAAAGCGGTGAGTGTGGACACGTACACGTACACGCATTTACACACGATGCTCAACACATTGTTACATTATCGAGATAACTGTGTTGTGTTTGTAATCCAGTCCACTCCGTGTACAGCTAGCCACCAGGCTAACTAGCAGTTAGCTTAGCTTGAGCCGAGCGCACCACTGAATCGACTGATCACCTTGTCCCTGTTTTGTCAGAACTCCAACTTGGTGCTACAAGCCGATCGCTCTCTGATCGACCGCACACGGAGAGATGAACCCACTGGAGAGGTGCTGTCGCTGGTGGGGAAGCTCGAGGGGACCAAGATGGGGGACAAGTCTCAGAGGACCAAACCGCAGAAGCTGGAGGAGAGAAGAGACAAGTCAGTCTCATCTGTGTCAACGTCACTTAACTTTATTGTCTACGTCAAGTCAAAGAAGCATATACAAGTTTTTTTCTAGTTTGACACTGTCAACACACACTACTTTTACCTCATAATAAATATAGATGAATAACTTTTAACTTGATTGTTAAACGCTTCGCTCATGGTCAAATACTGAATTACAGAACATGATCATTAGGGTTTTATTTCATTTAAATAAAGAGTATTATAAGATTTCAATCCAAAAGTTATAGCAAATTACAGGTGATTTGTCCGCTGATTTATTTTGAATGCTTAAATGACGAAGTTTCTCAACAATTTATAATCATCAAAGGTGACATAAAGCAATTCGCAGATTGATTTGTTTTTCTATACATTTGATTCTTGGAAATCCTAAAGGGATGTTTACAAAATATCCACAGTGACTAGACACAAGCGGAGGACCATTCTTCATCTCCACTGTCTTGTTTGAAAATATGGCTCATTCATCATTTCACACATGCTTTGTTTTGTGGTTCCGGTGTTTGCCTATAGATATGAATCATTTTTTTTAACCTTATCTTGTTATGTCCTTACAGGAGGCGAAAAAGAGATGAGGACAGACATGATGTCAAAAAAATGAAGGGCTTTACCCTCCTTTCAGAAGGTATTGATGAAATGGTGGGCATCGTCTACAAGCCTAAAACCAAAGAAACCAGAGAGACCTACGAGGTCTTGCTTAGCTTCATCCATGCTGCTTTAGGAGACCAGGTCAGTGAGAACTACAGCTGCCGTTTTGGTTTGGAAAGACGGCTTGTGTGTTTATATTTTATCAATAAACTGCTCTGTTAATTTGCTTGGTGTTTATATCTCCTCTACAGCCACGTGACATTCTGTGTGGAGCAGCTGATGAGGT
This sequence comes from Pseudopleuronectes americanus, assembly GCA_038501795.1. Classification (NCBI taxonomy): domain Eukaryota; kingdom Metazoa; phylum Chordata; class Actinopteri; order Pleuronectiformes; family Pleuronectidae; genus Pseudopleuronectes; species Pseudopleuronectes americanus. Next base: position 16,467,805 of record CM076718.1, on the reverse strand, counting down.
GTTAGCCGTGCTGAAGAATGACAAAATGAGGGATAAAGAAAGGCGGCGTGAAGTAGAGCAGCTTCTTGGACCTGCTGATGACACACGCTACCATGTTTTGGTCAATCTGGGCAAGAAGATCACAGACTATGGAGGAGACAAAGATTTACAGAACATGGGTATGTACACAGCAAGAGACTCAAGTGTAATCACAAGAATAATGAAAATATACAGTGCTCTTTGTTGTAGCCCGTCAGTCTCATGTTCCTTGTCATTGTGGAGATGTTTTGATTGCAAACAATGTTTATTTATCTTCTAGACGACAACATTGACGAAACATATGGTGTGAACGTCCAGTTTGAATCTGATGAGGAGGTAAAAATGGGTCTTTTCTTTAAGAATTTCCACTCTGTGGTTCAGCTTTTAAACATTTGCGCCAAATCGGATTTGTTTCAAATTTGTCTTTGCGTAATGTGTAGGAAGGGGATGAAGACCAGTTTGGTGAGGTACGAGATGAGCACTCAGATGAAGACAGCGAAGGAGAGGAAGCAGGTGTGGGCTCTGCTCTTTCAGCCAATGTAAGTGCAACATTTACCTCAACACTATTACTGCTTAGTCTGTATTTAGACTGGATCTTTGCAAATCATTGCACAGTGTCCTGCCTTAAAGACTAATTATTGACTCTTCATTTAGCTTGGTGCCACAGGGGATGTGATGACAGTGAAGAAGAAGGATCTACATCCTCGAGACATCGATGCCTTCTGGCTCCAGCGTCAGCTCAGCCGTTTCTATGACGATGCCATTGTCTCACAAAAGAAAGCCGATGAAGTCTTAGAAATCCTCAAGGTACGCTTGTCTCTTTATCTGTTCATAGCATGTTGCTTAGAGAAGATAAGTCTGTATTTTTCCAACCATCTCATCCCTTGTCTCTTTGTATTCCACAGACTGCCAGCGATGACAGAGAATGTGAGAATCAGCTGGTGTTGCTGCTGGGCTTCAACACCTTTGATTTCATCAAAATCCTCCGACAGCATCGTCGCATGAGTAAGTTTGTGTTGTAGCGTCATGTTGTTTCAAATTGTTGTATCTCGTGCCCTTTGGTTTTGAAGAGATTGATTTTGTTTCTTCTGACTCACAGTTCAGTATTGCACCATGCTGGCCAGTGCTCAAAGTGAGGCAGAAAAAGAACGGATCATAGGAAAGATGGAGTCTGATCAGGAACTGTCAAAGATTCTTTACCAGCTCCAAGAGACAGAGAAGGAGGACATTATTCGAGTAAGATCACTTTTTATGAAATGACCTTATCGCTTAGCAATTTTCCCCCCTTCCTGTTTAGTCCATTTCATCTGTTTTTAAATCTGTGTTACTTTAGGAGGAGCGCTCTCGCAGAGAGAGGTTGAGGAAGTCTCGTGTTGATGACTTGGAAGCTATGGACATCGACCATGGAGAGGTAAATAATGCATTTTGGACTCTGAAATGATCTAAGATTACTACAGAGCTGATAAAATGACAACAGTGATTCCACCATATATCCATCTATATAATCCTTTCTTCTTTTCGAACAGTCGATGGCCCCTCGCCAGGTGCTCGACCTCGAGGACCTGGCTTTTACCCAGGGCAGTCATTTCATGGCCAACAAGCGTTGCCAGCTTCCAGACGGCTCCTTTCGCAAACAGCGCAAAGGTTATGAAGAGGTTCACGTGCCCGCGCTAAAACCAAAGGCCTTTGGTGATGATGAGGTTTGTTGGTTGTGTATTTCATTTCTTAATTTTAATTTTTCAACTTGATAGGGCCTGAATTGAAGTGTTCATGTCCTAAATGTTCTCACGTCACCAGGTCCTTCTTCCGATTGACAAGCTGCCCAAATATGCTCAAGCTGGATTTGAGGGATTCAAAACCTTGAACCGTATCCAGAGCAAGCTGTTTAAAACAGCCATGGAAACAGATGAGAACCTGCTTGTGTGTGCACCTACGGTAAGAAAACTTTGTTCAAGCCAAAAGCATTGTTACGATTACCCAATGTTTGTCCTAAAGTATAATTTTGATATTCTTTGTTTGCACAGGGAGCTGGTAAGACCAACGTAGCGCTGATGGCAATGTTGAGGGAAATTGGGAAGCACATAAACATAGATGGAACCATTAATGTGGATGACTTCAAAATTATCTACGTCGCACCTATGCGTTCACTAGTACAGGAGATGGTGGGAAGTTTCAGTAAGGTAAGCCTTGTCTCACCCATCCAGAGCTTTGTTTGCATTCTCTTGAGATCTCTTGACACGCTTGAGGGACACAGATCTAAAAATAAGTTTGACTCCTCTTCTTACCTCAGCGTTTGGCAAGTTATGGCATCACAGTGTCTGAGCTGACGGGAGACCACCAGCTCTGTAAAGAGGAGATAAATGCCACTCAGGTCATCGTCTGCACCCCTGAGAAATGGGACATCATCACCCGTAAAGGTGGAGAGCGTACCTACACCCAGCTAGTGCGCCTCATTATCATTGTAAGTAATGTCAGAGGGTTTCTGTCATGAAACACGCCTTTCACAAATGTCCAAAAATACATATGGTGTAAAACACGTGGTCACTTGCTAAATGTGTTGTGCAGGATGAAATCCACCTGCTGCACGACGACCGTGGACCCGTGTTGGAATCTCTGGTGGCGAGGACCATCCGCAATGTGGAGCTGACCCAGGAGGATGTGCGCCTGCTGGGCCTCAGTGCCACACTGCCCAACTATGAGGATGTAGCTACCTTCTTGCGTGTTGATCCTGCCAAGGGACTCTTCTACTTCGACAACAGGTATATTGCTTGTAGAATATAAAAGTTAAGACACAAGCAGTCATTTTCTATAATGCTGACAAGTTTTCTTTGCTGATGAATGAGTTTTTTTTCTCCCTATAGTTTCCGCCCTGTCCCCTTGGAGCAGACGTATGTCGGCATCACAGAGAAGAAGGCCATCAAGCGTTTCCAGATCATGAATGAGATTGTGTATGAAAAGATAATGGAGCATGCTGGAAAGAACCAGGTAAGTCCTGTTCTTCTTAACTTACCTGATTCAGTGACCTTATTTCTATGAAGAAAGTCACAATGACTTGTAACAGCCAATGCCGTTGTCCCATTCACCAGCGGAAATGACACTGACCAACAACAATATGTCAGTGGATTTAAATGCATCCTTTCATCCTTGTCTACAACAGGTATTAGTTTTTGTCCACTCCAGGAAGGAGACTGGAAAGACTGCCAGAGCCATACGAGACATGTGCTTGGAGAAGGACACACTGGGTCTCTTCCTCAGAGAGGGCTCAGCCTCCACTGAAGTGTTGAGAACTGAGGCAGAGCAGTGCAAGGTGAGCCGAGATTCACTGAGATGAAACTGCACAGCAACAAAATAAGAAAAAAAAGAGTAACATTTACACCTGAACTTTCCTGTCCAGAACCTTGAGCTGAAGGACTTGCTGCCTTACGGTTTCGCCATCCACCATGCTGGTATGACGAGAGTGGACCGTACGCTGGTGGAGGATCTGTTTGCGGATCGACACATCCAGGTCTTGGTGTCTACAGCCACTCTGGCTTGGGGAGTCAACTTGCCGGCACACACTGTCATCATTAAGGGAACACAGGTGTACAGCCCAGAGAAAGGCAGGTGGACTGAGCTTGGAGCCCTGGACATTTTACAGGTCAGTCTCTACTAGACTTCTACCAAAATGTTATAAATACTGTGTAACAATACAACACAACATCGGTAGTAATTCTTTTATGTCTGGTCTCAGATGCTTGGTCGAGCTGGTCGTCCTCAGTACGACACCAAGGGAGAGGGAATCCTGATCACGTCTCATGGAGAGCTGCAGTACTATCTGTCCCTGCTCAACCAGCAGCTTCCCATAGAGAGTCAGATGGTGAGCAAGCTGCCGGACATGCTCAATGCAGAGATAGTCCTGGGCAACGTGCAGACTGTAAAGGTGAGAAGCTATCAAGAACACACACTTTGTCAAAAGAGCTGATCCAATGTCTTCAGTTTCTGTAATTTGTCATATTTTCTTGTATCAGGACGCTGTCAACTGGCTTGGCTACACCTACCTGTATGTACGCATGCTCCGCAACCCCACCCTGTATGGTGTCTCTCATGATGACCGGAGCGCAGATCCCTTGTTGGAGAGACGCAGGACGGACCTGGTGCACACAGCAGCCAACGTCCTGGACAAGAACAGCCTGGTCAAATATGACAAGAGGACAGGAAGCTTCCAGGTATGAACGTGTTTCAGCTGAGTTTGTGTTTCCAGCCTAAGTTAGTCATGAACCATTGGTTTTAATGGCAGACCTTTCTCTTTCCCTGAAGGTCACCGACCTGGGACGGATTGCCAGTCACTTCTACATCACTCACGACTCCATTCAAACCTACAACCAGCTGTTGAAACCCACTCTCAGTGAGATCGAGCTCTTCAGAGTCTTTTCACTTTCCTCAGAGTTCAGGAACATCAATGTTAGAGAGGTATGTTGACTCCAGAAGGACATGATGGTTTGAAACTCCTCAACAAAACTTCATGAAACATGTTTTTTAAATAGTAACACGTACCCCTGTATTTTAGGAGGAGAAGCTGGAGCTTCAGAAACTACTGGAAAGAGTTCCTATCCCCGTGAAGGAAAGCATCGAGGAGCCAAGTGCTAAGGTAACACACACATCAAGTGATGAAGATTATCAGTCTGAAATACAGTGTTTCAGTGTATTCAAAACACAAAAAACTAATAAGTGAAACATTCTACTAAGCAAAGTAAAGTATTTTATTTGTCGTGTTATCTGGGTTCAAGATCAGCTGACTCTGGGCTTTGTATGATCTAGTCCTGATGGAGCTCTTAGTTTGTTTTGTCAGTTTGTTTTTCTTGCTGACGGTTTGGACAAGCAGCACCGAATTCAGTTGAATGATAACCTGTACTTTCGCTGTTCTTATTTCAGATCAATGTGCTGCTGCAGGCGTACATCTCCCAGCTCAAACTGGAGGGCTTTGCTCTCATGGCAGACATGGTCTATGTTACACAGGTATGGCCAATCACCCAGTGCTGTCATTGCTCTGCTATTTTCATACATTTCCCCAAGTACGTTTCTCAATAGGTTTTGTGAAGGTGATGTAATCCTAAATTGAGAGAAAACATAATCTTTTGAAGAGATGGTCCTCACTCTGACATGTTTAAAATATGTTTCCCTTCATTAAGGCCTAATGTAACTGTCCATGAACACTTTGTCATTCATGATAAATATAAATACATTTTATTTAATAGTAATCTTTCCCTTTTCTTACAGAGTGCTGGAAGGTTGATGCGGGCCATATTTGAGATTGTGCTGAACAGGGGCTGGGCTCAACTCACAGACAAGACCATGAATCTATGCAAGATGATTGACAAGAGGATGTAAGTCCGACCATCTTCTCTCTGGAATTAACATAGATGTTACTGCTCCAATGCAGGTCGCTGATTCTCTATATCTCCACAGGTGGCAGTCGATGTCTCCGCTCAGACAGTTCAAGAAACTGCCCGAGGAAGTGATCAAGAAGATCGAGAAGAAGAACTTCCCTTTCGAGCGTCTCTATGACCTCAACCATAATGAAATTGGTGAGTTTTCTCCTCCACGTCATGGTCATTGGATTCCCTCCCTAGTCGGCTGAGTTCTTGAAAGTCTCATGCTTAATTTTTCTTAGGCGAGCTGATCCGAATGCCAAAGATGGGGAAGACCATCCACAAATACGTCCACCAGTTCCCCAAACTGGACCTGGCCGTCCACCTGCAGCCCATCACCCGTTCCACACTGAAAGTGGAGCTCACCATCACTCCAGACTTCCAGTGGGATGACAAAGTGAGTAATGAGAGCAACGATGTGCTGCACCCAAACAATCTATCACCCAACCTCCTGACACTTCATTTTTCCCATTTAGATTCACGGATCATCTGAAGCTTTCTGGATCCTGGTTGAGGATGTGGACAGTGAGGTCATCCTCCACCACGAGTACTTCCTGCTCAAAGCAAAGTACGCCCAGGACGAACACCTCGTGACCTTCTTTGTCCCAGTGTTCGAGCCTTTGCCCCCGCAGTACTTCATCCGTGTGGTCTCAGACCGATGGCTCTGTAAGTAACTTGAGAGAAATGTGTTGTGCAATTTATATAAACACAAAGCATTTCAACTTCCTACTTTATTATTCCTGTTTCTTTTCAGCCTGTGAGACTCAGCTCCCGGTGTCCTTCCGCCACCTGATCCTACCAGAGAAGTACCCTCCTCCCACTGAGCTGCTGGACCTGCAGCCTCTGCCTGTTACTGCTCTCAGGAACTCTGCTTTTGAGGCTCTCTACCAGAACAAGTTCCCCTTCTTCAACCCCATTCAGACCCAAGGTACAGAACCATTTTAAATAACTGCTACTTATCCAAAGACAATTCTATCAAAGGCTGTGTGCATTTTTGTGTTGCTTTTTTTTTGACTTTTTTTTATTGTTGCTTCCCCACAGTGTTCAACGCTGTGTACAACAGTGATGATAATGTGTTTGTGGGAGCCCCCACCGGAAGTGGGAAGACCATCTGTGCCGAGTTTGCTATTCTGAGGATGCTGCTGCACAACGCAGAAGGTCGCTGTGTCTATATCACCCCCATGGAAGCACTGGCTGAACAGGTGTGAAGTCATGTGGAAGCTGAAATGCACTTATTACAAGCATTGCTTATTTTTCCAGCTCTAACATCATCAATAATGAAACTATCGTTGTCTCTCAGGTGTTTGTTGACTGGCACCAGAAGTTCCAGGACCTCCTGAACAAGAAGGTGGTTCTACTAACAGGAGAGACAAGCACAGATCTGAAGCTCTTGGGAAAAGGTGACATCATTGTCAGTACCCCCGACAAGTGGGACATCCTGTCACGTCGCTGGAAGCAGAGGAAGAACGTCCAGAATGTCAGCCTTTTCATTGTGGATGAGGCGCACCTCATCGGAGGAGAAAACGGAGTAAGAACACAATACTGCTTCATTGTCATATATGCAAGGAATGTACTATGATAGACATTTTTTAGACTGTGCATGATGTTAATGTCCCTTGTTTCTTTTCATTAGCCTGTGCTTGAGGTCATCTGCTCCAGGATGAGGTACATCTCTTCTCAGATTGAGCGTCCCATCCGCATCGTGGCCCTGAGCTCTTCTTTGTCCAACGCCAAAGACGTGGCCCACTGGCTGGGCTGCAGCACCACAGCCACGTTCAACTTCCACCCCAACGTCAGGCCCGTGCCTCTGGAGCTACACATCCAGGTCTGTAAACATTGTTAGTCAACAAACACTAAGCAAGAGGACACAAATTCCTGTTGGGTGGATTATTATATGTTATTAACTTGTCATTACTTGTTCAGGGCTTCAATGTTAGTCACACTCAGACCCGCCTGCTGTCCATGGCCAAGCCAGTGTACCACGCCATCATGAAGCACTCCCCCTCCAAACCTGCAGTGGTGTTCGTCCCATCCCGTAGACAGACCCGCCTCACAGCCATCGACATCCTCACTTTCTGTGCCGCCGATGTCGTTCCTCAGAGGTCAGTGAATACACCATGCCTCTTGATGAGAAATGGATTGTAAACATGGTCATGTGCCACTCATCTCCACACCACTGACAGAGTGAATGTCTCTCTCTCGTTGCAGGTTCTTGCATTGCACTGAGAAAGACCTTGCTCCATTCCTGGACAAAGTAAATGATGCCACTTTGAAAGAGACTCTGGCCAACGGTGTGGGTTACCTGCACGAGGGCCTGTCTGCGATGGAACGCAAAATAGTGGAGCAGCTCTTCAACTCAGGTAAGACCCGCCTCCTGCCCGTACCCTCGGCGCTGACTCTAAAGGTTAATGGCTGAGTAAATCTTTTCGTTACCTTTTTCTTTGCAGGTGCTGTTCAGGTCGTGGTGTCCTCTCGTTCACTCTGCTGGGGCATCAACATCTCGGCACATCTCGTCATTGTCATGGACACCCAGTACTACAATGGCAAAATCCATGCGTAAGGCTTTTACTAGTTTATTTTGAATTGGTGTGTATGTGTCTAATGAATTGTATTAGTGACATCCTCCCCCTGTTTCCTCAGATATGTGGACTATCCCATATATGACGTCCTCCAGATGGTGGGCAAGGCGAACAGACCCATGCTGGACGACGAGGGGCGCTGTGTGATCATGTGTCAGGGCTCTAAGAAGGTATAAGCATGTCGGCTGTTTCTGTCCTATTCAGTATTGAAAACTGACCTGGATTTAAAGCTGTGACTGTAAGAACAAACCAAACAGACTCTTGGTTTTTTTCTCTCGATAGGACTTCTTCAAGAAGTTCCTGTACGAGCCGCTGCCGGTGGAGTCTCACTTGGATCACTGCCTCCACGACCACTTCAACGCTGAGATTGTCACCAAGACGGTGGAGAACAAGCAGGACGCTGTGGACTATCTAACATGGACGTTCCTCTACCGCCGTATGACCCAGAATCCAAACTACTACAACCTGCAAGGTGGGAGTCATCCTAGCGCTCAATTTTCATTTAGAATAAATCTATTGATACTGGATTAGATGTTAGAAATGATTTCTAAATGCTATGTTTTGTTCTTACCTTGCCAGGCATGTCCCATCGTCACCTGTCAGACCACCTGTCTGAGCTGGTTGAGAACACATTACATGACCTGGAGCAGTCCAAGTGCATCAGCATAGAGGATGAGATGGATGTAGCACCTCTCAATTTGGGCATGATCGCTGCATACTACTACATCAACTACACAACCATCGGTTTGTGCCAACACTGATGAAAATCTCTTCTGTCAGTTCCTGACTCTCTGCCAATGTTTGGATTAAAACTTAACTGTTGCTTTATTTTTGTGTTTGACAGAGTTGTTCAGCATGTCCCTGAATGCCAAGACAAAGATCCGTGGGTTAATTGAGATCATCTCTAATGCTGCCGAGTACAAGAACATTCCCATCAGGCACCACGAGGATTCACTTCTCCGACAGGTAAACACAGCACACTGACAGTTAACCAGCCATCTTTACACAACAAGCACGTCCCTCCTAAGTCAGTAAGATGACAACATCTGATAACATCTGATTTCTCGTCTTTGCATTTCAGCTGGCACAGAAAGTGCCTCACAAACTGAACAACCCTAAGTTCAACGACCCCCATGTGAAGACCAACCTAATGCTGCAAGCTCATCTCTCCAGGATGCAGCTGAGCGCTGAGCTGCAGTCAGACACCGAGGACATTCTGAGCAAGGTACAGATTAGTGGTGATTTTACCACTGAGGGCTCTGTATGATGATTTCTCTTGATTTCATTCCATTCTACATATTTAATATTCGTGTGTGTTGCATCTGCAGGCGGTCCGACTGATCCAGGCCTGTGTGGATGTGCTGTCCAGTAACGGCTGGCTGAGTCCTGCCCTGGCAGCTATGGAGCTGGCACAGATGGTCACCCAGGCCATGTGGTCCAAGGACTCGTACCTCAAACAGCTGCCCTTCTTCACCAACGAGCACATCAAGCGCTGCACAGATAAGGTACATAGCTGTTTTGTCACCAAGTGCATTTGTAACTCATAGGGGATTGTATACATATTGAAACCGACCACGTGGCCCCTGCTCTTTTCCTCAGGGCGTGGAGAGTATCTTCGACATCATGGAGATGGAGGATGAAGACAGAACTGCTTTGCTGCAGCTCTCAGACGCTCAGATGGCTGACGTGGCTCGCTTCTCTAACCGCTACCCCAACATCGAGCTGTCGTACGAAGTGGCAGAAAAGGACAACATCAAGAGGTACAGACCCTTTCTGTCGGCAGAATCTTTTCTAGAAGTCATGGATTGGATATTATAATAGTCGTACATGTTTTGTACAATTGTGAACGTGTGCTTCCATGTGTGTTTGCAGTGGGAGTCCAGTTCTGGTTCAAGTTCAGCTGGAGAGAGAGGAGGAGGTGACTGGGCCTGTCATCGCACCTCTCTTCCCTCAGGTACATCCTCTATTTGTGCACTTCTTAAAGTCTCTGACATTTCTTCCTGAAAAGACAATAACTTTGCTGTCAACTTTTCATTGTTACAGAAACGTGAAGAGGGCTGGTGGGTGGTGATCGGAGACCCCAAGTCCAACAGCCTCATCTCCATCAAGAGGCTGACTCTGCAGCAGAAAGCAAAGGTCAGTGATCTTCTCCCACCAGAAGCATTCTGTGGCTTAAAATGCTCTGGAAACCCTCATGTTAATCAGTCCCATTTCCCACCTGCAGGTTAAGCTGGACTTTGTTGCCCCGGTGATGGGTGTTCATAACTACACCTTGTACTTCATGAGCGACGCGTACATGGGCTGTGACCAGGAGTACAAGTTCAGCACGGATGTGAAGGAGGCGGACAGCGAGGGAGACAGTGACTCAGACTAATCAGATCATTGCAGCCTCTGACATTTTGTTTTATATAAAGGATCAGTAGGTAGTTTTTCCTTGTTTGTTTTTACTGTAGATATTCAGCCTGGTTCATGTCCCGTGTCATGAATCATCATCATCTATGCTCTTGTGATAAGATGTGTCATTTTATAATCTTCTGAATGATACACCTCAGTCCAGATCAGTGTACAGCTAACAGTCAGACATGTATTTGAGATACAAGGTCAAATGAGGCCAGTTTGGGTTTTCAATGATTCAAATATATTACACACTGTGCTAGCTGATCTACTGTCAGTTTTCAGGTCTGACTGAAATTAAAATGTTGCAGATTAAACCATGATTGACCAAATTTAGATGTTACACTATTCTTTCAGATTTGAAAATTTAAATGCAAAAGAAAACCCTCCACTTATGTTTTTGTTTTCTTATGAAATCTACTTCTGGAACTTGTCTAAATGTTTTTACATGATGTTCTGTCTGGAATATTTTTTGGAATAAAGAGAAGCCACAAACTTGTTTTAAATTTATTTATATAAACATGAATGAATAATTTCTCAATTGGACAGTTATAAAACAGACATGGCAGGTAACAGGTGATGTGGTTATACTGCTGAGCTTAGATGAGCGGACAACACTGCTCCCCATTGGAACTTGGGCTGTTCAGGGAGAGACCTCACTCTTCCTCCTGGAACCTCCAGATGGCGAAGTCTCCATCATCACTGCAGGTGGCCAGCAGTCCTGCCTCCTTCGGGTTCCAGGCCACACAGTTGACATCCTGATCGTGAGCCTTGGTCACCTGAGCAGCCAGCGAGAACACCGGCTGGTCAGGATCAGCCGACTCGTCCTCCTTGAAAACTCGCACTGCGTCATCACCGCTGGCGGTTGCCAGGGCGCCGGTCAGCCGACACCTGAACAGATTAAATTCTCAGTTTGATCGAACAGGACAACATTGTGTCAATAATAAGTAAAGCGGTGAATTTGTAACCTCATATGCCTTCATATAACTGGAATCAGCCTATAGTAGAGAAATATTGGTGCTGGATCAGAGGTTCTCAGGTTTTTCTCAGCCTGGGATCCCCTTCTAGCCACAGAAAATATTCTGTGGACCCCAGTGTGTATATGCTTTAAAATAATTTGACTCATTTTACACTTCAATTTATGTAAGAGAAAGTTATTTTATCCACGTCAGCAGAGAATACCCATATGATTATTTGAATGCATCGATCTGGAAACCTGTTACAGACATGGCGGACCCTCATTGAAGAACCACTGCTCCTGATGAAAGAGCAGACTGATTCTACCATCGTGGCTGTGAGAACATTGAGCTGGGTCTTACCAGGCAATGTCATACACTGTTCGTCCATGGTACCCGGACAGAGTGCAGATACATTTCCAAGACGAGTCTCCTGTTACACAAAGCAATGACGAAAAATAATCATACTTCTTATACTGACAGGAATGCATTACATGTAGGTTTTGTATAAACTTGGACAATCTAATTACTAGGTTTATTTGTTTTGCCAACAACTCACCCTGTCCAGCCTCATTTGGAAACTCTTTCCAAATCTTGACCGTGCGGTCATCGCTGGAGGAAGCCAGTCTCTGTCCAGTCCCATCAAAAGCCAAACCCCACACTGTGGCTGTGTGTCCCTGCAGGGTCGCCCGACACTCCCAGTCATCGTCTTCCTCCCTGTAAATGCAGATGTTGTTGTCGTAGCTGGCTGAAGCCAGGAGCTGTAAACGCACAGTATATTCACTCAGTAAAGCAATGGTGTGGGAAATGAAGAAATCCTTCATGGGAATATAGAGCAGAGAATCACCTACCTCCTGGGTCGGGTGCCAAACTACGTGCTTGACGTCTTGTGTGTGAGAGTTCACGACAGTAACGCACTCATACTCGTCTTCTTCATCCACTGTGAAACCCAAATGAAAAGAAAACATTTGTATTTCAAAACTCTGAGCTACAGCTCAATGATACATGAACGTACTTCCTTCGGTGAACTAGACACAAACTGAAGCTTCACACAAACCTTCCCACACCCAGACGCTCTTGTCTCTGCTACATGTCGCCAGCAGGTTCCCTGAAGGAGCCCACGCCACACATTTCACCTCATTTTCATGTCCTTCCAACACAGTCAGACTCTGGGGGAGAAGGTGAGACTCAGGGTTAAATCCGCAAAAATCGACTTTGTGAAGAACAAACATTGTGAAGATTTAAATGTCTTGTCTTACCTCAAAGTCGTTGTCCTTCTTTTTCCAGATGCATGTGGTTGCATCGAAGCTGGCAGATGCCAGATAATTTCCACAGGGAGACCAGGCCACCTTCCTCACGGTGCGCTGGTGTCCATCCTGAAGCACACTCTTACAAATCCAAGAGTCACCTGAAAAATGGAAGGTTTTCAGCCATCAGAGGAGTACACTGTGTTTACCTCCAAAAAATTCAACGATGAAATCGCCCTTTTGTTTGTTTTTCAGAAGGATGTTGAACAAACTGAACAGATCTCCACACAACTTGACGGGAGAACCAGAAGGAACCCATTCAAATTTGTATCTGTACAGGAACTTTATGAAATCAGCCATTTCACAGATTTTCCAGGGAATCCTTAATGAATCTGGATGAAAAACCAGGCACATAAAAGCAAACTGATATCTATGAGTGTTTACAATTTGGTGCAGCTCACTGACTTCAAGGGGGCTGCTTGGCCTTTGAGAGGCATGTTCTCTACTGAGTGTCATTCTAGTTTTACTCATTGACTTAATCGAAACACAAAACAGACATTGCTGTCTGATTATTTAATGTCAGAAAATGACTTCTTGGTCTATTTTTGGTGGGATTGGGCTTTGTACAGGGAAGAGAGGCTCCATTTTACAGAGAAAGTATTTTCTCTGGTGTTGCCACTCTGATAGGTTTACTGTATGTCCGTAAAACCTTAAGTAAAAAGATTTGATCACGTGAAATTGTTTCTCTGTTGAATTTCCAGATATCATATAGTATCAGGATATACGACACACACACAACATGTGCTAATAACAATTAAATTACTATTTGAACAAAACCAAATGTTGAGATGTGCTTTAAGGCGATATCTCTGATCTTTTTCTTCCCTATGTCCCTCTACCCAGCTGGTGATCTTCGGTAAGGGTCAGCTGTCACTTCCTAGATCTAGAATGAAAACTAGAGGGTACACAGTGTTTGCCTTCAAAAAACATTTATTGGAAGGGATGTTCCTGAATTAACCTGGTCTTTAATCTATAGAATTATTATTAATGCCATTAGTATTTATGTACCACCTTCTGTTCTGCTCTTTAAATAAAGTTATGATGATTGTTATTAGTTAGTTGTAGTAATATTGTTATAACTACAGGTGGACCCATTAAATAAAACCCCTGTGTCTCCAGAGAACTAGGTCCCATTCAAGTAACTCTGTTTAACTCTCATGCCACTGACTGAGAATGACGGGGAAGAGGATTTTCTCTGGTTTGACAGGAAACACGATCACTTTCTGTATTTGATCATCGATGAGGGAACAACTGTCCTCAGCTGCAGGAGGAGATCGGCCTCGTGTTTAGAAGACAACACGTCCCTTCACACTGTGCTGGGCTGTGAGGATGTGACCGGACCGTTATTCGGGCGACGTCCCCTCGTGTGTTGAACTCACCCTCTCGTCCCCATATCCGGATGGCCTTGTCCCCGCCACACGAGGCCAGCAGCGTCCCTGACGGGTTCCAGCTGACGTACCAGCAGCGGGAGTCCGGGTGGGCGCTCAGTCTGTGGAGCAGGGTCAGAGCCTGCTTCATGTCGGAGCCGCTTCCTCCGACACTTCCTGACGGTTCCTGACGTCTGACAGACCCGGAAAACAACAACCCGCGTGTGACAAGCTACACAAACAAGCAGCGATCAACACGGTCCTGTGACTCAACACCCAGCCTGCTGCAGGTGCACGAGAGGAGGCGAGTTTACACCAAAGTACCAAAGTTCACAAAACTATGGACACCACTGATACCGCAGCCATCTTTGATTATCAGGTGCTTTCGCGCAAAGCATTGTGGGGTTTGTTTCCCTTCCGTGTTTTTTTTCGTTCTTTTTTTTTCTACAATTTTATGGAATATATAAAATAAAACACTTTAAAACTGAAACCATTTCAGGTTTGTACAAAATGATCAAGGAACGATGATTAATATTTTTTCCCCCATAAAACATTTGCTTCTTGTGTTGCAGGTCATTCTTATTTTACTGATTGATTGATTTATGTTTTTTTGACATGAATGATTCATATTTATTATTTATATTTGTTTGTTCCTTGTCCTTTGTTTACACCTTGTACCTTGCATGAGACTCAACATGTTTATACCTGTACTCACCAGTTTACATCATAACCTCCACCCTTGTTTTTATGTGGCTCATAAAATGAAAATAATATAATACTACTGCACAATTGCTTCGAAAGAAAACTAGCGTAAATAAATACAAAATATAAAGTAAGGCAGCATAGTATATTTACTTTTAAGAGCTAGCAGTAGGTGGCAGCACTGATTGTCACTCGTGTCTACGCTGCAACGTATTGAAGCCTCAAAGAAGAATGGTGTGAACAAGGAAGTTGAGATCTTTTACAGGAAGCTAGCGTAAGCTGCTTTTTGTTTTGTTTTGTCTTTGTTTTTCTGTAACAGATTGGTGGTTATTTTTCATCCTATCAGTTTGCTAAATTATTCAATATTCTTTAGATAGTTTAGTTTGCCTCTTTTAAGTTTATTTTTGTACGACGCGCGTTGACTTTTGACGTTAGCCGTGAGTTAGCTTGAGACGCTAATAACAGAGCGAACAGGCCTGAAAGCCATCTGTCCATTGTGTTCCCGTCAGTCAGATACTGGACCGGATTTGATCAACAGGATACTTGTTTTCGGTTTCGCCTCGTTCGGACACATTAGAAACCGCTGGTACGGCCATTGCCACTCGCCCTGGTGCCGTTAGCTCTGCTGGCTAACAGCTTGTATTGTTGTTGGTCAGTCGATTGACCTCATCGTTGTACAGGGAGCAGTTAGTGCAGCCACTTCCCTGACAGTAAAGGACTCACTACCGCAGACCAGACGGTGACTGGATGACCATGTATGCCCCGCCGGGATCGAGTGTTCCGGGAGGCCGGAGAAGGAGAGCGGGCACCTCCCTACCCAAGCAGCCGGAGCGGAGCCTGGTGTCGGCTCTCCCCGGAGCTCTGTCCATCACCGCGCTGTGCACGGCTCTGGCGGAACCGGCCTGGCTCCGGGTTCATGGAGGCACCTGTTCCAGACAAGAGCTGGGGGTGGCAGACGTGCTGGGATACATTGACCCCAAGCTCCTGGACGGTGAGGACCAGCACAAGCTCGTTAGAACCTGCATTCGAGACTCATGTTACAATAATAATACCGTGATGTCTCTTTGTCCTGCAGATTACTGTGTGAACCCGCAGACCATACTGCTGCTGAGGGTGATCGCTGCCTTCTGCTTCCTGGGCATCCTGTGCAGCCTGACTGCTTTCCTCCTGGATGTGTTCGGACCCAAACACCCTGCGCTGAAGATAACACGCAGATATGCATTTGCACATATTCTCACAGGTAGGAATCTGTCACACTGCAGTTCTCTTTCCAGGTGATTTCTTTGTTTGGAGGAGAAGGTGTCATTTTGACCTGTTTTCTCGCCTCTGTCTCATCAGTGTTGCAGTGTGCCACGGTGATTGGCTTCTGCTACTGGGCCTCGGAGCTCATCTTGTCACTACAGCAGCAGCACAAGAAATACCACGGCTCCCTCATCTACGTCACTTTCGCCATCAGTTTTTACCTGGTTGCGGGCGCAGGTGGAGCCTCTATCCTTGCGACAGCTGCCAATCTCTTGCGCCACTACCCCACAGAGGAGGAGGAGCAGGCTTTAGAGCTGCTCTCTGAGATGGAGGACAGCAGTGAAACATTTCCGGCTGATTATGACATTGCCAATCAGTTTCAGCCACCGCCTGCATACACGCCCTAATGCCGCAGGACTGGCCCCTCTAACATGCGCTTCTCTTTCAGCACGGCTTTTGGCTTGATGGGCGAACCCCGCTCTTATCAAAGGGGTATCTTTGCAAACAAGCCGGAACACGGTGTGTTGCACTGTTAGTGCGGAAATGGTTTGACTGACAGTGCATGAAAGTTGTCTTTAGTGGTGGCAGAAATTTAGGAGATGATTCTTTCTTTAACCACTGAAGTTGTACGTAATTTGCATGTAAATGGCTTTTAGGATTTGGTCCTTACATGTAAAGCAAACTTAACTGCAAGGAGGGCTCAACTTGCCTCACCACAAGTAATTGATGAAACAGCCGCAGACAGATTAATGCCATTTATTGAAGCTCTTCTTTGGACATGGATGGAGCTCTTTTAAGCATTGTGTTGATTTTATGTTTTAAGCTTGCCATATGTATGATTTTATTTGATTGATTCATCTAAAATGTAGAAAAACAGAGAAGATTGTTGGAGACTTTTATTTCTTTTTTTATATAAAATATCAAATTGACTTTATTTATTATTTAGTCGTTTGTGCTGTGTCTTCTTTACTTTCTTTTGCTTTGCAGGCATCTTTCACTGGTTTAGTCTTATTTAATTACATCTGTACTTGAAATAACACAAAGAAGTTGTCCAGAATACAGACAGATCTTTGTGGTGTTTTAAAAAGGATTATGTGATGTGTCGTGTGTTTAGAGCTAGCAGCCACAGACGAAATGGAGAAACAATGTTTTGTATGTTTCACAATCGGAGTGATTGGTAGGAAGAGAAATCTCACCACATAAGTTGGTCGTTTCATGTTCCTTGTATTTGATTTAAAAAATAACCCTTATTTGTACTTTGTGATTTCCATATGTGACCGTTTCAATTGTGTTTGCTCTGCATGTGTGCAGGTTTTAAACCTCTTGTCGGAACACCTCGTTGTGAGGTGTCTGCTGAGGCTTGAAATTGTGATTGACGTGATTCTAGGTGGATGTATATTGTTCTGTTTGCACCATTTTCTCCATTTTGCCCCTCGGACCCGTCACTATACTTTCATCACCAGTGTGTAAATATTGATCGTTTATACATAAAAAGTGGTCATAATAAAGTAAATGCCAAATTTGGTCTCACGTTTGTCATCTGTAACTTGACCCTGAATCTTTGGATTTGCTTCGGCCATGTGCAGCCTATAGTGTGGAGGTGTAGTTTTGATTTCACAGTACATTGACTTTGACGTTTCCGTCTGACCAGGGTATTTCTGGGTTCACTGTCTAGACGTGGTAGACGCAACTTAGCATTACAGTGAGTAAGAGCCTTACATCCTAATGGACTTTACAGGGCTTGCATTGTATAAATATGAGATGTATAGTTAGAAGCAATATAAAAAAACTCACAAATGCAGTGTTGCATAAAGCCATTATTATTATTACATGATTATTGCAGCATTACAAACAAATTTAAACTATATTCTAACAGGCATTTTGCATTAAAGTCTTTAGTCTCCATTCAGGTAAAATACCAAGAGTTAAATTCTAAAGGGGTCAATATATTTCACGAGTTACAGCACTACATGTAGAGCAATACCCCCCCCCAAAGCCGAAGGGTCACTCTGCTGCCAAATTACTTAATTTAATCAGGTGAATAAACAAGGTATTAACAGGGAAGGGTGTTCGGGAGGGAAAAGGTCAGTGTCGCGTCTCTTCTCAGAAGATAGAGCTTACGTGGTAACGTCACTCGGCCTCGCTCTGGTGATATATATACAGACTGCTACAGCAAGATCAATATTGCTACCATTAAAACCGGCTCAGTGGTTAACTGTGAACTCTTGTATTCCTCCGGAAACAGTGAGACTGAAGAGAAATCATGCTGGCCACCAGGACTTTGCTTTCAAAACAGACGCTGGCTGTTATTTCTCGACAGCCTGCCTGCTTCGTTCACCAAGGTGACTATGGCAACTGGGGAAATACTAACGTGGCGGTGGTAAGTGAGAGAAGTAGAAGTATCAGTGTGGGCGTCACTGTGCTTTGTGAGTCACATTTGGTTTGTGAATCACGATGTATTCCAGGTTTTCTCAGGATGTGGCTGGTGGGATGGGACTGATGTCCACGAGGGAGTGTAGTGAGTATATGACCCCGGACAGAAATGTTGCATGTATCTTGTCATGGTGCAGAGATGGTTAATTCACAACTCTCGTCCTCAGCACCATGTACCACCTCAGCCGCAACGGGGCTCGCTTCCAGATGTTTGCTCCAAATCAGCAGCAGATGCATGTGATTGACCACATGAAAAAGCAGCCGGCCTCCGGTGAGAATCGGTAAGCTTGTTAGGAGACACTTTCAAAAGGATCAGGGTCATCGAAGGGTCCACTGACTTAATTAACGCTGTATGTTACTCACCGTACATGACTAATTACACAATGTAGTATTTATGATTATATCTTCCCTTCACATAGGAACATGATGATGGAGGCGGCCCGCTTCAGTCATGGTCAGGGCATGATGCAAATGCAGGACCTGTCCAAGCTGGACGCAAACAGCTTTGATGCTATCATCTTCCCTGGGGGTCACGGCATCATCAAGAACCTGTGAGGCATCATTAAATATGTATTTAATAGAGGTACAGCGCAATCTAGCAGAATGGAGCACTAATATTAAATCCTCTTCTCTTTAGATCCTCTTTTGCGAAGGAGGGCAAAGACTGCAAGCTGCAGAATGATGTGGAAAGGGTGCTGAAAGATTTCCACCGTTTACGCAAACCCATTGGGTAAGTATCATCTGATCACTATTCAGTCAACCAGTGCTGAAGGATCAATGCTGCAGAACTTCATGTCTGACCAACAGGCAGAAAGAAGTTCACAGTTTAAATTCAAACATGAGGCAAATTTGCCGGCTCTCATTGATTAGTGCCGCACGTTAAATCGGATTACAATAGATTACATTGGAGTAGATGAAGGCGAGATTTATCCAATCCCTGTAATGGAATTGGGACACTGGAGCTGTAGAAAGGGAAAAAGTCAGACGATGAAAACGATTTTTTTTATCTATGTCTATATTTATATTTATTGATTAAAACTGCTAGAGACGTGGATATGAAAATACAAACAATTTTGTTCCACATGGTCAGTGTAGTGTTTCCTGGAAACCAAGTTTAACAGTCTCACATGTTCTCCCCCTAAAAACTATTTAATTATCAAAACTATATAGAACGTTTGCAAAATGTTAAGGAAAATACGCAAAAAGGCAGATCTGAAAACTTAATGTTGATTAAATTTGATTTAAGTCTCTGCTAAATACCTGAAATATTGTTACGGAAGTAATTCAAGTTGGAGCTTTTGTCATCTTTAACTTACATCAGACAGTGTGTCTTTTTGAACTGTGTATAACAAGGTCTTTGTCCTGTAAGATGATGGACGATGTGAGAGAGCATGTGGTGGAAGTTTGTGTCTCCCACTGTTCCCAGCAGACACAAGAGGAAGAGCGGGGGCAGAAAAACTAGTGTTAGAGGCAGGAACACGATGTAGTGACACCAGGCAAACTAATCCACAGGGTGAGAGCCGGACATATTGACACTGAAGAGACTCAGTTTCTACCAGTGTGATCTGGTGGAAAGTGAACGATCCTTCATCCACTATATTGGTATGTGGGACTGATGAGGGTCACGGGGCCCTGTGAGGTGACAGCCGGGGCTCAGGTGCATGGCGAGTCTAACATGTAGGTGATGCAGGATTATGCAGGAATTAGAGAGTGGAGTTTGAGGCTGAGGAGGAAGAAGAGGATGAGACAGCTGTCACCATGACAACACATGGTTATTTGACCATGACCCAGCCATCATTTAAAGGATATAACCACAGTAATCCCTCCCCCAATCTTTAAATAGTTGGAGCGGTTGAAATAATTTGATTAAGATATAAAATATGCATGAAAAAATAATTGAGAAAAATGACAGTAATGAAAGGCTGAGAGAAGATGTGCTAAGTGGGTGCAGCTGTTTAATGTAGGGTTCAGACTGATTATGGCCTGGATTAATGCCGGCCATAATCATAATAATCGAACTAAGGATTCAAAACAAGCATTGTATAAATTTACGATGAAAGAAACAAAGGATAATAGAATAGATAATGAATTTGTCCCTAACATCTGCTGGTGGTTGGTCACTTATCGAACTAGCGCGGAAAACATATTTAGATATTCCATATTAATATAATATTAATACATAAGAGATATTTACCATTTTATCCAATGTTTTGGATCCAATCTGTGTTCAATTACTGTTTTATTTAGGAACTTATATAACAAACTGTAAATATATTGGATGCCCTTTTCTTTGTGGTTCGCTGGTTTCCAATCATCGACACTGCTTTGATTCATCATCATGGAGTTTGCCTCGAATGCCTCCTGTGCTCAGTGATAGTAGTTCAACATGTTCACACTCAGAGGACTTGATTTGTTCCAGTGGATTTATGCTTGGAGAGCTTTTCTTTTTCAGGCTTTGAATCTCTCCTTTTCGATACTTGCAATGCAATTATTCTCACACCCTGATTAGATCCGCCTCTTGATCTCGACTTGATCACAGCCTTAACTCACCGCCCACTCCTGTTTCCAGACTGGCCAGCATGGCCCCTGTGCTGGCCTGCCGGGTGCTGCCCAGCATCGAGGTGACCATGGGCTATGAGCGGGATGAAAACACCCGCTGGGGGAACTGGCCTCACACAAACATGGTGCAGGCTGTAAAGAGCATGGGTGCACGCCACAATGTCCGGGAGCCATATATATCCTTTCAAAAGTCTCAGTTCAACATATATATTAGTTAACAGCCTCTACACAGATTGTGTTCATTTTGTTATTATGCCTGTTGTGAAATAACTCCTGCTTTGACCTTAACCCTTTGTTCTACGAAGCCCATGTGGATGAGAAGAACAAAGTGGTCAGCACCCCGTCCTTCATGTGGGACACAGAGTATCACTATCACTATATATTTGATGGTATTGGAAATATGGTCAAACATGTCATGCGTATGTCGACCAAGTGAGCTGTGACGACGAGCCTGACAAATCAATAGAAGAAGTCGGTGTTGATGTACAACACACGACTGTACTGTGATGACTTCTTACCTGCAACAATAAAAATGCTTTAGTGAACGAGCAAATGGCTTGTTGTGTTTAATTGATGCGATTATAGTAAAACATGCTATGTATAGTGCGTAGGCCAAATGAGTCCAGATAATATTAATAATATTAAAACAGTAAACACAGGTTTTTACCGGCGCCACCTCAGTAATTTGAAATGAGTGTGGCAAAATGGCTCACCAGTGCCATCTTAGGAAAAGCCCCTCAGTTAGCTTTCACGCATCAACATTTCATTTCTTTTGTAGATCCAATGTGAAATGACTGATTGAAATAAAACAGCCCGTTGTGGCACTTTGACCCACATCCACTCTTACATATGGGATTGAACAGGGGGTCACATGATCATATGGTTGGAATGACATTAAAATCAGTTGACGTTATCAAGTTCATTGTCACATGTTGCGAGAAATAAACACTATTTCTGTTTGTCACATTAAGATAAAGCAATTTATTCATTACAAACTTATCAAAATGACAACAACCAGGTGGCAAGATATAAAAATTTGCAGTTTGTATAAAACGTCATCAGAAATGCATACTCACTCCACATGAATATTCTCATCTGGGTTATAAATTAATCTGAAACAAACGTTGAATCTTTCCTAAATACAGCAACAAAGATATTCGTTACACCTCTGTGCATTAGGCGACATATAAAAACAGCTTTTGTCTTTTTGCAGTAGAAAAACAAATGGTTAATGGGCACAACTTTTATAACAGACTTGTAATTCAAGTACGGAATCAGAAGTCAAAATATTCACAGTGCTGCCGTCACATCACTGATGTGAATTGTAAACATTCTTGCATATCGTAACTCACCTCAGTAAATATACAGAAATACTTATCACGTGAGCAAAAATTCATTCCAAACTTTTTCAATCCTCTAATCAGTTTTGTCTGACAAGCTCGTCAGCTCAACCCTTTCAGGGTCAATCATCCAGTGTACGTACGACATTAATAAAAATAAGGCAAAGATCTTTTCCCCCTGTGTTTTTTTCCTATTTGACCGCTTGGGAGAAGTTTGACAGAATCAAGTGGAGTAAAGTTACATGTTTTCATCTGGTGGAATGAAGAAGAGGAACAGCAGGGAGCATTCACATTAAGGTACATATACACATTTGTACATTATGAACAAATAGGGGCTATGTTAGGTGATTTGGTGAATTACGTCTTGACAGTTGAACATTACTGCAGTAAGTCAAGTACGATTTCAGGGAATAAACAGGTCATGTCAAATAAACAACTTCTTTTAAATATAGACAATAAATGTTTGTGGGTATTAAAGTTGGGTGATAAAAGCATTTGTAGTACAATTATCAGTTACCTAATAATGTGATCTTTAAGTACTATTAGTTAAGTACTTGTAATACACAGAGGAGGATGGTGGTGAACATGTTGAGAACACAGGCAACATTTTCTACTTCAAACAGATCATCAAAACAAACTTACGTAATTGTCATTAGCATCATTTTATTATTAAAGGGAGGTCTTTGATGCGACTGACGTTAAAATGAATTTCAGCCCTCACTATGAAGCACGCTGCTGCTTTTATAAAGCAGGGCTTCCTCAACTCTCAACAGGAAAACTGTCTACGCAAAGTGTGAACATTTCATTCCTCAGGGGGGCGCTGTGTGCCTGATTGTCATGTAAAAGCAAACTCCCCAAAAACAAACATGCTTCTCAGAATAATAAATAATCCCTTCCTGACTTCATTTTGTGGAACAGACATGTCAGTGGATATAAACTGAGGAGCTGCAGTCCATCACATTTGATGCAATACAAAATACATAATGTCTGACATAACATATAGAACAAGAACTATAGACAACGAATGTTCTTCCACATGAGAAAGCTCCGGCCAGGTGTTAATATCCAGGGCCTCAGTGCTGTCGTCTGTTCATTGAACTGCTATTTACGATCTGAGTTAGATGGATCTGTGAAGACAAAGGCAGAGAGCAACGCAGCGTTTAAAACAATGCACCCTGAAAAACGGGTTTAAACTGTTTTGATTATAAAGTGAGCAGCTCACATTTAGACATGTACAAATTCACTGCACACAGATGATACAACAGCAGGCAAGAAAAGGATGCAGGCAGGCGAGCAGTGACAGGTGGAAAAATATGGAAAGAGGTGAGAGGGCAGGCAGAGTAACGGACCAGGTCAAACTGCTAGAGCAGTGCGGAGTTGGCGTCAGAGTCTGAATCGTAGCCAGGGCTGAGACAGGGCTCACGGGAACAGATGGATTCCTGAGCCCGCCTGTACTCTTGGTACTCCTGGCGGAGAGCGTTGAAGCGCGCCTCGCTTAGGGAGCGGCTGAGCCGGCAGCGAGGTGGGTTGGAAACTGGCGGGCTGAGTGAGGGAGGTGGGCCTGGGGGAAGGCATCGGGAAGAGGAAGATGCATGGATGGGCATGTCATGGGAGAAGCTCACAAATCATCACGGCACGAAGGCACAGGAGGAACACATGCATCATCAAGCGTTACACTCACCATGAAACATGCAACATCAACAACATCAAGCATGAGGGGGTTCAAATAATAAATAAATGATCACCTTTCTGTTGCTGGTCCTGGACGCCACCTGCTTGATCATATCTGAGCTCGCCCCTTCCTCTCTGGGAGCTCATTTGAGACTGATCAAACCTCATGGCGTCCAGGACCTCCAGGTCCACGCAGGCATCAGCAGAGTCCCATTCATAACTTTCATCTACTGATGTGTTCCTTCTAATGAGATAGACAAAATATAGAGGTCAGAAAACAGTCATGACAAAGGAGAAACAAAAACCACCGAACCGATGTGAATTTGGAAACACAGATGAATCCCTCCACCAAGGAGACACTCCAGTGAGTTGGTTGTTATTGTCCCGGTGTGGTGGCGACGTTTCACCTTTTCGCTCTCCTCTGTGGTCGATCCATCTCAGCTCTGTGCCGCTCACCCTCCTCCGTCGTCTCGGGGGAGCTGAGCAGTGTGGGAGTGATGGACAGGGAATGTTGGAAGAGACCAGCGCTGCCTCTACCACTGCTCTGACTGGCATAACTGGTCCTCCCTCCCTCCCTTATCTCAGCCTCCCCTCCTCTAGCCATCATCCTGTCCGGCTGTCTGTAACTCTCTCCCTCCCTGGGCGGGAGGGGGGCGTAATAAGGGGAGGGCCAGCTAATGCCTCTGGGCAGGTAGGACCTTGGAGGGCCCCTCCTGGGGTCCATAGGTCTCATGCTTTCCACTCTGGAGCCTGGCCAGTGTTGGTACTGGGGAACAGGAATGCAGGACGGCATGGGGACATATTTATGCTGGGAAGACCTCAGAGTCTCTTGGTAAGAAGGAGACCACCTGGAGGACTCGAGAAAAACAGCTGCTTGCCTTCTGGGATCGGAGGGTTCCATCATTGGGGAGATTGAGGTGTTTCTAGGTGGGTACATAGCAGGAGTGAGGTAGCAGGGACTAGCTAATGGTCTTTGTGTGTGATGAGGCCTCTCTAAGCTCCCGATGCTCGGCCGTCTGAAAGGGACATACTCCCTCCATGACGGGCCAGGCCTGGGGAGGTAAGATGGACTACGGCCCAAACTGTGGGACTTCACCCTGACATCTGGGTTGGGGAACTCGTCCCAGTAACTCCTCTCGGAAATATACGTCCTTGGGCTCTCAAAATGCTCCCAATTCTGTGAGCCTAAACTGATGGATTTCTTTATGAAAGGACGAGGCGGTCCCATGCCTGAGAGCGTCCTACACGGGCCAACACTTACAGATTTCCTAAGAAATGGCACAGGGACTTGATTTATCCGGGACGCAATGTTATTAGTCCTGCTGCCCTGAGGAGCATGTCTTTGGGATTGCTCTGGTAAAGACTCACTACTGTCGACCAAACTCCAGGAATGTTTTGACACTAAATCTGCCATGCCTTTTGCCGCACTGAGCAAGGTGTGAGCTGACCTGGATCCAGGTCTGGACTCAGGTCTGTCTGTGCTTTTATTCGCAGCTCGAATTTGTGTTTTCTCATCATAGAGCTGCTTGCTTGTTTTCTCTGGACCATGTGATGAAGGTCTCATCTCATCAGGAAATCTTACTCTGTGTGAAGAATCTCGAGTTTCAATATGGAGTGAGCGTTTATAGCCTTGTTTTCTACAAGCATCAATGCCGGGCTCTGCACCCCCACCCCCTTGGATTTCTTTAGCATGAACCTCCCAGTTTTTAGGAACTACGTCAGGCTTTGCCACCAGTGATGTTTCTGCTTTTAGTGCTGAACTTTGTCGAGCAGTGTCGGTCACTTCAGCTTCTTCCACAGGCTCATCCACGCTCATTTCGATGAAACCTGGAAGGCTCAGGTACTCGAGTATTGCACTTGTCTGCAGTGGGGGCGCTTTGGGCGACGGGGCAGCAGGTTTGACATCGAAGGACTCTGACATTCTAGGCACAGAAATTTGGGACTGATCGCTGTCTACCTCTTCTACGAGGGTGAGTGTGGAAAGAGGGCTGGGACTATCAGAGAAAAGACATTTGTCACTCCTCCTGGAGCGTGTTCGGACACCCTCTCTTTCTAACTCGGAATAAAACCCAGAGCTCAACCGGCCACGAGTCTCTCTGTCTTTGGCCTTTGCCCCTTCGTCCTGGTGTTCGTAGGGTAATGTAGAATAATTCGAGGGACTGGAATCCCTTTTGGCTGTGTAGTCTCTAGTTCTGTCGGGCTGATGATATTGTGGTGAAGCTGAACTTTGCCGCCTCTCACTGTCGCCTATAGGACCTCTGGCAGCAGAATCCCAGGGCTGATTGCCTGCATAAGCATATGAGTGCCTGAACCCTGAGGAGAACCCCCCCCGCCTGTGTCCTTTCTTGTAAGCCCTGCTCAGTCATGGACCCTCTGCATATATCCAGCTCTCTCCGAGGACTCAGTGACCGGGCTCTGGTTGGTGTTTCTAAGCTTTTTGAGGTGACATCAGGAGAGATCATGGGGAGGGAGGTGTTCTGGGTGTCCGGAGAGTATGAGGAATCAACTGCCATAGAGTCCTCAGAGATTTCCCTACATGTGCGAGGTTGCTGTGTCTCTCGGGGGCTCTGTGCAGGAACGAGGTTGGTAACAGCGGTCACAGGACTGATGTCCCACTGTATGCGAGATGTAGGGAGCCGGTCCATAGGACTGCTGCTCTTCCCGAAGTAACAAGCCCTCCGATAGTCAGATACCTGACTGGTCTGGCCCGAGGGCCTGTGTTTCTGTCTGATAGTAACGTCTTGTGGCTTCCATACTGGCTCTTCCCCTGCATCTCTGTCTGTTGTCTGTCGCTCATCTCTTCCCCGGCTACTGCTTCTCTGATCGGCTGTGTAGCTCTCTAGCTCCCTCTCCATTTTCTCTCTCTCCTTTGCCAGTTGCATACACTTACTAATGTTATCCGTCTCCAGCCCACTGTCTAGCTGTGAGACCAGGGTGCTGTTATTTGTCAGCTGACTTTCCATCGGCTGGTAGCCTGAATGGTGAGGTCTATCTTCGCTGTGGCCAGGCATGCGATGTCTCCTGAGAGAATCACTGGGTTTTTTCTCGCTGTTGTCTGAATAGAAGCTGGCTCTTTCAAGTAGAGCCTCTGAGCCTTGTTCATCGTCCGAATAAAAGCAGCCCTGACGGGAGAAGTTTCTGGCCATGACCCGTACCCTGCCAGGTGAAGAAGGAGGTCTGTTGAGCTCTTGGACGTCCACAGTGAAAGGAGAGTCCTTCCTCTCCTCCTTCTCTGAGCTCAGCATGCTTGACTTTGGTGAGTCCCTGAGTGACGTCCGGTTGCTCCCTGAGCCACTTGCCCCACCATTCATATGCAGGACATCCTTCTTCAAGTCTTTATTATTTAAATGACTGGAACCCTCTAGCAGTGGTTGGATAATGAAGCGTCCGTCTGGCCCCCTGGAAATAGACTCCAGAGCAGTTGGCGAGGGAGCCTGCGACCCCAAGTGACTCTCAAAAAGTGTGTAATGAGGTGGTGGAGACGAGTTGGCGAGGAGTTGTTTCCGCTGGTCATGGTATTCCCCACGGCTGCCTTTATCGAAGGAGGAGCGGTCAGACTGTGAAGACGAGGTAGGGAAGAAGGGAAGTTGTGGGCACAGCTTCAGCTTCAGGACACTGTCTGGGCTGCGAGGAGGCGAGCGAGCTCTGAGAAAGAAAAACACAAAAAAAGAACTTAATACAACTTTCAAGTACTGTGGATTATAACAAAAAAACATTCAAGCTGCAATCTGTAACTTCCTGTGCATTTATACTTCACTACGCATAGTATAGATTGTAATCAAAATGTAATCAACAACATAACACCTACAATAACAATTCAATACATTACATAAAACGTTCAAGCTTAAATATGTATAAACAGAGCATGTCATAGTGAGAAAATCACATTTTCAATGAGGTAACAAAAATGTTGAGTATATACAGGTGTATTTATGAGAAGACTTACTCTAGAGATGTGTTCTTCCGGAAGGAAGATGGCAGATCTAAGAACAGGTGAGGAAAAGATACACACTTCAAACAGTTGCACAGTTGAAATCATCAAATGTATTAATAATGTATTTAATAAAAACTATTTCACTTTTCTGAACAACAATACAAACAGTTACATATTTTTTTGCATTGAGTTCTGATGTTCTACCTTTTCTTCTCTTCCTGTGACGCTGCCGTCTTCTCTGACTCATAAAGCACGCTGTCACCAAGGAGAGGATGATGGCCACAAACAGGAAGCACACTCCTGCTAACACACCGGCCAACAGGGGCTCAGGGATGACCTCCAAGAAACTGGGGCGCAGAGGGTAAATCTCCATCCCTGTAAATAGACCAGAGTCAGTAATGACACTCGAATTAGCACCTCACTGCTTTGCGACTCTGCCAACCAGTCAGGCTGCAGTTTACATGCATGTCTGTCCAGACTTATAATATAGATAATTATATCATTATAGTATAGAGAATTTCATGAAAGGTTTTTGATTGTTTATGTAATTATTAGCATTAGATTAATAGCGTTATGACAACAAATGTGTTGAAAACAAATTCCCTCCCGGATTCCTTAAATGTTCCTGTTCACAATAATTGGACAGACATGAGGACACGGTGACCCTGACCGTTCAACCAAATCTAATCAGTTTATACTTGAATTCAATAGAGTGCTTGTAACATAATTAAAAAAATTCCCTCTTGGTGCTCCTGACAACCAGACAAACAAACATATCTGTGTAGAAATATGGCTGAAAACATATTGTCTCCAGTCAAATCTATTGCCAGCTAATGTTTAATGTTAAAAAATATCCAATAATAGACAGTATGTATATCAATATTGATGTTACCTCCACATTGCATATAATGCTTGTGGTTATCCTCACAAAGCAACTTACCTATGGTGGATACATTGACAGCCTCACTGGGTTCACTGAGTAATTTGTTGCTGCAAGACATCAGCCTCAAATCATAACTAGAGTCCTGAGGAGAAAAAAATATGAGAGGTTTAATTTAACTCCTAAGAATGAATGTATGGACTAGCGTCGAACATTTTCATTATTAATCATAACATTAGTTTGATATAAAGGTTTCAGCACTAGAGCTGTTTCATTTGCATTCAACCAGGCTTTGAAAGTAGGAAAAACAGAGGGGACACTGATCGATCTTTGGAAAGGACAGATTCAAAATTAGATATTATTACCCGTATCAGTCCTTGTACAAGTAGTTCGCTCTGATTGGCACTGATGTCGCTGCTGAGGATGACCCAGCGGCCCTGATCCCTGCGGACCTGCAGCACATAGCCTGTCAGTGGAGAGGATGGAGCCTCTGGAGGCGACCACTGGAGGAGGATGCCTCGTTCAGTGCAGTTGGCTGACAGGAGCGTGGGAGGATCCAGGATTATGCTGACAGCCGTAGGAGGTTCTGTGGGCACAGCTGATAAGAAGACCTGATATAAGCTCATGCTGATATAAAAAAACAAAAGAGTATCATTTAGAGCAAAGGAAATTGAATGTGTAACACATGTTCACTTGCACAAACCTTGTGTTCGCACAGAAACAATTTCGCTAAAAGGTCCAGAGCCAAGTTTATTCTGAGGTAGAACACTGAACTGATAGCTGGTTCCAGCAAGTAATCCGGTTACCAGAAGGTAATTTTTGGATGTGGGAACAGGCAAAGAAGCCCATTCGTGTTTCCCCCTGGATGCCTGCTTCACCCTGAAAGAAATTTTAAAACCAACTGAATCAAGACCGAAACTATAAATAGCAATGAATAAATAAATAATACAATACTATAAAATAAAAGTATATTATATGTCACTGACCACACTGTGAACTTTTGGGTGTATCCTCCATCAAAGCCAGGCACCCAGGATACGTTGGCCTGGTTCATCTCCGTGGTTACAGATACAGAGTACACAAGATGAGGACTGGTGCCTGAGGAACAGAAAAAACATGTTTGTAAGTTTGAACTGTTGACAATGCACATGTTGATTTATGACCCTTAACCTGAAGGTATTTACCTTCAGGTTAAGGGTCATAAATCAATAAAAAAGTTGTAGAACTTAGGTCCGACCACTCACCCAGCACCATGACCACAGTGCCTGCACTGACAGTCGCTACGCGGTTAGTGGCCAGGCACTCCCAGCCCCCCTGGTGATCTTTACTGAGGGGCTGCAGCAGGAGGGAGCCATTGGCCAACACACTGAATGGAGATCGAGGGGTTGCGCCAATCTATCAGGAAAGACCCCACAAGTTAACTAATGAATAAGTAAGATGTTCCTCTGGAGGACACTAGAGTTGGAAATCTCCTCCTATACCTTGCTCCAAGTTATGTTTGGAGAGGGGTCTCCATTGGCATCACAAGGGATGATCAGCTCTCTGCCCACCTCCTGGACATACTCAGGTTGAGGAGGCACTCGAAGCGATGGGGGGTCCTGAAGGAGGGAGGGGGCCTTGTTATATCTGTGCACTGATAGTAAAAAGTTTCCTCTCATCCTAAGACAGTAACAAGAAGTCGAGTCTTACCTTTAGAATGACTTGTGTGGGCTCAGACTGGCCCATGGTGCCATAACTGTTATATGCAGTGCAGGCATACATGCCAACAGCATTATCATTGGCTGTTGCTATGAAAACGGACCCTTCCGAGTTTACCATCCAACCTGGGAACTGGAGGAAAAAAGGAGGAAAAGAAACACACAGTGACTCCAACACATCCATGCATTTCCTATCTGCGATCGATTTATTTCTACGGCACATAACTCACGTTGTCAAGATTTAAATAGTTTCCATCTTTGGTCCAGTTGACATACAGCACAGGGGGATCAGCCTGGACAGGACAGACAATGACCCCCTCCATGCCCGCAGGCAAGTATGTTTCCCGGGACATTCGGACAACACGTGCAGGGTCTAGGGTAAAGGAAGAAATGTTAATCACAAGACGTAAATA
Source organism: Pseudopleuronectes americanus (assembly GCA_038501795.1). Taxonomy (NCBI): domain Eukaryota; kingdom Metazoa; phylum Chordata; class Actinopteri; order Pleuronectiformes; family Pleuronectidae; genus Pseudopleuronectes; species Pseudopleuronectes americanus. The sequence goes on along the minus strand of CM076718.1, from coordinate 16,436,905 downwards.
CAAATATTTTATTTCAGGGAAATGTTCCCACCTAAGCAACCTCAACTTGCAGGGTTAGAGTAAATTGGTGTGTAATAGATTTAACCCTTACGTTTCACTTTCAGATGTGCAGAAGCAGAGGGTGGGGTCAGTATCCCATTAGTTGGGGTACAGGTGTAGTTGCCAGCATCTTCTGGGATGAGATTAGGGATGAGAAGAGTTCCATCCACCAACACCTTCACTCTGGATTTTAGGGACCTAAAGTCAAAAGAGGGAATATCTATTGTTAAAAATGTATCATCAGAGCTTTACTTTGGTAGATCTCACCTTAATCTGTGTAGCAAGATCCTTGTCTCAGGGTTACAATGTGCTCATCACCACACGATTGAATAGTCTTATAAATAATCTAATTATAATTGATTGCATTAGCACCATGCTTTGGAAATACATCTACTTATTCCTTTGTGCGTGACACAAGTTTAGCAGCACCAAGTCAGAAGATCTCCCTTTAAAAACAGCTCCTTGGGTTCCATTGAAGTAAATGAGCATGTGTCTCACTGTGCTTTACATCAGACAGAAGAACAATGTGTGAAATATCTTCTGCTCCTGACGCTGATATCTTAAACGTAGACTCACTCAATATGGTAAACATTCTGTCCGTGTTTCAACCACTCATAGGTGAGATTGGAAGGGTAGGCATCAGCCTGGCACTGCAGAACTCCATCCTGGGACATGTTGAGAGTGGTGTCCTCTGGGGAGATGATGATGATTGGAGGACCTTTTTGGTAAAGGGGAAAAAAACAAAAAATGGATGTAAATAGCATTCCTGTCTATAGAGATATAATCAGCAATGACCGAGATGAGTAGAAATATAATTGTTGAGACTTGTTTTAAACCATCGCAAGGCAGGTACTAGACTGTAGGTGGCAGTATAGACTGAGTAATCACAAATCTTTTAACTGTAGCGGGATCAGAAAGCCATAAAGCAGACAGAGATGAGAAGAAGGGTTCACCTATCTGAAATAACTTGTTCCTGGAAAATATGTGTGTTTGATGTTATTTTCAAAAACACAGAAGCTGTGTGTTGTTACCCGAAAATCAGAGTACACGTTTAAACATGAAATAACCCAGGATTCTCTCTCTCCCTGATGATTGACAGTTCATCACTGACCTTTGACCTGCAGCTGCAAAGAGTGGGTCAGGTTCCCCTCTGAGTTGGACACGTGACATTTGTACACTCCTGAGATATTTCTTGTGACGGAGGCCAAAGACAAGGTACCATTGAGCACCTAAAACGGGGGGGAGGTTAGGAGGAAGAGGATCAAAGAAGAAGAGAAAGGTTAGAGGAGGATTATGGAGCAGTCAGAGAGAACGAAGCAGATTTCTTTCAAGGAACATCTAAGCTACTGCTGCTACAAGAAATGCTAATTAAAAACAATTTAGTTAAACACAGCAAATGCCATCTGTTAATCTTCCTCACTTTTATTTTTTCATGTTTCTCAATTGGGCTCTCGTCTTTGTGCCAGACAACAGTTGGCCGAGGGTTGCCATGGGCTCCACAGCTGAGAGTCAGCGAATCTCCGAGCAGAACCTCAACAAAAGTTGGCGGTTTCTTGATAAACACAGGTGGAGCTAGAACAGAAAAGAAAAGACGGAATAGTTATTTTTATTTACATGACATAAAAGACAGACACTAACCCTAACTTGATTTTGAGCTCTCAATGCATAAATTAATAATACAGCCCAAGTAAATCAGCTGTATTGCATCCATGTGTTCATTTTTTATGTTTACTGTCTTGATTCAACTTATACACATTTGGATGTATCTGCTTTCCTTTTATTTATGTTATTTATGTCAAATATATCAAAGTCTTTGTCATAAAGGATTGATAACGAAATCTAAGGAATCATTGCCAATTTTTTTTTGTATATATATATTGAGAGCATTGGACATTTTTTACTTCCCATTATTGAAACTCACACCATTCAAGCTCTAATCCCCAGTCAACCACATCATTCCAAAATTGGACAATAACTCAATAAATTAAACAATTTCCTGACATTTGGTAAGCAGATTAAGATCAAGTCAGTCTATATCAATATATCTGGAAGTTGACACTTTTTTCCAAATGTGGCATTTTTGAGGATCAGAAATCCAAAATGAAATTAACCTGAGGAACCACCAAACCTCAGCAAATGATATGTCATTGTGAGAGTAGAACACAGGCCCAACACTGCCACGGTTAGAGTTTTATCTCCAATGAGACCACCCATGGAAATGTATTTATTGTGATGAAATCCAATACATGCACTGTTGTAATGCAACCTGGTCCAACACATGTAGGCCAACCTGGTCCAACACATGTAGGCCTTTCAGTCACTGTAGCTCAACTATATCATATCCCTGCTTTAAACTCTATATAACTCTGTTGTGGCTTGTATGTGTGTGTGTGTGTGTCTTTGTGTGTTTGAGAGAGTGAGAGACAAAGCTATTGACATTAATCCTTAGCTCACACAAGCAGCATTTACATTGTCCTGCTTGTGATATTCTTAAAACCAACTTCTTCATCATCCAGGCTCTGCACAGACAGAGACAGGATGATGACATCACACAGAACCTCCTCATACACTGCAATGACATTCAGCGTGCCAGGGCCTACAGAGCTGCAGCCAACCCCATGTTCCTACGTCTCCCCGAAACCCTGCAGTGCTGCACCTGTGATGGAGAGGAAGGTCCATGTGCCATTTCGAAAGTCGTCTGTCTTGCTGTCCAGGAGTAGGATGCGGCATTCGAACCAGCCCTCGTCCTCAAGGGTCAGCCGTTCCACCAGCAGAGAGGCACCCCGGGTCAGAGACACGCGACCTGTGGGTGGAGGGGGTGATGGTGGGAGGGCCAAAAGGGGAAAGGCCGGAGAGGAGAGGAGAGAGAGAGAGAGAGAGAGAGAGAGAGAAAGAGAGAGAGAGAGTGGGTCAGCACACAGACACACGCAGCCAGACAGGCAGAGTCAGCACATGCAGGAAGGGGGCTTACCACGCAGAGGACACAAGCATCCACTGTCACAAAAGGCCAAAGTCAAAGTCATGGACCTAAAGCTCACCGACCCCTCCACACTGTGTGAACATCGATTGATATCCTAATGTTTGTAGCTAATAAGCAGTCACATTATTCAGATTTATGAAAATAATAGAGGTGGCGGAAAGAAGATGCAGTTCAGAGGAGGAGACGTCAGCGGCTATAAGTTGCGGTGAAAGTATGCATGAATCACTCAAGTGATGATCGTAATGATATGACAGATTACAGCTGAAGATGGTGTCCTGTCATTTCGGGTTTGGGTGGTGGTGGAGTGGAAAGCTAGACTGTGCATGCCAGGAATTCCTGAACGCGGCTTTATTTAATAACCAAAATAGGACAAAAATATGTTCGAGTCTGTTTCCTTCTTTTTATTTTGGTGATTTTCTTTGCTGAACACTTATAATATAATGAGATCTGTCCCCTGTTCTTGTCTATCAATGAGAGGTAATTTGGCAGAGATAAACAATAATTCTTGAGACAATCTCAGACATATCTGCCAATTTGATAATGCCTAAATTACTACTCAAGATGGACCATGTGTGTGACACATTTATCAGTTTATCAGGCAACATTTCATATTCATTCACATTTGTTTCATAGGGATTTAAAGGCAGACTCTGTTCTTCTATACTCTGAACAATAATCCTGTGAGATCGATGATAGGATTTTTCAGGTGACTTTCTGATGGTGAAGAAAACGTAAGTTAATGTTTAAAATATATATTAAAAAAAAAGATAAATAATGTGTTTCGTGGCAAATGCATGCTCAGAACTGGTGCGAGAACACCCTCCAGCATACAGACGCACGATCACACACACCTATATCCGCGCCTCCTCCTCCTCCTCCTCCTCTCTGTACTTCTTACAACTCCTAGTCAGGCTTTGAAACTTGATCTGTCGGTTGCCTGGTGACTACAGCCCGGTGTGTGTTTCCCCCCCCCATCCTCTCCTTTTATTCTGTTTCTCAATGACCCCCCCTTCAATCTCAGAGCTTTAAACGACAGGAAGATGTGTGCAGGGGTGGGGGGAAACACACACATTGCTCATACCAGGACCCGGCAAAAGCCTTTGAAAGTAAACCGAGAAATTAGAAGTTTCCGGCATCCAGTCATTCTTGCTGCCAACAAGTTGCAAAGAGTAAAAAATAAATAAAAAAAGGCTGCAAATAGAACAAAACCCTCTTCAGTAAATTTTTTGGTTGAGCACAGAACATCGATTCCAGTATTTATATTTTGTATATAACACAAGACAATTCTTTAATTCGTTGCAACCTTGAAGCAACAATATCACCAGAAACACAATATGCTCACTATTCACACGGTTTCCCTCCGGAGGCTGTGACGGGAGCAGAGCCTGGGAGCTAGGCAATTCATACAACTCTCTACATGCCCCTAAGACACGGTGAAACACACACTGAGAGTAGAGACAGACATCAATAGCTAACAATTAACCCTGCATTCCTGGCTGGGGCTGTTGCTGTGTGTAATAGTTAGGCTTAATGATTGACTGACCTACAAGACAGAGCAGAGTTTGATGGGCGGTGCTCACTTAGAGTCTCCATAAAACAAATGCCAGTGATTTCAGGTCAGCATTTTGCAAACTAGTGGGTCGGGCTCAGAGAGAGGAAACGTGCAGATGGATGATAACAGGTACGGTGATAACTATAGGCATTTTCCTTTTATCTCGCTGTGAGGGATCCTCCCTGAGGCGTCCGTTTCCTATGCAACCTTTTCCCATCCTATGCGGAATTCCCTGACCACTGCATAGGGAAATCACTGTCATGTGGAAAATCACACAAACCCTCTTTAACACACCTAATCCTCACGTGGCTAAATATTATGGTACGCTTAAAGATCACGGTGGCTAATAGCACCTCTTGTAATATTTTATATTATGAATAAGGCCCAGTGTGTGAAAATCCCACCGACTGACCGTGTGCCACTGGTCTCGTGGGTTTAGAACCATGTGGGTGAGCACACATGTTGATTTTCAAAATTGTGCCCTGCCCCCTGGGTCTCAATGAGGGCAATTCGGTTTTTTCGCTGTCAAAACACTTAACCCTTTCCCGGAGCCTGCCTCTTCTCCATCACTACAAAGAGATGGCAGCCCCCACTATTCTCATTCTCCGAGGTAACCATAGTGATGCGACCAAGAAAAGCCCGGGCTATAGGTTCAGGTTTGAATCCAGTTCCTGTAGAGAGGCGGAGCGGTCAAACATGGGCAGGGGCGGGTCGATTACAAGGGGGAGGGGTGGGTTTCTTCCATCACATATTTGAAAAATTCGAAGAAGGGGAAAAACATGTTTGTGTTTAAAAAAAAACTCAGTGTCGGATCCCCAGCACATGAGGCAGCAAAGGGAGAGAGAGATGAATGAGAGGCAGGGAAAGAGGGGACTTTGTTTTCCTTTCAGTCTGCGGACGGACAAAAGGCCGACGCTGGGTGACAAATGTTGCTTTATTTAAATTTGAATGTTGCATCTCTGGCCTGGAAATGGCCTCAAATACAGCACTAGGAAGATTGTTCACTAAAAAGGTGGTTTTCCTTCCCTGATGCCCTGATGCACATATACAATGAAGATATGCTGGAATAATTGAGCACGAGTTGATAAATGATCAACAAGATCAGTAAAAACCTGTTTCTCAGACCAAGAGGAACTGCATGAGAGGTTACTGCGAGGTTACTTGTATTGTGCGCATCGATAATCCACTGACAACAAATGAGAGGTTGACCTTTCTGACCTCGGAGCCTCGTAACTCCCTACCAGACGCATTCATCACTCCCCTTGGTGCTACATTAGCACAATGTCCACGAGCCCTCCTCTAGAGACAAACATTATTAGTTTCTAAGGCGAATAGAGGATGGCTGAAACAATAGCCACGGCTCCTTCCTCGCCTTACTCCTCCTCCCAGGTTTTTCTCCAGGAGCTATCACATGACAGCTCCAGTCTACCTTAAAACGAGCCCCTTGTTTCCGACAGGTCAAGCTGGTGCAGCCAAGGGTAGAAAATGGAAACGCTAATCCATCAGAGCTGTATGAACCCTCTTCATTTTAGAGAGAGTCAGGTTCTGGCCCAGAGGGTGGCAGGTTAGGTATAACTCAGTTTTAGAGCCGTGCCATCGGCCAGGAGCAGGTCTCGTCTCACGCTTTCTGAATCCTCAATGCTTTTTTTTTACAGACAAGATTGATGTGTTTTCTCTGCAATTGAAACTGCTGCAAATTAAACCACTGCAATGCAACCGAGCTGAGGACACCACACCACATACATTTTATTCACATACTTGTTGTTCATTTTGAGATAAATTGTAATTTTTTTATCTTGTAGTACAGTATGTGGTGTATTTGTATTTATTTGTGATGCTACTAAAGCTGCAGCACACGGCTTTTGTCCTTATAGTCAACATGTGATTATTGCACGCAGGCTTCCCACTGGTAAATACTGACACAGTAATACATGAGGTAAAGGGAATTGCATGTGATACAATAGCAGGGGAAACAGCGGAGGAAGAAAGATTATTCTGTTTGGAGAAGCATCAGCACTGCTTTTCTTTGTCCATCATTATGTGCATAAGAGAGCCAGGCAGCGGTGCATTGTGGGATGTGTTTTGATTTGAATACAATCATAAGTCTGGGACCGGCCCCCTTCCTCTGACAGCTCACCCCTCCCACTCCCCCATATTTCTCTCTTCAATCCTCCTGTCTCCCTAATCAGTTTAACCCTCTTATGAATAGCTCTTTGTCGTGAGATAGATTACAGTTAACTCTGTCCCTCTTGCTCGGTCCAGCACAACCCCTGCACCAGCAAACACACACATCTCACGTGCCAGATTTCACGACAGCAGGAATTAGCCCTTATACGTGATCGCAATCGCAAATCAAAAGTATACATTATAATATTCTTTAAATCTGTGAAGTGATGTTACATAAATGAGTCCGTTGCTCCCAACATTTTCTGGATACTTCCCTGCCAGCCTTCTAGAATGCAACCGGAAAATGACGAGAAAATTGCAGCAAACGAGTGGATGTGTGACAGACAATATAAAAAACAATATTTAGGATAGAAAAGACGTCCCATATGTGTAGAAGATATTAAAGATGTCAACTTGGAAAGCTACTGAGATTCGAGAGCTTTGGGTGATACAGGCTGACGCCTCTGTCGATGAGCTGTAAGCAAAAGCATATGATTTCCACAGCAGAAATTATACTTCATGTCCTGCTTCTTGCCAGGCGCCCTCCCATGCTGTTGTTCCAAACAGCAGGAGCATTCAGGCTAACTCTGACAATCACCGGCTATGTTCCTTAAAATGAGCTCCAAATAAAAAGTGAAATACAGTGATACAAATCTGTGTTTGAAGTGTTTCCCACTACAGAGCTCTGGCTTTGTTTTCTTGTCATACCACTGATGTTAATAACTGTCAGTTGCCTGAGGGTCTCCTTGATTGTACTGACCATTAGGTAAAATGTGCCCGTAAGAATAACACACATCATAAGAAACAATCATACTTTGTCAAAATATTGTTTGAAAAGTTGCTGGAAATGAAGCAATGCTTTTTCTAAACTCTTCACTCACAGAAACTTACTTCAGCTTCTGTTCACACAGACCACACAAGGACTACACCTCCACAGCAGAGCAGAATTTAATATGAGAGACTGACTCATGCTCTTTAAATGAAATCTGGCCAGCGACACACCTACGGCATGAGGTAACAGGGGCCTTTGTAAAAACTTGCTGGCTAACACGAAATTCCCAAGCTGCAGCCAGCTATTCTTCTTTCATTGGCTCATTGTTTGCTGCTGCACATCACTCTGGTCTAGTTGGAGCAGAAAAACTGGTTGGAGTTCATAAAGTGAGTTTCACCTTACAGCCACTGGAGTCACCAAATAGACTCATGTTTGCCAAAGCGTAGCTGTTAATTCCACTTAGGAAAGGAAGTTCGTGTGCAATGGGAGATTTAAGTCGGTGTGTGTGAGTGTGTACGTGACTTGTTCATGTGAGAGACGAATGCAGCCCTTAACTTCTCCAGTGTTCAGAGGTCACACTGAGAGCGCGATGGAGGCCTGCTGAGATCTAGGGGTTTTGCCCATTGTCATTCTAACCTCAGGTCGGAGTCCCCTTCTCACAGTCTCTGCAGATTTACTTCAGCCCACAGGAGACATTTGATCTAGCTCTGCAGCAGTAAACCATCCTGACACCGCTAGACTTCAACATATTGTCTCAACAAATACACCTCAAACAGACTATAATAGTGTGTCAGTCAGAAATTATTCGTCTGTTTCCTTTTTGTTGTGAGTTGACTAATGTTCGGGCCTGCAGGGCATGCTGGATGTGGGAGCAGAGAGGAAGAGGGATGAGGGGCACTAATACCTTCCTGGATCACTTCGCGGAAACAAGAGAAAGCTTTCTGAGAGGGAGACATGCTGGTGTCTAACAGGTTCAACAGAAGGACGCTGCTCTGTGGTCCTGACACTCCTCAAAAACAAAACACAATCTCCGGTACACCTGATATCATATCAAAAAATGATTTGTTTAATGGACTGAAATAGTCATCCAAGATATCGCCTGTGTCTTTTCTTTCATGTCAGCTTCTAAAAGTAGCAGACAGCATCAGTGTGTTTGAGACAAAGCAGCAGACCAATTGCAGACAGCATTTTGGAAGGCCTTTTATAGTTTTATTTTAATCTACAAAAGGAAGAGCAGGACAGACTTTGAATTAAATATTACATATTCATGTCCGACACCCTACTCAGCTTTATTGGAAGCAGCTATTATGCTGTGAGTCCACCCCAACAGTGAACCCTACAAGTCGCTGCAAATACCCAAAATTAATTTTCTTTTAACTGTTTCTTGATCTTAAACATTGAAATCTGAACTCATCTCTGCTCTCTTGTTCCGTTTTTAGACAAGCCAAGACAAATATCTGAAAATGGCTGCCTACTTGATTGTGATGTGGGTTAAATCTGAAATCCCCCAACCTTTTAATTTGAGGGTAGAATACATTAGACCCACAGCGCTGACACGCTTCACATGCTGCCATCTGCCTCCAGTGGGAGGGGAGATATGAGGATCTGAGGCAGACAGGGGTAAAGCCCACACCAGACAAGTACACATAAGGGAAATGGATATGGAAAAAAAGGTGGGGACATCCCGAGCAATCTTCTACTCTGCTACATCCCTGCAATGTTGTTTACTTCATTACAACTGCCTGTGCATCAGATGAGTGCCCCGAAACAATGACACGGTTAATGGCCTACAAGGATTTAACATGCCGAACACATGTAGCCCAACTGTGGAGGCAGTCTATTAGTGGTTCAGCCCCTGTAATCCTTAAATGTGGTTCCTGAGTTTTCGTGACACTGTAATCATGTTTCGCGAATAAATATCTTTCGTTCTCTGTGGGATCTCCAGTTAAAAAAAGTTCTAATGCGACAAATGTAGAGGGTGTGGTTTACGGATGGTTCCCTGTATATTTCAGTGACCTAGTTGGGACAGTATGGGATTTTGGGTGTCCCAGTAGCCAGTAGGCCTGTTAGCTTTGGCAAAGCAAGGCGAGGTTGGGATACCCCTCTTTGTCTTTTGTCCTCTGGTAGACAATGACAGGATTATAGGGCTCCAGCAAGAAAACTCCCATTATTCCCAATGCTTCATCCATCCTCCTTCCAGCACAACAATCTCCTCTTACTGGGTCACCCCTCAGCATACTAATAAAACACTGTCATCAGACCCCCAGGCCCCCACCTAGACTCCTAATCCCCCCATGCACAGCGTTACTGGTACCCCACTCCTTCTTGCTCAGCTACCCCACCCCCTTTTCACTGCCTCCATTAAAGCGGATGCATTCTTGCTATGAGCTTCTCCCCGCAGCACTAGAAACAGGGCAACTGCAGTCCAGAATCAAAGACTCAAAACAGTGATTGGGGGGTTTGGATGGATAATTTAGTGTTTCATCCAAACCTCCCTGAGCCAGGTCTTCACAAATACAATGTATGTATCCTGCTCATATCTATCTTAGACCACACAAGACAGATGCTTGTAACCCAAAGTGAAAGAGAATTGCTGCCACATGTACTCACCCAGTCATCAAAATCTACTGAACTATAATTACATAAATCGTTCAATTGGCAGTCAGCCTCTGGAATGCTTTCAGAAACGCGCTGGTATGATACTGGTATCTCAAAGCCTGCATTTGGGCTTATGTGCCATCAGACTGCTAAAGCAATCCAAAAAAGGATTCAGCCAAAAAAAAGCTCCAACAGGTTTTCTGCCACACTAATACTACTCTGTCCACACAAGCATTTTGGCTCTGTATCAGTTTTAATCCCATCCATACTAACACGTCTGAAAACACATGACCACTAACCTACACGAGGCATGTGCAAGCCGCTGTTAACAGGAATAGCTCTAATAGTAGCTCGTCTCCTGTGTATCATTGTGAAACACAGACTTTCACTGCACAACAGCTGTTAGCAAAGACAACAGAGTCAACAAACACTTGTAATTGATTAACACTGTTGCTTTCTACACTGTCAGCCGCGGCAAATGCTGGTTGTTGTCTTCTGGAAGGGGGTCATGTTTTAAGAGCCTGACAAATTGCCAGTTACGTCAGGACTGAAAAGACCCAATCAGCAAGTGGATGTGAGTGTCTACTTCATTGTTTCAAAACGTCTCAGTTTATGCCCGTCCAGACTAAAACGCTTTCAAAGTATAATGGGGCCAGCAGCGTTTCCAAACTTCTCAGTTTTACCAACTGTAAAACTCTGCGCATCTGTAACAGAGTTTATGCATTTTCAAACGAGTAATATGGATGTAGCCTTAAAGGGAATGCACTTCTAGTCAACTAAAATCAGTTTTTTCTTTAAACAGATGTGTTATTGAAAACATCTGTAGAATGCTTACCCTTGTAGTTTGGATGAACACGAGGCGCATAGACTCCAAATTTGATGAGGACGGGAACGCTGTAACCGAGGCGCACCCACTCCACCACATGTAGAGGGAAGAGGTTTGGGCTGGTGTCTTCTTTGGATGTTGGAGTGAGATTGCAGGCCAGCTCTGCAGAGCCCCCCACTCTGGCACGAACCAACGATGACGCACCTTGAGACACACCTGTGTAGACAACAGTGTAACATCAAGATAAAGTTTGAGAGACACTGTAGAAATTAGCTGAGCACAAAACACATAAATCAAGTTCTATAAGGCCTTGCGAAATATCAGCCTTTTAAAAAGAGGTCCGGCTGCAAGAGAAACCTCTCTGGAATTTTGGGGTTATTGATTCCTGTGAAAATGTTTCCATTTACTGGGAATAGTCACTTTGGGTTGGGGGGATGGAGCTTGACCACAAAGGCAGCAGGAGATCAACACAGAAATGTTGGTGGGAAACCAACTAAGAAGCTGCAGTGGATCCTTGAATGCTTTGTTGAACTGGAAAAGCCTAAAAACCATAAAGACTACGACTTCCATAGAGAGTGGCCTGTTAAACGCTGGGCCATCAGAGGGCGTGTGAAACAATCATTTGCCATTTGGTGACAAGAACATGGAGCTGCAAAGCCTGCAGACACACGGCAATCCCATTAGGGACACCTGGAGCAGCCTCCCCTCTCCTTCACTGCCATGTGCATGTGTGTGAGCACAACTGGGTGCCAGTGTTTGCTCTGCTACTCATCTGGCCTGGTGATTACTTTAATCTCAGATGGGGGGAGACTGATACTCTGATGCAGGACAGCAGGATGCTCAGTGCTCTCTCCGGCCGACCTCCCACCACCCCCTGGGGTCCACACATGGTCTGCGGACCAGCACAATCAATCCCCACCTCACAAACACATGCACGCACACACAGACGCGTGCCTGGGGTTGGGGGTAGCATAAATCCTGGATTGATCTAAATCCACACCCAGATATTATTTAAGTTGGATTTTGGCCCCATTCTCTGATGCCCACTCATGTGCTGAAACCCCTCCTCTTTACTTTCACCAATGTAAGGCAATGGGAGCTGTGCCAATTTCATTATGACTGTACATAGGCAGCTAGACAGCGACATATGCCAAGTGCTTTGCAATGCTTCACCATAACAAGTGACATTGGTCTTACTGGTGTTAGTACACACTGAGCTTCTGGTGAAGATATGCAAACAAATAGCAGACAAATGAAGAACTACCAACCCCCCGACAAAAAAGTCAGAAAGTTGTTAACTTCTATTAAAAAAAAAGTTTTTACTTTTCAATGTCATTTCATGCAGTTAGTGTAGCAGCAAACTTTAAAGTTGACAAAAATGAGGTAGATGTGCAAAAATGGAAAATTTAATTTAATTTAATTAAAGAAATAATACAACATAATGTATTGAGTGTTTTGAGTAAGTCTTGATATATTAATATAAACAGTGACATGTTATAAAGTGACACCATCATGATGAAAGCAAATTTTCTGAATAGTACAATGTGTATTTGATTTGCAATGATTTGTAAATTACTTGTTTCATTGTCTGTGTCATAATATAATGATAATTCCAGGTTGACATTCTTTTTCTGTAAAATGTCTTTTGTTTTAATAATATAAATGCATTTTGTGAATTTACATTTTCCTGAAAAGCAATTTATTGTTAAGATTAGCAGCACAAAATGCGTTAATGTAATGAGCTGTATTACAGAGAAATGCCTAAAACAGTTTCAAATGGAGAGATGACTTGTGGAAATGAATTGTAAATCTATGCGATGGATCCATATTTGCATTAGCATACTTACTTAGCAGACAGATGGCTACTGCAGTGGTGACAAGCCACCGTCTCTCCAGTCCCATGGCCGTCCGTCACACTTCTTCACACATCTCCCAACCTGAAAGAGACAACAACACATCCCGTTTACTCTTCAGCACAATACTCCTGTGCCATTCACAGATCCACCACCGCTGCACAAGGACATCCCTCACATCCCCACTCAGACAAATGTAATCCCGCAAGTTAACATCAACTCATAATCCAACAACTACACCACATTCCAGATGCTTCTTGGTTAATAAATAACTGTATTCTTTGAATACGGTTAATCCTCTGGAAAATTGCATGTCTGAGCTGTGGCTGGATTAAGGCAAATAGGCTATTGCAACATGTGCTGCAGATAGACAGTAGGGCACGAGATTGCAGAGAGGATGCATCCTGTGGAAGTTTGCTTGTGTTTGTGTGTGTGCGTGCATGGGTTTGGAGTGTGTGCACTTGTGTGTTTGTGCATGTGTCCACACGGAGCGCCTATATGTGGTTCCAAGTGTATGTACAGATTAACATGGGGCTTCTGATTGGTCCAGCTCATCCAGTAGGTCTCGTCTCACGCTAAATAGGCTAACAGCCATTGACAGGGGACACGAGCAACATTCAAAGGTGTGTGGCCACGACACCAGATGTTATCTTATTACGTGTGCCTAAAAAACTAATTTAAGTGGCAAAAGTAGACTGCCAAAAGATAAATTACCCAAATTAAACTTAAGTCAGAACATGACCGTACATTTCAAGCGGCCAACAGCAGCCTATGTGGTTCACATGACTACTCCACTAAATACACAAAGAGCTCATGCGAGGGACCAGCACGACCCACTGCTTCTCATCTACTAATGAGCTCCACAAACAGGAGACCACTTACCTAAATTGTGGACCTACTTCACAGACTGACCAGTAAGAACAGCTGCGGCAACCCGTGAGGCCCTCCACCTCAAATTGGATTAAAGGCACAAGTTTAAGTTTTTGCCCTTCAGACATAATAGAGTCACTCCATTCAGTACCCGTAATACCAGCTTATTACTTTAAGATCATTTAGGTAATACAGGAGGGAGGCTATTCTTGGAAAACTGGTAGGTGTTGGTTCTAAGAGCTGATATAAGCACAGATGTGCTGCAGCAGCACAGGGATCAGTGAATTGTGTTTAGTCTCTGAGAGGAAATGTTTGTACTGGAGTAAACACAGAACCCAAGAGAAAAGGTGCGTTTAATTCCTCTCTCTTGACCAACACAGAGTGGGGACTGTAACTGTTGGGGCTGGCCATAAAGGACAGTAATAACTTTAGTTTGGAATCTTTCCAGAACAAGCAAAAATATGAAACTAAGGTTAAACACTCACTGACGAAGAGTTGGACAAAAACACATTAGATAGGGGTAAAGCTGGTGGAGAGGGAAGGGCCGAGGCACACAGCAAATGAAAGTGCAATGTTTATAATGAGGAAAGGATTATTCCCCCTGAGCAAACATTAATTGCTCAGTTTGAGTGTAAGAATAAACAGAACTCTTATAATAGCATCAGGAAATGAAGCAATACATCTTTCCAGTCTGATCATTAGTGTGACACCTCACTGCGTCATAGCCACTGTCATCATCACAGTCATTTTAATGACACGCCATAAATATATCTATATAGATTGTAGCCCATATCTCGACCTGAAGTAACTTTTGACAACCACGGATCATAACAAACCTTGCCTTTGCTCCTGCCTGCGCTTCTGTGCTTCCACACCAGAAATGACTTGTGGGAACAGACAGACAGAGCAGCGCCCACACTGAGCCGGCATATTACAGAGGAAGCCTGGGGGGGCCTTTGTCTGCAGGTGCGGGAGTAGACAGAAGACAACCAGGTTATTTCCTCAGGCAGCAGAGCAAAGCAAGGGGCCATTTAATTGATATGTGCACAGAGACGGCCTAAAAACAAAAGTCCAGGTGTTTAAGATGTAACTGAATAGTCAAAGAAGAGTCAAAAGCAGCATCTCTGACTTGTCAAAGATTTATGGGACTGCAAATCAATCATTAACACTAACTGAACTGTAAGCAATTATGATCTACATCTCATAATTAACTTACAAAGAAAGAATAAAGTGGATTACAGCTCCCATTTAACAGTGAGTGCATGCACCATACATACTGGTGCATGTGAGAGGTGCGAGGGGTTTACTCCGACACGCTAATCTTCTCACAAGGGTAACTGAGGGAACGTGGACATAATTAGAGCAGCGGTTTGCAAGTCACACAGCAGTAGTGGAAGTGAATCACAGTACAGAATAAGTTGTAGTAGTGATTTTCAAAAGTTAAATGTGACAACACAAAAACAACACAGAGTTACGACTAAAGAACCCCAACATGCAGCCGAATGGCACCTTCATATCGTTAGGAAGGTGATCACTGTTATCTAAGCACTAAGTCCCTGCCTCAGCACACAACATTTGGCTCCGTGAGGTGTGCAGCAGACGTTGCTGACTGGGGCGATGTTACACTGGATTTCATTGACACAAATTGCTTTGGATCTAGTCATGGCTTTGCCTTCTGGAGGGAACATTTGTAACACCCAGACTAATCCTGCCCTGCTGCTTTGAGTGTTAATAGTGTAATTTAATTAGAGATCAAATTGGTGAGACAAATCAAGGACACTGTCATCCGGATGCGCAGTGATCGATCACTGGCAAAAACCAGTCACTAAAACACTTCAGATTTATTCTGCCCACTGGAATTCCACAAGATCAGCTGGTGGGGATATATTGGTCAAACAAGCATTTTGAGTTTTCCAAATTTTACGGAGGACACACCCCATAGCCAACAAAGACAACTCGGTTCTCAAGCCAAATTAAACAAAATGATGTATCATGCAACCAGACATTTCAGAGTTTGGTTCTCTCATCCCCACGTCCTTAGAATAAAGGAGAGAGACTCATACTCTTCAAAATTTAAAAGGCCTTAAAATATTTTTGCAATACAGGGGTCTACAGAATCATACCCTAAATAGATGAACTTGTCTTGCCTTTGAATAAAATTTGTTCACCCCCCCATTCCAGGCATTAAATCCAAGTATAAAGCTGAATCCAAGCTGTCAGCTGCAGCATCTGGTCAGCCTGATCTCCCCATCTCCTCTGTATCACATTGGAATAAGCAGGTCAGGAGGCACATTGAATAATGCAAAACTTAATACTCACTTTATAATTGTTTACGAAATGCAAGAGTCTTGTTTTTCAACTATCTTGTCAACTTGATACGTGACAGATAAATTGTCAGTTTCCCCTTTTAATCTAATTTCTTCTCTGAAACACAGAAAACTTATCAAAGAAAGTGAACTTTTGACTTGAGTGTGTGAGTTTCCTTCAGTATCTAAGGAGAGCCACCGGTGATGCTGGTGACAGATACAAGTCCGATAAGCAGTAGCATTACTCTCTTAATAATCCCTGTTAATCCTGACACAGGCCGTGGCTTTGGTGCGAACTAGCCTGAGGCAGGAAGTACAAGTGTTTCCCCCGCACACAATTGCAAAGAGGTGCACCGAGTAACACAACCAAACCACAACTTAGACAACAGGTCTATATAAATGGTACATGTGAATCGCAACCATTAGCAAAGGAATAGATTGAAAACCACCAATTCAAACATGACTGGTTAAATCAGCCTTTACAGCACAGGGATCAATTCATCGATTTTGTCCCTGGCACGGCAACCTAATTTAGAAACTGCATTGACTTTTGACGAAAGTAAAGGAAATGAGCTGGGCACGCACTGGGCACGAGAGCGGAGCGGTCTCGTGAGGGGAAAAGCCGGCTGTATATGGATTAACACACTGATCATTGGTAACCCAACACATGGTGCTACAGGGAATAACGATATCGACTCTTGGCCAGTGGTTGAATGTTTACTCACACTGAGCAGCCTGGAAGCAAGTGAATGCTGCTGCAAATGAGTGAATCACCAACATGCTTAAAGCAACAGTGGAGTGATTTCATGTTTTTTTTTCTCCTGTGATGATTTAATGTAGCCCAGACGTCTCAGGGGACCAGAAGATGACTTGAGTCTGGTGAAAGCCAAACAGCTAACAGGCCTCTTGTAACTCCTGAGGCTTCCCTGCCCCCAACTCTCAGGAACAGGTCAGTCCCACAAAGCTAATTTCAAGGCAAGTCACAGAGAGGACCTTAAGGTCAAAAGTTACAGGTAACGACCTCTTAAGCTTAACCCCAGTGTTGAAGCATGGCACTGGGTTCTATCTGTAACAGTCAATGAGAGATGATCTTAAATGACCGCAACAGACCCTTTTAAGTACTAAAGCTAAACATGTTCAGACATGTGTTTATTCCTTAGGATCCCACACGCTTTAGTATCGTGTAACTGACATGCATTCACCTCAGAAAAACTACAGACTACATTTTAAGATGTAACAACAAAGCAATCTGGAGTAACCAGTTTCAACTCATGAATAATTACTCTCCCAATGCAATCAATTTCCTGCAGCATGACAGCGTGCCTACAGGGCCTGGTTGTCTGCATGGTGTTTTGAACAGCGCAGCGCGATAATGAAATGTCAAGGCCTGATGTAGTGTTGATATATGCTGGGTATAACTGTGTGGCACGACACCGGAGCTAAGCTCTGACAGAAAAGACATGGAGAGGATTCTGCCAGAAAAATACAAACCAGATAGCAGAAGCGAAGTAGATATTTGACTCTTGTGTACCTTCATGCCAATATAACAAGATGTTGTCAAATGCATCTATAAACAACCTACAATCTGATGAGGAATGGAGGAAGCCACACACAGTCAGATGATCCAACACAAGGGATTACAGGCATCATGATGTGTGGTGTGTGCCTCTGTGCTCCTCGTGTCCAGCCAATCAGAGTCAAAAAGCCCAGCAAAAACAAAGAGAGACGCTTGAAACCAGTAAACAGCAGAAGAAGAGGGCTGCTCTCCTCTGCACCAAAACACCCCAAATGAGGCTGAGACCAGCACATCGCAGCGTGCGGAGCAGCAGGCGAATAAACAAACAAGTCTGGTGCACATGCAACAGACTCACGACATAAGCTACACGCTGTTCCAGTGAGCAGTGACACCCCCCCAGCAGAGCTCCTGTAAAACAAAACAGGTGCATCTTTTGTCTGACAGTGAGTCAGATACAGGCAGAGAGGGGGGAGAGAGAGAGAGAGAGAGAGCGAGAGAGAGCGAGAGAGAGCGAGAGAGCGAGAGAGAGAGAGAGAGAGAGAGAGAGAGAGAGAGAGAGAGAGAGAGAGAGAGAGACCTCAATAAAAATATTACAAACACACACTTTCGACTGACTATTGTTCTTCTGACTGTTTTAATCCAGGGAACAGAGTTCAGGTTTGGGCCATTCCAGCTTGTTAAACCTATTCACTGTGGTTTAACCCGAGAGAGAGAGAGAGAGAGAGAGAGAGAGAGAGAGAGAGAGAGAGAGAGAGAGAGAGAGAGAGAGAGAGAGAGAGAGAGAGGGAGATGGGGGGGGAGAGAGAGAGAGAGAGAACCCACACTCACTAGGGCGAGATTACAAATGGCACATGTGATACGCAAAACGTAAACAAAGGCAAAATGCGTCATAGTGTTACTACAGTGTATTTTTAATGGGGGACAGACTTATAGTTCACAGTAATAGTGCGAGTACATGATAATACAAGGCCGAATCACACAGGATCACTATCACAAGAGAAACGTGGCAGAGATGTGCGTATAACGGATCTATAATCAATATCTATCTCTATGTATGACCATAAGATGTTTAGTGTGTTTAGTTGAATGCACTGGGAAAGATGCTCTGGCAGCTTCTTACCTTGCTTGAGGCACTTTTCACTCGCAGCTGAAAGTGCAACCTTTCAATCCATCGGTGCTCCTGGTTCACACTCGCCCTGCAGAACACATGCAGTTCGATCAAAGCAGACGACTTTTTTAAATCAGTGTGAGGAGAGGAGAGGGTTCTGCGTGAGGAGCAGGTTGGTCACATCCTCGTGCTCAGTCCGTGCGCGGAGGAAAAGAGGAGAAGCAAAAGTGAGTCCTCAGGGTCCGCGGTTGAACGACGGCGTGGAGGAGACTTCAGTCAAAGCCATGGAGCCAGGACACCTTCACCATTTAAAGGCCAGTTCAACTTTCCTCTCCGTTACTCCTCTTTGTCCAAACTCCTCCAAAGTACCTTCAGTCGCAAGAGAGAGTTTTCTGTTGACTTCGTGGGTGAGTGTAAATCTGCGTGTGGGTCAGAACATCTCTCATGTAACCGCAGCAGGTTGGACCACAGGGCTGCACGTTTAGTTAGTGCCCTGCTCTTCACACTGTGTGTCCCTCCTCCTCCTCCTCATCCTCCACCCCTCCTACGAACTACTACTACAGGAGCGGCTGGAAACACCCTCATTAGCATTGATTTAACCACCACACTTCCGGTTACACCTTTCAGCATAAAGCTTCTGTTGCAAGATAGGCTCTGTTGTTAGAACTATATCTGAAACGATTAGTCAGATTAGAGCTGGGCTATAAACAATATAGATAATAAGCTCAGTTTAGTTTAAATCAATGGCAATATGTTAACGGTCATATATCAAAATAATGCTCATAAATATAGGAAGCACTGTGCGTGTACGTGCTACAGTGAGAAAGAAGGTCATATTATGTAAAGGTAGATATATTGTTTTGTTGTATATTAGGTGTTTGTTGTTGTTCTCTAGTAATAAAGAAGGGTTTAAAAATATAACCTTCACTCTGGAGCCAAAAACCCATCAAAGATATGACATTTAATTTAATTATATGGAGTGATATATAATTTTTGCCATATGGTTCAGCCCTATGTAAAATTGAAGTATTGTTTCGTCAACTATTTCGTTTTATATGTTAATTTAATAGCTTTTAGTTTATAACTGCAAAATCTGGAAGATTTGCAGTGGGCATTTTCACAAAATTTCGGGCATTTCATGCATTACTACATTTATCAATTTAAGATTATTTATGTTAAAAACAAGTAGAAATGCTACAGGTGAACATACCCAAATACAATTCATGTAGTTACTTCAGTTTTCAGTGTCCTGGTATTGTCCATGCTGCTGTCTCACTGGCACACGGGTTAATAAAACCCTTGGACATTGACTTAGGTTAATATTTAAACCAGGTTGTGGTCCGAGCATCGATCGATAGACTGTGCGGCGGAACATGCTTTTATATTGAAGGAGCGTGCATGCGCTTCCTCTTCTTTGCCACCTGTCTCCATGTGACTTGATACTGCTGGTGTTTTAGCGCCTCAGACAAAAGCGTCTTTTCGTGGGAAAAACACGAGGATCGTAACAAAAGGCAAACACACACACGTAAAGACAACATGTGGCCGTTTGGTGGATCGTCCAGCAAATGTCCAACAAAAACAATCTCTAACACCTAGTGAAGTCAAATACAAGGCTAGTGTGTAAAGTGGGTAAAATAGGGTGTGATCTAAGTGGTATAAATAATTGATGAAGGTTTACCACCACCCACCATAAAAATAGAAAAGAGTAGAGTACACAAATTTTCATCATCTTACATCCGAGGCTCTTCGTCTAGATAAGCTGCACATGAGTAGATCTACTGCAATACATGAGCTGACGATGGAAGAGGTCATAGCTGGGAGACATTTATATACAGTCTATAGCTGGGACCCTTTTTATATACAGTCTAAAGTAGGGATGCACAATATGGATTTTTCAGGCTGACACTGATGATCATTTCACGTTCCTTAAAAAGTTCATAGCCTGTAGTTTATGCACATCTGAGGGTTAAATTGCAAAATATAGTAAGCAAATATGGATGAATTAATATCCCATTGTTTAAACAACAAAACACGTTCTGACTAATATATATTGTGAATCCCTAGTCTGAAGCTGGGACACATTTTATAAGAAGTCTAAAGCTGGGACCAACTGCATGGTTCTGTTTACTGTCGAAACAGCCAATCCCCTGCCTGACAGTCTGGATCACCACAGGGGGGCGGTATTAGTGCTGGATCAGCGGAGACTGATCAGGTTCATGACAGTGACAATTAGTAAGAAGGGTTTAACATGACAGAGCAAAGTGTATTAATGTGCAGTGGAGAAAACATATTAAAACCCTAAACTACAGTTCACAATGATTTTGCCTTGATGGCAAATTAGAAAATTAGATTAGAAAAAACATAATCTCAACTATGGTTATAAACCATTAAAGTAATACAATACACATAGAATACTATTCATTGTCATGTATTATGTCTGCTCAACAGTTGTGTTTCTCAATGTCTTATGTCCCTATTCTAAGATTCCAGGTTTTTATTAAAAAATATTTCTTAACAGCAATTCTTGTATATCTGTGCTTTAATGTACAGTCATAATTAATACAAAGTTAAAAAGCAAACGTTGATAGAAAGCACAAATTGCAGAGGCAATAAATGTATAGATACCAGGAACTGTACAGCCTATCTTTATCTTTTCTGTGATTCCAAATGCAAGTGTGAGAAGGTAGTAAGTACCCAGAATAGCTACTAAGCTGTTTGATCTGATGTTACACAAGATAGTTTATGGTTAGATGAGGATTCCTTGTGTAAATTTAGTAGCAAAGCATAAACCGGACAAGACTAATATGTCCTAGTGTAACCTTTACTGACAACGTGTTTTACATATGACATTAGCCTGCAAAGGAAATGAAGGAGGTCATCCTGCCATAGACTCACACGCTTGCAAAGGATTTAAACAGAAAAAGGTTTTTGAAACAGGTTAACAGAACGTCAGGTCTTAATTGCATGCTTCACTGTCGGACAATGGTAATTCTCACAGGACAAGTGCACCATATGGAGATCGGAGGATCGTCATTAATCACCTGAAATCCTCCCTAGAAAGCACAAGTCTGCAGAGTCAGGAAGAATTAACAGGAGGGAAGGCTAATTGTGTTATACTGTATGCTGACCATTTTGTGGACAAAACAGCAATAGCTTTTAATTCAATTATGAATAAATTAAAATAAAGGACTCATCAATTAACAGTTGCATTAATAAATCAAGTTAAGAAAACAAATATACAATTCAAGCAATATCTGACACTGATATGGCTTCATAACAGCAGACTGGCATTATCAGATTAGCATAGTTGTTTATAGCAATCAAAGTTCCGCCCGCACAAGCCCGACTGAGTATGTGTGCACGCAAGCACAGTGAGACTCTCTGAAGCTACAGTGCATAGATCAGTCATCAAAGTCTGGGATATCATCATAGGAGTAGCCCGGGTAGCCCCTTGACGCAAAGTAAGCTATCCGGAGGTGGTAAATTCCAGGCAAGAAAACCAGGATCCCAATGATGAGGACAGGCACGGTCCGGTCGGAGTGCTGAAAGAGAGAGAACATTTGACACATTATTCAATAACAATAAACATTTTATTTGTTCTGCTGATTAGGGCTGATTTGAACCATAAAAAGTGAAGAGGTCTCAAGAATAAAGTTGCATTTTTTGGCTGTGTGTCAAGTTAGTGGGGGAATATCAGAGGATCAGCACCACATTATCATGTCATCATATACTTAAAGAAACTGACAGCTCATATCAAGTAATAGGATTATTAAAAAGGAACAAGAAACTCCATTCTTCCGAATGAGTCCATTCTGAAGAAGAAACCACACAGACATGGAGGACATGGCCTCTTTAAAAGGAGGAAGACATGTTTGGTAATAGTAATAGTCATCATCGTTTCTCAAGAAACAACGAGAATGGATCAAGCCTTTGGAACCAGGAGAAGTGGACCTCCAGGCAACACTGGTTCTCCTTGCTGCTTATTTACAAAAAAAAATATTTTTTGGGACAATAATAGAGCTTTTTTCTCAAATACAACTTTATTCTCTGAATATTATGACCCACTTCTTGAAATCTCTGATTTCTTCTTTTCTCTTCATCATGTCCCTAATTAATACATCATAGTTAAAAATGTTTTGAAAAAGTACTCACAGTGACTCCAAAGTATCCAGCCAGGAGAAGGGAGCCAATGACGATTAGCAGAGAGCCAATTAAGAAGAGGACTGTGGCGAGAGCAATGGCTTTGTACGGGACTTTGGGTGGGCTCCTTTTGAACTGGAGAGGAGGAGAAATATTTAATTAGAGCACATTTCTCAGACACAGCAAGCTTTGTGGAGCGCTGCCGGTTTTCCCACTTATATTGGAGAAAGGCAAATTTAGTCAGGCTCATGATGTACTCGAGATTCTGAAGTACATGACTGGTTGTTGGATATTTGTTTTTAAATAGGGAACTGACTTCATAAGTAGTTGTTTAACCCTTTCCTTTGTTTAAATTGTTCAAATATCCATAAGATGATATATTTGGGATTTTAAGTACCAACCACAATCTCAATATTGCTTTACATCCTCTATGATGGAGCAAACACATACACACATCACATTTACTTCATTATCTTTTCATGAGCAGTGTACTTGTACATTATTTATAACCTGTGGACATTTATCCTGGACTGTAGAGTGAACAGCTCTGCCAGAAAGCTCCAATCACAAAGACCTACTGTTGTGTACAGGCAGCTATTTGAATTCTCCTTAAGGAATCTTTATTTGTCTGCGTGACATTTTATTTACAAACGAGCAGGGGAATGTGACAAAGATAATTTGATAAACATAAGAAGCAGAAAAAGACAATGCACCCCCCACACAGCAGCTTTAATTATTCATGTCAAGGGATTTCTTTTTTTAACAAATATAATTAGTGTTTTTGTCTATTTTCACATTCAAACCTTCATAGAGACGACTCGTTCACAATTAAAGCCTGAACCCATCAGTCATCCTGAGTTATATTGGCAGGTGAAAACATGAAAACACTTATATAATGCTGTCTTTAGCTCTACTGGGGT
Organism: Pseudopleuronectes americanus; assembly: GCA_038501795.1. Classification (NCBI taxonomy): domain Eukaryota; kingdom Metazoa; phylum Chordata; class Actinopteri; order Pleuronectiformes; family Pleuronectidae; genus Pseudopleuronectes; species Pseudopleuronectes americanus. The sequence goes on along the minus strand of CM076718.1, from coordinate 16,413,259 downwards.
TTTTTGAAGTATGAGAAGAAAAATGTCCTGATGATGTCAATAAGGTAATCTCATTTCATGCCTGGGGACTCTATATTTTTAACAAAATAACCTGTGTTACAAACCAGGGGCTTGAAGTTTGAAACAAGTGGACAGTAACCAATTATAAAGACATTGGAGATTGTGGGAAAAGAAGGATAATTTGGAGCTAAGGCTGGGTAATAAAACAATAATAATAGTTATCACATTACAATTTGCATCAATCGTAGCAAAGGCTATATCTATATCATAAAGGACAAAAGCATCCAACGTGTTTCCAGAATTCAAAATATTATTTATATTTTACATGAAGTTTTTATCTTACATTATTCTGTTTTAGATGTGTTGCTTTTCATGGACAGCCAATGTCAAAATTAGGACTCGTTTTCTTTCAAATTTAGATCAACATATAGGTAGAATCTGCTTCTCTAATCTCTCCCTCTGCATTATTGAAATCAGCCAGTTTCCAGTCAAAGGTAAAACACCTAATCTCAGTTTTGAACATTGAGATCTTTGCTTTTTAGGCAGATTACTGGAGAGTTCCCTGCGGACAAAATCACTGAAGTCAACCTCAAAGTCACTTTAAGCCTAGATTTGCTGTTTTAAACTTAACTTGCTGATAAAGTGGATGAACTGTAACCTTCAGTCCATCGTGCCAATGAGCCAATCATTTTCAGATTAAAAACAGAACCATGTAAGATTTTATGTAAAGATGTGAATGATGTTATAATTCTGGACACACTGATCGTGTTGGTCCTGGGTCATAAAGGCAGATCCTCGTGCACCCTGTGTCCAGCAGCACGCGACGGGTCCTACCTGTAGGTCCGTGTAGCCGTCATCGTCAGAGGCTAACCTGGAGTACCGGACTTTGTTGTCGTGGGTCCCGTTGTTCACGATGTTACGAGCGGGCATCTTTCTCTTATCACAGCTTCACAGCTCCACTACAGATGTCTGAACGACCCAGCGGCCATGCCACCGTCCACTGACAAGCTGTCGGTGCTAGAGTCAGTCAGATATTACACCGGGACCGCTGCTGTAGGCTAAAATACTATTTATGAAGAGATTACACGGAGTGACGTCTGCCGAGCGACAAACATGGGACTTCCGTGTTTTCTAGACGCATGCGCACAACGCAGCGTGCGACGCCGGAAATGGAAATCTCACTTCAGTGTTTATCCAATGTCACATTTTGAATCGTCTCTATGCGATTTACTTTAAATCACTTTAAATGTGTCATATAAATAAGAATGGATCAAATCTATTTCACTGACACACCGACTGGATTTATTTCATAGTGCTGATTTGCACGGCTTCACATCGGCCACAAGAGGGCGCAGTCGCGTGTTATTAAACGACCAGTGGGTCAGAGTGAGCAGCAGATGTCACTCTGGTGTCATCCTACTGTGGATGTTCATTTCCTCAGCTTCACAATCACACTGTGTTCTCACTGGATTGAGTTTCTGCCCAGCCTGCAGATGTTTGATACGATTTCATGAAACAGAAGGTGGCCCCACACACACACAGACACACACAGACACACACATAAACACACACACAGATACACAAACACACACAGGCTTCCCGCAAAGGTTTTTTTTAGCCACCGAGATTCAGTCTGAAATTTCACACATTTTTTTTTCACGACTTGTGCAGGGACATTTCTTTAAACAGAAACTGTGACTATTCAGACACTGAGTCCACTAGATGAAAATCATACACCATTATATCAAAATACTTGACAAAATCAGCTATTGATCTTTTCATTAATACGCTTCCTTGTTTTCCATTATCAGACCGCATTCAATAATATAAGTAGAGTTACACTTACTTGTTTAATATTTAAAGTAAATCAACTATTTTGAAGAAGTGGCCTCCATTGGTTGAGTATACCAAGTTTTCTGGAATTGGTGGCTTTAACCGTTAAATCAGCAAAAGATTAAACTTTGTTACGAGGCCTTGATTGTTTGTGTACAGTGAGTTATCTCTGCCATGTACTGTCATCTCTCTGTTCATACACAGCAATAATCTGCCCTGTGAACAACGGACCATGAAATTGATAGACCACACAAAAATAACATTTGCTAACAATTCCCCTGGAATGAATAATTAAAGCTGTTGTGGGAGGTATAGTCTCTTTTTTCAAATTGTGTTTCTCACTTTCCCCTGCTTGTTTGTATGAAATTGGACTGTCATGTAGACAAATATAGACTCTCGTGTTCGCAGAACTCAGATCGCTGCCGAGCCCTGAAGCTACAAAACAGTGCATTGTGTGATTTGAGCTTCTTGGCCAAGACATACACTCTATGTTCAAGGATAAATGTCCACAGGTTGTGAATCATCCATAAATAAACTGCTATTTTCATGGGCAGTCACAATAAGGTAAATGCATATTCTTATTAGATGTGCCAGCAGCATCAATAACACCCTCTTTTCGCTTCTAAAGAACTTGTTGGCAGAAGACAAGTCTCGAGTGATCGTTAAAACGCTTACTGACCTTGACTTCAAGGTGCATTGCTGTAGTTTAAGGCCATGTGTTGCTCTCGGGGGGGATCTAAGGCCTGAAATCATACATACTGTTGTTTCTCCCTGTGTATATGAGTCACCATGCACTATGCACTGTTTTCTCTCTCCGCTCAATTTTAAGATGCATGTTTTCAAATCATTCCAAGCTTCTACAGAGAATAATCTTTATAAATCTATCCTGGATGCAGTTTTTTTTGATGTTTTAAGGGAATTAAAGTGGTGATTCTTTTAAAGGCTGCATGCTTTACAATGCACCAGTACTGCAGCTGTGCATCGATGTGGAGTGAATTTAGCTCCCATGTACAATAGCTCCTCTTGTCCTTATCTTTCCAGAAGAAACTCATCACAGAAGCCAACTTTGCCCCCTGAGATAATTGACTGTGAAACATTTTTGCATGTGCATGATGACATTTTCACTATGCCTGTTACAAACGATAATAGAGTTTAAATTTACCCTTTTATCATTTCTTTTATTCCAATTTCCTTGCAGATACCTTTTTGTGCTGAGCTGACACCGGGGTTACATCGCTGGTACGTATGTGGACACCTAATCGTTCACGCTTATCCGTCCCGTCTCCTCACTCGCATGTTCAATATCCACAATCAAGCTGCTTCCCCTCCCTCAGTCTGAATTCAGAAAATATGGCTTTTAATTTATCTGACCTTGAAACAATCTTCAAAAGCGGATAAATCTACAATTCTTTCACATTCACGATTCAAAGTGAACTGGCTCGGAAGGACGCTACTGATGGAGTAATCTCTCTGGAAGTACCACATGGCCTCATGCATTGTGTTGTTGTGTAAGTTGTGGATTTAAGGATTTCAATTGGATTTCCCTTTTCAATATTGGTGCAATGTTCTACACAGTACAAACAATAATGCGGCTCAAGTGACATCTGGAGTTGTGATTAATTAATCAGATGATCGGCAAGATGTCCCTGGTATGAGGGGCAGAGTGTGTTGCCTTGTTAGGTAATCCCTGCCACTAGACCATAATGCCTGTTAAGAAGAGCATCAGAGCAGCTGGGCCCACTGAGCCCTCGAGATGTGTGTGTGTCTGTGTGTTTGTAAGTCTGTGTGGTAAGAAGACAGCAGCAGTCACTGCCTCATAACCCCTCAGTGCCACGCTGAACGGTAAGAGGGCAGCATTTAGGCAATAATTAGAGCCCAGCTCAGAGTGGAGTTCCGTCTGCCGAGATAATTAGGTCTGTCTTCATCCCAGAAAATGCAGATAGCACCAGAACTGGAGCCCAATAAAGGGCGGAATGATTATCCCTCTTGAACATCATGCACTATCGCCAGGGATGGTTGCATGTGGCATGTGAGTGGTGCACAGCTGCTGCTGAACAACAAGCTTTTCGAAAATAATCTCGCAGAAACAAACATGATTCTAATATTTAGAGCCCGACGGCCAACAAACGGAAAAATAATATAGTTTGCGTTGCTTTGTGATTTTGTGTTTTGCTTGCATGTGTGCTCATATATTGAACATTCGATGAACAGTTATACATGTGGGTGGAATGTGGGCTTGGTACAGCTAGAGGTTTCTCTGTGTTGTTATTAATAGTCATGCTAGAGGCACGGCTCAGAGGAAGGCAGAGTGGGTCAATCGGTCCACTACTTTGGTCCAGACGGAAACAATTCAACAATGATTGCACTGACTTTTGTAATCCTCCGACTTTTCATCTAATGCTGCCCCCTACTAGGTCAGAAGGATCACGTGGCAGGGAAAGATATGGGAAAAAAAAGTGACTCCCATTTTAATACAGACATTCATGGTTCACAGATGATGAATCCAAGGAGGTTTGGTCTACTTTTCATGTAGCGCCACCATGAGGCGTGAAAGCTCTTTATATTTTTAGGTGGCATTGCTGTATAATTTGGCGCAAATTCCCCTCAGGGGGAATCGTTGCAACTTTGGTGACACTCTAACGCTTCATGTGAAATATATTTTTCTCAGAGATGGTTTCTGTCATATCAGTTTGTTGTTATCACACTGGTGTATGTCCCAGTGTTCATTTAGCTTGATTTCTGGATACTGGGAGGAAGTAGAGACGCGTCATAAATCTTTATACATAGTCTATGATTATACCCATTAAACATAAGCACATTAGTATTGTCACTGTTAACATATTAGCATGATGAGGATCTGCTCAGGGTGCAGCCTCCCATTGACAACAATGGCTTTAGACTTTTAAGCTTTATGGTTTATTGTAGGAGAAGAGAAAACATGACACTGAAATCCTCCTAATGTGTCAGAGACATACTCCATCTGCCCAGTAATACAGCAAGTACTTCATGCTAATGTAATACAATCACTTTTTAATGACTGACTTCTTGCTTCATTAAACAAAAACTCTGGCATTTGTGAATCTATAGCAATATTGGATTCACGTATCTGACTGAGAACAGAAGCATTTGTCAGTTTGGTTTAATTCCCAGAACATTCTCACCTGGACCAGAACACGAGGAGCACAGCTGTGTGACATTGATACCAGACAGAAACGATAAAGTGATGTGTAATGCTTTGCTCATACCATTGCAGGTGCTATATGTCATATAAATGGATGCAGTAATATTTCTTGTAAATCCGTGTGTGGCAGTCGAGTGATCATTTTCCTCTTTAATCTGGATTTCAGGTGCAGGGCTCGAGCTGGGTGACGTGTGGGCGGACAGCTGACGGCCGGAGGACACTCCACAAGAGGAGCTTCAGCGACGCTGCCAAGAATTCTCTCACCTTTATTTCTCAATGTCAACTCAGTTTATGGAAAAAACACCAACCACAGTGGCTTCAAGCATATGATGCGTGCGACATGTTGAGCTTTTTGCATCAGTTTTCATCTAAAGCTGTAGATAAAGTCACAACAGCTGTCTGCACGAGAGTTATCTGTGTGTGTTTCTCTTTTTGAAGGGAATTTGGTCAAAGTCACGACCACAGGAGATTAATCTAATGTCACTGTAAATGCAAACATTATCGGTAGTGCTTGGCTCAGGTCTGTTGCCTCCATGATTGGGAAATGTTTCCTCCGGTGCAGAAGTATTGATTTCAGTATCTGTCAAACTCAGCAGCAGCCTGCTGCACTGCATGGGCAACTCATACAGGTAATTGCTTTTCCAACAGGTCTTACATAGCAGGATAGAGTCTAACGAGATGCAAAGACACAGAAATCAATAAGCACAGAAGAGCCACATGAGTATCATTTTACTACTTAATTATTTTTGCAGTTTTTTTCATCTCGTGTTTAATATCGTTTGACTGACTCGTTTTTACTGCATTCATAATAACACAACAATTAATCTGTTGCTGTGATAAGTGCTTGTTTTGAAAGTGGTCTGTTTGAGACAGTGCAAGGCAGTTATACGTAATCACTCCATCTGTAATATTGTCTTCAATAAAATAATGAATTTGCTAAGCACCAACAAAAACATGTTTTTCCCTTTTGCTGATGTGGAGACACTTTTAAAGTTAGTTCAGAGGTTATTTAGTTTTGCCTCTTGACATGGCCATGTCTTTTTAAAAGTCAGATGTTAACTCTATACAGATGTTCTTACCATCTCTCACTGTGACACAGCAGCAACTACAGGGGAAACTCTCAAATACTGTATTTACCAGACAGAAAAACAATATACACAAACCGAATGAATCGAGATGAAGAAAGGAATCAGCCCAAGAAAATCGATGTGTGTGTCTTTCTTGGGTGTTTTCGTGTGCTTGTTTCTGCTTCATCTGTCCGTGAAAGCTTAATTGAAAAAAGGTATTTAAAAAATTTACTGGCACAATCATTTAATGACAAAGTCCCAGATGAAACTGCAAAGCCAGATTAATTGCAATTGACTGGGCCTCAGTCGTTGACAAATGTGTATTGACTGAGTTGTACGAAACACAGACCAGAGTCTCACCACTATATAATGCATAGGCTATTTTAAAATTCTCATTATGACTTTATTCTCAAAGAATAATAATCGTTCATGTCAAAGCACAGGCCTGTGTTGAAGTGTGCATTCATTTCTTAGATCTGTTGATAAGATCAGGATGAAATAGTCTCAATTACTGCCCACAGCAAAGACAGTGTAATTATTCAGGATCAATTATTAAGTATCATTGGGCACCACTACCCATAGAGAAGGAAGGTAAGTATAATTAATTACAGGCTACAGTTATAGTGGGATTGAGGCAATAATGTTATTTACAATTGATCTGATACTTTGATACTATATAAATATACAATACACAAAACACCTGGTTAAAAGATTTTTTTAATCTTTTTCTGACAGTATACATTTTTGCTTTTTCTGGGGAACTAATTATTAGAGTAAGCTTTTAAGGGGGGTTTACTGATAAAACTATATGATAGTCATCTGTATGTGCTTTAGATTGTGATTAAAAGGGGATTGGCCTTTATGTCCTTAAGAATCAGATAATATGATATAATGATTTGTGGGCTGTAAAATAAAGATATGTTAAATTTTCCAGTCAATATTTAATGATTAACCTTTTCTTCTAACAAACACAAAAATCATTATATCTAATCATTTCACCAAATACAAGTCGGTCTCAGGTGTCAATCATGACATCTTCCCCTTTTCTTAAATCATCAAATAACTAATTAAAACCAAATTTAACAGAAACATTAACACTTGAACGTATTGAGAGTGAGAAGATCTACCAAAAATCACAGAAACCATCTTAAGAAAGTGTACTTTCAGTTTTTAGTTTGGTGCAAGTCCAATCTATTAACATGGACGAGATGGAATTTATGACCTATACAGCAGCCAGAGACTAGGTGGCCATCAAGATGCTTTGTTTAAATATTTTGTATTCTTGTGGAGTTCCTACATGTAAATTTCTTAACCAGTAGCCTTTGTTAACGCAATTTCCAAAAATACAGTAACTGACTGTAAGTCACGTATTGCATCAGGCACTTTACCCACAATGCCATGCAAATTACGATAACTTACTCCAAATATGTTAGTTTTATGGTACTTTTGCTTGGCATTTTGTGGTATTTTACTGCAAATGTATGATCTGTATCTTTATTTAGATTATGATAAAACACAGACATTGGCTTTATAGGTTCCGTTATAGCATCAGATGATAAAACAATAACTGGGTATGTGGGCTGTAAAATAAAATTATTTTACTCAGCATTTCATTGGTAACCATTATACACTTGACACTGTAAATTTCACTTACATGCCAAAACTGTTATAGGAGAAATAATCATTACCTTTACTTCATTAAGTAAACTAAGAAAACCATTCAAATAAATAGTTCTGGATGGATCAGCTGACACCATCAGGTTTACTGAGTGAAGGAGCGACTGTTCTGAAACAAGAGAATAAACATCAGTTCACAGTTTGACAAGTGACGCTCGTTAAGGAAACACCTCAGAAAGGAGAAGTCCTTTGGGGCGAGACAGAGACGGGTGGGTCGTGATGACGCACGGGAGGGGTCTGATGCTGGAGTGAGGAGTGGGGTGATGTGAGGCTGGGGTGGTGGGGGTAAAGGAGGAGTGAAGGTGGCGGAGGAGGAACCAGTGAGTCATTTGCTGCTCCGCGCTCTACACACGAGGAGGAGACGCGGGAGCACCTGCGGGATGTGTCCGTGATGGAGAGGAGCGCGCTGGGCTCGTCCCCTCGGCAGAACCGCACCGTCCCCCCGGTGCGCGTCAGCGGCCACGGCTCCATGTGCGGCTCCGGAGAGCGGCTGTCGTTCTATGAGGATCGAGCTGAAAGTTGGGTAAGTGTTGGACAATCTTTTAGATTTCACACCTTTAAGTGACGCTTTTATGAAGTGGATCGTTAATGTTTTTTTCTGTCTCTTTATACTTCTTGTGCTGTGCGTGTAGTGGAGAGGCTCGAAGGATTTATTTACAGAATGTAAACCTATCCAACGATGAATTGTCCAGAAAAGGCCAAAAGTGATGTTGATTTAATTTATATTTCAAATCTATGGTGAGTCACATTATTTATGCAATCTATTGAGTTGCCTGTAAAATACTAACACTGGACTGCACTGATCTATAAATAGATGTTTTTACACTAAGCTATTCCTGTTGCTTCAAAATCCCTAGTTTATTAATCCCCAAAATCATGATAGATGATCATAAACAGAGAAAATGCACTATGAGGTCACAATTGAGCTTAACAAGTGTCTACAAGCACCTGTCTCTGTCATTTCACTAAGGTGGGTGTCCCTTTCTGTCAGGGAGCCTTGAGTTGTGCAGCTGAGAGTTACCCCAACACACCAGAGAAGAGGCTGAGATTACATCTAAGCCACAATGGATGTTTTCTCCTGACCAATTACAAAATTGCCGACACAGAGAGGCTGCCCTCCACATCAATGTGGACACCCTCTGCTGCAGCTGCACATCCACTCACTGTTCACTGTCTGCCTGGAGAACAGCCAAGATCACGCAACCCTGTCTACGCAGATTATTAAGCCCTATGAGACAAATTGTGATTTGTGAATATGGGCTATACAAATACAATTTCATTGATTGATTGGCTATTCTGTAGTTGAGGACATCTAATTAATAGCGAATTAAAAAGTAAGAGAAGATCAATAGTGTTCATGCCAGTGAGCAAACTACACTCCTGCTCCCTGCTGCCCTTCTGTATGTCTGTCCTCTCTCTGGGCAACCCCCACTGTAGATGTGTGATACCCTGTATGCATATTAAACAGATCGGTGCTGGAGAAGGACCACTGTGCCACCTGGATCTATATCCATCCAAGCTGAAATCCCATAATCCTCAAGCTCATACTGCAGTTTAGTGAAATCAGTGTTTTTTTTAATCTGAAACCCAACGTAAGGAGTTTGTCATTTTGTAAATCATCTAAAAAATAGTTTCAATCGGGAGTTTAGGGTTTGTTATACGAGCTGAATGATTAAATGTTTTGTCAACTCTTAACTAAACATCTCTCTGTTGTCTGAACAATTTGCTTTAGATGAAACAGACAAAAGCATAAGTATGATGATTAATAAAGGGGAGAGCGTGGCCTAGGGGATAGAGCGGGTGCTCTGCAACAAGAAGGTTGCCGGTTCGAATCCCACTCTATCCCATCTGCATGCCTAAGTGTCTGAACCCCAAGATACTGAACCCCAAAATGGCCCCTCATAAATGCTGAGTGTTCTAAAAATGTAAGCTAAATGACATGTAATGTAATGTAATAATGTAATAAGCAATTCAATTTCAACTCCCAGACTCTAATGTAATAGAGTCACAGAGGAGCAACAAATATCAGATCTTCATCCTACGGGCACTGCAGGTAACTTTATCTATTCAACAGTGCCAAGTAATGATGATGTAATGAGTTCCTGTAATGTCCCTGTGGATAAACATGTAACTCTTACTTTCATAATTAACTTAGAGGCATCAGCCCCCCACCCCTGTCCTCTACTTGTGGGGGTGGAAGAAGCTCTCAGGTGCTTTATGATGGCTGCTGCATGATGGCTCTGTCACACCTTGCCAGCTCACACACATAACACTCACAACCGAAATGTTAAACAGCTGTACTTCCAGCGTGGAGCAGGGGTTTGTGGGCCGCAGAGGAAAAGGTCAGCAATTGGTTAATAGCGAGAAACAATGTAGGGGGGGGGGCGTTGGGCTAAAGACGGGAGGGGACTGCATAATGCCTTTGCACACGCCGATGTCTTCACATGGTCTTTTGCACTGTTTGTGTAGATAGATGGATAGAAGAGAGATAAAAGAAGAAAAGAGGGCAACTCAGATGAACTTTTAATAAATAAAGCAGCTTAGCAAAATCCCCAAAACCATCAACATGGACGCACTATTTTTTAATAGTCCCATCTAATCTACATTCAGTTAAGCAACATCCACATTACAAATGCCAGTAATCTGCACAGACAGGATTTATTCCACATCTGTCGAAGTGAAGGAGTTTGCGTGGCACTAAGACATTGTTTTGAAGTCAAAGGAAGAAGTATTCGAAATGAAATCAATTCAATGCATCAGAATCGGATAGAAAAATTCAGGCCGAAATGACGGCAGAGCGGTGCTCAATGGCATCACTTAGAAATTCACAGTCTCTCATTCAGCTGATCTTATATATAAACACACTGTAGGAGCCCATTAATCTGTCTAGACAAATGTTAATGGTGCAGTACGGCTTTTTGGGAAATATTCACATTCCCTGTCAGAGATAGATGAGACGGTTGATCCCACTCTCATGTCCGATGTGGACCAATCTAAAAAGTAAAGATTAAAAATAAGATTAAAAATGTCATGATTGACAGCTGAGACTGACTCCTGATTGGTTGAGTGGGTGGATCTGAACCTCTCTCTGGCTCAACCTCCCCTGATCCCTCTGACTCCAAATGCGAGATGGCATCTTTCGTATCTAGCTTATTTTAGCTGTATTTCTGGATAATGGGAGGAAGTGGAAATGCGTTGACTATGGTCATCTTTGATTAGTATGAGCAAAAATTAATTTAAGACATCAGCTACACCCTATGTCTCTGCCATTGGTCGGCAGATATGATTAATCTACCTAGTCTTTGTCCCATTTCTGCAGTAATAAGTAATGTCAAATCTAACTGTGTATTTTTTGGACCTCCAGCTGCGTTGAGGCTGTAGTGTGAGGTTAGACTCATCTCGGTGAAGGTCATTCTAAGATCTCATTCGCACCACATTTCATACTGTCGACTTTTTCTCCGGCTATTCTGATTTGGCTCGATGCCATGTAGAGTCTAAATTGTGCTACGTTTCTCGGACAATTCAGGGAAACAGGCAACTGCTCCGTCCTGCTATCAGTTTCCTTATTCTTCAACATCACATTGTGTTAAGTCAATAAACTGGATGAGGCTGCATGCGGTCACATTGATCTGACAGCAACTGTGACTCAGACATGGTCTTTTACCCAAAGTCTCGATAGGTCTGAGTCCATCAAACATGGAAAAGAAAAAACACTTAAAAAATAAGGATCTATGACGTTGTGTTTTCATTTATGAGATGGATGTGCCAATTCTCTTAAAGCAGATTATTTTGTCTCTCTTTTCAAAGGCACTGGACTTTGTTGCTGTATCCATCCAGCTGTGTTCACGCTGAAAATGCCCCCCTGCGCTCAACAGGAGGAAGCTGCCGACTGGACACCAACCATCCAACCCAGAAAAGTAGTTTCTCGCTCCAAGTTTTGAGAAAATTAACTCTAATTTTTTGCCTGAGTTGCTGTTTTTGGTTCGGAGAACAGGCAAGGGTTTGTCCAGATGTGATTCCAGCAATCTATCCCATCATACAACTTTCAGAGCAGCTGCATAATACATTAAAACATTTTCGAGATGGATTCACTGATTTCAGCCTTCTAGGTTTTGTCTGCATATATTATACTTCTTTCTCAGTGTTTTTGCATGCGTCCTGTAGTTTTATTTTTCTTGATGCATCTCTAATGTAATGGCTCATTTGCCAGAGGCAGCTTTTTTCAAATTTTGTTTTGACAAAACTGACTTAATGTGAGCATTACTTTAATGGCTTTTATGAGAATTCCCTGATGTCCCCTTGCTGCTGTGGTGAACTCAGCTAGGTGTCTATCGGCTTACCTTTGCTGCACAGAACAGTGTCCAGCATCATTGTAGAATTGGAGCAGATGGTTCCTGTCATGGACATCATGACCCCAGCTCCTCTGACACAGAACTGCTCCAACTGCAGCGAAGTTTTCGTCCCGGAGCTCAACATTGTCAAGGCTGTGACTTTGGGCTTGATACTTGGTGTCTTCATTGTGTTTGGAATTGTGGGAAACATCCTGGTCATCCTCTCTGTAGTTTGTCACCGACACCTGCGGACGGTCACACATTATTTTATAGTCAATCTGGCAGTGGCCGATTTGCTGCTGAGCTCCACTGTACTACCCTTCTCTGCCCTTTTTGAGATCCTGGATCGTTGGGTTTTTGGACGGGTCTTCTGTAATGTGTGGGCAGCTGTGGATGTGCTCTGCTGCACGGCCTCCATCATGAGCCTCTGTGTGATCTCTGTGGACCGCTACATCGGAGTCAGTTATCCTCTGCGTTATCCAGCCATCATGACAAAACGCAGGGCTCTGCTGGCGGTGATGCTGCTGTGGGTGCTATCTATCATCATCTCCATCGGACCTTTGTTTGGCTGGAAAGAGCCTGCTCCGGAGGACGAGTCCGTCTGCAAGATCACAGAGGAGCCTGCCTACGCCATCTTCTCTGCTGTGGGCTCCTTCTACCTCCCTCTCACCATCATCCTGGCCATGTACTGTCAGGTCTATGTGGTCGCTCGCAGGGAGAGCCAGGGCCTGAGGGAGGGCCATAAGACTGAGAAGTCCCATTCGGAGCGGGTGATACTCAGGATACACAGAGGCAACACGACTGTGTCAGAGGACGAGGCCCTTCGCAACCGCACTCACTTTGCACTGCGACTGCTCAAGTTCTCACGTGAGAAGAAAGCTGCAAAGACCTTGGGCATCGTGGTGGGCTGCTTCGTGCTATGCTGGCTGCCCTTTTTCCTGGTGCTACCCATAGGTGAGTATCACCATGTTTTTTATTATATGTGATTCTTGATTGAGCAATATGGGGTTCAAAGAATCTGTAGCATTTGTTAGAACACGATAGTGAAACACATGAAAGCATACAACTCATGAATATCATTTTAATAAGCCTCCACTATATGTCATGTGTTTACAGTGGTATGGGAATGGTTCTATATTTGCTGTGAGTTAGAAAGAGGATAGATACCACACATCTGATAATTAAGAAGGGTTGGTTATCTTAGCATGGCACCAAGACTGAAAACCATTTAACATATATAAGGATGGACAACATGGCTCCCCAAAAATGAAGCCAAATGCCCCATGGTGGCTGGCTGCAGTATAAGACATAAACCCTTCCCCCTACATAATAGTGAATGGGACATGGGCCAAACTAAAAAGACACAATACAGGTAGGAGACAGTAGAGACGGAACAAAGTGAGTTTTTTCAACCCACAGTCTATAAGCTATAGCTCAGTTCAGCAAATTGTCCCCTGAGTCAAGCCTAATATATCTCTTGGCCAGAAATACACATTTCGTAAATTGTAAAATTTCACAAATTAAAAGCATGTTCCTAAATGCACTTACACGTATATAAATCAGAAAGCTTTTAAGTTTTGCATTAATCAATTTCCTCCGATCTTGTCATCAACATATGCCTCTGACAGGTTTTTTAAGTGCTGGCTAATTTAATTGAATGGCTGTTCTGTGGTAGCACACTGAAGGTACTACCAGAGACTGGATGGTTGGCTGTTGAGTGGCCTCTCGAGCCGCGTAGTAAACACTCTGACTCGTCCAGGTAGACGTCCTATAAATAGGCTCAATGAATCGTTCAGATCCGTGACGACTCCAGTGCTCCCTGGCTGTAAACATAACAACAGGATTTCAGCCCAATATATTTTTAAACTAAGACCATTGAAAAAAGCATCAGGCCGTTACTCTGACCCTTCCCCTCTCTCCTCTGTCGGTGACTCACTTCGGTGTCTGTCATGGGATGACAGAGCAAACACATCACACTGCTGTTGGACCATGATGTTCCCCTCAAGAACACTACCCAGCCTGATAGAGACAAGCTTGGGAGGATGACACATCCTGCCAACAACACATGCAATTTATACGTTGGTGTCAATGTGGAGGGAATGAGAGAAGGAAATTTGAACCAAGTACATATGAGCTAGGGGCAGAACGTCAAAAATCCCTCTGGGTATTTATTTATTCCATGCTCTCATGCTTGTAAATATAGCACTACCATTCGGCCGAGTTCTTTCCTGAGTGGAGAAATGACGAAAAGCCTCAGCTTACCAATGCTCCCTTACTAATGCTGGTGAGGTAACCCGCTGCCTCATATGTCTGCGGACAATGACAGGTTTAGCAGTTAATCAGGGGTTTGACATGTATATCACCAGATAACTCACGATTTTCTTGTTTGGTTTATTGGAGTACACAGTACTCTGCCATTAGAAAAAAACAAAGGTATGGTATGAGAAAATGTAATAAAAAAAAATATATATATATATATATATATATATATATTATAAAAAAATTAAATGACAAAATAAAGGTATAGGAAGTACCCAGAAAAAGAGCCACACCTCTTCCAATGCCAAACAGAATATATAAAAGGAAATACAATTAGAGGTCTGATAATCCTAGATGATTTTACATATTTTAAGAAAACCTTGGATTTGGCCCTTAATCTTGCATCTAAGAGCCTTCTAAATTTAATTTGTTCTTCACAGACTTTGACCCCATGCCTGTACCCAATTTTGTCAAAATAGGTTGTGTATTTGTTGCATAATCCTGCTAACAAATAAACAAACAAACAGACAGACACAAAGTTAATAAATAAATACTAACTTTGTACAACGTTTTCTCTGTCTGACAACAACTAGCAGTGATATACTGACACAACTTTGTATACACTTGTACTCCAACAACACAAGGGTCACCAGCTAAACCGCTCTGTTCTGCTATGATCAGATCACTGTTTGGTTTCTGTCCCTCAACCAAATGTCCCTCACATTCTGGTTCACTCTTTCAGCTTTCCCCTTGTGTAATACGGCTGCAGGATGAGTCGACAAGCAAAGTGTAGAGTTTCCAGATTGTTCTACCTGCCGCAAATGACCAAAAAACATATTATGCTGCTTTAAAATGGCATTAGCATTAAGATGTTTGATCAAATTCAAACAAATCCAACAGACTTCAACATGGTTCCAGAATGGTCATGTAACGTTCCCAACCCGAAGTTATATGTGGTTTTATTTAGAGGTAGCATTACAAAACTGAAGTTACACAGTTTGTACGTGACAGTGCTTTATTGCCTGTGGACAATAATCACATTTATCCAACAGTTGCAATAGCTCTCTTCCTTTGGCTCAAAAGTGAATGTGTCAAGGCTACCTGCAGTTTTTTGGCACCGCTTGGGAATAAAACAAATGAGCGGCACAGTCAGGCACAAAATCATTTTCTCTCAAACTCCTGCACCTCGTCTATCTATCCATCTCTATATCATGGTCTCATTTTTCAAAATCCCACGTATGAATGTCTCCAGCAACTCGTCTAATAAAGGATTTCACGAGACAAGAATCTCCCCCATCCTCCCTCCGAAGATAGATGACAGACAAGCTACGATAGATAGATACATGGATATATTGCAGCCATTTAATTATTTGAATGTTTCACTGGCAGCCACAGGATATGTGAAGAGTCACAACAGGCCTGCATGTAATGTGCACGTCAAGCCATTTTCTCTGCTTCTTCATCAAGGATCCCGCTCACACTCTGTGAACGCTTCCTCTAATCAAAAGCAGCACATTTTATGGAGCCAATTTTAACAATACTTTCAACCTTGGAGGCAGACAGGGAGCTTTGATTGGTGGGAACTGGATAAATCAATTAAACAAGAATGGTCTTAAGTGGATGTTAATGACATGAATGACATGTTTCTTTCTGTAGCTGCAGATTTTGGGTTTATTTCATAAGGAGCATATAGTAAAAAAATGAATCGAATCTCAAAAGATGTACTGTTCGATTGGTTCATCACTTTTATGTTTTAATTCAGACTTAAATATCTAAAATGGCTGTTGGATTGTATGCTTCCCTTATTCTATAAAGGCTGTACTCACACCTCTGAGTACAGCCTCCTTATAAAACCCACTCAAATTCACCAGATCACAATGTCGAGTATAGTGAAGTGTTTGAGTCCACAAAACACTTTTGGAGTCTCAGGGGTAAACAGTCTAGCACTGATATCAGAGAAACATTTCTTCAAACGTAATAAAAAAACGGAAAAAACCTAACCTGCCTCCATACTGCTTGTGTGGTGTCAGCCAAGCGTCTGCAAGCCCAGACCATAGGCCCAGACATTCATATTCAACTCAAAACGAGGTTATTTCCACTTTGTTTTAAGCATAGAATTCCACCAGAAGTGGCCTGAATGCACCTCATCAGAAGATATGATGGTATTTAGGTTAAAACCTTAAACTGTAAATGACGCAGTTTCAACCCAAATTGAATGTTTAGACTGCGGACACTTGGATGACACCACACTAGCAATATGGAGGCATGTTATTTTTTTTCTGTTGTTCTATTACGTCTGAAGAAGGGCTCACCATGCCAGCATGTTAAAATTTGGCTTAAGTCTCATGGACTTTATCTTCAGACCCTTAATTTCTGACATCCCATTTCATGTTTCAGTCGTATCTGACTTGTGTATCTGATGTTCCTTCAGGCTCCATTTTCCCTGCATACAGACCTTCTGACACAGTGTTCAAGATCGCCTTCTGGCTCGGTTACTTCAACAGCTGCATCAACCCCATCATTTACCCGTGCTCCAACCAGGAGTATAAGAAAGCGTTCCAGAGTTTACTTGGAGGTCGCTGTTTGAGAAGGACTCCCAGACCACAGCATCTACATGTGGGTGCAGGTCAGAGTCAACCACAAGGTCCCAGCAAGCCCCTCACGCTGGGCCCAGACAGCAGGGCAGCTCCCTGTCAGCTCAGCCCCTCCTCTTCCATGGCCTTGTCCAGGACCCCTTCCTCCAAGGACAGCAGGGACTGGAGGGTCTTTTCTGGAGGCACCACGAGTGGTTCTGGACCAGCCACGGCGGGCAGGGCTAAAGTGGCCAAACTCTGCAGCAAAAGCTTCCACCGAACCTGCTGCTGCATCCTCAGCAGCGAGGCCCCACCACAGGAGTCAGACTGTGCCCAGCCCCCCCCTGCCGGAAACCTCCCCACCATTAAAATCCACCAACTGTCCTTGTCAGAAAAAGGAGAGTCTGTGTAACCGCTGTAATCCTTCATCCATTAGTAACGACTCCTCTTTCAAGGTCACAGAAGAGAACATATATCCTTTTTGTCCTGTTGACATCACAACTGCAGCTTTGACATTTTTAATTTTTAATGTCACTGCCTTGATATCATGCTGTGATTTTAGCTTGATGTGAGAAAATCTTCCAAAGAAATATCAGAAGCACTATACTGTATGTTTCCCCTTCAAGAGGAAGGCTTTCTTAAAGATAAACTACTGCAACACACAGCTTATCACTGAACAAAAAATGTCTTCTTTTAAATCATAATGGCAAAGCCACTGTCTACTCAGTTTTTGGAAACGCCCCTTTAAGCACTTGCTTTTTCCTGAAGAGGACCAAGATGTTCCTGGATGTTTACATGTTTATATCACAGAGGAGCCATTTAAAATGTATACAAATGTTTTATATATTGCATGATTTCACCAAATGTTACAAAAAGTGCTGTTCTGTGGTGCTCCCGTCGTTTGCATATATCGCTGTTCCTGAGACGCTGTGTGCTTCCATGTCATGATACAATAAATTTGTATGACAGATTCCTAACAAGGGATTCATGGGCTCATTTAAAAAAAACCTCTTTGCTGGTGTTTCATTGTTTTTTGTGAGGGGGCTGATTCACTCAGTATACGGCCCCTCCAAACTTTCTCGTTCGTCCATCCACAGTCCCACAGTTGCGTCTACCTCCGAGCAGTGCCAGATAGATGTCTTAATGTACCGGAATTTTAACTGACCTTGTTGTCGCTGACCTCAATCCTGACCGGCCCCCAAGCCTCTTAAAAATCCTCTAGATTTAGAGATGTCAAGTTAAGTAACAGTCTCAGACATTCTTCTCTCAGGCCGCACACTCCTTGCGTTTTCTATCTTTTTAAGTCACCATCCGCGCTCGGAGCACGCAGAGTCTTTATCACGACCTCCCTAAAGATCTGTGCCGGGTTTGCAAGTGCAAAAAAAGGGGCAAACTGAGCGTGTGTTCACTGTGAGTTCAAGACTGCAGTGTCTCTCTGTGTACCCAGATGCATCAAAGGGCAAGAGGACAACCTCTAGCAGCCGTATTGATTTATTTTCCCTTGGCTACACCCTCTGTAGTACCCAGATGCACTCCCTATGTGACTCTGGGAGAGAGGGGCATACAGTCAACATCATTAAACCAACATCCTCCTTCAGCGCATTAAGTTCAGGGGGAGAAGTGAATTCGACAGCTCTCCCACGGGGGGCAGTGTGCTGAGCTTTGTCTGGATCTGCGACTGGTGTGTCTGTGAACCCGTAAATCACTCCATCTGTGCACGATGCCATTAGGAGAGGAGCTAAAGCTGCCGCAGCAATAAACTACAGATGGCACAGACAAGCTAATTCACCCATCCCTCTATTGTCTGTGCTCACCCGTCCCTCTACATGGGCTTCAAATACCTATGCACCAAGTTTCATCAAGATATATCATCTTTCAAATGCAATAGCTGTAATGAATCCCCTAATCTGATCTGCAGCCCTGCAGGAGGCATGGTATAGACTGGAGCAGAGCAAGAACAGCGCACCCGTGTTTCACTAGCATTCCCTGATTTGATCCTGCAGCCTGATTTTATGTATTCACAGTGAAATTCTAAGTGTATAATCAACACCTCCTCTGTATAATTTTGTGATGCATTTGTTCTGATGGATGGAAACTGAACCCACAATCCCTGATTCTCCACAGTCACATTTTTTAGACGCTTTGATTTCTTTGAGTCTGATCCCTCACAGTTACTTCACCATAGGAGGGAGATGGAAAGGAAGAAAGATGGTATCACTAAGCTTTACAACAATCACTGTAAATCACCACAGTCCCTACATCCCAGAATAACCAAACATTTAAAAAAAAATGATAAGAATAACAGTAGCTATTATGATACATCTGAAATTAGTGATACATGAAAAATAATAAAAACAGTAATTAACCAAAGGAAAAGAAAAAATGTAGATTTCTCCTTTTCCTATATATCACACATTTTGTTGTGTGTGCTCTTTTTCAGTTTTTATGTTTGTGAAGCACTTTGTAAACTTGTCTTTTGAAAAGTGCTATATAAATAAAGTTTATTATTATTTATTAGATATAAAAATGAAAAAAGGGAATGGACGGATAAATAATTACATTTGCTTAAGGTATTTTTGCATTAGGTTTGGCTGGGGGAGTTTCATAAAAGTAAAGCCTGTATATAGGCTTTTTATTTATGTATGTTTTTTTTCTGTATCTTGTTCCATATTTTAACAAAAAGTTTCTAAACCTGTGATTTACAAACTCAATTTTTGGAGGTTGCTCATATCCTGACAGTCATAAACGTGTGTTCACAATGATGCTGAAATGATGAAATAGCTCCTCTCTGAGGACTCTTGCTCTTACTAAAGTGGTGTCTGTGTCGCAGTTGATTGAAAGCACTGCTGGTGACTCATGTTTGAACTCCTCCCCAGGGAGGATTCATTTTAGCTGAGTCGTCCCGACGCTTAGTTCCCTCTTGTCTTTTTAAAGCTCTTGCCACTGGACGTTGACAATGTAGGATCCTCCTCTCTGGTTTCATCAGTGCACTCATCATAATAACTCCTAATTGTACAAGTATCAAACAGCCAGGGGAGCTTCATTCCAACTAATCACAAAACTTCTGTTGATGTGTGCACTCACTGTGATGTAGTCCTTCTCTCCATCAGTTCATCTTACCGGAGGAGTCCCCCACAGATGAAGTGACTAAAGCGGTGGAACAACAGAATGTTCCTCTGTGGCGGAGGCTCCACGTCACGACTCTGTGCCTCCACCTAGTGTCTCTCTGCATTCACCCCGTCCACTGCTCTGATGATACAATTTTTTCTTTCTTTTATTCTGACTAATACTTTTAAAGATCTGCTCATAAATGGTGAGATTCTTAAGAAGGGAGGGATTGTTAAAATCAGTTTCTTTACCAAACTTCTAGTGAACTAATTCCAATTAATTGCTTATTTTAACTAGGGATGGAGGATATCGGAGTAGTTTTGCAACAATGGAAAAATACTCACGTCAAAGTCCTTGACATTTCACTTGAGAGTGTTGACACATATGTAAGAGAATTGTTAATTTAGGTCTGAAAATGTCTTTTGAGAAAATAGTTCATTATGGAAATTCTTACATGTACTTCTAAACAAAACATTAAATTAATATGTGCTGGAAGTATGATGCCAGCGTTGCAGTAGGATAAAATAAAAAATGCAAGAGTAAGTACCTCTGTAATACTACTTGAGACCAGTACTTGAGTGAATGTACTTTTTAAACCTACTGTAACATGTAAAACCTGTATTACCTCTGTGTTCTCCTTAACATTCTACAGATTAGTTTTTTCCAGGAAGGTTTTCTATTCAACAATAATCACAGGATAAAATGTTTCATTTATATTCTATATGGTATAACAGTTTGTATTAAAACAAGTTGCATTAGTTTAATTTTTTTATTATTTTAATCCACTGAAGTCAACACAGATAGGGTCAAATGCTGACGGGACCAATGATTTCCCCCCAAAACCCTTGTAACCTACAAAACATACACCTCTGAGAGAGTATCACACTTGCAGGGAGAGGGGAAACAACAGTGCTGAACATTACAACTCAACAACCATCACCATGAAACTTCCCCAAATGTCAATCACTTCACATTATAGCTTGGCATACAAAACCTACACTTGACAAGGCAATGAGGAAGAGAGAATCCAGTGTCTTACAGTACTGACGACCCGTGGATATAGTTAACGACCTTGAGTGGCTCTGGTGTCTTAGCGGGTAAGGAAAGAACAACTGGATATAATTCATTCACAACACAAACACCGAGCACAGTGGACACACTATCTGCACACTGTGAGGGATTTCATACACATACTGGAGCATTTTTCATCAGGTCTCGAAAGATCGCCGTTCCACTTCCTTACAGAGGCCTTCATAGATACAGTGTGCTGTCAATATCTTACAGAGGAGGCAAGCAAGGAGTTCAACTCAACAGATATCCAAACACAAACAAAAAAGTTGCAAGCTCACATATAGGTTTACCATTTAGTGCAAAAACAAATTCTGTGAATACTAGTAAAGGGCGGCTCGTACCCTGGTTGCTGTTATTACAAAGCTTACACCACTGTTGTTTGTGTGTGTGTGTGTGCGTGTGTGGACATCATCTGCACGTATACAGCGATGGTCTAATAGCACCAGGTGCAGAGAGGTTGTCTGCAAATCCAGCTTCATCTTAGTGCCCTTCTGCATTCTCAACAATATACGCCGCTCTGATTATTGGAAGCTTGCCCTGACAACCTTTTCACAAACATGAGGAAAACAATAAAATGAGGTGAAGGGTGGAGGGTTTCTGATTCTCAGACAAAATATAATGTGCAGCCATTTCTCCTCCCTATTCCCATATTCAGGCTGACACTAAATAAGTGGTTTAACTCTAAAAATACCCTTTCTTATCCTTTCAGTGCATTCAGCATAATCTAAATAAAAAACATGACTTCATAAAAACATAAAACATCAATTTTAAACAGAATAAAGAAAGTGCAACTATAACATCAAAAGGAAGACCAGAGTGAATTGTTCAGCTCATACGGCAAACTGCAGAGATCTAAAAACAATAATCTAGGGTCTAATCCTTCATTAGTATTTTGGAGATTTTTGTGTTAACAATGTCACATTTTACTACCTGATCAGCAGTTACAACACGGAGAGTGGAGGTTTTACTTCCAGATACCATTATTGTTCATATCTTGGAAAGAAGCAAGAAGAGAAACTGCAAGGAACTGTTTCTAAGTTGCCTGATCGTGGAATCGACCGCTTCTTAGGTCAAGTTTTTTGTCAACGTTCTGAGCCAAGGGCGCAACTCGACATCTCAAACGTGCACAGCAAGAAATTATACAACAAATGCAAACAAATGTAAACAAATTACCTCCATCAATAATCATGCTTTAAAAAAGCTGTTGTCAATTCACCTGATCTTTCCTCGAAGACTGTGGAATATGGCAGGAAAGATAAAACAAAATGGAATAATGCTTTCTTTTCTTTTCTTTTTTTTGAACGAGGTGAAGCGGTGGTAGTGTGTGAATAAGAATGGATGTAGTGATTATGGGTGGAGTGCAGAGGGGGAGGAGTCAGAGGTGACCAGATGTCATGTGACAGTGGCCTCTTGTCCCGTGCGGCCCTGCACTCAGTCATGGGAGGACATTAGCCGAGGTTGGTGATGTTGGCTTTTCCACCAGGGGGAGCCACGATGCGCTGAGTGCTACGACGAGGGATGTTGTCGTCAACTTGGGCACCTAAAAAAAAACATTAAGATAAAGAACGACATAACTTCAAACTTCGAGTTACGACAGAGGACAACGGAACCGGTGCTTTGACTCGACTCACCTGACAGGCTGAATCCAGACTGGTGAAGGTTGCGCATCGGCTGTTGAGTAGTCGGCTGTTGCGGCTGCTGCTGCTTGGCCGGGGAGCTCTTCACCGAGGAGACTGTGGACAGGACCTTGGGAGACAGTGTCACTTCGCACACGGGCCCGTCGTAGTGACCCCTGGGTACTCCTCGCAACTCTGTGAGCTACACATGCAGGAAAATTCATCAGACCAAGAGCTCCTTATACTGTAAGAGTTGAGTTCCTCTGCATGAGGGCGTCTGCTCGGACTCACCCTGCTGCGAGCCTTTATCCTCTTGTACACGTTGTCAGGGAAAGGTTTGCGGCTGATGTAGCGCCCACAGCCTTCAGTGGTGTGAAGGTTGCCCTCCTCCAACACAACCTTGCCCTGGCTGATCACCACAGACGGACCTCCACGCAGCTCTGTGCCCTCGAAGATGTTGTACTCCACAGCCTGAAAGATGAACGCATAGTGTGTCTTATTACGTGTTTAACATAAATTATCATTTGTCTGATGCATTGTGATATAAATATGTTCAATAAACGGACGGCTGGTTTAAATTTAGTTTCATAAATATTTGACAAAGCTATAGCAACACATCTGATAGCTCCTGTTTTACCTGCTCCCACAGGACACTGTTTACTGTCCTTTACATATGAAAAATCTAGAACAAATTACATTATATAAGATGATACTTGCAGTCCCTCAGAATAGGTTTACTTTTAAATGGTTACATTATTTAAAAATATCTCTTACTTCCTCTGATTAGCTGCTCCAGATATTTGGAACAGTTCACCATGTATAATTAAGTGTTCCCATTTGTGTAGACATATTTAAGGGTAAAGTGAAGGCCCACCAGTTTTCACAGCCCTTACTTCTCTTCATGTTCTGTAATCATACAGCACTTTAGTCAACTCTGGTTGTTTTAAATAACATAGTTTGCACTGTACAGTAAACTTTGAAGCTACATTTCATCTGCATACTGTATTTTATGTTATGTTACTAAATACTCTGTTGCTATTGTAGTAAAGTGATAAAACCTTAAACTGCAACCATGCCTCTCTTCTTCAGAGAGCTGCCGTAGAGTTATAATATGAAAAGTGCTTTGTGCCACTAGATATAGTTTCAAGAATAAAGTCCAAATATATGACTGACCGAGTTATGATTCTTAGCTGAGACGATCTTGGTGACATCTGGGTCCCACAGCACGAGGTCAGCGTCAGACCCCACAGCGATGTGGCCCTTGCGGGGGTACAGGTTGAAGATCTTGGCTGCGTTTGTGCTGGTCACTGCCACAAACTGGTTCTCATCCATCTTGCCAGTCACCTTTTGGGGACAGGAGAAATGATCAAATACAAGCATCTCAACAGACACAAAAGGTTTACAGGGTCATTTGCTCTACAGTTCTTCGTGATAGGACATTTTGGAATGTGAGAAATTAGCTCACCACACATTTGTCCCAGATTAGGGACATCCTCTCCTCGGTGCCGTTGGTGCCCTCGGGGATCAGGGTGAAGTCATCTTTTCCTACTGCACGCTGAGAAGTCTGGAAAGTGCAGTGAGCACTGCCAGTCACCTGCAAGTCCCCACTAGATAAGAAAGAAAGAAAATTAAGGATAACCTTAAACAATAACAGTACCATCTTTGACCAATTAGACCAATTACTCAAGACAGAAGTGTGGCATACAGTTTGAAAAAAAGTGCCACTTTAAGTTTCACTTCAGCATCCCTTCTCCACAAAGGACATCTCCTAATGAGATGTCACAAAGAGAGCTACAGCTGGGTAAAAATAAAATGCTTCCTAAAACAGTCACACATGTCAAACTATGTTCCTGCCAGTTTTAGGTCCTGTCACAGAGCGCCTACCATGATAACAAGGAGTTGAGGTAGTCGGGGGTGGTGGGATCAGGGCTGAGTGGTGGAGAGGTGACATAGGTTGCTGCCTTGGCCCAGTTCTTGCTCCAGTAATGGGAACCATCTGTGCCCAAACTGGCAGATATGGGCTCTCCATAAACCACGGCACCTATGGGAGACGACAGGCTGACGTCAGTGGGAAGTAGAAGTGTGTCGGGACAGTGAGAAAGTTCAAGATGTCTCTTCTTACCCCTCTTCCTGGCGAGAGCAATGACATCAGCGGCGCTCTTGCTCATCACCTTGGTGATGTAGAGGGGGCAGTTGGTCTGATTGGCTATGGTGACAGAGCGATTGACTGCCTCAGCCTCCACCTGCAGACACACACAGTCAGATTCATCATCACCACTCACTTTCTCTTTTCTTTTTTAGCTACAGACCTCTGACTCACCTCCTCTGGGCGGCTGAGCACGTGACCTTCAGGGCCAGTGATCCCCAGCTCTAAAATACGTCGCTGCTCCTGAAACATCCCCATAAAAACAGTATGAGCTCAAATTTAAAATGAAATAATAAAATAAAACTGAACAAACTTTGTCAGTAGTTTTGTTACCTCTGCAATGATGTCTCCGTTCTCAGCATGCACCTGTGCAATGGCTCCGAGATCCCTGATGACACTGAACACCTCGTAGATCTAAAGAAATATAAGATAAGCTCATCAGCTCAGATGTGAGGTATCTACACCAAAGATATTTAACAGCCTAGATAACATATATGCTCCCATATTCACTGACAGATGACAGAGCAGAGATCCCACCAATACTGGCCTGAAGCAAAGCATACCTGAGAGTCAGAAAGTTGGAAAACATCCTTATAGGCCAAATAGACCAGGAAAGAGTTGACACCTGAAGATAGAAAACGTTTGCGAGAGAACAGCCGGAGGTGGAGTAAAGAGAGCAAAAGAGGGGAAAACCCAGAGGGAAAGAGAAACGTTAAATCAAAGAGATAAAAAAATGACACAGCGGTAAAATCGAGTTACTGTTTAATGATTCACACAGTAAGGATGTGTTGATGTTTCCCCCATGCGGTGCCTAACAAACCCTTTCTTCTGTACCAGTACAAGCAGCAGGTGAGTCAGTGATTTTAAACTGCATGTGGAGAGGTAGGCCATTGACCACATACCATGATCCTTCACCAGGGCCTCCATGTCCTCCTGAGTGCCCTTGTTCCAGTCAGTGATGTCCACATGCAGGGAGTAGTCACAGCAGGACTTGCTGTCAGCCCACTCCCTCCACTGCTTGAAGGCAGAAACCAGACTGACGCCAGGCTCCGGCAACACATGGTCGACTACACAACACAAACGAACAGGTTAGATTTAATGTGCATAAACCGACTGCTTAATTAAATCATATGCTTGAAGGCTTGTACATCTGCAGTGTTATAAACCCTGCAAGAGGGTTTACTGTGTTTTTAAACATGTGTAAATCTGTCTGATATGATACGTACCGATCATGGTCGTTCCCCCAGCCAGGGCCGCCCGGGTGCCCTGGTAGAAGTCATCTGCCGCCACCATGCCTCGGTCGGGCATCTGGAACCGGGTGTGCACGTCGATACCCCCAGGAATCACCATTTTCCCATGAGCCTCTATGATCTTAACCCCCCCAGGAACAATGAGGTTGTCTCCGATTTGCCTGAAAAAGAAAAAGGAGAAACACACAAATTACTCAAGAGAACATGATAAACACTAAAGCGGCTTTCTGACATGCGCTGAAGTCCAGACATTTTCCATAAAGGCTATATGTAAAAAGGAAAATGTCTGTGTAAGTTGGTCCAGACATTTTCTGGAACTTTACCTGCCAGCCCCCTGATAAAAAGCACATACAGTTTCTGAGTGAGCCTCTGTGAGATATATAATTCATAGCGTTTTTAAAGCCTGACTGAAGCAAAACAGAAATTAAGACGCGTCATTAAGATTCCAACCTGGAAAGACAACGAGAGCCAGCAGGAGTCAACTTGAGTTGTTAATATAAAAACTTTGTTAATCTTAACAATGAATCTTTAAATTGAACTTACTTGATGACTCCATCTTCCATGTAGATGTCAGCCAAGAAGGATTGGTCATCGTTCACGATCTTTGCTCCTTTGATGAGGAGACGATCGCTCTGAAACAACGAGACAACATTCACATTTAGCATAAAATCTTTTTTCAGTGATTAGTTATCCTATGTGATTTCTTCACATATAATAGATATGTCATTTTAAGAGGGGAGGCGATTCTTGATTAAAACCTTCAGATAAAGTGGCGAGTGGCACATGAGCTCCACCTGTATGAGATGAAAGAAGAGTGTAGTGCGTTGGCCTACTTCTCCTACAGGCTTCCTGAGGTCTCTGAGGACACTACAGAGAGCTAACCAAGGCACAAGTGTTTTACTGCAGCAGTCACTCTGTTTCTCATGTTCATGATGGGTGGACGCAGACTGAAGGAATGCATTATGTATACAAGTCATGGCTGACTGGCCTGATCTCTCAGGCCATAACTCTCCTATAATGGGATCATATCACCTTGTGTCCTCGCTGTACCTGAGTGCTCAGCGATGAGTGTGCTGAGGTCGTCACATTCCTTAGATCAAACAGGCTTTCATTTTGAAAAAAGTAGCTGTAGTCGTAAACTCCCTAAGTGTATATAAGAGAAGATAGAGGATATATAGACCTACACCTCTCTGCTGTAAAAATAGATCCTGTAAAGTCCAATTGTAAAACTGAAGAGATTGCAAAAAATAAAATTGTACTGACTTAAGGGCTAAGTGTCAAGCAACGAGGCTATTCTATAAACAGAAGTAAGGATACTGAATGTGGTGCGTGCACACACAATTCTAATACTGGGCTGCAACTAATAATTGTTTTCATTATCGATTAATAATGATTCATTTGTTTTTCAATTAACTGATTTATCATTTGAAAATGTAAAATAAATGCCCAACACAACTTCATCGACAAACATGACGTCTTCAAAAAAACATTCAACCAAAAATCCAAATATCCAAAATGTATAAATTGACTATGATACTGGACAAAGGAAAGCATAAATCAGAGTGGATTAGATATTTATTCACAATTTTTGGTTGAAAATTTACTCCATTACCAAAATAGTTTATACTTTTTCTGTTGATTAATCGTTTCGGCTCTACTTGATTACAATTGTCCTGCATCATATCTTACTATCATGAAGATTATTTTGTTAACTTTTTGTTAAAACAGTTTCAGGGAGGTACGAATTCCTTCAACTTCCTTTTGGAGGATGTAGTTAGTAGTGATGTTTGTACTTCTTTGCATCTGCTCATTAATATAAACAGGATGGACAAATTCAAGAAAAGGTCAACAGGGACTTGTAGATACTTCAGGACGCCTCTTCTGAGATCTGAAGGAGCACGAAGGAGCCTCTTAGATGTGAGGTCAAACGTCTTCAGGTATCTACAACCAAGTCCTGTTGCCCTTGATTCTTCTTCTTGTGGACAACAATGAGCTGGATGTCAGACATCTTTACATGAATATAATACATTTCCAGAATTATCATCATTACATTGACGAACTGCTGCAACTGGGGATTTTTGTTCACACTCATTTAATGCATCCTTTACTATTTTGTTTAAATGGTCTACAAAACATTAAGTCAGCAACAAAACAATCTTCAACAATAAGAGACACGAAAAAGGCTGCTCATTAAAACTGTTGTTTCATCTGATCTAAACAATTAATAAATGCAATAATAATTTATATGTTTATGCCAATACGCTTATTAATAAATTGACCATGTCTACATGTGTAGCTATGAAAGTACAGTAAATTGTTGATTCTTGACATAAATACAGTAACTATTATAACGGGTCAGAGCCTAATCTTGGTGTTTTGTGAAAATGTCTGCAGTGAGTGAAACTATCTGCTCCATTCCTCCCTGGTAAGAGGTGTGTGACTGTGACTGTGTGTGTCTGGGGACCTGAGGCTCCTGCTGTCTGCATGTTGTGTCTGTGATGTCAGGGCTGCATGTTTACAACCCTGCCTTGACCTGTGACCTGTGACATGTGACAACTACCCTCATGACCGTGTGAACAGAACCATACCAGCACACTTCACAAGACCGCTCTGTGCCATCCAATGATCCCAGTTACAGCGGCTGCTGGGATGTCTCTGAACTATCTGGTTAAAGCAGCTGCATGATGAAAGCTTAGAGGGAAAAAAACACGGTTTGGATGGGTGCTGTCCAATGACCTACTTTACCAAAGAGGGGTTTACTTCTAATAACCATCACGGCATCTCTACCGTCGATGCTGTGCTTTCTGGTTTAAAGGCTGCAGCGCACACACACACACACACACACAGACACACACAATTGATAGATCCTCAAATCAACGTTTAAAAAGAGTATTTCACACGATCAGGGTTAAATAATCCGAGCTGGTCCTGGCTGCACCATTGGAAGAGGATTTGGGCGGCTGAAGGAGGCAGGAGAAACCGAGAGCATGGAGGATGAGGAGATGGCAGTAAGGTGCAGGAATAAGAGGACTCCACCCTTGGAGATGGAGATGAGCAGGGCACCGATGTGAGAGCTAATCATAAAGAAAACTAATATCTACACTTTAAACAGAGGGATGCAGTGCGTGTGTCATTGTTCGTGCCATGCTGTCAGTGTGGGGACCTGCTGCTGCTGCTGGTGACAGGCTCGGTGGAGATGAATGGAAACGTCAGCTAATCACTGGCTAGCTGCTGCTCTAATCTTGAGGCGTTGCACGTTCCATTTCAACCCACTGAATATATACATTTGATGATTATTATCCCCAAAGTGATCCAGCAACACTCACCGTGATTCTTGGGATGTTCTTCTTTCCTTGGTAACCCGACATTTTTAGCACCGCTGT
This sequence comes from Pseudopleuronectes americanus, assembly GCA_038501795.1. NCBI lineage: Eukaryota > Metazoa > Chordata > Actinopteri > Pleuronectiformes > Pleuronectidae > Pseudopleuronectes > Pseudopleuronectes americanus. The sequence goes on along the minus strand of CM076718.1, from coordinate 16,383,764 downwards.
CCCCTGCCGCTCGCTCGGCTAACGCTAGCTAGCTCGCCTGGAAGAAGCTCAGCTGCCCCTGAAAGGATGAATGGATGCTGCTGCTTGTTGGCCGGTCGACGCCCCGGGCGGCTCCCGACGACAGTGAGCGAGGTTTACACAGAACAGCCCCACAAAAGATCCTCAGTGAGCAGATGTGTGGTCGCCTGAGAGAGCTTTGTTTGAATGTGCAGCTGGAGAAGGTCCCTGAAGACAGGACAGCCACCAAGACGAGAAGGGCCACAGAGGTACCGCGCATGCGCACTGCCCCGCCCTGCACAGCGCCAGGCTCCTCTGGTGTGAGATGAAAACAGGTTTAACACTTTATAAAAATCCTCTGGTTCAACATCATCCCTTCATCTTACTGACTGCGTCTACAGGCTCCTGATCACTGCAATGATTCCATCCTGACCACTGCAACAATTACATCCTGATCACTGCAAAAATTACATCCTGATCACTGTAACAATTACATCCTGATCACTGCAAAAATTACATCCTGATCACTGTAACAATTACATCCTGATCACTGCAAAAATTACATCCTGATCACTGTAACAATTACATCCTGATCCCTGTAACAATTACATCCTGATCACTGCAACAATTACATCCTGATCACTGTAACAATTACATCCTGACCACTGCAACAATTACATCCTGATCACTGAAACAATTACATCCTGATCACTGCATCAATTACATCCTGATCACTGCAGCAATTACATCCTGATCACTGCATAAATTACATCCTGATCAGTGTAATAATTACATCCTGATCACTGCAACAATTACATCCTGATCAGTGTAATAATTACATCCTGACCACTGTAAAGATTTTATCCTGACCACTGCAACAATTACATCCCGATCACTGTTATGATTACATACTGATCACTGATCATTGGTTTTACTTAACGCTATAGAGCTAACAGTAAACAAGCTTTTTTCTTAAAGGCCGATTCATGTTTCTGCGTCAAAGATACACCGTAGGTGCGCATGTAGCCTACGCACAGGGCCGAGCATTCATAGTTGTGCTAGGTGTGCTGTGGGTGTTGAGTTAGTTTGCTAACTTTAGCTAGTTTGGAGGTAGAGTTTCTATGCTGATGTTGAGCGTCTTCTGCTTTCTGGTTTGCTTATTTACAAATTCTCTGGCATCTCTGTTTACTTCAGAACAGGGGTGAGCGTTACTAAGCAGATCGTGTTGGGGTTGGAGTTGGAGCTGATAGATGTTGAGGATCATAGCTGATCAATAACTGAGCTAAGAAAAACTGCAACGAAGAAAGACGTCGTCTGTATTTATTCCTCCAACTCAATTAAAAAATGGCTACTATACTGCTGGAGATTCAATGCTTCCAAGCGACCAATCACAGCTCTCTATAGTCTGGTAGCCTTTACGCATTGTTCCATTTGTGGGGAGGTGCCCGTCAGGGTACGGCGTAGGGCTCTGCGTAGGGTACTCGTCTACGCGTTGGCTATGGCATAGCTTCAACGCAGAAGCATGAATTGGGCCTAAATCTGCACCTGTCTGAATCAGGAGTGGTGCATGGATGTTGGAAATAAAATTGTCCCCTATGTGTAAATGTTGGTCCCTTTATGGCCCCCGAATTAGAGAAATCCTAGATCCACCACTGCTGTTTGGAAATCTGGCCTGACTATGAGAAGAACCGAATCCTGGGCACAGACACGTAAAAGGACCTCAAACACAGGAGGAGGATAATATTAAGTTGTTTTGTTTTGCATCTTTTTGTGTCATTTTGCATGTCTTGGTGCCTCCTTGTTAAAATTGTGTGTTTTTTTAGGTCATCCGTCATCTTTTTGCAGTCGATCCTCATTGTGGTTATTTGCTTGACTTGCTTACAAGCAATATCACTGTGATTTAAAACATATGTTCCGGCACAGGGGGCCACCAGATCCCTTTGGCCCCTGGACCTGTGCCCGTAATCCTTATGTCGGTAAGGCCTTTAATCCATCCTCAATCGCCTATACTGTGGATGTGCTCGGCAGCTTCCAGTTGTTCATTTTCTACAGGAGTATGTGCATTGATGGAACTTGCTGCTATTTAAAAAGGGTCACTCAGTGCTAGTAGATATGTTTGCTTCTAATGTAAGTAACTTAAGTTTTAGAAGGATAAGAACTGATAATTAGTTGGAAGGGGAGTAACAGAGGGTACAGGAGAAGTGAGGCCTTTCTACAAACAGTCTGTGCGTGATACCTGAAATAACCAGGGAGGAGAAAGTGAGAGCCGGGAACCTGTGAGATTTATCCTGGAAAAACCTGGACCAACACATTCTCCTTTAAACATAATGTTCTAATCATGTTAATGAAATGTAATTTACTGTATGTAAGTGCCTCTGTGTTCAGTCAACAGTACCATATAAGGTCACTAATCAGATATAATAAAACCCATAATGAGGATATGTGCATTTTATTAGTTATCATGGCTTCAGTAATGCATCAAGTTCTATTCACTTCCTTAGTATACATATCTCAGCCACTGTATACAGTACAAACTTTATTCAACTTCAAAATGTATTGCACACCGATCAACTGCACATAAGCCTGATATGATGACATATACAGCTTATTAGTTAGTATGTCTTATGATGCATTAAAGCCAAAATGCGCGCTGAGCAAGACTGCCACTACAACTAGTGTACTGTACATTATGGTTGTACGGTTATAATGACAATCCACAATTGGTGACAGAAGAGTCATCCAGTCTTCCAACCACCAATCACATGCATCTTCTTCAGGAAATGCTTCACATATCTGTTTCTGTCATCATTCTAAACACGCTATGTCCGCTGTTCATTGTATCATACTATGTGAAATGATTGCAAAGTGAGAACTAGACTCATGTTCAAGTTGTATAACACTTGAACATGAGTCCCCTGCAAACTCCTTCCTCTGTGGTGGTTTCTGCAACTGACAATTGAGCAATTAAATGACAGCAATGGACACGTTAATTACACTGCCGCTATGCATAAGCTATAATATGCATTATTATCAACGTCAATAGAAATTAAACATCACCAAGAAGGCGTCTATTACATGGGGTAGATCACAGTTTTAATTATGTTTCACATCTACATCTTTAAATACTTAAACATATGAGAAACAGTCTTAAATCACCAATGTGCGGTGGTGAAAATTATTAATTTGGCACTTTGCCATTGCTGCTATATTATGTCTTAAAGAAGATATGTAGGCAAAACAATTAAAATAATAATAATAGCAAATGGCTTGGTAAACTGCCATCAATCCTTGGTTCCAACATTATAATACACTCAAACAGCCACACTGTCTAGTTTCGGAGCCAGTGTTGAAGCTTTCCAACCTTAAAAACTTCTAAAAGAAACGCTCAGAAGTCAACGTGGTTCAAATTCCATGCTCAAAAATCGGTGGAATTGAAAAAACGAATCCCACTTGTGTAGCACAATTTGTTGCCCGCCCTCAGTTAACTGCACCGCGAATGTAAAGCTAAAAAAAAAGGAAAAGTTAAGGCGACAATAAAAGACCCCTTCTGTTCCCAGAGCCAATTCAGTTGGTTTGCATTGGGATATGGCGCGTACACATTCTGCCTGCTGAGATACCAGAGGAGACGTGCAGCACAGGACGAGGCCAGATTACTTGTGACATCAAATCAAAAACAGTTGGGAGGAATTTCAGAAATAAAAACACACAACCCCGAAGCCGTCCGACATCAAATCCTTGTCACGTACTGGTTTTGAGTTGAAAAAGATGACTAATATATTCCAGCTCTAACAGCATCAGTTATCTACGGGATTCAAGCTGGTGACGACTGCTAGGGCACAACGTTACTCTGTGTCAAAACATGTTGGAGTGCGACCACACAACGTCATGTGTTTACTTCTATAACGACTACAATGGAACAGAATGCAGACAGGGGGAGGAAGTGTGGGTGTACAATAGGTGCAGGGAGACATCTTGACCACAGGACGATGGTTGGAGACAGGAGGACCACTAGGCACTGCTCCCTCCTCTCATCAGTAGGAGCTGGTGGAGGCTGTGGCAATTCTCTTCCCGATGTACACCCTGGAACAAAAACACACACATCCATGAAACAGGGAAATAAAGCAGCTGAAAAAATGAGACATGATTAAAAAAAATGCTTTGAACACAGTGATAAATAAATGATACGGTTCACATTTTCAAAAGCATGCAGGCCAACTCATTACTCTAAATCCAACACGTTCTTTCAGATAACAGCTCTATCTTGTTGGTGACAGTAGCTCCTCCCTCAATCGCTGCTTACTGTCTCTTGCCTGCAACTTGTTTTAAAATGTCTACGCCGGCCATTAAGCTTGCGAATCTCATTGTCTTTTTTCCGAGTTGACACTTTCGTCTACATCTTCTTTTCACAAATTTTCGAGATCATTTCCTGCTGTATTCTCACTCTGACATTTTAAAAGGAGGCTAGCAGCAAAAGTTCCAGAAAAATGTCCACTGCAACTAACTCAGACATTTGTGTTCTCACATACAGCGCCTTCGAAAGATTTCAGGAAAATGTCCAGACTGCAGCGCATGAAAGCAGCTAAACTCTGTTCATAAACTTTCAGTAAGTGGGTCAGAGGTGCATCATTAGGAGATTGATTTGCTGGGGTCTGCTCTTCACCACTTTCCCTGTTTTATAAATGAGGCCCCAGGTCTGGGCAAACCACTGCAAGCCACTGCAAGGCTGAGCCTTGGTTTCCATGAAGACGGAGCTGCATGTATTTAGACTTACCCAATGCCGATAGCGAGGATGTGTGAGATGAGTAAGGAAGGGATGAAGATTTTGAGGATATCGGCTGAGAAGATGCCACCTTTCTTCATGGCGCCACTCTTTCTAATACTGAGTGATTCAGAACGTCTAGGATGTCTGAAGTGGAATTCCCTGTGAGGAGAAGCCAATCAACCAGTTAATGCTAATAATCATGTCAGAACACAACTCAATAGGATTGGTCTGAATGACCATTAGCAGTATGATACTGGGAGTGAGAGTATACTTACTTTGGTGGAATGTTTTCTGGTCTGCTGGACCAATCAGCGACCCAGTCGACTTCGTTGGTCATTAGGATGTCGTCCTCTCTGTCCTTCTCTGAACCATCTTCCTCTGACTGCAATAAAGCGGGAAAAGCAATATGTTTTTTAACATGAAATGAAAACGCATGACAAGGGTTTAAACTTCTGAGTTTATCATGGTGTTTTACCCGACTACTTCTTGAGCTGGACATCTCCACATCAAACATTATCTGACCCTCATCCTGATCTGGACTTTGAGGCCTGTGAGGACTGAGTCAACACATCAGAGAAAAGTCAAAACCTCCTTTTTTTTAACAGTACAATACTAGTGCACTTTATCTCCATGCATATATCCTGTAATGCCCTTTATTCCTACCTATCACAGGCAGAGTTGCTTGGGCTGGACTCATGCTGTGCATCCAGGAGGATCTTTTCCATGTCTCCATTGTGGATGGAGGAGGATGACGGCACATGCTCTAATCCTCCGATGAAGTTTTCATCATCCTCGGGCACCACATCCAAGGTCTGCAGGGTTTGGCTCGTTTCTGCATTTGCGTTTATTTCGTCGGCTAAGGGTGTCATGTGCAGGGGTGCCTCCACGCCCCTGGTCCCTGTGTTCCCATTGAGCTCCAGCTCCACCCAAGAGCCTTTGCAACAGGAAGGTCAAGAGGAAGGAAGGAAGGAAGAAAGGGAGATTTGTGTTTTTGCGTTAAGTGCAAACCTAAAAGCAGATTGTGCACCAAACAGAAACATGCAATCTGTCCTCTATCTATAAGGAAACTGCTGACCTACGTTCCCTGAAACACTGGGGCTGTGCACTGCATCCATGAGCGCGTGCATTTCTTTGTGCCACTGCCCCACAAAAAGCTTGCACATTTTTTTCTAAATGAGTTATGTAATTTGAGCATGGGTGAAAACAAAACATCACCCTTGCAGCACAAATCTCCCCTTTCCCCGTCGAGCATTTAGTGAGTATAAATAAAAAACCTTGTAACTCGATCATGTTGTCTGTTGTGTGATCGGCTGCACAGACACAGTTTGCAGTCAGAGCTGCTCTCATGTGAGCTCTTGCATAACTGGGGAGGGCAGTGTGACACAATGTGCCCAGGCACGTCGCTGTTCTGTTCCAGCTCTGATGTTTTTGTCACATATACAACCCACATTTAGTTTGTTTCCACCCCCCAAAAGGTCGATCGTCAAATCCCCTTTAATCAGTTCGGTGTTTTTTTTTGGAATGTATTTTAGCTGCTATTTGTGCTCAAGCGTTATGCTAACATGGTGCCGTTTTCTCCCTTTAAAACTAGCATCTAAATAAACAGACAGTCGAACGGCAGCTAAATAAAAAACAACTCGACTACACAAGGCGTCAGTATCATATGAGCCTCTACCAGAAATGATAAATAAAACAACAAATAAAAGCGATATGTATTCGGTCTTTTGTCCCAAACTTGTTTTCATTTGGCTAGAGCCCGCCCAGCGGTCGTCTGGCGTACGTGATTGGCTGCCGAGCCGTCGTTCAAACGTGTATCGCCACGCGATTGGCCGACTTTCGCGATGACGCTGATCAACAGCCTCCGCCCCTCCCAGGCGAGGAGGAAATTCCATTAGCGATGCAACTTTCACAATAAACTCGAAAATACGCGGATATGATCAGAAACAGAGACTTTTTAATGTCGGCCACCGTGTCCTCTGTGCCGCGGAGCACGGAGAGGCCCGCGGAGCCGCTACGTACCGTGGAGCCCGGGCTCCTCGTTGTTGTTTCGCTGAGCAGCAGCGGTGGACATGTTGACTCCACCAGGCTGAGCGTTCATCTCAGCTGCGGGACACGCAGAGTGCACAGTGCGCGTGCGCCGAGTCAGTCCAGAGTCCACACCATCCACAAAATACAGATATAGAAAACAAACAGCAGTGCAGATGTTTGTTTCTTCGCTCTTCTGTCAGTTATTATTATTTTGTCAGCAGTAATGCAATGAGTCCACAGATATTAGTGTTCTTTGTTCCTCAGCCATAAACACGTTTCTAACTCGCTCCCACGCTCCCAGTTCTTAACTCGAACCTGTTTGTGGGCGAGGTCTTGGGATTCTGACATTTTTTCCCCCTCAGAGATAGGGCTTCTTGTTTTTGAACAATCCCACGTTGTTCCAGGGCTTCGCTAGAGTGTAGGTGTCTAAGTAAAGACATCATAGATTTCCCCTTTTTCAAGCAGGCCAGTAGACCCGCTCTTCTGTCTGAGTCCTCCCAGTGTGAGGAGAGGTAGTCCTGATGACAGTAATAAAGCTGACCCCAGTCCTCTCCTGTCACTTACTCCTCACACACATCCTCCACCGTCACTGACAACTCCTTAAATCAGTTGTCCTTGCTGCTCCCAGACTCCCACTTCTGAAGGGATCCCTCACAAGGGTCTCTCTCCGAGGTTTCTACATTTGTTCCCCTGTTCGGAGTGTTTGGGTCGTTTTTCCTTACTTTTATTGAGGGTTAAGGACAGAAGATGTTTTCCACCTTGTAAAGCCTTATGAAACAAACTGGGATTTGGGAATATGGGCTGTACAGATACAATGTGATTGATTGAAATATATCCAGAGTGCAGGGTTAATCCAAAAGCTTATACGAAGTGTCTTAATGCTTTATGAACAGCTTGATTTAGGTAAATTAACTGATGCATTTCCACAGTTCTGTGTAATAACAGGCACGGGATCATATATTTATAAGATTTCAGAGCAGCTGAGCAGAAAAAGAGCATTTGAGTGACCCTCTGCCTCTTCCCTGTTGAACCCAAATGGTTCGAAATGGAAGGAGCAGATGCAAACTAATCATAAAAAACTGTAGACCTATATACCATGATGGATGCACATCAGGTAGTTGAGATCATATATTGGGGCAACAAGCAGTAATAGGGAATTGGCAGTTGTAATTAAATTTTGAGTCAACATTTGTTACTAACAGCAGCACTGTCTGGCACCACTGCAGAGATTTGAAAATATTTTGTCTGCCTTGGTGATGAGATAAGAAAATAAGCCTAACCATGTTATGAAAATATTTTGTTTTCATAAGCCCAACACTCAAAGCCTAACAATAACATGGATTACTGCCATACAGTCATGTGCATCTGCCAACCTGTCATGTTGCAGGAAGTGTGGTCATAATCCCCCCTCCTGTTCCTAAGTGTTCCTCTTCTTGTTGGTGTTGAATTACGGCCAGAAAAGGGATTTAGCAGAACATTGACATTACAGGGAAGTCGGGCCATCAAATTTGACCTCTTGCTTTAAATTGTCCTAATGAGCATGTCCATTCGTGAGTTGTGACCAAAAACATTTTTTGACCTCAAGTCCAAGTGAACACTGGAGAAATTCCCATAAGGCATTCCTGAAATAGCTTGCTCAGGAGAATGGGAGGGACAGACAACCTGAAAACATAATGTGTCTGGCCTCAGCGGTCACTGACGCAGAGGGATAAACATCCTCAACTTACAAATTTAGGTAAAGCTTGTATTTATCTGATCAGTTTACTTTAAATTCTACACAAAAACCACGGAGAAACACATACACTTTGTTCAGAAATCATGTTCTTTGAAATTCTTTTACATTTCATCTAAATTGTTCTTTATTCCATTCGACAAAAACAAACCAAGCTGTACAATGAACCATTAAACAGATCACCAAAGCTCTCCTACAATCTTTATTCAAGAGCCCCTTGAAAGAAATAAACAATACAAATTAATGAAATTCACAAAAATAAAAGTGCATTTTGCTCTTGTGATACATTAGACATGTATATAAAAAAACTCATTACTCCAATTTAAACAGTTTCCTTGAGATTTAATGATCCTTTATTAAATCTGTATGAAGAGCAAGGTTCATGTTCCAAAGCCATTACAGAAAACTCAAATGTAAGTATAGTCTACCATGATCTACCTCTGAGTAAGGCAGTTTTCCTGAGAAGCTGCCGGCTTTGCAGGTACAAGGTTTGATCACGGAGCAGCAGTAAATTCCCCTGAGCAGTCTCCTGTCTGGCGTGCCAGAATGTTCAAGAAACATACTTGATTATATTTCCTCTTTAATGCTATAAGAAAGGCAATTTGGATTGTTGTGAACATCTTTGTGGTGTATACCATAGCGTTCAATTAAAGCTATGGAGACATGAGGGGAAAGTGAAAAAGATTGGTTTGTTTATTTTGTAGTTGTTTCTGCAAAGATGGGATGTTGGAAAAGCCAATGAGAATATTTACATAATAAAAGAAGACTCAATTGAGATCTGTGTAACCTCTCTGTATATATTTTTGCATCTTCAAACATTTCTCACAACAGATGTTTAGAACAATAATTACTCAATAGTGAGTGAGTGAGCAAACGCTTCATTTATATGAATGACGGGCCAAAGCTTTTGATTGTTGACGAACTGACTATTATCTTTGACTGTGGAATGGGACAAAGGTGCCACATTATACAGGTTTTATTTTACATATATGACATGAACCACCCACACAAAATCTTGCATCAGACAATAAAGAAAAGTTTTTTAAAAATGTTGCAAGAGAAAATGAAAAAAGCCAAGTGTCTTATTACCAGAGGACGTAACCCAGAGCCCTGAGAGAGAGAGACAGTAGCTTAACCTCACATTTGGAGATGGGTAGTTATTTTGGAAATCAGTTCTCCGTTGTAGAACTGACACATAGTTGTGGTCCAGTGGACCTCCATGCCCTGATTCAAGGGCTTAAGCAATCACCAGAACAATGTAATGAAGTGAAACGTGTTGCTCCGAAGTAAAGTGGCAGCATATGACCGAAGCATAGTGCAGCAGAGACACAACCGAGTTAATTTGTTCAGTACAGTTGTTAATGACATCTTTGATACAATAATTGTCCGCAATCTAAGTGCTTCACAAATTCTCCTTTTTAAATAAACTCATTTGTATAGGAGAATTATCCCTGCATCCCAGGAGAGAGAAGACATGTCATCAATCAGTAACTCCACCTAGTCAATTGACTTGACTAGCTTTAGAGAGAGCTTGATTTAACAGTTTTAATATGAATTGTTGATTAAAAGGTCTTTCCCCACTTAGGCCCATAAGGACCCATTCTTTTCACAGCAAGCAACAATTATTCATAAACAGAACAATGGCATAGAAATAGAAAATTAAGATCTTAATCATCTCAGGATATATATCTGAAGAGCCCAAATAAGTTCTACCCAAATAGTTACAGTCAGCCAAATTAAAAAAATTAACTGTTATAGTGCTTGTGACTAGGGAGATACTGACACCTGAAAATACTTTTCTGCGGACATCCCATGTCAGGAACGACAACACCTCCCCGATGTCACAAAAAGTCTCTCGCTCTCAAAACAAATACCTGCCAGAATGAACAAAACGACCCAAAGTCATAACGTCAATACGAAAAGGTCGCCTGACTGTCAAGTGACCTTCCATCTACAATCAGTCTGAGATAGACAGCTAAAGAAACTACAGTGATCAGACTGTAATCCTATTGCTTTCATTTATACAAAAATAAATCAGCTATAGTGGTTATTCTTCTTTTATCAGGTATGGTACAAAACATCATGAAAAAAAACAGAACTCTACAAACAGAAGATCCAGAGGGTAAAGCGATCAATCTACATGACATGCTCTTTGTGGGCAAGCAACATGGTTGAGCGTCGCCACTAGCCACAAGAGGATCGGGCCACAGCACGCCACGTTTAGAAGCTTTTGTCCTGAGCTTTGATGGTGGTCCCCACATGTGCTAGGGTGTGCGATCTGACCGACGGCATCCTTTCTAAAAAACAGTTTTAAACGATTCTAACTTCAGAGTGAAGAGGACTAGTTACTTTGGCATGATCAGCCCCTGTTCAACTTCCAAACACACAATGCCAGACAAGCATACACCATTATTGTGTCTATGTTAAAGAACTACATAAGACCTCTTTTTAAATGTTCTAGCTCATTAACAAGAAATTGCACATGCATTCCTGTCCACAAGTTGAAATAGACCAATCCAGCTCTCAGTGAACATTTAGTCAGATTCTGTTAATGCAACTGAGACCAGGGAATGTTCTGAAAACCGGATTCTGCTCAGGACACTCACTACAGCATCTCAGTTGAGTCAGAAACTCTGACACTAGAGACACATTGTCAGAAATAGACCTGTTAATAGACCTGTTAATAAAGGGATTAATTGAAGTTCATTATTTCCTGCATTAGAATTAACAGATTCTAATCTTTCATTATCAGATGTAATTGTAGTTTCCTTGCTTGCAGATGCACGACTAAAAAACAATTACTTTGACATAATCATCCTGAATGCATCTCCTGAGGACAATTGAGTTAAGATTTGACTTCTCTGCTTAAATGCAAAAAAACATGGCCATCATTTGTGTACATAAAGTTTGCATGAACTTGGCAAAAAGACAAATATTTGGATATGGAGTGTTGACAGCTTGTATTGGGAGAGTTTCAGGTCTGTGTGAAAAGGAGCATGGTGACAGATAAACAGAAGAACTTCCTTTTGAAATAATAAAACATGTTAGCTACAAAAACTATTGGACAATTGGTAGCTATGACATACAAATGAATCATGTCACAATGGCACAAAAGAATAAGGGAACAAACTAACCAAATGTGTGTGTGGAACACGGTTTCCCTTTGGTTTGGGATGTAGTGGAGTTGCAAACAGAAACTTGGTGAATGGAGTGATTCTAGTGGAGGAACCCTTGACACCAAGTCCCATAGTCTGGTCTCAGATCTGCATGTTTATGTTAGGTTAATGTAATACACATGAAAAACTTGCTTATGGGGGTCAGCTTGGATGTACTGTGTTAATGCCACGGTTTGTTGTTGAAAAAGCTCAAAACTTTAATAACTATGGGCAGATCATAGCAAGACTTAGGGATTTAGTCAAAGACAGACGGATGTTTGTTTTGCGTGTGTATCAGAGCAGTGGGGCTCAAGCAGAAACTGGGATCTGAGCAGCTCAACAGATGCTAGTTGAGTTTTTCCTGGAATATGTATAGATTGTTGGTGGTGGCCACAGCAATGATGTTGTCCAAAGGATGCCAGGCAGTGTGGAGGATCTTCTTGTTAAAGTCAAGACTGTCAACACTGATCTCATCCTTTTTGCGCTTCCCACCTGTGCTCACTTTGCGGGGTTTCAGGACCGATCGCGGCTTCATGTTCTCCCGTGACGCCTCTAAGGTCACGTCCTGCCGGTAGCCTCGGTCAAACATCCTGAAGAAGTTGTTGTAGGAACCCGTCATCACCACGCTGCAGAGAGACAAGGTATGACTGATGCTGAGCCAAATCACAATTATGAAGAAAACTAAATAAAAGGCAAAAGTATATTTTTTGTAAAAGTCTATTAAGAGCATGTACAGAATACACCTCCCACCCACACCAAATTCTGTGCAGCCTTATGCTCTGCAAGGGACAGATAACCTCAGTAAGTGATAAGACCAGCGTCACTGGCTACATCTTCAAATAAGGTTCAGCCCAAAACATGAGCATGCATCATACATGTTGAATGTGTGAGGGAAACCAAATATGATGCAATAAAATTCTTAAAACAGTTCTACTGAAGGTGAGTCTGACTCACCAGATTTAGACTGGTACAAGTCTTATCCTGCATTCTTTTCGACTTCCTGCCTTTTTAAGCTAGCAAACTACTCTGTAATTGATATGTTGTCATCAAGTGTTAACGACAATTTGAATCATTCATTCATGTGCAATTCTTCAACTGAAACAAGTTATTTCCCCCTGACACATTTAGGAAAGAGACCTGCCTAAGAACACAGTTATTGATTTAAAGAAATACAAAATAAGCCAAAGCATTTAGCTGCATAATGATAATGGGTGCAACCAGAGCATTCTCGAGACCGGACAGCTCTGTGGAGATAGATCGGTCAGAAAAAAAAAGTTGCTTACCTGTCGTTCCCGTTCCAGCAGCATTCAAACTTGTCGAAGATGCAGTCGTTCTCATAGAGTGAACACAACTTACTCCTGAGATATTCATGCACCTGGTTAAGGAAAGTAAAGAACAGTTGTGCAAGAGTAAAATAACATATTGACAACACTCCCCTCTTGTGGAGAAACAGTAAACCTATCTTTTGTCTTGGCAAAGCAGCAGTTACACACCTGATACGTCTCTACTGGTCGGCTCTCCATGTTGAGATCCCAGATTTTGACAGTCAGGTAGTCTCGGGTCATCATGTAGCGTCCACTGTGGCTGAACTTTACATCAGAGATGGATGAGATGATTTCAGAAAAGAACGAGCGATTGTTCGGATCCTCTGGCTCTTCAAATACTTAAAAAAAGAAAAAGGACATGACATTATTTTACCCTGACTTCCACTTAATACAATAACAGACTACACTTTTTTTTTAAAGCTGTGTAGAATTTATTGCAGAAACATTGTAAAGATGCACTGTATGGATACCATCATACACATCATGTTTCTACAAGCCAGCTTTTTATAAAATTGAAAAAAGTTTAACAAACACTGATGAGACCTAAGACACTCCTATCATTCTCTTTTAAACTATTTGTTTATTGTGCTGCAACTCAAATTGTAAATTTCTAAAGCCCTCCTTGTGAAATAATTTGCAATGCCTCCCTCTCCTCTTACCAAAGGATGGTGAAGATATGGTTGGTTGAGGGACAAGACTTCGCAGAAAACTGAAGTTTTGGTCAACGCTTACATTTTCTTGGCAAATGTTGTAGTTGAAATGCACAGCTATTTCCCAAATTAAATATCTGGGGTTCGAAAGCATAATACCTTCATAGAATTCATAGAATTAAAAACAAGTCTTATTTGTAGAGCACTTTTATAACTCTTAAAATGTAACTTACACATGAACAATAAAATGATAAGATAGGATTATAAATAATTTAAATAAATTTAAAATCTGAAATAAATTAAATTACAAAAATAGGTTTTAAGAAGGGATTTAAATGCAGCTTTAGACGTGGCATGCCCAACGTTATCTGGTTAATCAATCCAGAGTTTAGGCTCTGCATTAAAGCACAGTCTTTCCACTTGGAGAGAGAACTTAGACATTTAAACCTAGTTCATTGTGTATCATCCATTTTCCTTCAGCACACACCTCAGAGTGCAGATGCTCCCCTGCAGGCACACAGCATGAAATAAATTGGCTTACTTTTGGCGTGGTTGTCACACAGGGCTGATGCCCTCATGTCACACAAACGAATGGTGCCTTTGCTGCTGCTGTAGACAAAGGTGTTGCATTGGTTGGGGTGAAACTCTGCAGCTGTGATCACCTCTGTTAACTCCTCCATATTGGCTGGTTTAATGTCAACAATATCTGAAGAAGTGAGGTTAAGGTCAAGTGGCTTATCAGACGTTTACACAACTTAAAGAGATACATCCAAAATATGAATCAGACAAAAGGTTTTGTTACAGGGCTAGTACACACAGCCTGCAATCAGAATTCCCCCAGATGTTCCAAGTCCAATAATACATACTTTGGGGGGGTCAATACAGTTATACGAATATTAAGTTTGAATAATTCTGCCTGTGACCATGTATTCAGATAGTCTACCATCATATCTATGACATATGCTCAGTACTTTTTAAAGTACAAACATCAATACCGGCTTATTTTAGAAATGCACGCACAATGGTAGCATTTGGCAGTCGCATAATTCATTCTACCCTGGTTAGAGACTCATAACACTTCACATCTTTAGTCAGTGCAATGCAGGAAAACATTTTCATACAGTAACTTCTTCAGGGTCAAACTTATAAAACATTTCAACTATAGAGTAACTACAGTATGTCTAGAAGTTTAAAAAGCATTACTTTGGGGACATCTGGTGGTATAGTTAAATAGCACACTAATGACTGTATTTCAACAACACAAAAATTTGATCATTGCTTGCATGGTCTATATAATAAAACAGATGAATGAATTGATGATGAATTTACAGACATGGGTCAGAAAATGTGTCCTTATGTGCAGTGAAGTTCAGTTCTGCAGCAGGGACAGTCTGACTCTCCAGTTTGATGTGTGGTGGGTAGGTGAACAGGATGTATGCGAGGTCACATCATAAACCAACAGTGAGTCAGATATTTATGTTCTCGTAAAATCCATCAGAAGTTTGACATGTTTTCATTGTCAACTTATACCGAAACTACAAATGAACATTTCCAAGTACGAGGCTACTGTTTAGAGACTTGAATGCCCAATAATCATAAAAAAATATAGAAATTCTGTGTAATGTCCTGAGGGGCAGAACATGAAAACAGTTGTGATCTGTAAAAGATGATGTAGCATACAATTAAACAACAAAAGGATACTGAAGCTGCGATCTGTGATCTCCAGATGCCAGAGATTAACACGCAGGTCATCTGCAGACAGGTAGGTCTCACAATCACTGTTGACTGAGATTGAGTTGATATGATAAGTGTGAGCATTCGCAAACACTCGTCTAGGGCTGGCTTCCACCATCAAGTCCATGGGCCTGAACACTGGTACCTAAGGAGAGGAGCAGGGTTAGAATCATCATCAAATGTGTTTGTATGTGTATTGTTCAACCTGTGCTTTCTTTAATAACACATGAGGCAATGATGGCTGGATGTCAGCATGAACTAACATTTTGACAGAAATGCTGCAATGACTGTATTTTCACGTCACTTGCAACCAAGCAAATTATCACAGTTTTAATTCACTACCTTGATTTACTGCTTTAAGGAATGCAAGGGAAGCAAGGAAATAATTTTTGCTGTAGCTAATAATTACAAATCTGACATTGCAACATGTATAAAAACAAGTACACGTTTAACATTATTGTGACAGTGTGTAAGTAAGTTATACACACCCGTAGTGCTGTGACAGTGTTGGGATCTATGTAGCGGCCATCTTCTTCCTTCAGATTGTAGCCCTCTGGTCTCTTGTCACGCTCACTAATTTTCCACAGCTTTATGGTTTTGTCTGCCAAAGTCAAAGAGCAGAGATCATAAAATATTATCTTAAATAACAAACAGTGTTAATTTAGATTACTTGCTGCCAAAACGAAGTCGACAGCAGCCAGTCAGGAAAGACTGCAGTTTAAAATTAGATCATTATCACCAATCAATTATTATTACCTGATGCAAGAATCAAATTGCTTGCATCAGGTGGTTTATTCACCATTTGTAGACAAAAGGAACTGTGCAGCGTTTTTCTGAGGCAGCCATCTGATCTTGTTGATCTTCTCCTCAATCTCAAGGCTTTTCAGGTAGTCAAACTCAGGCTCATGGCTCTGGAAGGTGCTGTAAACATTGTACTCTCCCCGGCACTGTTGCTGATTCTTACTCTGAAAACAGACAGCAGAAAAGAGTTAAGTTCAGGACCTTTAATGCTAGCAGGAACCAGCATTTCAACCGTAGATTCTAAATGAAATAAAATGTGCAGCCTTAACTTTAATCAGATGAGTGACCAAAACTTACCTCTGGCTCCTGCTGAAAGATGACAACACGACCTCCCTTGTCCCCAGTGGCTAGCAGCTCCCCAGAGTGGTTGAATTCAACCGTAGAAATTATGTCAGCTGTCAATAAAGTTTTTAAATTAGAAACAATCAAATCATCTATTTATTTTGTATCAACCCTAATTATACAGGTCAATTTATTTTTACAACTGTAGTAAGGAGACCATCTGTGTAAATCTGAGGTGTGTTCGACTTGAAAAGATTTTCACACTGATTAACAAGGGTTTTTCTAGTTGAACAATTTACTTCCTCCCAAATGATACCTGATATTCCTCCAGCAGATATATCAATATTGTATGTTTACTGCCGTTTAAAAAACCTATGAGGTGAGAAAACATTGTCAACCACGGTGAGAACACAACTGATCAGTGTTGCACATGTTTAAATACACAAACACTACAACGTGGTAGTGCACTGGAACTTGAAGATGAGGTGGAAAACAAACTTTGCTGCTATTCAGTGCCTCTCAAAGACAAGCATTCTCATCAAATCCTACAATACAACAATCAATCCCTGTTTACTGACTCACACTATTCTGAGCTAGAGCAAGCCTTAATATAGACTATGGTGTTGTTCCTCTCGTAACACAGAACAAAGTGCCTGGGACTGCCTGACTCCACACAAGCTCACAGAGAACAAATAAAAGTGAAGCAGACTATTTCATTAGACGTAAAATAAAAACTGCAACATAACTGTCGTGTTTTCAGCTTATGTACGGCTATGTATACTATTGACACAAGGACAGGCTCACATTTATACATTTGTTCTCAGGCCAAGCTTACTGTAAACAACTGTGCCATCATGTACTGTAAACATAGGTGTATAGGACATTTGTGAATTTACTAATTGGACAATGGAATAAAGGGTGATTACTTATTTTTTCACTTTTGGTCTTCATGCTAGTATGGATACAAAAACTATAATGACTATATATATATATATATATATATATATATGAAAAAACTCAACTTGCATGTGGAGATACATTTCTACTCCATGAACAAATTATGAGCATGGAAAGGTTGGTGGTCATAGTAAAGCTTTGATTGCTTTAGATAATGTCTGCTCTATCGAAAGCATCAGTCACTTTTGGTAGCAAGCATGGACTGCTCAGTAGAATCTGACAAGCCATAAGGGCAAGCTTGAGGATCACTTTGGCTCAAAATATCAGAGCGGATATGAACTCCTGGGTTGTAATGCATCAAATCCAAAATCGACTATTGATAAGAACTTGTGTTTGCAAGGAACTAGGTCAAAACATTGTGTCAGGACCCTTTCCTGACAGGGTTTTCATTTAATACTGTGATGCTTTGATCACATTGCAATTCCGGTCCGACCGCATGGCTAAATACCAACAGAATCCAAGTAGGGAAAGTTTTCCTTTTGACTTGGCTCATCAGACCCTTTAGTTCTAGGACATTCATGCACTATGAAGCAAATCTGAAGTAGAAGTCAAGTAAAATGGTTAGTCAACCAAAGAACTCTTTGAACTTACTTCTTAATAGCAAAATGTCCTCGTCTTGCAGAGTTTATAACCTGTGACTTCCAGTTCTAATATGCATTGCACTCTCAAGCCTGCAAGCATTAAATAACACACACTGGACTAATATAAACTATGGGATCATAAAAGTAGTGGCTGTTGACAGTTTGCAGCAATAATGTCAGAAATAGAAACGTTTGACAAGTCTATAACAGGCCTACTGGACTATGAGCAAGCGTCACAGACCACTGACCCTTTTACTCCAGTGCAGACAGACTGGTGCTCACTAATAGCCATTAGTCATAAAGCTTTTTCATATGTATAAATACCTCAAACCCTTTTGCATTGAAGCTAGCTAACCCAACAGAGGCGTAAACAGGATGCCATAAAGAGACCAGTGACCGCAGCATGGACTTACCTTCTGCGACATCATCATCTATGGCTCCTTTGACTTGAGAGAAGCACCACTGCACATCGCTGTTCCCACCACCGGCCCCTGCACAACACAACAACACACGTTTCAACACAACAACTTTACACGCGTTAGCTCGGTGCTACCTAGGCTAATAAAAAGGTCTTAAGTGACTTGTGCTAACAGAATAAGGCGGTGTGTAACTTTTTACTCCTCACATATTATAGTTGGACGAACTACCTATTGAGGGAGATACTTTAAACTTGTTTGCTGTAGAGAACACTCACTTTCACGCTGACAGTGACATACACACATATACACACGCGCACTAGCATCTTGGAAGTATCCTAGCTTGTCAGTTAGCCTGCGCTGGTTAACCACAACACAGGAGACAAACCCAGCATCTGTGCGTGACGGGACGGACACAGCAGAATAACAGCGACTCCTCGGACACGATCACAGTCGGAGCTCTGGAGCTTTACCTGCCATGGCGCGGACGGAGGGGGTCTCTGTAGCGGGCTCGGGCCCTGGACTTGGAGCAGAGCAGTGCCGCTGACCCGGGTCGGTTGGGCGGTTCTGACCGAGGAGCAGCGGAGGAATGAAGCGGGGAAGTGGTGCTCGGAACTCCGCTCACCGCACAAGGCCCAGTCCCCGGGCGACACAGACGTCCCGAAGCAGTTTCCGACCGAGGAAAGTAAAGTGCAAACCCGAGTGGTGGCTTTCAGACTTTGCTCTCTACTTTGAGATTTCCCTCGCCTCTGCCTCTCCCAGCGTTCACACTTTCAAAATGGCGCAACTCGGGCGGCGCTCAACATCCTTCACCGTGAGGGAGCGGTGGCGGGGGGGGGCACCGGGACATTTGAACCAGGCTGGCTCTCAAACCGTCAACAACACTGGGAGGAGTACTGTCACTTAAGCCCGCCGGGTCACTTGATTTACAGCACGTTTCGACCCCAATGGAAATCCAAAAGGACTTTTTTGGGTTAAACCCTATAATAGCTAGAACCCCGCCCGTGTGCGTTGTGGCAGTGAAAAGAATCGAGCTCACCCGCGCACGCACTGTGAATTCAGAAAAAGTGAAGTCAGAAAACTTAACTAGATTAAATAGTTTAATTTCACTTTTAATTAAATTTACATCGTATGTAATGAATTCAAATCATTTATGTTTCAAATAACGTTCAATTACTTGAATTCAGTTCAGTATAAATTTGATATCAATGGATTTCTTTGACAATAACAAAATCAATTTGGATCTTAGCTGTACATTGGGCCTCAGATATTAGCTAACTTCAGACTCATTGTTCTGACAACCAGGGGCGGCTCCTGGTACAGTCGACATAGACGGTTGCCTAGGGCGCAAAATGCAGAGAGGGCGACACAAGAGACTTATTTATCACTTTAGCGATATTTAGCGCTTCCCGGGAAGAACCGGGAAGCGCCGCGGACACACAAACCGACACAACCACATAATCTCCGGGGGGGGGGCGACCAGCATCATTTATCTTTGAACCAGCGCGGGGAAATGATGATGATGATGAAAAATTAAATATAAAAAACTGTAATCTTATTAAATTAAATTAAATAAAAAAAGAAAATGCGCGCACACATCCTGCGCAGAAGCCCACTGCGCACATTCTGCGCAGAAGACCACTGCGCACATCCTGCGCTGAAACTCATTGCGCACATCCTGCGCAGAAACCCATTGCGCAGAACTGCGCACAAGCCCATTATGTGCGCAGTTTTTTTTGTTTTTTTTTAATAAATTTAATATTTTCTTGTTTTTGTATTTAGTTAATTCAAATTTACATAGTGTACGATATTTTGCAATTATTAGCGGAATTAGTGCACGACTCTTTTGGCATTTTTTATTATATATTTTTATTGTTTTTTTATAGCTTACAAATTTGTCTGCCTGTGTGTGCATCTGTATACAGTCCAAAAGTTCTTGGGGATGCATTACAGTTTGCGTGTGTATGTTGGGGGGCGCCAATTTGAAATTTCGCCTAGGGTGCCACCATTGCCAGGGCCGGCCCTGCTGACAACATATGAAAATTAACAGAAAATAAAGGCACTTCTGGGGTCATCTGCCAGACATCAATCAGTTCAGTTTAAATACCAATCTAATGAAGTCCAGCTCAGTTTATAGATGTGAAGAGCTAGCGACAAATGAACTGTTCCAGTCTGCCAGACCCAGATTTACCCACAAACAGCTCCAGAGCAAAATACTGGTGGGCCCCTATATGCCTTCTTTTACTGCAGACATTTTTATGTTCAATCCTGTCATAGTAGGAAAAGCACGAGTGGGAGTCTTCACATGAATTGCTCATTAGTATTCACATACCCCTGTAAATCCTGTCAGTGTAACAATGTCACTAAGGCCTTAACAATTTTAAACTGTGTAAGACAGGGCCTCAAGACTGGGTGATAATGCAGACGCTGCCTAAAGGTTAGGGCTGGGCAATAAACAACATAATGTTCATTCAAAAAGTTCAATATACGTCACTGTATGCAATATGCATTGTTTAAGCACAGCTAAAATATATATAACACATAACTGAGCTACCTCACATTTGTTAAATGTTTGAAGTGCTTGCCATTTTCTGCACAGAAAGAAAAGTTTAAAACCTCAACCATGCCGGAGCACAAATCAGTTTTTACATGCCAAGAAATAATAATCTTACTTTTTATTGTAATAATAGCAGTTACCCATAACATC
The DNA here is from genome assembly GCA_038501795.1 of Pseudopleuronectes americanus. Taxonomy (NCBI): domain Eukaryota; kingdom Metazoa; phylum Chordata; class Actinopteri; order Pleuronectiformes; family Pleuronectidae; genus Pseudopleuronectes; species Pseudopleuronectes americanus. Next base: position 16,362,637 of record CM076718.1, on the reverse strand, counting down.
CACCTGCTGATTGATACACATGATTTTGCCCAACAGGCAGACAAATTCCCTGAAGAGAAATGACCACCGCAGCAGGAAAAGCATACCCACTGATAACATGACTGCTAATATGTCTTATTTATATATACCTTTGTCAAACTTTACATGTGCTTCCCAAGAAAAAAAAATTTAAATTAAAACAACAACACTTTTATATGCTACATGATGATAGACACACACATATTTTTCAGCTTCCCTGTGTTAACGTTGCAGCTCAGCAGATATCAAAGTTTCTATATTGCACACTTGCACAATGCAGTCAAACACATTGCCAACAAACCTAACAGATGCAAATGAGTATCACAGTAAAGTTCCTTTAAATGTCGGTGACCTACTGTTTGGAAGTTAAAAGAAAAGATGCACTTAAGCTGTGAGATCGAAGGCAGAGAGTGATTCAATAAAACCAAAAAAAGTCATGAACACTCAAGCCGAGTATGGGGACATTAATAATTCAAAGGAACTGCATAGGCCACAAATCCTGGGAAGGTCTGCCTGATCAGCTTCATCAATGAGCTTTGAGTGTGGGAAGAGGCTCATTCTTCAACAGTCGATTCCCCTTTTTTACTTCCCCACCACAAAAAAAGTGGTCCATCTGGCAAGGAGCAAGGCACCGAACAGCACCGTGTAGCTGAAGAGAACAAATTTGAGGACTTCTCTGAAAGTCCGGAGGAAGCGAATGAACAAGGGATCCACGTCTAGAGGCAGCTGCTGCATCTTCTGCCTGCGACCAGGTGGAGTCAGGTGTCCTATGTTCTCACCCCGGCCCATCCTGCAAACACAAAGACAACAGGTAACAATGTCATGTCCACCGAGGTGGCACATGTGAAAGTTAATACACACTTATATTACTTCCTCTTACCACAAAAAGCGCAACAAAAAAAATGAAGTATATATATTTATATTAAAGCTTGAAAGTTAGTCTAAATTGGAACTTTTCTTACAATTTAATTCTTGCTTCCCTTGCGATACAGTATTTGTAGTGCTATGTATTATTAAATGTGTTTATCTGTGTCAGATGTGCAAAGTGATTTGTCCTTTGCCTTGAAGGAGCTGAGGAGGCTGCGTTTTCCCAAGGGCACTGTTAATAATGTATCTGTAAACTACAGTAAGTGGGTTCAGTATCGATCGAACACTACAAACTGTGGAACATCTTCAGCATCCACCTTTTACAATGTCTCAAACCATTTTCAGAGAAAAACTGCTGAACCTGCAGGATATGCAACTTGCTCAAAAACACTTACATGCTCATTTCAAGTTTTCTACAATGTAGCTCTTCGTCAGGTTACAGTACTAAAAGGGAAGTTTATATATGAACCATGTTAGAGGAGTCAGAAAATATTATTTTGATATAAATATATAACAAATTTTAGCATAGATATCTTGGAAGAGGTTTAAAAGACAAATACAACTTAAACCACCATGAATAACAAACACGATAAATACCTGGTGTGCCTTGGTGTTATTGGAGCAGGGCAGGAGCTGGTTAGAAAGTGGACTCCTGTGCTTCCAGCCCTAAAGTCCAAGTTGGTGTGTGCTGCCTTGAGCGTTTCAAGCCCCTTATGACAGAGGAGGAGCCAAACGCAATAACTGATCACAAGGATCTGAATCTCCTGGGAGAGATCTAATGGGAGTTTAAGTCTTCAGTGCACCTGCTCCACACAGAGAGAAACTGCACTGTGCTGATTTTGGCCATTGAGGTATATTTACAGAATAAAGTATTTGTATTTCAGACCATCAAAAAAATGGAGGGAAATTAACATCGATTTACCCAAGCTGAGTTCACCAAAAATATCTGAGTGCAGTCAGCAGGTCCTCCATATGTTCATAGTGTAAGGCACGGAGGCAGTATTGACTGAAACAGAGATCAAACACCCTCATGCAGCACAGATATCCTCGACCGGAACACGGAGCAAATGGCCTCCTAATTCAATCAGTGTCCTGCGCTGTCAAATCATGGGCTGCTGTGGGCTGCGCTCTCCAGACAGCACAGGGCCATTATCGGCTGATCAGGAGGCCTGTTACTGCGCTAATTGCTCTTTCAGAGAGCTGGACCACTGCTGACGGATACACTCCAATCTGAGCCTCTCTTCAGCTCTCACTCATCACAGACCGCCTTTACGAAAATTATCTACCAAACAAAAGTCAAAATGGCTCGCCACATAACCAATAAACACAAGAGTAAATTGAGTTACTCTTAATTTACTTATTTTTATCCTGGCTATTAAAAAAAGCCTTCAAAAACAAATCAAAGTGCAACTTTAATCATTTTGTACATGAGAAGATTTTAATCATACATACATATATACAGTAGCTCCATATTAGATAACGAGGAGACAACAAACAGTGCTAAACCAGCTATGAATGCATTTTATCTGGCTGCAAATCAGGAATTAGTAAAAAAAAATGATGGTACCCTGTGGAGTTTGCGTCCAGTAAAAGTGCGATGGAGCAATTGCTGTTAACAGTTTGCTTGTATCAGGGACATGCATGAGATTGCAGAGGACAAAATACACATTGCAGCTGTTAATTTCACTTTATTCAACTGAGTAACAGTCTGTGGGTCTAAAAAACAAAGAAGCTAAGTGAAGCACCTTTAAAGTAAAGCAAAAGACATTTGTGGAACATGGAACGATTTAAGATGCTAGAAGAAGCGATGCACAGCTAGGAATTGCAATCAGGATGTTTACCAGGCCTCAAAGTTACAAACAATGTTTTTTAGTCAGTTACACTGAATGTAAACATAACTCCACAGGGCACCTGTACAGAGTCAGTGGTTGTTGATTCAGCAGACATCAGTGAAACACCTGCAGTGCACTGATACAGAGATAAAAACAACAGCTGAGAGTTTTCTGATGGGTGGGGTGTTTGATGTGGCCAGGTGTACATGCAGGGGACTCAGGGGCTCTGAGATTCAGGCCGATCCATGAGGGATTTGATCCAAGTCGTTCCATTTAACAGTTTTGTGGTGGCTATGATGTATTCCATCCCGCTGTCCTCCATTTGAGAGAGGAAACGCAGGGCAGCTATTTCAGCATACGTCACTCCGCCGAGGAAGAACACCAGCGTTGTCCTATTCTCCCCCTGCTGGCCTGTATGGCAGTGAAAGGAGACGCATGTCACACAAACAAAATGCCAAATCTAATCCAAATAAAAGCACACAGATTTCATTGAATGTTTTCCTTTGTTTCTGACATTGTAAATCCATCAAGTTTCTTCCATTGCTCACTTTAACGAATCACAACTGAATATAAAACAGGGCCACAACACAAGCTGTGAAAACACTGATTGCGCAATCACCCTCCGCCGAGATTACAGTCCTCCATTATCACCTTTTACAATCCATTGTTAGGCAGGCGTGTAGTAACAAGTCCACTGTCCAATGTCAATGCCCAAACTCATTTCTAATTATCACATTTCATATCGAGTGTATGATTAAATTCATTATTCACATCAGTGTAACACCTACTACAGCCAATATGAAAAGATGAAGGAAAGCTGCAGGAAAGCACTGAGTTTGGTTTTTATCGAGCCTCCTCTTCAACACAGATGAAACAGACAAACAAACACTGACAGTGGCTCTGTGGTGTTTTCAGCTTCGGTGCCATCAATCTGCTGCTGTTGTGCATTTGACTTATCGGAAACAAAGCCTGGCTCTTATCGGCAAGCAGCAGGCAGGAGGTTATTTACGGTTATTCTGTTCAGGGAGCAGCGGGGCAAACAGCGGTTTGTCACGGTCCTTACGTTTCTTATGAAGACCAGCAGGCAGCTGTTGTCTCTCCTCAAAGTGCGGACCGGGAAGTATCTTCAGCACTTCTTCAATGCTACGCCACCCGGGCCTGGCTAGTACCTGGGTCAGTCGGATGCTCAATGGAGCGTAGCCGCTGTACACATAGGAAATGTCATTGGGGTTCTGAGGGGGGAAAAACACAGTGTTAGTCCTTTTCAAACCCACAAAAGTTCACATGGTTAATCTTCATAGTTGGTTCTGAAATGCCGTACCTGTTCATTAGCATCCTCCATCCACAGTTTAAGGGTTTTCCGAATGGTGGGGTAGTTATTCCTTGAGCTGGTCTGTGGCTTCAGAAGACCTCCCTTCTCTAGATTGTTCAGTGTCAGGATGTGTTCGTAACCGTAGGTCTTTACAAAAAAGGGGGAAAAAGCATTATTGAACATGTCAGTCACCTACCGATTAATTGTGCTCATTAATTTAAGACAACCGAGTAATTCTCTTAAAAGAAAAAGTAGTAAACAGAAGAGATCCACTATTTTTCTTTGTCGAAGCAAGAAAAATTTTGAACAAACACCACAGTCAAAAACAAATAATTCTGTTTTGACCTTACCTGTAGAATCTCCCTCTTGTAGTAGTCCAGCACCTTCTGCTTCAGGCCATTGTTGCACACGGACTGCATACACACCAGGCGCAGGATCTTTATCAGTGGATCCTTTTGAGCAATGCAGTCTTCTATATAAATGTTCACCTGAGGAATGAACAGATAAAAAAAAGTCTAAAAATAAGATACCCCATTTGCCTACATTTAAACAGATATGGAAAACAAATGCAATACAACATTTCTTGATAGCAATTTTAAATATCTCTTCTTTAGCTCTGCAGGAAATCAGTAAAGGTTAAACAGATTGATACCTTATCTGTGTCGACTCCAGTCATAAACTCCTGCTCCACTGTTAGATTGTCAAAGAAGGCCTCTGAAGCTGGAACAGGGAAGAGGACCTAGTTCAATCTCAATGCATTTGTCAGCTTATACACAAAATAGTAAAAGGAAAAAATACACAGTAATATCATAATCCTTACATTGGGGGATACATAAGAAAAAGATCAATTACATTAAATACAAACCATTATTTTGTAATTATGAAATATGGTGTAATAATCTGTTCAAAATACAATAAATTGTATAATTATTTACGTACTGGTGATGTCCTTGATCAGCTCTGCTATAGAAGTGTGGTTAGCCAGTGAGCTTCGTGCTGCCTGCATGTGAGGCAGCTGAGAGACAAACTGCTTTATCTCTCCCACTGTTTTGGCATTATGGCGTTCCTATGAGATGAGACAGCAAAAAAACATTCCTTTACTTAATGAGATGTAATTCTATTTGACTGTGCATCTGAGAAGAAAACTTTTACATCATAAAATCAATTGTCACAAAAGGTCAATCATTCAGCACATCAGTAAACTAAATTACATGTACAACAACTGTGGGCACATCTGACACTCTGTAAATGTAACAAAAACAATGTTAGGAAGCTGTTGCTTATTAATATTAATATATTTGAAGACAAAGCAGTTAAAACCTACTTCCCTATAAACTTCAATTCCTGCACATGCTCACTTCCCTTCAGGGTCAGGATGCTTCTGACACAGCATAACTCTGCTTATTAACCTTCTCTCACCAATAATACAGTTTTTACTAAAATCAGCATATACGGGTTCTGAGCTGAAGATAGCATGTTGAAACGTTTGGTCTCATTAGGCATTCTGCTGGAACAATTATTACTTTAGCTTATCTCTCAGTGATTGTCATCACTTCTCTGACCTTATAGATTTATTTTAGGATCTTTGCAGTAAAATGCCACAGAGATAACATCATATCAAATTAGCAAGGATGTCTGAAGGTAATCAATGGCACCCTAGGAAGTGCAAAGCGCTGTAACTACATTTGGAACATTTCTGTGACGCAAAACAGTTTTTTCCCCATTAAAAATGTTCCTGTTGGTGCATGTCATTGTTACAAAAATAGCCTTGGATGAGAAAAATGGAAGAACAGGCCCAAACACAGTTTAGATAGATTTGCCAGGATGGAAGGAGATGAAGCAAGACCAACCTCAAAGGCAGCAGAAATGATTTTGGCCTTCTTGCTGAGTGCTGCTCCAACAGCATTAAAGTTTTTGTCCCGGATTTCTGCGTAGAGTTCCTCCGCTGAATTGAGTTGTAACTTCTTGGGCTCGGTCGGTAAATCTTTGCTCGCCTCACCTTGCTTCTTCTGCGCAAACTTCTCAGGGGGCAGCTTGACATAACCTGTAAGGCAGGAGGGAATACAAAACATGTAACTGGTGATAAATAAATAACAAGACAGCCATCATTAATTGTAAAGAGCAATGAACCTTTAAATAAAAATATATGATCAATAAGTAAAATGTTGGCAAACATATATTTCCAATAAGCTGTATCCCATACTATTTGTAATTTTAAGACCCCTATTGTGTTTCAGTATAACATCACCCATGGCAACCTCTTTTCTTGTCCTTAAACTGAAGCAACATCCACAATTAAAGTGGGAAGATATAAAGACATCAGTTAGAATTTAAGCAGTTGATCATTCAAAGGAAATCCAAAAGGTTTATTCTGACCATTGGTGATTCCATAGATCTCGTCAATGAGACCCTCATAGGTGAGCTGTGTGGCCACAGGCGTGAGGAGATCAACATTACGGTCCAGGAGGAGCAGGGTGTCGAACACGGGAAGGATCTGATTCTGACTGCCTGCGAACTCCCTCTTCATCCTCAGCATCATGTTGGCAACATGCTGAGAACAAGCAGGGACATTTCTTTGTCAAACAAATGGGTTCATCATCTTTCTGCTGAGCACCTGCCCATGTGCAAATATCAATTTCAATCCACCTCACACCAAACTCACCCGTGCACATTCTCCTTTTCCATATATCTGAGGAATGGTGCCATACAGTGCCTGTAAGGTCATGAGGCCTTTGGCTGTGTGGTAAAGACTTGTTTGGTCATTTTCCAGGTAGCACTCCTGAAAGAGACAAAAGGAGTCACATTATGTTGTGACCATTGGAAACTAGAGCTACATATTTGGGGCATATGCATAATATGTGTATATTATATATTTCCCTCTAGAGATCTGACAACATTCAATATGTCCATGTGTTATTATGGTTGAATACCTAGTGACTTTAAGTCTAATCTTCATTTAATAACCTGTAAATAATTCATAGAGCAGTAGGGTGGTTGGTGTGTGTCTGGTATGCAGAAGGTGAACACACCCTGAAAGCACTTTCATACTCCATGGAGAGCAGGTCCCCATCATACGGAATCAAGTCCAGGATATACTCATCAATGTTGACGAAGGAGCCCAGTACTCCCTGCTCCTTCAGCCGCTGCTCACACAGCATACTCCTCCGAGGCACAAATAAAATGTGGAAGTCTCGTGACGAATGCAGCTTGTCCTCACTGCAGGTGCAGAGTACAGGAAAGAAGTGTGAAACACGGTAAACAGCTTTACAGAGACAGATCCGTCCTGAGAGATCCCATCACAAGTGTATTCACACATGGCATTAAAATGCATCCTGAATGTGTTACCTGTGACCATGTTTGATCGGATCTCACTTCCCTGCATCATAGCAACTGGCATTTCTATTTGCAAAGACTGAATTATGATGTTTTTACCCTGAGTTGTTGTGAAGTGTCCGATATCACTTTGTCTGTGTGTGTGTGTGCGGTGTGTGTGTGTTGTGTGTGTGTGTGTGTGTGTGTTGTGGGGAGAGAAAAAGATGTTAACCACAAGCATCAGTCATTTTGTGATCAGTGTAGATATTGATATGTCACAAACGTGCGTTCACACAGCAACAAGAATATGTCCCATGCGTCCCAGGCTTCCTCCCAATGAGGGTTGAGTGATCAGCTTTCTGCTAACCTCTTGTGATTGGATGACTCAGGACAGATGTTAATACCAGGTCTGTACAGGGTCATAAACAAACCTGAATACGTTCTCAGCGATGATGTCCATAAGCTCCAGTCGGGGACGGACAAAGAAGATGATATTTTTGACATCAGCAGGGGGGAGCCTGCCGCTCTTGAGGGTGAACATCTTTTCCACTTCATGTTCCTGACAAATAACCAGTGACAGACATGAGGGAGCTTCAGTTAACACAATCGGAAATATAGTGTGTGACACTTTACCTGGATCTTGTCTACTGGGTTAAAACATGGAAACTGAGCAGCAGAAGCAGCAGAAAGCGCTTACCTTCAGGAGAGAATACTGAGCTATGAGTCCAAAAGGTCCAGTCAGATATTCATCCCAGACGATGGCCTGAAAAACACCAGGAAACCATTTATAAACATCTGCATGTAGGGTTTAGCTAATGGCTGCCATGCTAAAATGATGAGCAACAACACTGAATCCAACACCCTGGTATTATGTCAGGATTAGATTTAGTAGTTAAACTATATTTACAAACAAACCCATCATCTCCTAATATAACCTGCGACATTATGACATGACAGTGTTCGCGTTGAGGCTGTGGAGTCTCTAGCTGTCACAGTGTCCTCCATGTTCTACATGTTAGAGTGTTTGTTCATTACCTTGCTTCCTGCGCATTTATCCAGAAACTCTCGAAGCTCTTTCCGCGCTGCTTCTCTCAAAATGTTTAAATTGACTCTACCGTAGGAAAGGTGCGCCGCCATTTTTTCCTTATTAGCAACACAGCGAGTCATGTGACCAGTGTGCTACGAGGCTGTCACATGACCAAAGATGATACAGCATTGAGAGAGTTCACAACGCGGCACAGCTCGTGAGACTCATAAATGTCCAGTTACTCTTTGAAATAACTCTTTAAACCTCATGTCCGATCTGAAAAGTATATAAAATAACGGTAAACAGCAGGATGTTTGTATTTTTCTTATCCTTCTTGCAAGATTCATTTCCACCTCTGACTTGCTGCACCTATAATAATACGCATGCGCAGTAGGTTATTGATAAATTACATCTTTAAAACTAGTGTATGGGATATATGAGTCATACATTACTGTAGCCATCGGTAACATTACATTTATTAAAAATGTTATTTGCAGATGTGAAGCAGTGCCAGGATATTTTCAACATTTTGAGTGACGAACACGGAAGTACGAGGTGATAACTCTCCCTGCAGCTGCAGTCTTTTTCTTTGAGTAGGTGCGGCAAACATAAAGCAGAACCACAAAAATACAGTAAATCCAGATTATTTCCGCTGTCAGACTGTATGTTTGCATCCACGTCACACAGTGATAAACCCTAAATTCATAGATAATTGGCACGTATGATCTCCTTGGCATGTAGTTCTTTATTTGCTGCGATTCATTTTGTAGCCGCTAGGTGGCGCGGTGTCTCCACAGTAAGAAAGAGGGGAAGACGTTGACGATCAGCGGTTGTTTCTTGGGGATGAAATCGATGATGTAAAAAAACATTTAAATGACAACACAATTCGTCACCAGAAAAACATCACAGTATTTCTTTTCTTGTTTAATAATAGAGAATGTCTGCAAAACCGCCCCAAAAAACAGTATAATTTGACTATTTATATAGAAAATCTGAATAGTAACTCAATGCTTTAATAAACCTTTGCAGGCATGTTTAATATCAACACAACTTTGAGCAGCCATGTCTTACTGCAAGGCACGTGTTAAAAGCACAGCTCTAAATCTCCACAGTCAATAATCCCATAAAACTGACGGTGATTTCTCAACAGGATCATGATCCAGCCACTGCGCTTTTCTCCAGACAAGTGGATCAGGTGATGACTGTCCACTTATCCCTGTTATCGCCTCACATCCAGGGGTTTCCTTCCCAGGGTACCAAGGGCTTTCCAGCCGCCTCCTCCACGCAGGATCATCGAGGACCCGCTCCCACGCACCGCACTGGGAGATCCGCTGCGCCCCCGGCCACAGCACGCCCCTCCAGCCCAGGCACAGAGAAGAGAGGGGTGTCTTGGTGACAGGCACCATGCGCAATGAGTGACTCTGTGGTCGGATCCAGGCGTTGCACAGATATTTAGTCCGCATCATTCCCTGACAGCTCCCAGAGAGAGGAGGAGGAGAGAGGAAGAGAGACACAGGGCTGGATTCTCAGGTAGGCTTTACGATTTCCTTCGAAGGATTTTCAAACATCACATCCTCAACATGAAATCACTGAGAGCTTAGCGCGTTTGGCCAGTGGCTCGGTGAATTACAATTTCTCATTTACAAGTTGAGTGAATGCAGCATTTCATTCACAAGAGAAAGAGAGAGAGGAAGTGGAATTGATCTGTTACGAGGGACCATATTCCACTGCCTCTATTTATTAATTTCATTTTTATTATCTCTCTGAGTCCCTTGAATGAAAAGGGAGGATGTGTGAATGTGTGCAGCAGCACTCAGATTGCATTGAGATGCTGTTAATTAATCTGTGAGAGGTAGTAGTTATGCAAATGACCATTTGAGTGATTCCTTTGTTTTAGGGGAAAACATGTTTTAATGAACACATCCCTCTGCAGCACAATCTCCCTGCCATTCATGCAGAGAGGTTGCCTCTCATTTGGAATTGTTGCACTGGTTTACAACAGCATGCTTGTGTGTTATGCCTTGTGCACTCAGTTTATTCATGAAAGATAAATGTTACTCCCGATGTTGCTGATTTTCATCCCCCCCGTTGAAGATGAGTGAAACAAAAGAGAGGTGCACTGTACTGCAACACGAGTGCAGATCTTATATATGAAAAAAACAGACCTGGTAAGTCATGTGGGAGATTGTGTGGTTGCGGCCCCTGGGCGTTGCTGCAGGATTTTTAGAGTGCACACTGGGGCTTGATTTGCCTGCAGACTATAAGAAGGAAAAAACATCAGTGATGCCCCTGATGTTGATGTGGTTCAGGTTCAGCTCCTGACTCCAGCTGTGCTCACAGGACAGGTGAGCCAGGCGCTTCCTGTACCAGTGGGTTATAACTACACTTGCATAGTCAGAGCAGTGTGTGTGTGCGTGTGTGTGTTGTAAACAGACTTATTGTGGGCCTGTCCAGTGCATTGCCCGCCTATGCCTGAACAGAAGGAGGCCAGAATAGAAGAAGCTTGGAACCCGCCTCCCAGTTCCACCATCTCCAACTCCTTCTGCACAGACCTGAAGCATGGGGATTAAATGGGGGAGGGGAGAAAAAGACTGAATGAACGTACTGAGATATCTGCAGCTGCCTCCTCTCACATGAGCAGCTACAGTAGTGATTGGACGACACCCATGTTCTGCTGGTTCCTCTCTCTCTCTCTGTATATTTGTCTGATCGCCACCCTCACGTTGTTCTCTGTGCAGAGGAAGAAAGGAATCAGGCAGGATAGAAAAGAGGGAAATTGTTTGTTGGGTCACATTACGTAAAACGAGAGACATGGAGAGCACGAGAGAATGTGGGTGTTCAGGGAAAAGGTGAAGATGGAGGGATGGAGTAAGTGCTCTGTATGCTAACTGCATTATTTAAAGATGAAGATTACGAGGCATCTGTACCCATAATCCCACGTCTTCAGCTTGTCCGCCGCCATAACTGTACTGTCTTTTCAACCATGACCATGCGGCCCATGTTTCTTGGTGATCCGATGGCCCGAAATTTGGCACAGGTACAGTCTACTACAAACACACACTGGTGGACACACACATGCACACACTGCGTTTAATCATTCTGATTCTCATCTTCTGATCTTGCTGTTTCCATGGCCACAGTTGGTGAAGGTGCATGACTCCATGTTCTTCTGCGTTCGTCACAATCCATACATGGAGCGTAGAACCCGAATCGTGTTGTGCTCAGATAGAATGTTACTTTCTGTTCCCTGCTCCTGAGTGTGTTCATTTTGATTTGTTGCAACAGCGACATTATTCCGCCATTCGTTGTGACCAGTGCTCGATAGGGAGTGGCTTCATCTTTAAGTTCTCATCAGCGCGATGGCTGAGAATCGATTTACACGGCCTGTCTGAAACTGGTGATTAGATCTGCGGAAACGCTGTGGCATATTGGAAAAGACAGATGTAATTAATGTGGCCTTTACACAAAGTTACACAAGAGCTTAAAAATGTAATCAAATTACAAAACAGAGTCAGGCTGTGATCGAATCTGTAAACCACAAAGCAACATGTCTTACTTCTCCACTGCAATTCATTGTCTCTGAAACCTATATTTCAAGGGCAGATCCAGGGGCGGGGCCACGGGGGCACTAGTTTCAGCTGAAACCCAATGGCCCCCGAGATGCCAATGAAAATGTAAAAAAAAATCACACGTATTTGTGTCAATTTGTGATGTTTTTATTATATTTTTCAGCTTTTTTGAAGAACACTATGTGCTTGAAGAAGGAGTAATAGTCAAAATATATTCATTAATATGTGGCTTTGCTCAAAGCTATAGAGCTTACAGTAAATAAGGAAAGACCTAAAAGAAACAGGCATTGTGAATGGATATTAAACAATGACTGGCTCCTCTGTTTTAAATAGTTTTCTCTTTGTCGGCCCTGATTTAGAAAAATCTAGATTTCCGGCTATGCTATATTTAGCTGATTATAATTACTTCTGTGCACATGTTGCAGCTGCATTTATGCTCTTGTCCCAAACTCTCACAGTGACGTCTGAATAAACAAACTCTGCATTTCATCTCCCATAGACATTTCTTTTTTTCTCTCCAAAGTTGTGCTGCAGTGTTTCCAGACGGGAACACACTCTCATTTGCCAACTGACATCCGCTAAAAACACCCGGGGGTATTGTACCTGCTGGTTTGCCACCGGGCCAAGTGGGAGAGTCAGATATCCAGCTGCTGAACTGTGCCAGATCCTCAACAGCAACAAACAGACAAGACTAATGGCCAATTACACTGATACACTGATGATGAGATCAGCTTCTTTATATGTGTGGAAGCATGTTCTTTATCTCTACAGATCACCAGCTGCAGGTTGCTAAGGAAATAAGACGCAGAGTGTCTTTATATCAGACCTTCACTGCGCTGATTTAATGGCACTGTCTGGTATAGTTTTTGTTTCCCCTGAGATAAGATTGGAGGAAATTGAAGGAGCATGACTTGTTCAATGCATCAGCAGCCAGTTCTCAAAGTCCCACCGCTTCCCTCTGGGGCATAGAAGGATGAATCACCATCAGCCCAGCAAATCTGAGACTCACTGCAGGCTCTTGCTGGAGTGCAGCTAATTGAGTGTGCCACGTCCGATAGCTTTTTAATTCTGTCGTTTTATATCAAAGTCTTACATTGAAATCTATGAGAAATTGCAGGTCAGCGGGCCATCCTCTGCTGGGAAAATGACAAGCACAGAGGGTCAACTGCTCATTCAGTGTGTGTTGATTTAAGAATGAAAAAAAAACACTACACCCAACCCCCTCAGGTCTGCTGGAGAGCACCAGCAGTGATAGCAGGATAACAGCACGGCGGCTCGTCGGTCGCTGGATGGTCTTTCCTGTTTGTTCTCCAACAATGCGGAGACCTGGAGCCCTGCCCGCCCAGACGACGGAGGGGTGTGTGTTTGAAATGGTACAACATTCTCACATTGGAGAGGTGAGGAGCCCTCACAGATGGTTCCACAGATGGTCCCTGTTGACACCATTGTCTGAGAGACAACATGGATCATTTGTCGACCGCCACAGACCCAAAACACCAACAAACATCCGTACCGTTTCCCAAAATAGACATCAGTCGGTTTCTCAATCTTTCTGGCCTTGTTGTCCCGTCCCGACCCTCTGTTCTGTACGTACTGCTGATATGAGGTCATACAGTGCATACAGTTTGTTCTAATACCTTTAAACAGTGAACGGCAATGTGGGTGGGAGCTGTAAATAATTAAATGCTGAGTGATGTTTTCCTCCTGCAGTGGAGGGCTTCTTGGTGCAGTGCTTTTACACTCTTGCCCAGGTCCCGGCCCCTCAGCTAGTTGGCATCTGGCAGTCCTCTGTGGGGGAGGGATGGAGTTGAGCCATTCCACTATGAGAGGGAGGCTCCCCGGTGTTTTCTGGTCCGAGCTGCCCCGTCCCCCCCCCACTCAGCCTATTTTCTTTTTTTTTACGTCCAATAAATCTATTAACATACATTTCTGTTGATGTATAAGAAATCAATGATGCATTCATATGATGCTTGTAATTCCGTAAACCATATACAGAGCATGAACTAAGAAATAACTTGAAAATGTTTCTACTGCTCATGTGATGCCTCAATCTAACTGCTCAGTTAGCATGCTAATATGCTTACAATGATAATGCTAACATGCAGGTTCTAAATTTACAATGATCACAAGGTAAGTTTATCGTGGTAGCATCTTTTATCACCTATGCCAAAGAGTTTATTTTTTTTCATTTGTTTGTCTGTACACATTATGACATAAAAACTACAGGACTGATTATCACTCAACCTGGTGGAAGGATGTGGTATTGGTCAGGGAAGAACTCAATGAATGTAGATGTGTATCCTATCGTTATTTATCACGTTCTTCTCGTAATGTGAGATAGGGCGTTTGGACATTTTTCTCTTAATTCCCAGAGAATGATTCATGGATCTAAATAGTAGGAAACTGATTTCTATGAGTTAGTAAAATTTGGTGCAGCTTGATTCCACTTGAGACCATGACTGTCTGCCCTTGACAATTCCGTCAAAGATATTCTAGTCTGGACCAAAGCGATGGACTAACATTAGGCCATGCCTTCAATGGAGGCACTCCATGAGTGAGTGTGGCTAAAAAGGAGCAGTCGGACTATAATCTTATCATACATTTGATTCCATGTGAGTGGTTGTAGCACTTATATAGACTCTTCTTCATATATTAAGCATGTGTTCCCTCTGCAGGCCTCCAAACATGGCAGGTCTTCATCAGGTCTTCATGCACAAATCCTCATCCTTTTTTTTGGAACAACTAGAAACTCAGATCACCTCTCGTTGCCCTTTCAGTTGGGTGTACTCCAACTGTCTATCGTTTTCCATCTGTGTTTCTGTCTTGGTCAGCTGTGTCCAGTTTTAAGATACAACGTGGGTCTTTGAAATCTGTCAGCAGCACAGACCTTGAATTCCTTTTTCTCTGTAGAACTACCACCCACTAGCCCCCACGTTTCACTACAGAATGTGGAGGTGGTACTTTCTGATGAAATGTAGCCTGCATGTGAGTCAAGGTATCTCTATGTTACTTAGAAGATTTTAATGAAGGTCTATAGATGACTCATAATTTGACAACATAAAAATACCATTGATGGGGTTTACTTTACACTCTTAATGTCCTTAAGAGGATTCAAGTTCTTTTATTTTGATTTCTTTATTCAAACATACACGTCTTGTGATTCTAATCTTCAGTAAGGCACTGCTTTTGGTTGAGGTAGTAGCATTGTTGAATATGAACTTGTGGACTAACAGCTAATCCAGCTATAATTGCAATTTACCTCTGTCCAAAAATATGTTTTTATTGGAATAGGTAACATCTGATTGGATCCATTTTAGATAGATAGACGTGAATGTAGAGGAGCTTTAAAACAATACATATTGACTTTTTCCAGTCTTCCCTGCTCAGACGTGATCTTCCAGATCACCACAGGACTTTAGTTGAGACTGTGGACGAGCCAAGACTCTCCTGGATGTCAGGCTGTGTTTCATAATACATAAAACAATGTGAGTGACTGCCAGGCCAGATGGTAGAGGGAGAAACATTACAATTAAACAAAATTCTCTTTTTTAAGCCAGCTATTCAGGTGAAGATTGTCTACATTCAAGCTGAAAATATATAGACTGTATTTCAGTTTAACACCAGCTTTACATTTCCTGTTTTTCATTATTTTTACAATTTTTGTTGTTCTTGGTGTAACCATGTTGTTCATATCTTTACACCACGATAAGATACAAATAAAAAGTCTCACAATATAACCCTGGTAATGACTAACAATCTTATAGCTGAGCTGGTTTCTTGCAGCATCGCGAAAAAATGTGTATGAGTTGCAAGAATATTGAGTCTTTAATAGGAAACGGCGCAGGGTGTTGGAGCTGATGAAACATTTATGGTCACAGCAATGTGTTTGGTTTCACCAGGATTATTAAATCACTGCTAGGGCGGCTATGCTGCACCGATATGAATATCAACCATGGAATCTACTTAGCATCGGCACCTTGGAAAAATGATTCTGAAGAAAGTGCTGATCTGAGTCCACAGGGACTCTGCGATGGCCGGGCTACAGCAGCGCTTTAGGGTGACCTCCATTACAGCTATGTATGTTTTAGCCAGAGGCATTAAGATACAAATGGGGGCCTGATGAATGATAGATTAAAGTGAGGGGCCGTGCAATCATTGATCTCCGATTCTCATTAACCCATATTGTAGAGGTGTCCCTGTTGCAGGATGGCGAGGGAATTGTCGCCCTCGAATTTAAGTAAAGCAGCACATATAATGTTTGATAGATAAAAATAATTGCTTTTTGCATAGAGCTGATTTTCATTACTGATAAATCTCTGTACTTTTTTTAAACTGCTAGATTATACATGTACAAATAATCGAAAATAGTCAAAAATAGACCCACATCATGATTATATAAAGACAATAAAAAAGGAATATGAGGAAACATTTAATGACCCTGAAACAGCTCATATTTGGCATTTTTCTCATATTTTAATCAGATATTGCTGGTCAATTTGTTGTTATAGGACAAATTGCTTGATAATGACATGAAAACATTGGAGTAAAACCTTTTACACATTTTTTTTTGCTGATCTCAGTGAAAAGGGAGATGGCTCTCTTCCGCTCTTCCGCTCTCAGCGCAGTGTCCATAATGATCCGTGGTGGATCAATCCATCGCTCTCCCGCTGTCACCTACTTTCTCTTCTTTCAGTTTCCACAAGTGAGCACCCAAATCTTGAAATAAAAAGACAGGCCATAAGGTATTCTTATTCCAGTCTACATCCCCCCCCTCATAAAATCTGTAGTAATGACTCATACATCTGTTGTTGAAAGTCATGTAATAACACGAATTAGTGCAGGTGTCAGAAGAGACATGATGCTAGTTACTCATACTAAACACTCACTCTCAAGTATCCAAGGAGATCGCATGACTGTGTTACTAATAACGGAAAAGGAAATGTGAGGGGTGTGCTCTCGGAGTTGTGTATGCATACGTCCCTGAAGATGCTCAGATGCAGGTTCGTCCTCTCGGGCCCCGAGGTGGAGACGCAGCTAGCTTTCTAAATTGATCCTCACCACCTCCGTGTGAAATTCTCCCACTGGGTCGATGACTTACAATGATCAGGCAAGATGACTTATCTGGAGTCTTTGCTGCCCCTCTGGTCTCGGCTGTTGTCATCTCACACATGATCTGTTCCTAGTCATGCTCCTGGGCACCACTTTGCCCAGGGACACGTCACTTTGTCATGACATTTTGAAAAGACCAAAAGAGAGAACGAGAGAGAGAGAGAGAGAGAGAACAGAACCCACCACCTGACTGAATCATCATCTATGGGAGGAAAAACACGGAGAGGATGACGCAGATTAGCAGCATTTATAACATAACAGCACGGAGGATGACAGACTGAGGGTCACAGCGGTGTCACAGCCTGCAGAAATACAAAGATCAATATGGCATTTTGGGTGAGATAGTCTATTATAATTGGCCTGCGGCACATTTTTGAATGTGTACACTTTGAGATGTAAAACCCTGCCCGTCTGAGCCAATAATGAAACCACGCCACGCATCAAAGCCTCTGCTGACTGCTCTTTATGAGAAAAAGTGTGGATAGGATCCTCCACACACTTTTCCTCCTGAATGTTAATTGGATTGTCACCTGAGCATAGAGTGCACTTCGATGTGATGCAGTAACATCGGTCCCCATCGCCGGAGAGCCCCTCCAATCTGTTTGTCTCTCCTCATCCAGGACAATCGTGTTACACAAAAGTGGGATAATTAATTTCGGTGAAGTGAAAAAAAGGGCCACGCTCAAGAGCCCCGGTGTCTACAATACACTCTGTGAAGTCAGAGTAACGTCTGCTCCCTGAAGACTGTGTTTCCACTGTTGGCTGAATGCAGCAGCAGCATCAGAGGGAGAGGGCCCACACCCAGAGTGTCTATTGATAGCGAGGAAAATGTGTTGTTATTCTGCGAGTCCCGCAGGCGGTGCAGCACCCGATTACAGCTCGAGAGGTATGTAGCCTGATGTTACGCAGCCCAACGTGAGCAGCCCCACGAGGGAGAGGGAGGCGCATGGACCCTCCATCTCTCTCACTTTCTCCAAGGTTCTTTAGTGCTGGGATTTACTGCTGTGAAAAAGCTGAAGACAAGCGAAAATTATTGATTTCCCCTTTTAGCGTGATCATTACGTATTCCTGATTGTATCCCTCTCCAGCTCAGCACCTGCACTCTCCTCATCCCACTACACCACCACAGCTCTTGACATTTGAGGCTCCAAAGAGCTTTTTGTTCCTCTTGTTGCTTCTTCTCCGGTCCCACCGGTCGTCCCCGGCTGCTGGTACTTGCCCTCGGGACACTGCTGTGTTCCCTCAGCCTGGTGATGGCTGGCAGATACAAAGCTCCAAGTCAGTGACCTAGACACACACACACACACACACACACACACACACACACACACACACAAACACACACACACACACACACACACACAGACACTCAACAGACTTCAGTGATTTCTGTTGACATCCTTTGCACCATCTTTTCCATGTCACCCTGAGAGTAAATTAGATTGCTGCTGTATCATACGGATAAGAGCTAATAGCTGACAGCTCGCTGTTGCCCACTGTCATCGTTAGTGTGGGGGGGCGTCCTCGCCCTGTTTGCACAAAAGTGAGTGCAAAGGCTTATCTCTTTACATCAAGTAGGAGAAATACTCAGACAAGGCAGCCTCTCAGAGACTGTTCTCAGCTCCAAACGATCCAGTCTCCATTCTCACCACATTGAATGACATTAAGCTTCCCACAGATCTAACAAATGGCTCATCAGCCTCCTCATAACACAAACCTCATCATAAAAACCTCAGCTTCAAACAACATACTCTGAACAATCACAAATACTTGGTTATCCTTTTTCAGCAAAGGCTCACCTCCTCTTCCTGGATATAAGCATGAACCACTCCTACAACATGGAACTGTCTGTTTCTTTCAAAACTGGAAGCATTTCCAGAGACAGTTTCCCTCGGAGCAGCTAAAACAATTGGCCTTGCCAAATTTCAATTTGTGGAACCTTATCTCCTAAGCCCTTACGTCGAGAGTGCACATAAATTGAAATGACCCACACCACTCTGGTCCCAAACATACAGGAGGGTTCGTCCTGTCGTCTGCTTTTTTCCCGCCACACGAAGTAATTATCTGTATTGGTATTAAAACCATGTGTCAGCATAGTCTAGGCTTGTATTTATCATATCCATTATCTTTATGTCTTAATGATGTTTCCTGGTTCTGGTTGAATATGTATAGGGTAAGAATTTGTTGGCTTGTCAAAAGGAGATGGTTCTGATTCTGCAACAGGAAATGTGCCGTTTAGTTGCTGTTGCAGTGAATTCATATGAAGAAAGGAGCTGAAGGAAAACATTAGACTCATAATCACCTTTATGGAAGCTTTAATTGATTTCTGTTTATTCTAGGGGTCACTTGGCTCAAGATGATTGCGACCGTGGGGTCATTCTACCTTTTATTTAGCATTAAATCAGAGTGGCAATTAAAGAAAGGGTCTCTGGTGTTTTGCCAATATGAGCTCAACACTGTCCATGGTTGCAGTCAAGTCAGTGCTACATAAGCATGAAACAAAGAGTTCGCTTGACTGATGCTGAATTATTCGCCGTCTTTCTTCCCTGGCAGAGTGTGACTGTGCAGCATGACGGACACGGCCATGAGGATGTCTAATGACAGGCAGAGGAACATGCATTCCAGGTAAGCATGACGGTCAAAACGGTTTTGTTCGTGTCAATTTCTAACGGCGACATCAACACTAAACTGTGTTCTCCTTTGTTTCATTAAAACTCTCCGATGTGTCGTATGTGACACAGTGAAAAAGAGAAGTAAGTAGATCAGCTCCTACTCCACCTCTCTCATCTCCTACACTGTGTCTCTGCTCTGTCTCTGTCCAGAGAGCAGTGTTATGTTTTGTTTTTTATATGCATGTTCTCTCATTCCCTGTGTTTGCTCCATTTGAGTATCTTTTAATACAAACCACGGAGCTAGTGTAATCTCACGTGGACACTTTGTTGACCGACAGGGGCAACTGGACCACGCAGCCAGGCCCTGGTTCCAATCCAGACCTGACAGATGAAGAGAAGGAGATTATAAACAGCGTGATTGCCCGGGCTGAGAAAATGGAGACCATGGAGCAGGAGAGAATTGGGTATGGGATCGTAAAACATGCAGCAATTTCTCCGAATATATGTTAAAAAGAAAAGAAAAACGTCCGTTGAAACAGACACACACTTGGACCTGGGATAATTATCGGTGACATTTTTAAGTAAGAGTTCCCCCTGTGCTGCTGCAGGCGCTTGATAAACCGCCTGGACGACATAAAGAAGACGGTGTGTGGGGATGGACTGTCCCGCTGTTTGCTGTGTGGGGAGCAGCTGGGGTCACCTGGGGTCAGCTCAGTGGTGTGTGAGGACTGCAAAAAGGTGGGCAATGAGTCAGCCAGACATAAAGACATAAACTAACACATTGCTGTTAATAACAGAGAGACGCAAAAGGTTGTCCTATGAGCTGTTTATTTATAATAACGTTGTAAATGACAACTAGCTGGATATCTTTATTTTCTCCTGTCATGTAGAACATGTGTACCAAGTGTGGTACACAGTGTGGCAGTCGGCCACGTGCTGTTTGGCTTTGCAAGATCTGCAGAGAACAGCGAGAGGTGAGCGCTTCACTCCAGTGAACAAATAAAATAATTCAATTCTGTGTTTGACAGCTTATAACACATATATTTTGTTCTCATTCTCAGGTGTGGAAGAGGTCTGGGGCCTGGTTCTTCAAAGGTTTTCCGAAACATTTCTTGCCGTCACCGATGCCATTATCCAAACCAAGAGAGGCCGGAGCCCATGAGGCAGCAGAGCCCAAGGGGCCGCCGGCCCCTAAACCCAGAGGGGCAGTAACTCAAGCACAACCTGCAGGTAGACAAAGCTTTTCTTTTCCAGTCTTCTTTTTGAATCTTTACATGAGGCGACCAGCAGGTTTCTTGATGGTGACATTGTTGTCACAAACTGGAATTACACAAAATGCTTAAATATTCTGCATTTTAAAAGGATAAACCATATTAGGACATATTATGGAAACATGGCAGACTCTGACCCTGTTCAGCCTCGGTATTAACATCCGTCCTGAGTGATGCGATCACAAGTTCATGTCTGAATGCACCTAAATGTATCCTCAATGTGTCCTGAGGGCTGGTCACTCAGACCACATTCAGAGGTGGTTGGACACATGTGGCCACATTCTATTCTCTTTGTGAACGCAAATGCATCCTGCACCACATATGAAGGACCACCTACTCAGCTGATATCCTATGACCTGCTTCTTTATGCTTCTCTGTGTCCATATTTTCATTTGTTTGTGGCCACCACCACAATGTCAACACTGACCACCACAAAATAATTGATACTTTCTTCGCAGAATAACTGCACCACACACTGTGGAGCAGGGAAGTGAAATCGGATCCAAAATGATCACAGGAGACTCAGGAAACCCTCAGGACATGTTGATACCAGATCTGACAGGGTCTAAGATCCGATGACCTGAGAGCAGAACATTGTAATATATAGATTACACTACAACATCAATACAAGGAGGGTTTTTCCACTTTACCCCTTTCAAAGCACACTCATAAAAAACAAACACCAGGATTTGGATTTGTTAATTTAACAGCAGAAACTAATTTTAATTTCTTTCAGTCTGACTTGAAACCACGTCAATACTCTTTTCCCAAACATAAGCCCTTTTACTTGCTTCCCAGATATGGCAGCACCACCTACTGTTGCAGAGGAGGGTGGATGAAGAGCTCAATTAAGCTGTCGGAAGGTGCATGCTGTGTCATGGGATGAGCCTCCAGGTGGTGCTGGCATGATGGGTCCAAGTAGAGGGTGTAGCTTGAGCAGACTCTATACAGCTGCTGCATGTACAGTAGTCAGCTGCCACAGCGTGTTGTAACGTATGTAGGTCAATGCCTTTGCGATGAAAAAGCCGCAACATCAAAAGTATGCAGAGAGACTATTACAGATTCAACTGCAGTCGGAGCCTGGAGAGGTGTGATTACTCCCTCATGTATCCTGTGTCTGTGTGTTGACTGTATTATGCTATTCATGCTTATTTTTAGGCCCAGAGCCACAGGGCCGTGCTGGTTACCCCCCAGTGGCCCCGAAACCATCGGCGGTGCCCATGGCCACAGGCGGGGCTGGCCCTCAGGAGGCGGGGCAGGGTGGCCCTGTGGTGATGAAGAAGATGGTTCCCGTGCAGAGCGCCAGGCCGCAGCCGGCGTCCTCGCTCGCCATGGCTCAGCAGGGTGAGTGACAGCCAGGACAGTACTTTCCTACGAAAGTACCTAACGTTAATCAAACATTGAATCCCTGATGGTGTCATTTCGTGCCGTCTCACTTGAGTGAAGCTGTGTCTCAGTTTCAGTGGCTGCATCCTTCAGAGGACTAGGTCTACCCGGCCCACTACAGAGGCAATCTAAGTAGGCTGCACATACTGCGAAGGCCGAGCCAAACTCTAACGGCCTAGGCCACGGAGGTTTTTCCGTGATCAGCGTCACCAGCTCGTACCGCCCTTGTTGCTGTTGCCAGGCAACAGAGCTGAAGTTGGAAAGGACGAGATAATTTGAACGCCCCTTTGTTTGTATCGTTAACTGTTCGGTTGAGTTGACGCGTTCTATTCAAGCATTGGACATTTTGTCGCTTCCCGTCGACATTACTTGGTTCGTCACCAAAGCGAATCCTGGCATTGGCCGGAAAGGATCCAATTGTTGGAGCCTTCAACTCTTGGGGATAGAAGGACCCATTTGTCTGCGACGTTTGGAGGAGCCTTCGAATGGCACCGTCTAGTCTCTCCCCTGTGATGTAATCGTTCTTCAAATGTAGCCTCAGAAGGAAGAAGCCACTGACTTGATTGCTTTATTGTGTTCGTAGGTCAAGTGGCAGGAGACGGTGGTGGGTTCACCTCCGCTACAGCTCCTCCAGAGCAGAGAGCGCCCCCTGCAGTCAGAGAGGAGAGGAGGCAGCCGGCTACATATGGTGCTGCTCCTGTCCGACAGCAAGCTCCCCCAGCCGAGGAGGAGGAGGAGGCCAACGACTACGACTCTGATGAAGCCAGTGAGTTAACCAACTGCTCTCTTCTCACAGACGAATGTGGCTGCTTTGATCTCTCCTCATGTTCGGTTTAACATTAATGATTTCTTCTCACCCATTCCAGGTAAATAGCACCTTTCTTTCCTTTTTAATGAAGAGAAACATAATATAGTCATGCAGAATACATTGTTGGGCATTGATGTCATTAATTTGGCAGCATTTACTTTCCCCTCAGAGATTCTGAGTCATTCTGTGGTGATTCTTGATCTCCCCTTTTAGTCTGCTGGTAATAATTCATAGCTTTAAATATCCAGATGGTCGGAGCAAAAAGCAAGTATTGTTCCGGCAGCGTCTATTGACCGGTTCGAAAATAACAAATGATAAGCACCATATGTTGTCGAAGCACGAAAATCGATATCCGAGGATCTAATGCAGAGGGAGTGTGTATCAGAATGAGAATCAATAAATCAATAGTGAAACATGAGCTCCAGAGCGTCAAGGAGGGGACAATTCTATCATTCTTCAATCAATACCCTATAATGGCAAAGCATAAATAGGGATTTAGACATTTTTACTCATTTATTTTTATGAAAGAACTGAAATATTACGCCTTAGACGCTCCTCGTTCATGTCATCATGTTTGAGACGTTTCAGCACATTGATAGGATGTCAGTGGGCAGTTTGCAGGAGGATGGGGGGAGTTGCTATTCCCTTTAAACCAAATCGACCCAAAGACAATGTCCCTTAATAACCTGCCAGTGCTGCCATCCCCTCTCAGCCAGCCCCCCACCCCATAAGTGCTGCATGTGCACTTAGAGACCCTGTGTGTGAAATTCAAAGGCATATTGACTCTGTACTTTAATATACAGTATTGAACAGGTGGTTGCATCAGTTGGTTGTGTGCAGGGGGTAAACATTTACAAATCACCTTCTGTTGGACAGGATTTGTAAGACACACACAGGCATATTTAAGGTCTCCCAGCTGACAAAGCAGAGAGAAAACTGAACCATGAGATCCTGTGTGGAGCTGCAGAAACTTCCAGGAGGACACCATTTCTATCCGCCCTTGTCATGGCGTTGGGTGTTGTTTGTGAATTTTTTTTACCGTCTCCCCTGTGCCTATCCAGGTCACGCCCTCCCCCCTCCTCCCATTGGTGAGTGAGCTAGCACACTGGGACCCACGAACCAATTTGGCAAACCTACTAAGACCAAGAGAGAAAGGGCCAGTGCCCATTGCTCAGAGCTGTGAGTGAGGCAGTGTTTTTTTGGGGGTATATTACTCCTTTGTGAATTTTCCCTTAATTGCGGTGTTGGATTAAGTTGCTCTCTCGCGCCGATCTTTAGTTGTTAATTGTCCATTTGTGTTTATGTTCTTCGTGAGGTTCCTGATTAAGTTTTTGTGTTGTTACAGTTCCTAAATTAATCTAGATTGATTTGGTTCTTTGGTGTATTTGATAAATTGTTTTCGAAATTTGTTAAATAAAACTTAAAACTGGATTTGCCCATTTAAATCTGGTAACGTTTTCTCTTTTTCTGCCTCGGTCAAAATTAAATTACATTGTCCCCTCTTTTGACACAGTCGGGAAACACCACAGTTCAGTCTTTCAACAGACCAGTGAATCGGTTTCTCAAAGTCGGAGTCTCTCATGTGTCTCTCACTGTCGATGAGCTTCCGTTTGGCCAGGCCCAGCTCGGTGGAGCCCGGCGCTGCAGTGATGGTTGTTCTTCCGGAAGCTTCTCCCATCCCCACACAGCATCACTGGAGCTCAGCCAGAGGGACCATCAGGGTTGCAAAAAGGCAGAATACTTATGTCAATATTATATATATGTCTTTATCTTTTTACAAAATTTTGGAAATTCTCTTATTCGAATTTATTCGAAGTATAGAGTGGAAATATGATTTTTTGTAATAATCATTTCATTGTCTTAAGGCTGTAAAAAATGATGTAGTGACAGGGTCTAAATACTTTCTGAATGGCGTTTGTGTAATTGCTCAGTTTTATTTATTTTTTAAATATATCCCATATCCCATTTTCATGATGAGATTGGTGCCAAGCCATTTTCATGTTCTGCGCCTGCAGCGTCAAACGGCCTTTATTCCCTCTCGGGGGGACTGGGTGTTAATTTATTTTATTGAGATCTGGGAATATGGAGCTGTGCAAATAATTTGAGATACAACAGGGCTAGCAGGATTTAGATTCCCCCTGGTGCTGGATCCAGTCCCTTGTGTTGGGAGTGAAAATGGCAGAAATAGCAGTGGTCTGATTTGGCTATTGTGATGATGAGAACTGATTGGTCTCAGTGGCTCAGGCGACTATAACTTTTTCAGTTTTGTGGTGAATCTCAGCCCAGAAAAGTTACAGTTACATAAAAAGGCAATGAAACTCCTCCAAAGAAAATCTGTGTGGGCAGCACTTAGTTTCTGAACGTCTTCCTTTGAGACTTGTTATTTGATTTATTTTACATCATGGGCCTGGGGGAGACTCTCCAGCTCACATTATGTTTACTTTAGGTAAATAAAAACCTGTGAATGTGTCATATGGATGTTTTACACGAGTCAAGGTAAATAATTATTGATTGAATTAATTATCAATCCCTCTGGTCCATTCTGGGGCTGGTGCCTAATTCTTACTGCTATTCACACGTTGAGTGTTTAATTAGAAGAGCTTCTCTCTCTTATATCCCCTTTGTCCCTCTCTTTGTTTTAATTATTCCGGAGCATATTTTTCTAGGTCTCTGCAGTCTAATGTGACGATTGCTCTGGGTGTTTCTTTCAGCTACTCTGGGCTCTCTGGAGTTCAGCCTGCACTACGAACAGGAGAGCAACAGCCTCCACTGCAGCATCCTCAAAGGAAAGGTACCACTCTCCTCCTCGTTCTGTCGCACAAAGGAATCATTACAGCCAAGTGGTTTATGTTAAAAAGCTCCTGAGCAGCTCTTTAGCTTAATTGCTCGCTGCCATTCCCGACGATGTGACTGACACTGTGATCTCTCCCCCCTCAGGGACTGAAGCCCATGGACTCCAACGGGTTAGCAGATCCTTATGTCAAGCTTCATCTGCTGCCGGGGGCTAGTAAGGTAAAAGACTCACCTTTCCTACATTAAACTTTTACTTCTCTTGAAAGATTTATGACCCTAAAATCCTGCTAAGCAAAACAGGAAGGGTGGTGATTTTAGACCCTGTTGGACGCTGGGAGGCCTTTCTGCCAGCTCAAGCCTGACACCTTGTGGTTGACACATTGCAGTAAATGAATATCTGCAGTATATAATTTGTGGAGTGGATAATGGGAGAGGTCATAAGCCACCTTTTGATGGGAACCAGATCCATGTAGATACTCGCTGTCATAACACACCACAAACCACAGATGTGTGTGATCTTGTGCAGCGGCAACGCGCCATGAAATGATTCAGTGTCTCTGTCCTGATCTAACCTGCATCAGTCTAACAAGCTTCGCACAAAGACCTTGAGAAACACCCGCAACCCCGCGTGGAATGAGACGCTCACCTACCACGGCCTGACGGATGAGGACATGCAGCGCAAGACCCTCAGGTGGATACTTAAGTCTCACTTAGCTGCAACAAACCCACATCCACATATTGAACTTGCCCTGCCGTTGACCCTGCATGATTTAGACTCTTGTTTGATTTCCTCAGGCTCTCCGTCTGTGATGAAGACAAGTTCGGGCACAATGAATTTATTGGGGAAACCCGAGTGGCGCTGAAGAAACTGAAGATGAACCAGAAGAAAAACTTTAACGTGTGTCTGGAAAGAGTCGTCCCTGTGAGTGAAACTCTGTTACATGCAAACCAGGCTCTGTTCTCCTTGTCCCAGTCTCTTATTGAGCAGCTGTGATCTCTTTCTTCGCAGACGAAGAAAACTGCAACAGCCGGGGCGGCCAGAGGCATAGCGCTCTACGAAGATGAGGCAAGGCTTTTTGATTTCCCGAGCATGTCCAAACGTGGTAGATTCCACCAGAAGTGCATATAAATCTTAATAAGAATCCCACAAAAATCTTTTCTGCCTGTTCTGTTTCAGCAAGGGAAGGAGGGCGGAGAGGTAGAAGAGCGTGGCCGGGTCCTGATCTCCCTCATGTACAGCTCCCCGCAGAACCGCCTCATCGTGGGTGTCGTGCGCTGTGTTCACTTGGCTGCCATGGATGCTAATGGTTACTCTGACCCTTATGTCAAAATGTAGGTGAAGCAGAACGAGAAGAACATTCCGACTGTACGTGACTCTTGAGACGGCAGTAATCAGATTCTATGTGTGTGTATAATTTGCAGATGTCTGAAACCTGACATGGGGAAGAAGGGCAAGAGCAAAACACAAATCAAAAAGAGAACTTTAAACCCAGAGTTCAATGAGGTTTGTAAAGACAATGATCAAATCTGCTTATTCCCAAGATGTTATTATATAATAATATTTTAAAATCGGGTTTGAAAAAAGTTCTGAAGAGGCTTTGGAAGTGATGATTAATTGTCTAAATCCAATTTCAGGAATTCAGCTATGACATCAAACACAGCGACCTGGCTAAAAAGTCTTTAGACATCTCTGTGTGGGATTACGACATCGGGAAGTCCAACGACTACATCGGTAAATGATCACTGCTTTGATGCCGTCAAAAGGAAATTCTCTCTTGTGCACCTACTCACTTGTTCACGCCTCACTCTTCTCTCTGACAGGCGGGTGTCAGCTTGGAATCACCGCCAAAGGAGAGCGGCTGAAGCACTGGTACGAGTGTCTGAAGAACAAGGACAAGAAGATCGAGCGCTGGCACACCCTGTACAACGAGAACCACGTCGCTAGCGATTAACCACTTGCCCCACCCCATCCACAGCATGAGCTAAAACCTTTCCTCCCTACTTGGCATCTCCTAAAGCACCTTCTCCGCCTCACTTTGTTGTGTTTATCTATTTGTTCTCTACCTGACCGTCACACAGGCACTACTCTCATCCTTCCTTCTCCCTGATGTAGAAAACTCACTCCCCGTCCTCTTATTAATGAGTTTACCCGCCTGTGCTGATACCTAATCTGCCTCTGGGACAAATCATGGCAGAAATGAATTTGAGATTTGATCAACGTAAGCGAGAAATCTATCAACCAACAGCTGCATAAAGACCATCATGCCTGATGCTTAAATAGTGTGCTGAACTTGATGAATTCTCTGCTAAAGGTATTAAGAGTTTGAATTGCATTGGCACAGAAAAAGAAAAGCAATATTTTTTCAGTGTCTGAGGTCAAAACTAATTTGTCGAGCTTGTAAAAAACTTCCTTTAAGCTCGTGAGTGAATGTCAGGGTATTATTTTAGATTTTTCATGTGATTTCATCACGCTCAGTGAACTGTGTTAAGCATGCCAAGCCACAGACATAAGAAAACACGCAGCTGCACCTTAAGATATTTGAACTGTGCCCACTGTCCTGAACATAGTGTATATTTCCATGAAGAAGAAATGTTTACATACTGATACATTGCTCAGGTTAGGATAGACATCTGATGCACAGATGATGCATACGTCAGTGGACCATGAGCTTGATGAGTCTGTCATCAGTTGCTGTTAATTTGTGATTTAAAAACTATAGCACACCTAGTTAAAGATTAGGAGTTTTAATGTATGTCTATTGAAGCTGTGAACTTTAAGTTAGTGAGAAGTATTAACTGTGTGATTAGAGGAACTGAAAGGTGAAAGACGACGTTCTCTTTTCAGATGATCTCTCAGCTGTGGTTTCGCAGGAGAAAACTGATTCTCCTCCTGCTATATCTCTTCTCTCCTGAAGCTGGCGGTTTTCTACTGCAGTGTTTACATGGTCTCGTTTCTTACAGGTTTCCCTTAAAAAAAATACATAGAAAACTAAAAACCTGGAAGCTCTGCTAAACAAAGACAGAAGGTGGGACAAGTTACGTCAAAAGAATGTGCAGCTTTACCTGCATGCACTGTGCCTGGTGCGGCCATGGCCCACTTCTACGTCAATCCTTTGCACAAAGCAGGGCGCTTCTTTCCCTCTGCCACATCCCTACCACTCAAGGCTTTAGTGTATATTTGTTCACTGATCACAGCAAACCAAGGAAAGCACACCTTACAAAGTGGAATGACCTCAATTTATACAGCTGTTTGCAAGTTATTCCAACGTCACAAAGATGAAAAGTAAAAAACCTATGCATGAAATGTCTTGTGGTTCAAGATATATATATATATACTTTGTAAGAAATTAATGCTATTGTAATTCCATTAATGTTTACACTTCTTCCCCATAACATTCCTGTTAATTCTTTAAATACAAGAGGACATATGCTGCATGACTATGATGACTATTGGTGTAATCTGAATAATCCGGTTTGATAGCATTCACTGGATAGAGAAAAATAAAATAAGCACATGGACAAAAAGATCAGACTAGATCCAACTCTATCAGTAGCAGACGCTAAGATTAACTTCATTCTTTGAACGAGACTTTATGTACATACACACTCAAATCTCTCCTGTCTTGTTTTCTCTGTGCAGCCACTCTGCCCCCCTGTGGCAGATCTTAAAACAACCACCAGTAGCACCACACATACAATGTTGTACTATGTCAGCTAGACATCATCAGATGATGATCGACATCAATTATAATCAATATTTTTGGTTTATTTTTTGAACAGGCTTCTCTTTGAGCTCAACCTATATATGTCTTCTACTTGATTCTGCCAGTTCAGTGGAATGTTCTCGGTTCTATCTCTGTAATTGTAAATAGATAGTGCATGCATGGGAATATGTATGTTTGCAAATAACTTTGCATGTAAAGATTTTGCAGAGAGTTTACACAGATCAATAAAAACTAATGAAAAATGACCAGTCTGTGTGCTTGTGTATACAGATAATCACAGAAGATGGAATGAAAGGAAAAGGGAAACATACATGCGTCCTCCCCAATGCTTGGAAACGTTATAGTGATGTAAATGTGATGTCATCTGTATTCAAAATCTTTTTTGGAGCCACTGTATTTGTAATGGTTTTAATTCATAGTATAGGATGTATTAAATCAAAAAATCTATCTTTATTTTCATTTCATTATAACTCACTTCAGATAATAACTTGTAAATACCTTTTAATGTCAAGATAATGACACACTAACCCAAGATAATGACTTACAATCACTTACTACCCTAAGATAATTATTAACTAACTCAAGATTATGAAGCACTTAAGATAATGACTGACTAAATTAAGATAATCACTCTTTAAATTAAGCTGATTACTTATTAAGTCAAGTTAATCACTTACTAACCCAACACTAACTCCATAAAATTACTTTGTAACTCAATACCATGACTGACTAATTCCACATAATCACTTACTAACTCAGGATAGTAACTTACTTACTCGAACTAATGACTCACTAACTCAATATAATGGCTTACTAACTCAGGATGATCACTTACTAACTCAAGATAATCACTAACTCAAGATGATCACTTACTAACTAACTTTAAACCACCTTCTCTAACCTGTTAGGGCAGCTCTGCACTTTTCTTTCTCAAACCTATCCATCTATCGAAGTTATTTCCCAAGGGAGATACAATTCATCACCTCGGAATTTACGACTAGCCTGGTTCCTGCCTGTCGGAATAAGATCACACGCTCATGCACACAAACTAATATAACAACTCAGATGGATCATATTTCTGACGAGCCTCGTGTCGACTCACCAATCAGGTTACGCCCTCACCGAAAACATGTCTACCTCTGTCACAAGCCTCTAATAAACTGGCCGGTGCGGAACCAACCCTGATCCCAAACTGGACGGAATCTGTACTTTCCCACTGCGATGCAGAGCAGACTCCTCCGTCGACTTATGTTCACCTTATCATCGCTCATCCTATCCAAGGTTGTGATGGGATCAGGGGACTCCGGGGACTCCTGCCTCAGGTCGAGTCCCAACCGGGATGGACAGACACGCGTCACGTTCCTGCGAGAGGACGCGTGGGGCGCGCGCTCCTTGTACCTCAGCCTGTGGTCCGCGGACAGGAGACTGGTGACCTGCGAGGTGCACAGCAGCCCACTGGCCACGGAGAGTTACCGCACTCTCTGCGGGAGGAGCGACACCCGGCTGCAGGACGAAGAGCTCACCCGGAGGTTTAACTTCAGCGTGTTGGCGGCTCCGGATTCTCCCTGCGCGCCTCTCTCCTCCTCCGGCGCGCCACTGTTCTCCAGGCGCACCAGAAGAACCGGGACAGGGGGGGAAGTGCGGAGGAAGCGCTGGGGGTTATTTCCGGGGACGCTGTGGTGCGGCAGGGGAAGTGAAGCGGCCAGATACGAACAGTTAGGTGAGGATGCAAAAACTCTGGTTCCATCATGGATAGCTGGCCAGACTGGGTTTGGGTCACGTGTTCAGAGATCACAGTGTTACAGTAGATATCAGCCACGAGTCTAGGCCCTCAGATGCCTGCAAGGACTTTCACACCCCCCCTTCAACTATTTGCCCCTAAAGGTTCAGTGTCTAGAATTAAGGACATTTTTATGTTACAGCTGAACACCCCTTACCTCACCCTCGACTCCCAGATATGAGAAAGAACCTGTGGTAACGTTCAGTTGTTCCTGGCGGCCTCCGTAGAGAGGATCTGCTCCTGATGTATATACCAAGTTTTTAAATATAAAGGGTTTATTCTAGAGTTAAGAAAACAACAATGTGTACATCTCAGATGAAACACACTAGTGAAAACATCACTAGGATTATTTTATAATTAATTTCTGCCAATAGATCCCTTTCACCTAAAGTGAAGGGACAGTATTTTAGGCCCCATCAACTTTTACATTAGGCCTAGATAAAGTATTATAAACCATAATGATCATTTTGCACAATTATTTACTATGAAACAAACTCACTTTTAATCACTTTTATTGCTGAGTTCTGATTTATTAAATTACATTTTTGATCCTGAACGCAATAAGAAAATCAAAGTTAATAGACAAAGGCTCCTGGGCGTTAATGTGTCTAAACATGGTACAGCCAATTCATTTTTAGTTTCCAAATAACTGTCTCTGAAGCTTTTTATTACAAAAAAGATTTCTTCGTAAAACTGATGCAAAGAATCTGCTGTGATTGAATTCAGATCTTGCTCTCGTGCACAGGGATGTTCGAGAACGCAGACAGATGCTGCCGGGAACACGACTACTGCGCCCACATCATCCCTTCTTTCACTGTGAACTATGGAGTGTTCAACTCCTACTTCTATACGCTCTCACACTGTGACTGTGACCAAAGGTGAGACTCAGCAGAGGAATAATGCACATGAAATGCTATTGGTATCTAAAAACAATGACTTAAGTAAAGAAAATGACTCTAACCCAAGACAAAATAGATAAAAACGTCCTAAATAAAAAAGAATGACGTACTTACTCAAAATTAAGAATAAGTATCTCAATATATACATAATTTACTCAACACACAACATTCTACTGTGGAAAAAAGCTGCGGTAATTTATTTAGGCCATGATACATTCAATATACAGTTAAACTGTGATAAATGACAGACATTTTACTATAGAAACTATAGCAATGCGTTTCAGTGCAGGCATCTAAGTCAATATTAAGAGTGGTGCTTTCTGAGACTTACAATTCTTGCAAATACAGGCGTCCTCATGTTTGGAATTTGAGTGTAATATTATATTTGTCACAATTCCAATAAATGTAAATCTTCTTAAGTTGAAGAACCTGGGGCCAAAATTATATTACAATTCATAATAAAAATACATCACTGCAATAGGACCTTAAGCTTAACTTTTAATGTCAAGACTGAACATGCTGCTCACTATTTTAGTAATTGCTGAGCATTCCATTTCTCCTACACAATCTATTATTTAAACCTGTAAAGATGCGTTTGATTCTCATATCCAGTGCTGACAGGTGCAAGTGTATTTTATTTGCAATCCAAAGACTTGGGGGTCATCCACAAGTAAATGTCACACAATTTAAGAATTCACCTCCCGGCTGGAATTTCTAACATATTGTTACACACTGTTTTATTTATGGATATTTACCCACAATGCTGCCAGACTGCTGCTTGACCATGGCTCGTCCTTCTTCTGCTTTCCACCAGGTTTCGACAGTGTCTTCTTGAGGTCAATGACACCATTTCTAGTATGGTGCACTACAGCTTTTTCAACATCCTGCGGGTTCCCTGCTTTGAGCTCAAACAGCAGAAGCGATGCACCCTGAAGTACTGGTGGGGAATGTAAGAGAAACACTTTTATATTATATTGTTAGACAACCAAAGGTGCAAGACATTTGCTCAATGGAAAATGCAGGTATGAAAGCTGGAGCAGCAATTGTAGCTCGGCAGCTTGTAGAGACACGTCTAACAATCTGAGAAACCTGTTAAAATGATGAGAGGCATCATGCCACTCCGACTGTGCTCCTCCTCTGCTCTGCACCTTGATACCTGTCAGCCTTCTAAGAAATAGTCATACAAATATGCAATGATTCATTATTAACCTTTTGTCAAGGTATTGACACACCATTCTGTAATGATTTTAATTCAAGCTTTCTTTATCTCCATAGAAAAATATAAATTAAAGGTGCTTGACATTACTTAAAATACCACATAATAGTAACTCTTATTATGAAATAAATATGCAAGGGATTTGCTCAATATGCATTCTTAATTTCCCTGGCTTGGTTTTAACATGCATGTTTATTCTCTATAGGTGCAAAGTAGCCAAAGAGGCTCCATATGCCATCTTTAAAAGCCCACTCCCACACAACACATCTGATGTTTCAAGCAAATATGGGGACAGTGCCAGCAGGAACAGCTTAACAAGTAGTGAGAAGCAGCATGTGACCAAAAGCCCAGCGACCAGCCCACGCAGAAAGTCACCCAAAATAAATCATAGATGTGGCCCCAGGGTCCCACACAGGGGAGACACTTTCTACCTCAGGACTAATCGGAGAAGATGTAAAACAAGCCGGAAACCATCAACAGTTGCACCCTCTCAAATGGCCCCAATATCAAGGGCACGCCCCACTACTCCTTCAATGGAAACAGCTCGTTTCAATGCAACTAAACTTATCACTGTGGTATCAGATAAAAGAAGAGTTGGAAAAAAGAAGAGCAACGGAAAGGGCCTGTTGGTTTCCACCACACAGAGACGCCAAGTTCCAAAGCAGGCGTCTACAAACACTAATCCACGGTCATCGTCTACACAAAGCTCCCTGTCTGTAACACATAGGCAACAAGTGCATCCAACAGCAGCCGCCACAGCAGAGACCAAAACCAAGAGGAGTCACAAAATAGGTAGAAAGCAAAGTCGCTGCTGTGGATTCAGGAGGGCCGACACTTTAAGACCGTTTTGTAATCGTTGTCTGGAGCAAGAAACAACTACAGAAGGCTCGCCAATCAAAGTCACAATACTCCAAACCCAACAGCTCAGAGAGACAATAGACACACCAGAACCTCACAATTTGAAAGTACAGTTGAATATAACTACATTTGCAACACCCATCAGAACGAAGCTAAAGACCACAGCTCCGTTTCGTAAGGACGGAGAGTCACTAAGGCAGATGGACTCTCACCTACTGGGGAATAACACAAGCCAGAAGAACATGGGTAGTAACACAACACAAAGCACCCGTGTGGGAATAAGCTTTAAAGAAAATAATGCAATCACAGGTGAGTGCCAGCAGCTCCCATCACTTTTACTGGGGCCTGTTGCTGCGTAAGAGGCCTCTGCACAAAAGTGATTATTATGATGCATAATGAGACGTACAAATTGTCAAATGTTTAGATTGTAATTTATCTATATTGATTATTCACCATATATAATTATTAAGGGCCATCAGGTAGGACCAATTGTTATTCGGGCTGGTAACATTTTAATATAATTTTTTTAGAATTTTACATGTCTTATAATATATTGACAACTTATAACAACAATGACTTAAATGACCTTGATAACATTTTAAATATAAATGAGCATTTTTCAAATTTGTAAAAAAAAAGAGCAAAATGCCACTGTTAAAATTAATTATTTAGTATTCAGATTATCATTAGGACTTGATTCATGCGGCTGTCATACAAAAGTGTTGATTATGGCCCTTGAAGGAGCACACAAACCTTTTGGTGACATTACTCTGGTAAGCGTGTGGCCTAGGTTATTATTTGGAGCTACCACGCCCCCTACAGATGGAAAAGAATGCTAACTCATACCACTAATCATCACTCATCAAACAAATCTGAAAATAAGCTTTTAGAGGGCATAACAACATCAATGGGTCACTGTTGCTTATTAATAAAAAAAAATTGGGTGCAGTTATATAACCTGTGTCATGATACAAGCTTATGTATTGCTCCTGCAGATAGCCAGCTCCTCTGTGGAAGCCTGAGATACCTGGATGACTGCAAATACCAAATCCCTCCTCTGGAGAAGAAGTATGATCTGCAGAACATGGAGTCAAAGACGGCCTACCACTGTGACTGCACCACCCGGTAACACAACACACGATTTTGTGTTTGAGTCACTTCTTGGTTCTCTGTATTTTTGTATTCACATATGCAAACATGAAGTTTTCGTCCTGTATTTGTAGTTTCTGACATTCATGCCAGAGGTTGTGTCGCTACGTAACGAGTAGCTTGATTATTGCACTGAGTAAACTCTGGAAAAAAACTTTTTTATCTTTAAGAAACCTCAGCCACACGGTTCTTACAACTTTCTAATCCCACTTCTTTGAATAGATCCCTGTTCCCTGTGCAGAGCTGCAGATATAAAAACAACCGCACTGTCCTGGTCGTTTCCTAGTTTCAAACAACAACAGTTTTGGCAGGACTGGGCAGGAAAACTAGATCCAAGTTAAACAGGGTTTAGGTGTAGACCTCTTTTTACAGCAGTCACTTTAACACAGCTATAACTACGAATATTATTTGATATCTATTTCTATCTATTTCTATGTATAATATGACCATTCCCTTTAAACTAAACCGTAGTGACAAAGCTAAATGTAACTCAGACATCCATCATTTTATATTTACCTGCTTGCTTCTCCAGCTGTAACATGTTAAAAGGTCTTGACAACAACGTATAGATTAACTGCCACACCATTATTGTTATTGACTGACTTAGCTGTTGTGGAAACACGATCTTGTAGTGATGGCAGGTTTACGATCCTGTAATTTTTGGAATACTTACTATACTATACTGCCTACTGCTCTGTTAAACATTTTTGCTCAGGCTACCGTCATGCATGTAAAGTAAGACCATCATTCTTCAATCCTGTCTAGTGTACGTCATAAACAATGAGGAAGGCCTGTCCCCACAGGCAGCTTTTCTCTTTCTTTGTCTGTGCATCTCTCTCTGAGTCACACACAAATGCATACCCTGCTGCATTGTCTCATCCCTGCCTTGTATGCAAGGTTGTATATAAACTCTGTTTTTGTTTTTGTCAATTCGATAGCCTGGCTCTTAAGATCAAAAGCCCTAACCCTAAGCAGCCCAGGGTTCTCCCCACGCTGCTGATGGATTTCATCTCCCAATACTGCTTCAAACTGCCGAAAGAGAACAAATGCCGTCACAGAAAAAGGTTTGAAACGCAGATACGAGTATTCGTGATTATCTCAGATAACATTTGGTTAGAGATTTACCGCTCTGATGTGGTAGCTCAGTTGTTCTTTATGCAAAAGATGAATACGCTGCATACTTTTTCTTATATTGTTATGTGTTTGTTTTCTAGCTGCTCTGGAGGCTTCATTAAAGCCTCTAACCTACTTCGAACACTTAAGAAGATGGAGGGAAGAAACAGTGGCGGGTCGCAAAATTCAGGCAATGAGAGGAAAAGAGGGATTCCAGTTCGCCTTTATAAGCGATGCCTAAGGCTGCAGAGAGAAGCTGATATTATGGCACAGCTCACATGATTACAGACTAAGCTGGTGTGTGCAGCATCGGCAGTGACTTTTATAAGCTTTAAATTCATGCAGCAGATTCAGTTTCTCTGATGGTGTTAAAGAAAAGTCTGATGAAAATATTAAAGGACTCAAACCCTTGACTAAGGTTATATTATTGTAAGTATTCCATGGATGTAAATTTAGTAGTGCTATCAAACTTCATTTTCTTTTTTTTCATATTTCTTTTTTTTGCGTTTTAATGCTCTTATCAACATGGTAAAGTGAATAGGCTTGCTTTATGCAAATGTTTTATTGAAAAACCACATCGCCAAACAGGCTGGTACAAAATAAAATTATAAAGTGCACATTTCAGGTAAACAAGGACTAAGCCTATAGTGGAGTTAAACCATGGATAATGTTTTCTTTTTTTCAAGTTTGCTGTGAACATAGCAGTCAGGCCTCTTATTTCAGAAACAATGAACAGTAACAGTTAGGTTACCAATAAAAGGGAAGCCTACTAGTTCTTTGCTTTCAGCCAGCTACTCAAACAGACAAGCAACAAAATAACAAACAAACAAAATACACAGGCAAGTGACGGCCTACTTTGAAATAAATTAAACACAGAACTTAGTAGGGCTATTTGAGTCCTCCCCATATTTGTGGAAAATGTATGAAATAAGAAGTACCCCCCATTTTATAATAAATAAAAACATACAGCTGCAGCCTAATAGCTAAAAAATATATATTTTAGTTGGCGAAATATTAAAACAAAAAGCGAGAGCAGGTCAGACTGGAGGCGAACACAGATACTGCAGCTCGGTAGAAACCAACTGCAGCTTCTGCTCCGATCAAGAAGCTGAGGCACTGATCTCTGATCAGCTGAGACCAGAGAAACTCTGTGTTTTCACTGTTTCCATAGTTAAGAAGCAGTCAGTCACTGACCGGCTGCTTCACGTGGACAAGCTATGATCGCACAGTGTCTCTCTGAGCGAGTGCACAGGGGCGGAGCCCTCAGAGCGGTGCTATCTGGGAACACACACACACACACACACACACACAGACACCCAGCCACCCACACCCACACCCACATCCCCCCACCCACACACACACAACCCCCCACACACACACCCCCACACCCGCACACACGGACACGCGCACACACACACGCGCGCCGTTAATAACGCGTTTAACTGACAGTACGAGTTAATAAGCATCTTTATTTGATAAAAGAATATTCAAACTGTATATCCCTAGTCACTGCCTCAACAAAGAACATATGTCAGATGCCACACATCACTTCCTTATTTCTTTGACGATGAGTGACTGAGTACAAGAAGAATCTCTGTATTGTAACTATTTGAGTATCTGCACAGTATATAGCCTGGTTTTGTAAATAACCGAACAGCGAACCGTCCAATCACAACGCGACGAACTCTTCTTCGTGACATTTATTGATTCGAGGAGACCAGGTTCCAAGAGGCTTACTGCTGCCACTTAGGCTCAGGTGATTGAAGTGCAGTTAGTCTCAATGAAAAAAGCATAAACTTTATCGCTAAAACAACAAAAAAACATTCATCCATAGTCAGAGCAGAGATTAAGAATTATGAGGAGAAATCTGACATTTACACCGAGATATTATAAAATAAATAGTATTATAAACTATATTAAAGACTTGACAGGGACATTATGATTTATTTTTGACAGAGAGAGAGCGAGAGAGAGAGAGAGAGAGAGAGAGAGAGAGAGAGAGAGAGAGAGAGAGAGCGCCAAAGGACCTTTGACTTTGATGGCTTTAATGTGCATTAAAATGTGTGACTTGGATCATTTATCAAGTGGACCTCAGAGAGAGAGACACCTGGAGAGAAAATCCACATTTTCAGTGAAATATATTGACTTTCTTTAACGTCAATTATTGATATTATTAGTTATAAGCCGACTTATTCATCAGATAATCAGGTAATATTCACATCTACATTTTTGTTAAAACTAAGTTTGAATGTGTTTATTTCTAATGTAGCAAGTTTTTTATTTTCTGTGTTTGTGATTGAGATCCACTTATCTGTAAACACACGCCCATGTGCACTGATTGTTGTCAATAAAACAAAATATCTTTATAAATATCTGAGTAAATTATAATATTTAATCAATAATATTAATTTATCAGCATTTTATATATATTAATTAGCATGTAAGCTTGTTTCATGCTGAGGTAAAAATAGTTATTTTCTGTTGTTGCATAGTTTTTTTCTGATTTTACAAGCTGGTCATGTGTTAAATGAGCTGCATAACATCTTAAGCCTGTAATTTAAGTAGTGACTTTATCATTCAGGTAAATGTAGAGCAGTTAACTTAAACTTGAAAGCTTTTATCCCATACTGTACACTATAAAAATGTCTGAATCCCGGTTTCTTATCAATGTAACAGGAGAACAACCCTGTAATGATGGACGTGTTCTGGGATGCATTAGAGGACCAGTTAGAGGACATAGAATTCTATGCACCTGTTCATGATGTCCCTGCTATGGAATGGCATCAGATGATGATCTGGAATGGGAGTTATGGGGACAACCCCCCAACAGCATCATCTCATAACTTGGAGCCCCATCCAACTGAACCCTACGTTGAACAGGCTGCTCCCATTAACCACCAGCAGCAAAGTTACCTGCAGTCAGGCCCTGAGTTCCGCCAGGAAGAGCCTTACATCCAGTTACAGGTAAGTGCTCTGTTGGTTTGAGACTCAGTGTCACACTAACTTCATCAGACAGTGTCTGAGAACACACTTCTAAAACCTTCCTCTTTGGAGAGCTTTTTATTTTCTTTATTTATGATTGAGATGCACTTATCTGTAAACACACGCCCCTGTGCACTGATTGTTGTCAATAAAACAAAATATCTTTATAAATATCTCAGTAAATGATAATATTTAGTCAATAATATGTATTTAGCAGCATTTATATGTATTTATTAACATGTAAACTTGTTTCATGCTGAGGTAAAAATAGTTATTTTCTGTTATTGCATTGTTGTTTCTGATTTTACAAGCTGGTCATATGTTAAATGAGCTGCATAACATCTTTAACCTGTAATGTACGTAGTCAGGTAAATGTACAGGATTCCCCTTTTTGGGTTGTAGTGAAGTTGTAGTGATATTGGAGCTTTTATCCATGATGCTTTACAATATAAAAGTGTCTAAACCCCTGTTTCTTATCAATGTCACAGGAGAACAACACTGAATGGGGCTGGTACACACATGAGCAGAATATGGACCTGAGTGCTGAATTTGGCTTTAATGTGGCGGAGATGGACGGAAATGAGCAGTCGGACGTGGCCTGGGTTTCACAGGACCAGTTAGACTACACAAACAACTATACACCTGCTCATGATTACCAAGCTCCGGAATGGCATCAGATGTTGAACGGGACCGTATATTATGGGGACAACCCCCCCAATAGCATCAGCTCATAGCTATGAGCAGCATAGCTATGAGCAGCATCCTGCTGAACCCCATGTTGAGCTGGCGGACAATGAAAGCGACAGCTTCTCACCTGCAGGGCCAATGATCATGTGGCCAAACATGTTTGAGGAAAGGGAACACAGAGATAATATGTACGTGGCCTGGGGTGTAGTAGAAGACCAGGTACAGGACATAGACATCTATACACCTGCTCATGATGTCCCACCGGTGGAATGGCATCAGATGTATAACTGGACTGGCTATTATGGGGACAACCCCCCAATAGCATCAGCTCTCAGTTTGGAGCCTCATTCAATTGAACCCCATGTTGAACTGGCGGATCCCATTAACCACCAGCAGCAAAGTGTCCTGCAGTCAGGCCCTGAGTTCCGCCATGAAGAGACTAACATCCTGATACAGGTAAGGCACTAACTATAGGTTAGAGAGAGATTCAGAGGAGCTGTAAATGTAGAGCAGTGAAATGTACAGGGTTTCCCTCTAGATTGTAGTAAAGAAGTAGATGTCGTTTATACTTGGAGCTTTTATCCCGTGCTTTAAACTATAAAGGTGTTTCAATCCCGGTTTCTTATCAATGTCACAGGAAAACAACAGTGAGAGAGACAGCTACTCACCTGCAGGGCCGATGATCATGTGGCCAAACATATGGGAGGAAAGGGAGCACGGAGAGGTGCCTGACGTGGCCCTGGGCAGTAGGAGAGGACCAGTTACAGGACATAGACATCTATACACCTCCTGATACACATCCTTCTGATGATGAACCTAGTTTGGGATGGCGTCAGATATTTAACTGGGCTGAAATTGTATCGGGACAACCCCGAAGTAGTACAAGCTCTAAGCTTGGAGCAACATCCAGCTGAACCCTATGTTGAATGGCTGATCCCATTAACCACCAGCAGCAAAGTGTCCTGCAGTCAGGCCCTGAGTTCAGCCAGGATGAGCCTAACAACCAACCACAGGTAAGGCACTAACTATAGGCAAGAGAGAGATTTAGAGGAACTTTATCAATACCTGTATCTCATCCCCTGTTTTGTGTGTGTTCTTGTTTTCAGATGAAAAATGTGCCAGCAGCGATGCACACCCGACACCTGGAGGTGAGGCTGGCTCCTGTTGGATATTTGTACGTATCACACACATTCATTTAAACACACACACCTCTGAGCCTATGTTTGTATCTTCAAACACGTTTTTACGTCTTCTAATGTGTCTAATTGTGTTTATGTAGCAAAGGAAAGATGATTTACGGAGCTCCAGGAGACCGAGTTCCTTCTCCAGTGAATGTCAACAACTCAGAGTAAGTCTGTCTTTCTAGTTCACAGTCAACTCATGTGTCATATATTTCTGTTTATTTGTGTACAAGATGCTCTCACAGTTGTACACATTGGTAATTCATGCTCTCTGTTTGTTTTTTAGGTTTTCTCACAGTAAGAGGAAATGTGAGAGGCAGCAGGATGATGAGAAGGCGTACACACCAAAGCCACCCAACGCCTTCAGGCCTCTCAGGAAGTCCACTCGGGGCAGCCGCAAATCCCCTGGATCTGCAACTGTCAACACCAAAGTTAAAAAGAAGGTATGTGTCTTTGCTCTGTAGGTTTGAGACTCAGTGTCAGATATGTAGGAAGTGGTAATTCATGAACAACCACG
This sequence comes from Pseudopleuronectes americanus, assembly GCA_038501795.1. NCBI lineage: Eukaryota > Metazoa > Chordata > Actinopteri > Pleuronectiformes > Pleuronectidae > Pseudopleuronectes > Pseudopleuronectes americanus. The sequence continues at coordinate 16,320,614 of CM076718.1, read as the reverse complement.
GGTTACAGATATTATTCATCTTTGGTTCATCATGTTTGGGAGGACAATATTAAGATCAGGACAGAGATTAAACAAGGCTGGGTTGGGTATACATATGTGCAGGTTGTGTGTTTAACTCTCTGAAACCAGGGGGACAGATGACACAGAGGAGGCAGTTTGTCTCATCCCCTGTTTTGTGTGTGTTCTTGTTTTCAGATCAACAATGTGCCAACAGCGATGCACACCCGACACCTGGAGGAGAGGCTGGCTCCTGTTGGATTATCGTACGTATCACACACATTCATTTAAACACACACACCTCTGAGCCTCTGTTTGTATCTTCAAACACATTGTTTACCTCTTATAATGTGTCTAATTGTGTTCATGTAGCGAAGGAAAGATGATTTACGGAGCTCCAGGACACAGAGTTCCTTCTCCATTGAACGTGTTTATTTGTGTACAAGATGCTCTCACAGTTGTACACATTGGTAATTCATGCTCTCTGTCTGTTTTTTATGTTTTCCCACAGAAAGAGGAAATGTGAGAGCCAGCAGGACGATGAGTTGGCATACATCAACAAGCCACCAAACGCCTTCATGATTTTCATGAAGGAGCAGAGGCCATACATTCTGGCCCGCAGCAAATCCACTGACTCTGCAACTGTCAACACCATCATTGGAAAGAAGGTGTGTGTCTTTGCTCTCTAGGTTTGAGACTAACCCTAACCCTAACTTCATCAGACAGTGTCTGAGACCACACTTCTAAAACCTTCCTCTAACTTTAATCTTGACAGTAAGTTTTATTCCTGTGCATGATTTGTTACTATTTTCAATTTACAAGAGATCAGATCTAAATTCACTGTACGAGGTTTCAATACAGGACCTATACCGACTCACGCAGATCTATGTGGATTATGCCTGTTTGTGCACTAGTCAGCCTGTGGTTACTTGTAGTTGTGTGTAGTTGTGTGTTGCTGTGTGCACTGACCGTGTGTTGCTGTGTCTTCACAGTGGAGGGCGCTGTCAGACAACGAGCAGGAGAAATATTATCAAGAAGCAAAGACGCTGAGGCAGCTTCACAAACAGCTCTACCCTGATTGGTCAGCAAAGGACAATTATGTAAGTATAGTGCTCACATACAACTCATGCATGTTCACATCATTACATTACATGGTGCCACACGGCCACTGATACAAGTTTAGATCAGCTGATGTCGGATTGAACGTCTGACGTGTTTGTTTTTGTGTACAGGGCCAAAAGCAGAAAAGGGTCAGGAAGTGAGGCCCCTGAGACGACTGAGGGTACGTTAATAATTATGTGGTTTCATGTGAAATGTGACTAAATTATACAACAAGTGACCACATGGGATATATCTAACTTTTAAAATGAAGTTCAATAAATCATTTAATAATAGTACATTTAGAAATATGGAATATAAAACATAATAAATAAAAAAACAATGAGGTTCCAAAGCTGCTTTTATCTCAAACTTATTGGAAGAGGTCAGAACTTGTCAGAAACTAAATACAAACTTTTTTTAAAATTCTATTTTATCTTAGTGTATAAAGTATTACCCACTACAAGTTTGAGAAGCAACTTTAAAGTATTTTCATAAAGTCTGAGTGACCTGATCAATTTCTTTCACTTCTCTCCAGGACGCATCTTCCTCACTGCAAGATGAGTCCATTGTACACTTCTAACTGAGCAGTTTGAGCCCTCCTCCCCTCACTGCACATATTCCCCTGATGAACCCTTCCTCTTTTTTACCTTTTAATGTTCATATTCTATATCTCTGTGTACTCTTAATAAAAAAAATGAAATTATTCCTTTTGTGTCATCTTGTTCTGTCTCCCGTGCTAAAGCTACTATAACAAGTTAAATTATAAATACTTGACAGCATTCATGTTACACAATCATGTATGAGTCTGTGTGAGTCTGAGAGAGGCATCGTGAGGTTGAAACAATTAAAGCTCCATTATAACTCCATGGACTGAGTTATTTTAGCCTGAAGAAATCAATTAAAGGACCCATCGTATGCCCATTTTACCACAGTTGATATGGTTCCTTGGGGTCTTAATGAAATGTCTTTAAAAAATGTTGGTCAAAACACCACAAGGATCATTTAAAACAGCACCTTTTTACCCTGTCTAAAACAGCCTTCCTCAGATTGACCTGTTTTGAGTGCTTCTCACCGCTCCGCTCCCCCCTCTCATCAACAACCCACCCCCCCCAACTGTCCCGCCCCCGACCCACACACACACACACACACACAGACACACAGACACACACATCTTAATCTCACCTTAGCATATTTAAGGTTGTAAAATCATTTTAAGTCACTGTCCTACACATATATTTCTGTGTTTGTTGTGTTTCTTCATTGAATATACAATTTTCATACTACTACACCTTCTGATAAAGATGTACATTATTTAATTACATGCATTAGATATGTGTGTATACACTATAATTGACACACACACTCGCCCGCTCCTGGTACTTCATGATGGCCTGATATGAGGGTTTAAAAATGATTGTGACTTAGTCAACCACCAACCTGCATAAAAGCATGTGTAACACGGCGAAAGTGTGAGAGTTGGCAGCTCTGCGTTAATCTCGCGAGAAAAAAATTGACGGTGTTAAAATGGGTTTGCGTTTAACTGACAGCACTACATTTTAGTATATATTTATGAAGAACTGTTATACTAAAATTTATATAAAAAAGTAATATACTCATTTATTGTGTTATTTTATTTGAAAATCTTGTGGCTGATGCATTGTTATGTTAACTGCATATTGATTTAATATAGAAATAACAAAACACAAACTTATCATACAACAAACACAATCTTTGTACCCTTCTATTATAGGCGTGATGATTATTTGCTTGCTACATGTATTCAGTGTGATCTATTGTGTCCCTGTGTCTGATGCAAAATGTGCACCTCATCTGCCCTTTCATTTCATAGTCTTACAATGTGTTGCATCAGTGTTTTTTTGACATGTTGTTTACCGGATAAGAGAGTTTGGAAAGGGCTACATTACTTATGTGAAACACAATCAATGATGGGTTCCTGTTTAACTGGACAATCATCAGGTTTCTACCTTCTTAAAAACATTACATCAGGGTAAATTTACAAGATCTAGGGTAGAGCACCTTCAGGGTTCAATATATACATGATAATGAGAAGTATATGATTACAACGAGAAAACAGGCTTTTCACACGTTACCTCACTCTGGTGGTCATTTCTGTTTGTCCAAAAGAAGGATTACGCTAAAACTACAAAACCGATTCTGAGGTTTAGGTCAAGGAAGAACCCATAAACTTTTGACCAGGACTTCTTAAGGAAAATGTTACTGATTTCAAAGGGAATAATTCATGGATCTTAAAATATCTGCATTTGTTGTTAGTAAGCAGAATTGACCATTTACACATGTTGTATTTTTACTTAACTCCTCCTAGAGCTTTTATCAGATCAACTTCAAATTCAGTGAGTGTCATCTCAACTCTATGGAGATTAAAAGTTTTAGTGTATGTCACACGGTCTGACTGTGGCGTGGCATAACATTTTCAAGATTGCCAAAAAATAGTGTTTTTATTATAACCCCTCTGGGCATTGTCCAATTAGCACCAACAATCTGTCAGATGATCAGAGTCCCTGCCTGAACAGCTCAGATTATGACTCAACACTGGGCTTAACTTCATTGTTGCAGAAGAAGCGACGTCCCATTTATCCAGGAACATAAATATGAATTCAGCAAGTTTTCATAAAGTGAGTGATTAGAACACCTCAGAGGAGCAGAGTCACTCGTTAACTTGTGGAGTAACGTTCCTCAGTGCAGTGGCACTCCTAAGGGGGGCCAGGTGGGGCCACTTTGATACAGTATAGGCTAAATCCGAGGTTTGTCCTTCTAAGCAGCACATAAGTCTAAACTGAATGAATATCAAATCAGTGTGGAGACCACTGCCTACAGTCATAGACTTATTGTTGTAGTCTGCTTTTTAATTGCCATGAATCGTAATCGAATCCAGTCAGTCTGTTAACTCAGCAGAGTCTTCCTTGTAGAGCTGGATATTGAGGTCAGCAATGAAACTCTTCTCCTTTGCCAGCAATTCAAAGAGCTCCAGGTTTTGATTTAGCAGATTCTCTTTCTCCTGTCTGAGTTCTTATTCCTGCTCACTTCCTCACTGGGCTCCTGATAGTCATCGTACATCATGAACATTTCTTTCATCTTCTGCAGCTCTAGTCTGCTCTTCTCTTCATGCTCCTTGGCCCTCAGTTCCGCAAGGTACAGCGAAAAATGGATCAGCTGTTAGTCATTCATCTCAGGTGCCATTATTGTCGTTTCCTCGATTTAATGCAATGTTGAGATAGTTGTTAAGATGATTACTCTTAAAGAATAACATTTGATTGTGACTTACTATTTTACTCCATCAAGGTTTTATATAAAAAGAACACTACAAAGGATTAATTAAGCAAATAATTCCTTGTAGTCAGTTTGATGTGTCAGGGGTCACAGATTCTTTCGATGTCTTAGACTGTTGCAAATGTGAAAGATTTATACAATAGGTAGATAAACAAGAATGTTTTTGACCTGAACAGATCTATTAATCTATAGCTCATAATAATAGCACCACCTTCTGCCAAAAGGAGGAGAGACTCGTTTTAAAACTTTAACACAAAACTTTTACATAAAATGAACGGTCGTTAACTTGATGGTCCACGCCATTAGTGTAGTAGAGTCTACAGTAGACCATGGTCTGCACTTGATGGCGATTAGTGGACGTGCTCCAGCACAGCGGGATGCACGCAGGATGTGACGTGTTTATCCTTCCCGCGATGCACTAAACGCACGCAACAAGAAGCAGCTTCGCCCGGTCCCTGTCTGGCCCCCCCCACCACGGCCACCTCAGGTTCCCAGATAGCAACGTGCTGGGGCCCTAGCTATAAATAATATTATATAAGTTAAATACAGTAATTAATACAGTTAGTATAAATACAGTAATATATACAGTAAAAAGAAACAAATAAAGAAATCCTCTAACTCAGCACCTTTGTCTGTGAATGATTGTTGCAGTGATCACTTCTGGGAGACACCACAATGAACTCATGCATTTTTGACAGCTTTCATCCTGGCCCCGCGGTGCATGCTGGGAGCGGCTCGTTGGCCTTGGAAACATGGCGTCGCGCTGACAGCTGGGAGACTCTCATTATCTGCTCCAGCCACTGACACAGCGGCGGGACCGTGAGCCGAGCCGTCTGCCCGCAGCCCCTCACCGCGACACGGGCTCGCTCCGGGAGCCCTCCTCCTCCCGAGCAACCCGACGGAGCAGCGCGATAACGGATTCAGCGCGGGTGTCACGCCCACTCTGCTCGGTAACGTTATAACCGTACGGTGAGTTAGCTCCAAGCTAACCCGGCCAGACAGCTAGCAGCCGCTGTTAGCACGACACGAGCAGCGGTATTATGTGAAGCGGAGACGCCGCCGCTGCCTGCTCACTGCACGGCCGCCCTGGGATAGCTCCCCCGCCCCGTTAGCACGCAACCGTCCAACACAACTGACAGGTAGCACGGAGACGGTATAGGCGGTTATGTTATTGTAGCTCGCTAGCAGGCTAGCTAGGGCGTTTCTGTCACTCCCGTCACTGAATTTTTAATGTTCGACCCCTTTGGCATCACTGTCGGAGGAGAGAGCGATGGGCTCCGGGGCCGTGGATTCGTCCCAGTGGCTTTCGGTGAAGGAGGAGACGATTTTCCTCCACGACGGACTCATTCGGGTCACGGACTTGGCCGAACTGCCCAGTGAAATCGGAGTGTCGGAGCAGGGGGACACCGAGCAGGAGGTGGGTGAAATCCGTCTCTCGCTTCAACACATACACACGCACACACACAAAGGGTTTGTACACAGAAACACACGCTCGTAGCTGTGTGTTTCAGTGTTGTTTTAATGTAAATGTGTTTTCAGTGTCTGCTTCTGCTGCAAACCATCAGGCACAAAGGTCGCGCTCACGTTTGCAGGTCCACTGCCTGGTCACAGATCTGCTACTAATAAACTGATGTCACCTTGTTTCCGGGAAACTCTTTCAAATTATGAGTCATGTAACTGAATTGACTTCAATCTAATCACACTTCCAGTAGTGTACAAAGTCCATTATTGTATGTGGTCAGTCAGTGCTCCAGTGGAAGCTATGGATCGTTTGCAGCCTTATATTCTATTCAAATGGTTATTTTTTGCATCTGAGGTGTTGCACTGGCTTGCATGATGTCCCTCTACCTCGGGTATCAAGTTGCACAACTTTATTAGTAATGCCAGAGCAGCAGCTTGTCCATGCAGACAGCTACTCAAGTTGCATCGAACTGTAAACATTCATTTGCGTGCACTCACAGCAAAGACTCACAGTGCCGACCAGTATATTATAAAACAAGTGTTTGTGAGCATCTATCACAGAAACCACTGCAGCATCACAAAATACTGTCAATTGTTTCCGATTAGCGTCAGGTGTAATGCCATCGTTTATGTCCTGCTGTTTGTTCTCTAATCTCAAAGCAAAGTTATGTCCAGTGCTTGGTCTTGAGCAGAATATGGCTATCTGTATTCAGAAGCTTTATTTTAATTTATTCATCCATCAAAGGAAGTCCCACTGAGATATAATATCTCTTCTTCCAGTGAGTCCTGGTCGAGTAGGGCAGCACTGAAGTAAAACAAAAATAAGAAGCTTCAAATATACATCTAAAGTATTAATATTCAGTTGGCTATTCTCCCATATTGCATTACATTAAGTAGCCCCTAACTTAGAATTGGTCCACCCTCAGTTCAGTTTTGTGCGTGGCATAAGTTATTGCTGCTTTTTTGGGTTTCATGTACATAATGTGTATTAACATATCTGAATCATTTATTGTCATTGGGTTTATCTGTAATACAGGCCTTTCAAATTCGCAGGCATAAAACTGGGAACTCTGTTATGTCTCCATAGTTAGGATGTGAAAACATTATATAAGAGTTGAAAGAAACTTGATTCAATATCAATGTGTATTTTACATCCTCCATATTTCTGTACAATGACATCTACACTAAACCAACTAGTGCTAGCATTATCCATAAATCTGTAGAGTGGCTTACATTTACCACAGCTCAGCTCTTGCCATGTCTCTATGGCAAGTTTCTCATCTTCTAGAGTCTAGAAGATGAGGAATGTACCTTGATCAAACTGACGCCCTTAATATTATCATTTCAACCTCTTTTTAAATGAAGTATAAACTATAGTTGGTCCAACTCACTGTGAATTAACTGGACAGTAGTTCAAACCAACATTTCCATTTCAGGATATCTACTTGATGGCAAATATTAAAACACTATCGGCCCATCTCTTAACTTTCTGCAACTATTGGACTTTTCGTAAAGGGAATGAACAGCTCTTTAACCTATAATCTATTAGAAATTCATATTCTGATGCATAGCTGTAGGATGGGAGGAGGTGCAATTTCTTTATTGTGGGAAGTGTTTTTTAATTTGCATAAGAACTATGCCGAGATTGGTGAATGGCTTTTGTGCTCATTAACAGACACTGCCTGCTTGATTTAGTTTTAACAGAGCAGAGTGTGGTGCATGCAACTGGATGTATTACTATGACATAACCGCCTTGTTTAGATGCCTGATCAAACTATATACTGTATCGGCAACTCGTCTAACCATAGGTTCATTAATAAAATTGAATGTGGCTGTCAGTTATGCTCCACTTCTGACCTTCAGTGACCAACCCAGCTTGTGAAATTGTGCTGTTTGTTTTAGCTGCTCTAGAACAAGAAGAAACTTGTGGTCATGCTGGTGAACGCATGATCAATAATAGTCCAAACCCTAACCCTTTTTACATTGGAAAATGCAGAGGATGGTCTAATCTTTGACTTTGCTACTGTGTAAGAATTGTAACGGTAGCAAAAACTGTGAAGCTTACTTAGTTGCGTAAAGAATGGCAATTGACAGGTTACATAATCTGTACCTTCCTTATGTATCATTACATTTTTTCCGTATACATTATTGAATATAAAGTGTGATTACTACATACATAATACATTATTCCCATGATAATGTCTACCAGATCCCAAGGATAATAAAATAAAAATGGTAACATGCATGTGGGTGAGACTTGTATCAGTACCCAGGCCTGTGGTCTTATTTTTAGTGTCTGGTTTTCTAAATTTCCACCCTTCTCCCTGTCCAGCCTTAAGACTGACTTGGTCATTCAGTGCTGTGTTCGTAGGTGTACTGATGCTGACTATTTTTATCCACTTGCAGCAGTGTTTTGCAGAGCAAGGTGGAGAAGGCCCAGCAGCCTCCAGTTAAGGAGTGTTACTGTAACACTAGTAGCTTTTCTGAAATTGAATCAATACAAATTGTGCCTGCTAAATGGTATAATGGATTTTTTTTCCTAGCCCATGGTTCGTGGGCCACAGAGTGTAATCAATATTAGAAATGCTGCCTAAGTGCACATGATGCACATAGTTCCACTGGTGATGGGCTACCCCAAATGTGCATTGCAATCTATAACCTATATTTCATAGACCACAGAAACGGTGGGTAGCAGTATTTGTTCTGAGGAAGTGATTCATAGTTACATTGCAGAAATACTGTAGATCCAATCTAATTTATAGGCATGCTAGAAATAATATAATTTTAAACTAAGATCTTGACTGCATAATAACATACAAACCCAAATTCAGTTCAAAATTCTCCTCGACTGTGCTTTTCCTCTGTAGTTCAGATTCAGAAAATGTGTCTTTTCTGAATCAATGTTCTTTTTGCATTGGAAAACTGAAAAAGTCTCTAGCTAGACCAGATCAGGAAATAACTTTTTATTCTGTCTTTTTCTTTTATAAAGCTCCAGACAAATGCTCACACTTGTAACTACTGTAGTGTCGTTATTATAATTCTTTCACTCTTCTCCTCTTCTTTACCACATTATCTGTCCTTCACTCCAGATTCTAACATTTGAGACCAAGAACCCGGTGGAGCTAGCTGAGCGTCTGCGTGCTGTCTGTGGGAATCAGAGCAATGCATACGCACGCCTGCTGGAGTATCGGCTCAACGCACTGCGTGGCCTGTGGGGGGCGCAGCGGCAACTGGCCCTGGAGGAACAGCAGGAGCGAGAGGGGACTGGAGGGGCTGATGAGGAGACCTTGGCCTTGCTCAAGAGACAAGGTCTGCTACAGCAACCTGAGCAGGCCCCCTTCACCTCGCGTGTTGGTCTGCTGCTGGTCTTCCCGCTCTTGCAGTCCCAGACCCGCAGCGACCCCCGCGCTCTGCGGTGTCACGGCAGAGGTACTGCTGTCCTGCCTCCGGGACTGCCAGCCGCTCAGCCTCAGCAAAGAGCCCGCTGACTGCCTCAATGGTCTGGAGGGACTGCTCTGCTCCTGGTTGGAAGACGGTGCCCAGGAGTCAAGTCAGCAGCAGGGGCAGCCTCAGATGCAGATCCTCCACACACACAGACAGAGGGAAAATGCTGCTGCTGCACTTGTGGCACTTGCTTGTGCTAGGTGAGGTCTTACATTTTTCTACTGTCCAATCATCACAGTGAACCCTTTACAGAAGGCCCATTGTCATACTTTAAGCGAAGAATGAAATGAAAAGCTAAAGCGTTCTAAGTGAAATGTTAGTAAGTTATAATTATAAACGTAATTAGGATATTATCTTAAGCCCCTTTTCCCTGGTCAAAAACCCCCACTAACATCTAGCATTTCTTTGCAATGGGAATGGACATAATTGTCATTCAACCCCAGGTCAAATGACACTGCAGTCAGCTCTGGCTTTAATCGGTAGTGAAAAACATGACACTCGTACCTATTCCTTTTTCTTCCCCTTTGTTTTTGAGAAAACACGCAATAGCAAAAAACATGTCATATCGTAAAACATGTATCATTGACAAAACAGTAAGGTGAGAGAGCTTCTTTGTACGGTGCATTATAGACATTGAATGTGACTTTAGCAAAAAACTAAAAAGGTAGGCAAACTTCTCTGCTGGTAATAGGAGAGGAGTCAAACGTCTGTGTATACCCTTTATTCTTGGTGTAAAGGGGCTATTAGTGAAAATATCAGTAAGTCTACAAGTGACTCAGTTTCTTCCTCCCATCCATAATTCAAATAAGCACATAACTGACAAACGGATTTTTCCTGTCTCTATCTACAGTGCAGCATGAATGCCCATTCCGTTTACATATATTCTTATCTTAAACCTGTGGCTGTAAACACACTTTCCTGCTGTCAGCTCAATATCATGTTCTGATAAGTGGAGCTTGTTTTCGTCTGATCCGCTGTGGCTTCAGCCACAGTTGGTGAAATCAATCGGGGAGTATCAGAGGGCTTGTGTGGAGAGACAGGGCCCCATGCACTGTTTGTATGAGCACATGGTGGGGTGGCAGTATTTGCCTTGTTATTTGGTCAAATAAAAAACACCCCAGTAACAAGAATAGAAGTTAAATGTGTAAGTTGTTTGGATGCATCTTGTTTTTGGCACTGAGCCCACAGCAGAGCAGAATGTGCTTGTATTTTGCGCCTTGTCTCTGGCTTCTGTTGGTGACAAATGATCTTGACTTGTCAAAACCAGAACTCTCCACTCTTTGTTCAGCATCAGAGGCTGAGGGCCCTTTGTTGTGGGGAACCATCTAGCCCGGGTGCTTTTTCACCAACAGTGGGAGCTAATTAAAGAGCTATCAGCTTAACTCCCCCCTCGCCTCTGGTGGGGTCGGTGTGTAAATCCACTGAGCAAATAGACTGCATATCCATGTGCTTTCAAATCAGCTGTTGATGTTTACAAAGTGAGGTGTAGAGAGGGACATTGACAAAAGGCTGACACGTTTAGTTTGTCTGTTGACTGCGAAACATTTAAATACTGAATCGAACGTACACATTGTACAGCAGCACATTGTAGGATTTCACTGGATCACCAGAGTCTCAAAGCAACATTATACAATGATTGTCAAGTAATTTAGTTTATAACCCCCCGGCTGTAACACACATTTTATATTTATTGATACAAGCAACTGTAAAATCCTGGTATCACCATAGATATTGGAATCTGTCTCACCATGATGTTATCTATCATTTCTTTTTGTTTAGATACCCTGTCCAGGCTGTTTTCCAATTCTCTCCAACCTCAGTGAATGCTAGACTACCCCTCTTTCTCTTTGCATAGATCCTCTCCCTGAATTTAAAATGACTTTCATGTGTTCAGTTAATAGATACAGTCCTGGATGAGGAGAAGCAGCAAACGAACCCTGCACAAGCAGAAGCCGGTTGCTTATTACACCCTGCAGATAGTCGCATTGTAAAATAATATCTCTGTCGTTCTTTAATCCAAATTCAGAGAAGAATATGTATTGATTCTCAGCACATTACATCAGATCCTCTCTATAATATCAGCCAGCTATTATTCCAGTTAAAGCTCCAGATATACTTAACAAGGAGCTTTTGCTTGTGTTTCATGGTGAAGCCTCCTGTCTAACCTGCCAAACTATTTTCTAGGGGATCTCTGAAGACCTTCATTCACACAGTTCACCTGCTGCAGAAACAAACTGATCTGGGCCAGCTCCCGGTGTCAGATGTCCTGTACAGGTGAGGGCATCACTTTGCTTCATCTGAAATCAATTTATTAGCTACTTCTCCAACTTGTGACAATGCTTGTTTTTCTCCTGCGTCAGACTTTTGCTCCTGGAAGGAGGCCCAGGCTCTCCATCCTGCCTCCTGGGGGGCAAACACAGTGTGTCCTGGGGTTTTGAGGACATGCTACCCACTCCAGATAATTCTGCTGGAGGTGCAGAGAGCAAAGGTAAAAAAAAACTCAAAACATTTGTGTAATCATTCTCTACTCTTGTAAAACAAATTTTAATATGAGTATGAATAGTAGATCCAGTTCTGTCATTTGGCTATAATGTAGTTTTTCTGGCTTGCACATTATGTTGAGGACTGAGAGTACCACACTTACCATCATAATACTGCCCTTCATTCAGTCGTAATGCATTAAGTGTCTGAAATGCCAGTCAAAGTAAAGGCTGTTGAGCACTGGGTACATTAAGGCCTCATTTCACTGTATAAACATAGATGCTGTGGAGACATTCGGGCTTGAGCTGAAACTAACGACAGGAGTTGTGACGTAGAGAGTTTAGGAGATAAAGCAGAGGAGTGGAAAGTGATGTCTCACTCTCCAGCAATCGATAAGCTGACCTTGTAGCGTGACCTAGGCTGGACTGGGGATATGTCCTTATACGACCTAATCAGCCACAAAGCAAGTTGCATGATTTGCATATGATAAGCTAACCTGTTACTCGATCAATATTGGACTTCTTTATCCAGATCTCTAAAATTCAATAAGTAAACACAACAATGAAATGCTTCCACCTTGTTTCTACTGCCAGGATTCGTCCACTCTTCTGATGATACTTCCCTCTACCGTTCATTTCAGTATGTCACTTGTCTGTTAATAACCTCCGACTAAATCTTATTTTTTGTGTGCCTGTCTCTGGCAGACACTGACCTGGGGCGCTGTCTCGCCACAGACGGGCTCTATCTGTATACCACTAACTCCTCTGGGAGAGGACTCAGCAAGCTGGGCTCTGGTTTACATGGGACACTGAGGTAACGTGATACTCTTCCCCTCCTGCCTTTCTTCATCTGCAGCATTCAGACAACAGTCAGAGAGAAAGACAGAAAGAGGGAGTGAAGCACTAAATATATCCCTGATCACTTACCCCTACCCGAGGCAACAGTGGTGCTACGTTATTTCCTGGCAATTTGTAAACCAATATTTTCTGTACACGTCACATCCTCTATGACTATCTGTGATTGACTTGGTTGATTGAGAAAGGGACAGAGAGGTGATGTGTGCGCTGCATTATAATGCCAAGCAATTACAGAAAATTGCACTATTTGCATGTAGAGGGCAGCTTCATTCAACAATATGTTTTGAGAATTCAAAGAGTACATTTTTTTCTCTTGCTGAATAACTTCCATAAAAGATATATGTCAGATTTAGACCTGTGAATAACCCAATTGTACTTAGAAGTATCCAGGTTTGTTAATCCAACGTGAGGAATGATAACCAAGGCAACCATTTCTATGGGAAAAATGTATTATACAGTTGGAGCCACCATTGAATAACCTATAGCTGCTAGGAAAAGTATTAGTCATGCCACACGTCTGTTCTGTGTTGATTTGTCAACCACAATAGATTTGAAGTAGCTCACCACTGCTTTTCTTAGAGGAAGTGCTGTCAGTACCTGGTAGTCAGCACTCAGTGGAGTGAGCAAAAGTTGAAATTTCTATGTGGAGACTTTTCAACATGCGTCATATTGCAGATAATGTGTATTGTTGTGTTTGGAGATATTTATGTCTTTTATATTAATCAAACCCAGGTGTCTCTTCTGGATCTTTCAAGATAAAAGTAGAATAATTTATACATCCACACTAACCAGTGACATGTTTGCTCTGTGTTTGTGTAGAGGTTTTGTGTACTGTCGAAATGAGGAGTTGGAGCCCGGCTGGGTGGTGTTCAGCAACGGTCGCCTCCTCCACCGTCCCTCCTCCTTCGATGCCAAGCCTCATCAGCTGTGCCAGGTCGTTGACCCCTTCACTCTCCAGGTGCGGTTCCATTATTCCACTATTGTTTTGTGATGTTGCCTCATCAAGTGCCTTTGACATTGTAAATCTTTTTGAATTTACCGATCTGTTCACACAAAATTATAGTTGTAGTTGTCATTTAGACTGTTTTCACATATAGCTCTCTTTAAATGACCCGAAATCAGTCATCTTAAAGTGGACAAAAATGTTGCAAATCAAATGCAAGAGATGAAGAGGCAGGTTGAGGAATTGTAATGGATTCATACATGAATTCATATAGAGACAGGCACTAGATAAAATTTATAAAATGTGGCCATAAACATCCCACCAGCTCAGTCTTTGTGTGTGGCCATAGCTTATGTTAATGTTCACTGTCATTTTTAGGTGTGCCAGATTGTGCCCATGCCAGCCCATCACTTTCCTGTGGGCAGCAGCATGACCACGTTGCACCTCTGCTCAGATGGAACCTACCTTTACTGGGTCTGGTCTCCGGCCAGTCTCAACGAGAAGACACAAAAAGGCCACTCTGTCTTCATGGACGTCTTTCACTTGTCTGTGAGTACTTTATCCCCATATATATACAGCAGATTCGTCTGTATTCACTATGTATCTGACAGCATCTTGATTTTGTTGCTTTTCTTTTCCCTATGTTTGGTGCAGACACAGACAGGATTATGTGTGGCAGACATCTTGCAGGAGAGAGTTATTCTTACTCGCAAAGAAGGCGAGTCTTCCAAGTGCTTGAATGAACTTCTCTTGAGTCGAATGTCACGCTTCCGGGCCTCCCATTCTGCCACATTGGCTGCTCTCACAGGCTCCGCAATTACCAACACTGTCAAAGAGGAGCAGTCGGGTAATTCATCAGCAAAACGATTTTTAAAGTGAAAATCAAATGGATTACATACATAAAATGGTTTGGATCAGAGAATACATTAAAACTCTTTTTGCTTTCCTCTTTCATAGCTGTCAACACCAGCTGTGGACTCCCTCTGAAGACTCTGAGGAAGACCCCAATGTATGTGTGTGGAACCTATCTTGTGATGCTGGTCTCCCCTCCGGGTGTATCTGGGAGCTCTGCCACACGCTCGCTATTTGGAGGTACCAGCAGCCTGTCCTCTCTCAAAAGTAAGAGCACACACAGACAGGGCTAAAACCTCATTTAGTTTTTTTCCCCCATAATATCTGACAATTTTCTTTCTTTATTCTCTATTCTTAAGTAAAAAAAACAACAACAAACATTTGGAACCAGATAACAAATATTCTATATGCGTTCATTTAAAACTAAGCTCTTAAATCATTAGGAATGGTAGGTACAGCTGTACTACATTTAATTGATCAGAGAAAGATGTTATATAGAGAGCACCTTGTACCGAATTGTTAGTTATGGGTTTTTACACAAACATAATTGTTGTGTTTGTTCAGTTTTAGCCTCCAGCCTGGTGTTCAACCTGGCTGACGGTCAGTTCAGCAGCCGTGCAGACCTCATTGATGCTCCTGGCAGTTCGCTCGGCAGGGGAGCCCAGGTGGCAGGGCTAGGTGAGCTCAGCTTCTGTCCCTTTCTGCTGGTGTATTTAAAACTCATAGAAGACGGTCACCTAGTGCATTGGCAGCGTGAGCGACACATAATTTTGTCATCTTTTGTGCCATAGGAGCATGTTACGATGCACTGAACAACTTGATCTGGACCTGCTCCAGTGATTACATAGATCAGTGGTGCAACCCTGGGAACCAAGCCTTCCATCATGTGTGCCATAGGCTCGGTGTCAGCCATGTCATCAAAGAACCCAAAGGTAGACACAAACCGCCCTGAAACCCGAAGTTGCTCCTTTCTATAAGGTCAAATAAAAAGTTTGCTAATCTGCAACACCTGTATTTTCACAGAGGAAACAGTGGCCACTGGCGAGGTGATCAACCAGCTACTTCATCATGTTGGTGCCATGTGTATCCACCAGCTCAACCTGCTGGCAGCCACCAGCAACAGCTTGCCTCTGGGAGCATTACTGGGTAAACAACATCCCATCGAGGCTCGTCACTTCAGCAGCATCTGTGACATTATGGAGAAGGCCATGGTCAACGGAGATACCTGCATCATCCGGTGCATCTTGGTGGTGTTCCAGGTACGGTGCAGCTTGGGAGGTTTTTACAGAATTGACACTGTTTTTGGTGTTTGTTTAATATATATATTTTCCATTTGACTTTTTTAGGTGGTGTTTAGGTTTTTCAATCCTCAGTCGGAACAGAACAGGGAGAGTGTGCGCCGATCCGGCCTCCTCCTGTGGCAGCTACTCATGGCTCCAGTGGATCAGATAGGAGCAGAGATTCAGAGAGAGGTGTGCATGGCCATCAGGTAAGTGATCATTCTCAAATACAACACAATAAACTATACATACCAATCAGTTAAAATGTTGTTTGATCATATTTATATTTAAATGAACCCTTTGTCTCTTTTTACTTCCTCTGTCTCTGTAGCTCAGGCCTGAATACTTTGTATCATGGGGAAGCTGAACTCAACAAACTACTGAAACTCGTACTAACTGAAGGTGATTATTGAACATGCTCATTATAATAAAACTGGCACCTTTGTTGGTTTTTGGCAATAATCCCATATTGTGTGTGTTTGTATGAAATACCCAGGTGAAAGAAACACTGGCCTGTCTCAGCTTCGGGACGTCATCCTCACCAACTTGGCAGACCAGCTACAAAAGAATAGATTTGGGAGTGAAGAAGACGACCACTACAGGTACATGGCAACACTGCTCCAACGGTATCATGTCCTAGTTTACAAACCTAAGTTGGCTCCTTATGGGTATCTTCTTGTTTTTGAAGGGTGGAAATCTCTCTATTTTTCAGATTGAGTGATGAGCTGCTGCACTGTATCCTCAAGACTGTAGTGCGGGAATCCTGCCTCGTCATTACCAAATGTCAGACAGTCGCCCGGGATGACTTCCAGAAGCTGCTCTCCACTGTACCAGTAGGAATATCTTTTCAACAAACACTTACTCATGCTGACCAAGATCACATTTCTTTTGAGATAGCAACTTAAGACGGTATCCCTCTCTCGCTCCTTAGGTGGTGTCACCTAGTCTGCGCTACCTCATGGCCGTTCAGAACCACCTCCTGAGTAACACCATTCTAATCCGTCCAGATGATAATGACGACAGTGACAGCTCCATACAAGGGGAAACAATGAAGGTACAGGTAAACATCCCCTTTAAATACCCCTACCTCTGCACATGGAGTTTGTTCGGGTGTTTGTTGGTGGAATAGAGTAACAAGAAATAAATTCTTGTTTATAGCACAGCTTAATAATTTGCAGTTTCAATGAAATCATTTAACAGTGTTATATTGATTTAAGTTGTGTTATTTCTAAAAACTTCTATTTATGGTTACTGAAGCAGGGTTACGTAAGTGTTTTCCTATTCTGTGTGTTGTCCTCAGGAGCTGCAAGGTAGCATACTGTCCCTGGCAACGAAGATCCTGGTGGGATGTGATGAAGTACTGGAAACACTGCAGCAGGTGACCACAGCCCTGATAAACAGCGACATCCCTGACAGAGAAACAAGGTGAACTTTTATTTTTTATGTTCTTTTAGTCAGCAGTGATTGATGGATTCCCTGAGACCTATTGTATTATTATCCATAACCATGCTTTGGTGCCATCTGTATAACCATAAAACCATAATGTAACTTTCAAAGAGCAGACATGGTTTTCTTATAGTCGGCTCTAATGCCATACTTCACCATGAAACAAGATTTAGCTAAAGCCGAGTAATGCTGAAGCTTCCTTTTAAAGGAATAAAAGGCCATGGGAAATCATTTATGGGGGCAAGCTTTTAAAATTATCATATTTTTCTACAGAGGATCCAACACAGATACATTTTTACCTTGTCCCTTCTTACTAACCTTAGGTTGAGAGGCCTGGAGCAGGTAACCAAGGCCACCATGCTTGGGCACCTACTGCCAGTGTTGCTCACCTCTCTGATGCACCCCAACCTGCAGACCCTCATTCTCGCTGATGCCCTCATGCCTCAGTTGGTGCAACTGGTCCTCTACACCAGCCAGGTCGGCATCTTGCAAATCCAAAGACAAGTTTTGCATTAAATAAAAGTTTTTCTTACTGAAGTATTTATTTACACCCTCTGTATTTCAGACTGCCCTGTTACTAAAGACTCAGTCTCCGCTTTTCACTGAAGAGCCTCTACCTACGTGTGGCACTCTCGGGCAGGGTGCGAAGGCATGTACCGTTGATGACAAGTACGTTTTATTTTTTCATAATTCACAATTAATTAATCTCATCATATCTTGGATACATTTCTGCATAGCTTAGCATTTTAATGGGAACAGAAAAATGTATCTGTTCTCAGAACTAATGATAACGTAAATCCCAGCTGTCTGCCAGTATTCGTGATCTTTCTTTTTTGTGTCCTGTATATTAGAATTCTTGACGAGCGTGAGGAGCCAGGTTTCCTGACTGGACTTAAGATCCCAGCCCCATGGGCTGCTGGGAAAACTGTAGAGACAGTGCACCCTGTAAGGGACAATTACAAGTTCAAGGAGACAGTTCACATCCCAGGAGCTCGCTGCCTCTACCTGCGCTTTGATTCTCGCTGCTCATCACAGTATGACTATGACAAGGTAATGACCATCACAATTTTGTTGATCTTTGTAGCTATAACATGTATTTTGTGCCATTTTTCAAGCACTGCAGATATTGAATTTATGGACTTTTAATTATTTATTTTGATTAAATGTATTCTCTGAAATTTTAGTTGGTGATCTATGCTGGTCCCAACACGAACAGTCGTAAAGTAACGGAGTACGGAGGGAACACTCTGGGATATGGCAGTCGTAGTGTGTTGGGGACAGGATGGCCCAAAGACCTTGTCAAGGTACAAGAAGCTGTTTTGTGCAAACAGACACAGTAAACACACAGTACACACAGAAGTCTTTTAAAGAAATACTTTTGTCTCTTCCCTCTTTTAGGTGGAAGGAGACACTGTGACCTTTTCTTTTGAGATGAGGAGTGGACGTGAACACAACACCCCCGATAAAGCCATGTGGGGGTTCTCCTGCACTGTCAGAGCACAGGTAACATTTGGAAACATCTGTAGTCATCATACTGACAGTGTGGAACATGAAGAACATCAGCTAATTCTGAAGATGCTGTCTGGTTTTGTGTTCAGGAGTCATCTGAGGATGTCTCAGGGGGCCTCCCCTTCCTGGCAGACCTGGCACTGGGTCTGTCAGTGCTGGCTTGTTCAATGCTTCGTATTCTGTACAACGGACCAGAAGTGACGAGGGAGGAGGAAGCCTGCCACGATTTGCTCTGCTCAAAGCTGCTGCAAAGGTGACAGTTAAATGAAAGCTGCGCAAAACGTCCTCTGCGATTAGTATAGTATATAGCAAAACTGCTGGCAGCTGAAATGAGAGACTGATGGAAGATTTTGTTTTCCCTTTAGGTGCCAGTGGCAGGTGGAAGCAAACGGTGCAATCTCTCCTGCCCTCACACCCAGCCCGTCACCTCTGCCACTCACCATTGAGGAGGACCGGGAGTTTGTCTACCCAGCTGATGTGCTCATCCCACCCCCAGGCCTTATGCCAGGGACCTACTTTGACTTGCCTCGTATTCGCCTCCCTCCAGGCATCATGGGAAGACTACGAGAGGTGTCTGGAAGGGCTCGACCACAGTTTCGCCCCAGTATCAAGTAAGATGATACATGCATATGTCACCTCTGAACTGTATGAAGAAATTACAGTGGTAGCATCCCCTAAGTGGCAGATACGATCATTCTGGTTCTTGTAATGTGACATTAAATCTAACTATTTTAATACAGTCCACCAATGATCACATTTTTCATCAGGCAGACATTTTAAACTTTATAATAGGACCAGCAATCTAGGATTTTGTAAACCACGAGGCTCAGCTCATAGAGTACATTTTTTGTTCTGTTCAAAAAGTGTTTTTCAACATGTAAGTCTGGTTAATGATCCCATTGTTTTTTGTATGTTTATTGGATAATGGAGCAATATTGCAGACGCGAATGCTTACACACTATGATGTACAGTTCTCATTGTTTTCTTATCACAATGAAAACCATAACATTAATAATCTATAATTTTTTTTTCTCTATAAGGGAGGTGATCAGACCAGATGTAATGGAGGAGGTCATCATATCTTGTGTCATAAAACATTTAAGCCTGGTGGATGCCCTTCAGTCACTCGTCAACTACCAGTACCGCGAAGATCATGCAGAGGAGTATGACCTGGTCTGTAAGATCATGGCGGAGACCTTTAAGAAGATCAATGCTATGGAGCGTCAGCTGCAGGTGAGCTCTATACACATAACTATACACACTAGCCATTTATACTTAAATATGTCCCACAAAATTAGGAAGTATGAGAATTATTTTAAAACCAGCAGAATAGGTTATCAGTTAAAATAAGATTGACCAGATTGAGATTGACAAGAAGACCTGAATTTAGCTATAAAAAAAAAGGAAAGTTCCAAGAAGACTGTCTCTGTGCCAATTATGTCCTGTGTTGCTTTCAGAGTGTAGCGGAATTGGAACAAAAGTGGCAGAATGAGGTGGAGGAGGCCCAGCAGGGAAAGCTGGAGAACAACACTCCTTTCTTCCACGACTACCACTTCTTTGAGGTACCCTTCACCATACACACACACACAATTTGTAACTTTTGCTCAAGAGATTAAACCATTACCTCTAATATTTGCTGTGGTCTTAATGACATGTTTTCTTTGTACCAGAACAAAATTAAGGAGCTGGAGCTGCTCTGCTCCCTGAAGGAGGTCCCACTTGATTTTAGTGACCTGGAAAATGTTGTTCTTGCATTGAGGCAAGTCATTCACAATTCCCTCACTATATCAGTCACAGGTAAAGCAGTGTTCTATCTAACATCATGTATTTGTACCGACAGGGAGAAGTTCTTCCAGGATGTCAACACCACGCACAGCAGAAGTAGCACCCCACTCGGTAAAACGAAGGCGCTGGTAAAAAGTCTAATGAACCGCACTGAGCTGTTGCTCCATGTTACCATCGCTCCACACTGCAGGAGCCTAACAAGCACACCTGCTGGCACACCAGGTCCAGGTACACATCTTTGTTTGTGTCTTCTTTTTTCACTAATCAGGTGCTATGTTCTAAGCCTTGTATTGCCTTATAAAATGTATGGGTACAGATATGTAATTCACTCGGAAGACCTAGTGAAATTCTGGAAACATGTTCTTCTGTAGATCAGTATTTTTATTGTCTGTATTAATTCCTCCATGAAGTGTTTCAGTTACCCAGAGACATCAGAGATTGGGAGACAAGTTAGATTTTCTCCTAATCACTCTCATTCTTGCCTCAGCCTCTAAGTCGGTGTCAGATGCCAAGACAGTGATCCCGTTGGTGAAGCAGCCGGTGTTCCTGCGCAGCATGTCAGCACCCTCTGACTTGGAGATGATTGCTAATCAAGACCTGGAGTTTACCCACGCTTCACAAAGGTCTGTATTGGTTGGATGGATTCAATAGTAGCAAATCATAGGAATGGCTGAATTTATTCCTTTTCTTTTTTTTCTATCTATAGGAGGCGACATCACCCCACGAGTCATCGCAGCACCTCATTTACTCTGCTGCAGTCTCTGGCTATAGAGGACAGCCGAGACAAGCCAACATACAGTGTGCTGCTGGGACAGCTCTTTGCCTTCATCGGGACGACACCTGATCAAGCTGTAGGTTTCTGACTCAACACTTTTGTTTGTCATAGCTGCATGAGAATCTATAACTTTATATCTGTCATGTCCGTAGGTGTCAAGCAGCAGTTTCCTGTCGGCTGCACAGACACGCTGGAGACGGGGCAGTACACGGAAGCAGGCACTGGTCCATATGAGGGAGTTGCTCACTGCGGCTGTTAGAGTAGGTGGTGTCACTCACCTGGTGGGGCCTGTCACTATGGTTCTGCAAGGTGGCCCAAGGTAAGAGGAGAGGCTGAACCACAATTAACATTCTGAACCTACACAACATGTGCATGCACAAAATAAGTCTATAGAAATATCTTATAAGGATACTCTCCCTCATATTATGTTTATTATAACAAATTAAATGGCACAGAATAACCGTATTTGGTTGTTTCTGTTTCCTGTGCAGGATTGAGGAGCTGACTTGTGGTGGAATGGTTGAGCAGGTTCAGGAAGCCTTTGGGGAGACCATGACGTCTGTAGTGTCACTATGTGCTCGCTATCCCATCGCATGTGCCAACAGTATTGGCTTACTTTGCACAATCCCCTACACCAGGCAAGATAATCCACCTTGCATTGTCTCTGTTAATATTCCAGTATTGCTAGACCCTCAGATTGTTAACCCTCACTTATCGTCCGTGTCGTCATAGGAGCGAGGAGCAGTGCCTGGTTCGGAGTGGCCTGGTCCAGCTCATGGACAGTCTGTGTAGTTTAAGTGGTCAGAGGGAATGTAGCTCAAATGAGAAGCAGACCAAAAAGCAGAAGGTGGCCACCATGGCTTGGGCTGCCTTCCAGGTGCTGGCCAACCGATGTATTGAGTGGGAGAAGGTGGAAGGTAAGAAAAGTTACTTGGCAAGTGTGAACATCACCAGTATTGTACCCTTTGAATTAGTTAGTTGTTTGTTGTAATGGTTTTTATTTTTCTTCAAAGGCGGGTCTACAGATGCTGTGCACTCTGGTCTGGCGCGGCAGGTGTCCAGCCTGCTGACCAATCACCTGGCCAGAGCCACAGAGTGCTGTGGAAATCAGGCAGCTGGCAATGATGCCTTACAGGATGTGCTCAGTCTGCTCAATGACCTTTCCAGGTAAAGCTGTATGTCCTGTACGTGTGTATATCATGTTTGTGTGTATATTTGTGTATATTCATACAATGTATTGTTCTTGTGTTTTGTGTTTCAGGAGCCACATAGGAAAAGCTATCCTCAGTCAGCCAGCCTGTGTTTCTAAGCTCTTGTCTTTGCTACTGGATCAGAGACCCTCTCCAAAGTTGGTACTTATCATTCTGCAGCTATGCCGAGCTGCCCTGCCGCTCATGAGTGTGGAGGACTGTGGCAACGTGGCCCTGCCCTCTTGGAGCTACTCTATTAACACACTAGATGCTGAGCAGCAAGATGCAAGTGACCCTGCCTCACGTATTGCTGCCCTGCTGTTAGCCAAGCTAGCAGACTATGTAGTACCAGGTTTGTCTCTTTTCCTTCAGAGTACTAAATACATGTCTGTGTGACAGGGAATCTTCTGAACTGGATAAACAAGTTACTTTATCCTGATAATTCCTATACTTGCTCTATTCCCTCTTTACCAGGCTGTCAGACCCTGCTCTCTCCCAGCTCCTCCGAGCCAGACACATCTCTGTCCCGAGCCAGTTCCAAGGGAGCTCTGAAGTCTGATGATGTTGGGGAGGAGGGAGAGGCTGTTGACGGCAAGCTGTCAATCTTTATCCACAAGAGAGAGGACCAGTCGTCTCATGAGGTTCTTCAACCACTGCTCAGGTAAGGTTTGCCCCTCATATTGTTGTTTTTACTTCCAAGAAGCAAACCGGATCTGGGCTTCTCTGACAAAAAATTTCTTCCAATGTCTTTGAAATGCAGCAGCTCAGAGGGACGTCCCTTTCGGCTTGGCACTGGAGCAAACATGGAAAAGGTGGTAAAGATGGACAGAGACATGACTAAGGTAAAAGCTGTTGATCAGACTAAAATGTAAACAGTCTAGGTTCTCCCTATGAAAATCTGTGTTACTGTCATCTTTTCTTACCTCCATATTATGTGAATCCGCCCCTAGAGTGGAAACTGTGAGGTGATCACAGAGGAGGCCTCTGCTGCCCTTAGGAAGGCCAACAAGTGGGCCCAGTCTGGTCTGATCGTGAGTGTTGGTCCACCCGTGGAGGCGCTGGCCCAGGAGGCTGCTGGAGGCATCACCACTGGTGACAAGAAGAAAACTGCTCAGACTGCTGTTTGTCGGGACAGGAACGCTGAGCTGGCCAGGTACTGTTTGAGAGCTGACATATTTTGTTCAACATCTGCCAACATCAGTCTTGATTGAGTTTGTAACGTCTCTTCATTAAACCTGCCTTCAATAGGTCCGACCCTGTCAGGCCATTCATCAGTGGCCATGTTGCCAACAGTATGGCTGCCGAGGTGATTGCTCTGCTGCACAGTCTGCTCACTGCTCCTGAGTCCAACACGGCTCAGATCTGGACAAGCACTGCTGAAAAAGTAAATGATTATCCCGTTTCTACCTTCGTAGCAATGAATATATAATAACAATAATAAACTTTATTTATAAATATTATAAATGTTACCACAGGTTCATCATAATAATCTATATTTGGGTTGACAACTTATGAAGCTGTTTGCCAAAACCATAATGCTTTTTCCTTGTGGTGTTTTGGTAGGTGCTCTCCCGGGCGCTAATGTTTATCCCTCAACTGGGGAAGTACGCTGAAAGTATTCTGGAAAATGGCAGCAGCAGTGGCAGGAAACTGGCTAAACTGCAGGCTATTGGCAGACAGGCTGTAGCTGCTCTTTGTGCCCTTGGAGGCTTCAAAGAAACTATAAAGATCGGCTCTGAGGTCCAGGTTAGTTAAAGGAGTCAAGTGAAAATGCCACGCTTACAGTATATTATACATGCTGCAATATGTATCTTTTTTTAAAATTGAAAGTAGTTAATTGTTAACTGCTGTCACATTTCCTCGTTTTCCTCTGCTGTGCAGGTGGGAGGTAAGGGAGTGCTGGGCAGCGTGGGCATAGTTATGTCCATAAATGAGCAAGAGGGCATCGCTACAGTCAAGTTTCCTTCTTGTGAGTACAGTAGAGCTTGTAAAGCCTCAGACATCCTGACAGTCCCCATATCACGCCTCTGCACTCCAAGATCTGAGGTAAGAATTCCGACATCAGTCTCAGCCCTTGTTTTGCACAGCTTCCTGAAACTCACTCTCTTTATACCTTAATTCTCCCCAAAAAGGCTCTGCCCCTCTACAAGCTCTCTATCACTGAAAAGGTGGTGCAAGCAGTGCAGTCCATGCTCCTGCCACAGGAGGGCAGTCTCTCCATTCACACCTCTCTACCAGCTACAGGAGATGGCTCCAGCCCAGTAATGGCTGCAGTGCGCTTGTTGGCTGAAATAAGAACCAGGTCAGTTGACATGGTTTAATTAATTTCTTGACAAAGTGGCAGATTTCAACGAGTCCATATTAAATGTGTTCAGTTCAGTTTAGTAAGGAAATCTCTGTTCCTATTTTGAGAAGACTTCTTTAATCCTCACTATTTCCAGGTTTAAGGTTGAGTTGTGTTGTTTTAATCTGCTGTATCTAAACCCTTTGACATTTTTTTTAAATCTGTCAATGTGATGTAATCATGTTGAAAATGCTTTATAAAACTACAAAACCAAATATTATGCACATTTCACAAGGTTCCCATTTGTTTTCCAGGGCCTGTCTGGTGATGGCACAGCTCCTAGAGGACAGCTCCTTCTGTGAAGAGTTCATTCAGCAGTGTCCTGCAGCTGTTGAGGTTCTCAACTTGGTTGCACAGGAATGCAGCCCTGGTGAGCATTTATTCACACAAATCTGTAATCTGAATTTATAAGAATGTACTGAGTCTGTAACACCCTACACATTAGGCAGTAGAGTGTGTGTGACAGATTTCTGTCATCTTGTGCAGGAGAGCGTCTCGGCATGGTTGAAGCTCAGTGTGAAAGAGTGAGAATGCTGTACCGGGACTGTGCTCGACCACCGCCTCCACCACTGCAGACAGACAGACGCCAGGTGGGAGTTAAAAAGTTTATTGAAAAGTTTTAGTTTGTATTACTGTAATTATTGATTAAGAGAAATCCTCCCATCATTTAACATACATGTGGACTGTATGCAGCAGAAAATACACATTTGGCCTGAACTCGTAATAAATTGAAAATCCTTCAGAAACGTTTTGATGTACTTAACAGTCCTTTTCCTTTTGATGCGTTTGCCTCACCAGCCCAAGGAGATCACCTGGTGTCCGTCCAGAGTGTTCCCTCCAGTCCGTGCTTGCATGTTCTCGTCCCGTCTCACTTCTGTCACCTTCTTGGCTGATCCAAGTGCTGGAGGAGGTCTTCCTAGAGGCACATTCATCTACGCCACCTCTGCTGTTCCAATTCAGGTGATCACATTACAATAATATGCACAGTACAGCATTGATATTTCCATAGGATTGTTTGAACATTTATCAGTCCAATTAAATCAATCATATTTATGTTGCTCTACACTCTTTAAGTTACTTCTCTTTATCCCTGAAGGCCCCATCTTTTTACTGGGAGATAGAGATTGTCTCCTATGGAGACTCTGAGGAGGACAGTGGTCCGATTGTGTCCTTTGGTTTTGCCACTGAGGCAGAGAAGAGAGACGGAGCATGGACCAATCCAGTCGGCACATGTCTGTTTCATAAGTATGTTCAACTGCACATTCAATCTTTTCTTCACTGCTCTGTTTCTGACCTGAGTGCTGACTGCTTTCTTCTGTTTTTTGTTGTTCTATCTCTGTCCGTCTGTCTGTGTGTGTGTGTGTGTGTCAGTAATGGTAGGGCAGTGCATTACAATGGCTCCAGTCTGCTGCAGTGGAAGAGTGTTAGGCTGGATGTGGCTCTACTTCCTGGTGAGACTGGGGATAAATAGATTTTTCTACATTTACATTTTCTGTTTTCTCTGTTGTTAGATTTAGTCAACTCTTCAATGTATTGTATGTTATAGATTTTAACAAACCTCCTTAAAACGATTGTATCTTAACTGGCTGCTTTTTCAACACAACCTTAGCATATACTGTTTTCATCTCAAGAAATAGCCATTGTTGGCATATTTTAGGTATGTTATTGTCATATTTGAGATGTGATCTTACGTGTGCATAAACATAGGGGACGTGGCTGGAATAGGCTGGGAGCGCTCTGAGGGCACGCCTCCACCCCCTGGGCAGGCCCCTAAAGGCAGGGTCTACTTTACCTACTGTGGCCAGAGGCTCAGCCCCATCCTTGATGATGTAGCTGGCGGGATGTGGCCCCTGGTGCACATCCAAAAGAAGGTGAGTTTCTGCAGACTGAAATGACTTTGAAAGCTTTTATTGTTAAGCTCCTGTAAAACTTGCCTTCACTGTTGCTGTTTTGTAGAACTCGAGGATCCGTGCCAACTTTGGGAACCGGCCATTTGCGTACGCAGAGGGGCAAGCACACAGAAATGCAGCCGACTTGTGTGTCGACCTTGCAGAGGAAATAAGTGCAAATTTTGAAGCACTGCCCTTTGCCATGGCTTCAGACAGCGATAACGACGCAGGTGCAAGTGTGACATCAGACTCTGGCTCCCATGGACCGCCTTGTCGGATCGCTGCTGTAGCCGTTCCCCAGCAACGTGTGTCAATCATCTTCATCTCAGTTTGAATACAAATATGTATTTCACTATTTACACTTGTTTATCACTGTTTATTGTGGTTAATTAGTATTTTCTCTTGGTCTATCCCTGTTGGTTCAGAGTACAACAGTGACCTGTCGTCCCATTACAAGATTGAGCTGAGCTACGAGAACCTCGTCACCTCTGGGCCTGACGCACATCCTCCACCTATAGCAGATGATGAGAGTGACGACGAGGATGATGACGATGTCCCAAGGGTGAGTAAAGACTTCCCCGTTTCTCCACGCCATGTCCAGAAGAAATTGTGTGCTTGTATGTTTTATTATTTATTCTGCTTTTGGTTTGACATTAGGAGGACCACTATGCCCTGCTGGTCAAGGCCTGGGAGACCAAAGTGTTTCCTACCATTCGTAGGAGGTTCCGTAACGAGGCAGAGAGGAAATCTGGCCTGGACCAAATCAAAGGAGCTCTGCAGCTTGGTAAAGAATGAAAGAATATCACCGTTATAATCCTTGACTAAGTTAAGGAATGAACTGCTTCGTAGATCCATAAACTAAAAAGGTTTCTAAAAAGGTAGTGAGAGCATTTTGTGTCTGAATCTAATCCTGAGTGGGTTTCCATCAGCAATTATTATATAATGGGACAGAACCTTTACTGAATAGAAATTGAAAATATAGAAAGATGAAAAACTTTCCATCAGTTCCCATCGTCAGTACTTTGTTTTGGACCTATTTCATGTTGGCACCATTTTTAGAGTTACTGTTGAAATGCTTTTTCAGTACATTATATAGACTGGCACAGTTTTAAATATAACTTTAAAAAAATCCTTTGTGAAAACGACATGAAATTAACTGATTTAATGAATGCCATATCAAGTCTGAGCCGATGATATTATTATATATTTTATATATTGAGTTTAGAATTTTTCAGCAAATGATATTAATATGGGTTAAACTGGAAAAGCTTAACATTGTTTATGTCTGTGGATTGTTTCATTGGAAACAGGCATGGTGGACATTGCGAGACAGACCGTGGAGTTCCTGTATGAAGAGAACGGTGGAATCCCTCGGGACCTCTATCTCCCGACCATTGAAGACATCAAGGATGAGGCCAACAAATTTACGATTGACAAAGTTCGCAAAGGTTCAACTCGCCTTTATTACTGTAGAAGCTGAAATTATCTAACCTTGGGGAATATTCTAAGAGCTGCATTAAGACCAATCATAACTTGCTTTTTGAAACACAGGCTTGACGGTAGTCATCCGCTGCCCAGACAGCAACAACACCAACAGCACGACCGGGGGAACAGCTCTGCCGAAGTTTGCCATCCGGGGGATGATGAAGACATTTGGTTTGCATGGGGTGGTTCTGGATGTGGACTCTGTAAGTACAGAACTGGATGCTTCACTGCCCTCTGTAACTTTAATCAGTAAACTAACTTGTTTCCGTCCATGGTCTTGTAGGCGAATGAACTTGTGCAGGTGGAGACCTATCTGCGCAGTGAGGGGGTGCTGGTGAGGTACTGGTATCCTATTGAGATGCTGGAGCGCCCGCCTGCTGGATCTCGACGCACTGCGGCCAACGGCTTAGTGTCACTAGACAGCAGCAACATTCAGATTCATAGGTAACGTGTGGACTTGATGAGGATGATTCATATTCCTACA
The DNA here is from genome assembly GCA_038501795.1 of Pseudopleuronectes americanus. Lineage (NCBI taxonomy): Eukaryota > Metazoa > Chordata > Actinopteri > Pleuronectiformes > Pleuronectidae > Pseudopleuronectes > Pseudopleuronectes americanus. Next base: position 16,291,982 of record CM076718.1, on the reverse strand, counting down.
CTGTGCTTCATCACATCTAACTTCCTGCTTTGCTTCAGGGAGCTTCTTCGCTGTGAGAGTGCACTGGCTCGGTTGTACTGCCGCATGGCCTTGCTCAACATCTTTGCCCCCAAGAGTCCCCACACCTTCACCCGTCTCTTCCACATACCTGCCATCCGTGACATCACCTTGGAACACCTGCAATTTCTGTCCAATCAGCTGCTTGCTCCACCCCTCCCTGGTGAGTGTAAAGTATGAATTGGATTTCTCATTGTGATGTAGTTGTTCTGTTCTATGTCTGTGCTAAATGCTATGATGTTGTTCTTCCTGCAGATGGCACTATTAGCTCTAGTTCTATCCTCCTGGCCCAGTCATTGCTTCATAACCTCCAGGGTCAAAGCTGCTCTCCCACAGACCTGTTCTATCAGGGGAACGCTCAGCCCATCCGGGAGTGGTTGACGGTGGCCATCACCCGTGCCTTGCATCAAGGAGAGGAAAGCCTGCTGGAGCTCACAAAGCAAATCTGCTGTTTCCTCCAGGTCAGCTCTGCTAATCAATTCCCTGATTTAATAAATCTTATACCACTTTGTAAAGACACTAAAGTCCTTTTATATATTTGTTCATTTTAACAGAATGCTCCAGAGCAGTTTACATCTGAGGAGTTTCCTGTGACCGAGTCAAAGGTCAGCATGGATGTCAGCTTTCCAGGTGCTGCATTTGTGATCGTCTCCTGCAAGGAGAGCCAACTAGGCTGCCGCAAAGAGTGAGTGACTGCTTCATCACCTCAGCAATTGTTGATGAAAATGTTTTTTTTTGCAATCTAAAGTTTTTTATTTCTCTCTTACCTTTTTCACTCCATTAGCTCAAGCTTGTACAAGGCTCCTTGGGCTCGAGTCATGCTGTATGGGCAGGGTCACAAAGTGCGCAGAAATGGCCAGCTAAATCTGATGGAGGCCGTGTGTTATCCTCTGGATGCCTCACCTACCAACACAGGCCTTACTCCCCCTCCCACCACCAATCAATACCCCTCTGTTATCATACCCGCTGATAAGGTGCACATCAAACTCGGTGAGTAGCTCTAAAAAGGAAATTCATACAGGCTGCTTCAATTGTCATAGAAACAACTCTACTGACAGGATTAAAATTAATTTAATATCCCATGTTCTTGATGACAGGGGTGTCGCCCCCTCCTGGTGCTGTGCTGGTGCTGCACTCCTTGCCATTGGAGTTTCCTCTGGCCATGGCGTTTGCTGAACAGCTGTTGACGTGGAAGCTGGGAGACAGCACTGACCGGTCAGAGGATGAGCTGGACACGGTGCCCTCGTCTGTGCTGCTGCAGGTGATAGAACTATTAGGTAGGTGGAACACTCTTTATTACTACATTTTACAAGTCTTACTTATTAACCTGTAAGTGTGGTTGGTTAGCACAATATCAGAATATAACCCTAGTGAAATAATATTCTATAACCATTCCAACCCAAAATTAAACTTTTCAATCTTTAATTATTGGTTTGGAATTTTAATAACATGGTAATTAACATCCCCTAAATGTAAAAAAAAAGTCCAGAAGTAAAAACATAGAGATAAGTTACCAAGTCCTTGCTCGAACATCACTCCACAACCTACATAGTCATTATTCTTAGCTGCTACACTCGTAAATTATTGTAGAATTTTAAAAACTTTTTGAGTTAAGGTCTTCCAGAATCACAACTTTCAGTGTTTTCTATGTCATTGTTGTTATTGTTTTAGGTGGTGTGCTTTGGACTACTGATCTGGCTCCCTCCATCAAAGAACTCATGTTTCACTTGTTGGCTGAAGTTTTGCGGAAGATCCACCAGTTGGAGCAGAGGAAGAGCCCAGCTGGTCTTTCCAGCTCCATCGCTCTGCTGCTTAACCCCTGCCTCGCAGTGCTCATGGCCCTACAGACAGAACTGCGGAAGCTCTACGACCGGGAGACTCAGGGATGGTCTGCTGGAGGGGCTGGAGCAGGGAGCTCCTCATCTGGAGGCATTGCATTGGCTCTGGGGGCAGAGCAGAGCCGCTTCTCCACCTACTTCCACGCTCTGATGGAGGTGTGTCTGGCTGTCGCAGAGGTGACGCTTCCTCTCAACGTTGGTGGCACTTCAGTGGGAGCCTTGTCCTCAACCAGCACCCCTAACCTCAGTGACTCTTCCTCGTCCTCATCATCGTCCCCAGGTCAGACGCCACAGAGCCCCAGTCTACTTTCCAAACGCAAGAAGGTAAAGATGAAGCGCGAGAGAGCAGCTGCGGTGGCAGCAGCAGTCTCTGGGAAACGTGGCAGCGGTGGTACACGGTTGTCAGAGAGTGACAGTGCACTGCTGAACATGGCGGGCAGTAAACCTGAGGACATGCTCTGGTTCCATCGCTGCCTCACGCTCCTCATGATCCTACGACATCTTGCCAATAAGGACCCTCAGGGTTTAAGTGTCACCAGTGACGCTGTGACAGATGCCTGCCAGGCTCTGGTGGGCCCCACTGCCCACAGTCGCCTGCTGGTGCTCTCAGGTATCCCCACGCACCTGGAGGAGGCCGTAGTCCGAAATGCTATCCGCAGGGCTTGCAACGCACATGGAGGACTCTTCAAAGATGAAATCTTCATCCCTCTGCAGGAAGAGGACCCCAAGAAGCCCAAAGCTGGAGCTGGGGTTCTTAGCCCTCAGGATGGCAAGGCAGGCCTTGAACCGGAGCGCCCCTTCCCCAACAACGGAGGTCCTGAGAGTCCTGACAGCTCCAGCAGCGCCACTCCAGCTTTAAGTGTGAGCGCCTCTGCTTCCACCAGCCAGACGTCCATCTGCAGCTCCTCTCAGGGAGTCTCCCGCACTGCCAGTGAACTCTCAGTCGATCAGGAGCTGTCAGGCGTCCAACCTGTCACTCCTGCTGCGGCAGGTTTGGCTGTTACTTACCCGCAGCAAGGCCCCCAAGACCCCCAGACTGTTTCTAGTCAGGAGAGTCTCGATACCTCCCTGTGTAGTACAGGAAGCCTGGGGAGTCTCGGCAGTTTGGGGGAGCCTCTCGACAACGCAGATACCCCGTCGGCGTCAGATGGGGGCTCTGTGCACACTGTCACCTCACTGGAGAGCAATGCCGTCATGGCTCGGCCCATCAAGGGCTATGCTGTCATTGAGGTGGGATAATTAAGAGCACAATAATGAATCCTGGCTTTCTGAGTTTTGTTTTGTACTGGCTAAATATGTCTATGTTTCTTTTGTGGGTTATAGGTTCGGTCTCGGGCCAAAGTGGAAAAAATCCGTGCCAGTCTCTTCAACAGCAGTGACTTGATAGGATTGTCCAGTCTGGAAGGTGAAGAGGATCTAATGGAGTTGACCAATGAGGAGATCCTCACAGCCTCCAGCGTTAACCAAAGCCTGTTTGACACACAGGGAAGCTCCGCCCTTGAAGACTACTTCCTGGACAAATCCATCAGAGGTTGGTGTTTGACTCTGATCAGATATTTTATGCTTCTGTGACAGTGACCTTTATTCTGGCAGTTTAACATCTTAAATGATCTGTGACCTCATTTCAAGGTGAGAAGCTTGTCCTCGGAGCACGAGATGTCCTCACAGACATCTTTAAGAGCTGCGTGCACTCGGAGCAGATGCTCAGCCTCACACCGGCCAAGCCAGTGAAAGTGTCTGACATTTATCTCAGCAAAGAGCAGATCAACGCTCAGACACCTGGAAACCTCCTGCATACTTTCTTCACTCATGTCAGACCTCCCAAGAAAGTACTCGAAGATCAACTAACACAGGTACATAACAAAAGGTGTACAGTAATGGATCGATAGCATTATCACTAGTAATACTACATGTGCATTTATGTGTGTCACAATACTTTGGTTCTTATTCAGATTCTAAGAAAGTATGGTACCCCCAAGCCCAATAAGAACAAATACAGTAAAGCTGGAAAAGAGCAGCATCAAGGAAAAGTGGTGAGCACCAAGAGGCCCATCACCAAACCTCCCACCAAGGAAAAGTCTGTGCTCAACAGTGTCAGGTGAGCCATTTACTACAGAACACTTTAGAAAGGAGGAACTTATTTGTATTATATTATAATATATATTATATTATATATATATTATATATATTTTTTATTTTATTTCCTGTTCTCTTGCATCTGTCAGGACGGCACTGAGTGAGAAGAAAACAGTCCTCAAGCCCAAATCTCCTGAGAAATGCAGACCTGATGAGAAAGATGTGGAGAAATCTCCTGCTAAGAAAACTGACGGTTGGTAGTCATAACAAACATCACAAAATGTGTTATTGGATGGATGGCTTGATGGTGAAGTTAACAAGTAGTTTTTACAATATGTTCTCAGCAAAGGTTAAAGTTTTTTTGTTGCTTAAATTAGGGTTTAATAACTACTATCTTTGTTTTAATATCACTGGACATCAAATCCATTGTGTCTTTTTTTTTACAGTAGTTGAGGTTACATTTTTAGAAACTATGATGCTTTACTACCCAACAAGAATAGAGTCTTGTTTTGGAACCCGGAGCCGTGAACATGCCTCACATACCACCGTATTTCCTTCAGTCCCAGAGGAGAAGTACCTGACACTGGAAGGCTTCCATAAATTTGCTGTTGACCGGGCAAAACAAGACATCCGCAGCGTCTGGAGGGCAATTTTGGCTTGTGGTTATGACCTCCACTTTGAAAGGTGAGAATGTCAACCAGCACTCAGACTGCTGTAACCCAGATACTGTCGTACACACACAGGCTCTCTGGAAACTCAAAACAAAAACTTTGTCCTCTTTAAAACTTAAATTAGGTTTATAAGTAATTAATACAAATAAATAGTCACTTGTGTTCACTTAAATTGTCGTCAGTCATTCTTTAACAACGGCAGCGTATATTTTATGTCCGAAAGAAATTACACTGCTATAAGTAAATACTAATATTTGATCTGTCAGATTTAATGGCTGTGATGTTGTGTTATTTGTAATGACCTGGCTCAGGAGGTCAGAACAAAAAGGAAGAAATCACCATGATAAACATTTACAGCTTAAACCAAATCAGATGATCAAATTTAGTATTTAAGTGATGTGTAAATCAGTTTATTTAGTTTTGTATGATGTTTAAATTGAAAAAGCTGTACCAGAATGTGCTGCATCAGAGCAGAGTGAGAGAGAATAACAAGAGGAGGCCTAAGTAACCTTAAGATGGCAGTGTACTCAGTGTAAACTAATGCTGTTGACTTTTGTATTTTGCTTGTGTTTTCGCTCAAATCCTGATCGTCTAAACAAGATATATATAATTATGTTCTTATAAAAACTCTCACCTTCTAGAGGTTATTAACGTCTAAGAGTAAGAGATCTGTGTTTAACAACAGCTGTCTTCTGTAACAGATGCACCTGTATAGACACGCGTCACGCCCAGAAGGCTTGTAGGAAGTGGAGCTTGGAAATGGATGTGGCGTTGGTCCAGTATATCAACAGGCTGTGCCGTCACCTGGCTATCACACCAGCCAGACTACACCCCCATGAAGTCTACTTGGACCCCAGTGACACTGCTGATCCGCGTGTGGCCTGCCTGCTCAGTAAGAAACCGTCCGGTGCAGTAAATCATGCCCACACTCTCACTCGTTGTTTCGTCTGCTGTATATTTATCTGTTTGTGTGTTTTCAGACGTGCCTGTGGAGAGCCTGCGTCTGCGTTTCGCTCTCCTGCAGTCCCTCAACAACTCCCTGGAGACTTTCTTCCTGCCGCTGGTGGAGCTAAGACCAACTAGCACCTATCAGAACAGCATTGCAGCATTGCTGTGTGAGGCCAAAGGTGAGCAGGATCTCAGCACATCACGAGACGGTTCAGTTACTATGTGCGGCATGGCTGTGATGTGACAGCATCAGTGTATTGACCTCAAACAACACAGACTGATGTGATCTTTTTTATACCCCCCCCCCACCACTTCCTCTGTCCTCTTAGGTCTTATCTTCTACGACACTAAGGTCACAGTAATGAACAGAGTACTGAATGCCACAGTGCAGCGAACAGCTGACCACGCCGCTCCAGAGATTACACTGGATCCTCTAGAGATAGTGGGAGGTAGTTGTTCCTATTGCTTGTTTATCTTTTACATTTTCATATCACTCGTAGTGGTTCATGCAAACATTCCCTGTGTCTCTGGTGTTTGTCCTTCAGGTGAGATCCGATCATCAGAGAACACGTATTTCTGTCAGGCCGCACGCCAGCTGTCCTGTGTGCCGTCCTCCCAGCTTTGTGTGAAACTGGCCAGCGGAGGCGACCCAACCTACGCCTTCAACATCCGCTTCACTGGAGAGGAAGTTCATGGCACAAGTTAGAATTTCTCCTTCATATCTTTTTTCTCCACCACCTGACAGTGTCTTACTTGTCAAGACAATGTTTCTATTACAAACCCAACTGATGCTTTTATGGATCTGTGTCTCTAGGTGGCTCCTTCAGACACTTCCTGTGGCAGGTGTGTAAGGAGCTACAGAGCTCTGCCCTCTCTTTGCTGCTCCCCTGCCCCAGTGCTGCAGCGAACCGTAACAAGGTAACGTCTTTTAGTATCTGACAGGTTTTCAGTTTGTCCTGGTTTTCTTCGAAACAAGATATATGCTGTGTACTGTAATCTAATAGTTTCCTCTTAACCATTAAATGTTTGTAGTTTCGAGAGTTCTGTGAATATCCCAATCCAAATAACAGTATTTCTAAGAAGCTTATCTGCCACAGCAAAGTTAATCACAGACAGTGCAGTATGATTCATGATTGTGTTTTTGTTCTCCTCAGGGCAAGTACATCCTGACTCCATGCCCTATAAGCTATGCAGAGGAACAGTTGTTGCACTTCTTTGGTCAACTTCTGGGCATAGCCATCCGTGCAGACGTGCCACTTCCTCTTGACCTACTGGGCTCTTTCTGGAAGGGTCTGGTGGGCGAGCCCCTGGACCCAGAGCAGGACCTGCAAGACGCTGATGTTCTCACATTCAACTACGTCAAAAAGTTTGAAAATGTAAGGGGAAGCTACCTTGATGTACTCTGCATCGTTGCTTTTTGATGTCCTGCTCCTTACCCTGCTGCCATGACAACTTGACTTTATTTGCTCTCAAACTCTGCAGGTGAGTGATGAGACGGAGCTGGAGGGCCTGTGTGCAGAGATCTCCTCCCAGCACCACTCAGGAGAAAGTCCGGACTCTCCCAGCAGGCCCTGCTGCACCTTCACCTACATCACTATGACTGGCGAGGAGGTGGAGCTTTGTCAGGGAGGTCGCAGACTCACTGTCAGGTACATGAAACCTGCTCCGCTGATTTTTATGTCTGTGTTGATGCAGAGCAAATTTCATATAGAACTGGGTTTACCAACAAACCCTTGTCCATTGGTCTGTGTTCACTCTGGATTTCTTCTTCCTGTGCGTGTTAGCTGGGAGAATAAGGATGTGTATGCGCGGGCGGTGCGGAGCCTTCGTCTCAGGGAGCTGCAGAACATTGAGTGTATGACAGCAGTGCGAGCAGGGCTGGCCTCCATCATCCCCCTGCAGCTCCTCACCATGCTCATCCCCCTAGAGATCGAGCTGCGTACTTGCGGCTTGCCTTACATAAACCTGGAGTTCCTCAAGGTAAAGCTTACATTGAAATCTGTTTATCCTACATTATAACTCCCTCCATGTATGATACAGACCTGCTCTGGGCCAACCACTCAACACACATTAATGAAGATCTTGCAGATTTAACTGTTAATACATGAGAGATATTGCCTTAGAATGAGTTTTCTTCCAGTTTTGCAGACATCATATGAACAAGTCTGCTTGCTATGAATTTTCCTGCTGTATTCTCACATGGACTAACTTCAGGACATTTTAGTTTCCGGCTAGCAGGAAAAGTTATCGAAAAATGTCTGGAGCAACTGACTTTTTGGATTGTCAAATACAGCCCCAAGGAAAAGGCCCAGACTTAAGTACTGAAAACAGCTTAAGTAAACTGGAGGGATTTGTTATATAGGGATTCAACATTTCTTCAGTCAGACGTTTGTCTCAGACCTGGGAGATGAGAAAACACTTGATATTTGTATCATCTGATCTCAGTACACCCGTCGCTTCTTTCCCTGTGCAGGCTCACACCATGTATCAGGTGGGTCTGATGGAGACGGACCAGCACATTGAGTTCTTCTGGACCGCCCTGGAGATGTTTACTCAGGAGGAGCTCTGCAAGTTCATCAAGTTTGCGTGCAACCAGGAGCGCATCCCATTCACCTGCCCCTGCAAGGACGGGGGCCCGGACACTGCTCACGTTCCTCCGTACCCCATGAAGATCGCACCTCCGGACGGTGCTGCAGGTAACTGGGGACACGGCCTCAACAGTGCTGTGATGGATATGTGGGATGCTATCTTAGAGTGAAGTCCGTCTTAATGACGTTCATCAGTGCAGAAACTACTGATATTGATTATCAATTCAGCTCCTCTTGCAGCCTAAGACACACTTTGAACATGTTGTTTACTGCAGCTCGAATCAGTAAGAGTGAATCATTGTTAGAAAGTGTAATTGTCCATGAGGAGGACAGACTGTTACATTTCCTATATGTGATGTTCTCATACACTGAAGTGGGATTGCCCTGAGTTTCCTTAGTCCTTATTTATAAGGGTGATAAGGGTTTATTTGCAGATAAGATACTCACTTTTATTACCTAGAAAAGGCTTTTATCGCTGAAAACACTAAACCACAACTGACTGGCCATCTGCATGACAATGAACAGCTTCGTTGAGAAACACACATAGCGAGACTGAGCACTAGTTGATCTTGTTGTAATCCAGCTCCCTGTGTGCTTGTGCTCTCCAGGTCAGCCGGACTCGCGGTACATCCGCGTGGAGACCTGTATGTTCATGGTGAAGCTGCCCCAGTACTCTTCCTTGGAGGTGATGCTGGAGAAACTGCGATACGCCATCCACTACCGCGAGGATCCTCTCAGCGGCTGAGATGACTCGACAACTCCCACGTTTCCCAAGCGTATATACCTGCCCCCTTGCCCCCCCCCACCCACTTATTTTGACCCTGCTTCCCTCGCCACACCCCTGGACCTTCCTCCGAGACAGACCACGATCCTTTATGCTCAGCTGCTCCCACAAAACCACACATTTAAAATTTACTTCAGGTTAGGCTATTAATGCTTTGCATGTTTATCCCTGCTTTTTTTTTATTGCCGTTTACACAAATGCTTCATGATTGTGTTGGATGTATTTTTTTTTGAGGAATTCAGGGAAGATAATCTGAATTAGCACTGACACTTATAACCAGTGTCTGTTCTGGATGCACTGAATTTGCGGATGGCAGTGAAGTGAAACGACTGTGACACCATTTAAATGTAATGTTCGCCCTTTCCCTTCACTTTAACCAAAGGGTTCCTGCGAATACAACAACTTCTTCAATTCATGACTACTGAACTCCAGAGTCTGTTCTCAGCTAAACTCTCTCTACTCTGAGTTGTGACGTTAAAGGCAACAAACCTGTTACTCTCCTCATGCTTAACCCAGCTGCCTCCCTCTGTCTCCCCTCTGCGGGGCTACGGTAGGAGCCTCTCCTCTAGAGGGGGAGGCTGGTTGTGTGAGTGAAAAGAAAAACCCTGAACAACTTCCACTGAATCATTTAAAACAGGTACGACTACTACCAGAAAACAGGACAATGTGTGATGCTGCCGGATCTAGACCACGTGAGCTACGAGCAGGCAGAAGATGTGAACGAGCGCTGTACAGGATATAATGTAGGTTACTGCCTGTTTTAAAAATATGACTGCTAAAGGACAAACTAACTTATGCCTATATAAACGGAATACATTTTATTCAAGTCTCAGAAGAGAGGGTATATAAAATCATATTTTAAAAAGTCATATTCATCTATTAGTTAATGGGATTGCTCTTTGATTTTTTCGAGTTCCAAAGTAGCTGCGGACACATGGCAGGTCAGCTGACAGTCGGGGAGACCTGCTGGTTCTGATAAACTTACGGTTCAGGTTTGTGAAACTGGAGAAGATAATGATGCTCTGATGAGCTGCTCTCCAACATCGTTCGTGTGAAACTGCTACTGAATGTGCAACAGATCCCCCCCCCACCCCTCACTCCCCCAACATACACAATGTACAACAGTGGGGAAGGGGCGGTGCGTCATCATGAGTTCTGCCTTTTCATAGTCTTCTTTGACGAGCGGTGAACAGGATTCTGCTGTTTTTTATTTTTATTTGACCCATAATCAAACATTTAGCTTTGTAAAAAATGAAATAGAGACAACATGTAAATAGTCTGAAGTTACGTTTGATTGCAGTTTTTATTTCTTGCTAATTCACTTCACTTTATGATTTTTGGTTTGCACTACTCCTGCAAGAAAAAGATTCTAAAAATGAGCAAACTCGGCGATGTCTGTTGGATATCCAGTTTGTTGTGTTGTTATTTTTTATGAACTTTTGGAAAATACCAGTAATCTTATCACCTTTTTGTCTTGTACTCAGATGGATTCAATTTCTTCTACTCATGGTGAAACATGTTTCTTGTGTGAGTGAAATTGCCATTTTACTTGGATAGAACTGAGAAACAACAGACATGACGACTGGACGCCCACTGGATCGTTTTAACTGCTTGCGAGTCTTGGATTTGGTTCGGTTCTTTTGAAGGGTGATATACCGCTGCTAACGGGGACGCTCTCCTCTGCTTCCTCCTCCTCCTCCTCTGGGGGAGTAGATAAAGTTAGAAAAAAAAAGGACATATCCATTCAAAGAGGTGTTGCGAAAAACGTGTGCTGTACATTTACTTGATATTTATTACAATTATTTATGGTTGCATTAACTTAAATTTTACTATCTTACCTCTGCACATCAGAAACGTAACATATCTAAAAATGGATTATACAGATGTAAAGAATCAAATGGCATTTGAGATTTCTGTGTCACAATAAAGAAAATGTCTTCATGTACAAACACTTCTTGACTGTTCTGCTTTATGTATTTAAAATTTTGACCCAGACACTTGCAGGATGTGTTTGTTTTTCCGAAGATATCACTGATAAACATCCAGAGAAGTTGAGAAAACAAGTTTCTGGAGCTGATTTATGTCCTGCCCTGAAAAGGAGTCATGTGACTCTTGACGTGACCTTGTGTACCTTCCCGTCACTTCTCCACACAGACAATACAGACTGGTGACCATGATGAACTATTCCCGCGCCGCTTGTTTTTGTCTCCTATAGAACCCGCTCTTCATATAACGCCCAGTTACCGGCTCGGGTTACGTCACTGGGCTGTAAAGCAGACGCCTTTTCAAAGCGGCAAGTGCCGGGCCAGGCCAGTTCCAGCTGGATCTCCAGTCATGCTCCTCAACTCAGTCAGTCACACTATACCTTCAGCTTCATTATGTGACACATGCAAAGGGAATCGTTTGCAAAGGCAGAAGCGATGTTGAAGCAGTTTCTTCAGAAAATCTGATTAAAATATAATATTTAATAAACGTTTATACAGATAAGCCACATTAAAACCAATAACTGGCCTATGGGTGTGTGGCTCCCCCAGCTATAAGATGGGTAGCAAAAATAACCTTTTAATTAAAATTGGTATAATTCTACTTATTATATATGTATATATATATATATCAGTTTAAAGCCTCATATTTAGAGCGAGGTTTATAATTTTTAATACCATGATCTAACACCACCTAGACCATTAGCAAGGTGTTATGTCAGGAATGTCTCCAGCATGTTGACAAGGGTGTTTTTCAAAGGGAGCAGTCATGTGTCCCATACATACAGCTGTCCCCTCTCTTTTCTTTCTGACATAAGGGCCCTACACCCCATGTGTTAATGACTCGCCAACCAATGTGCAGCCACGAAAAGTGCCACATCCCTAACAGCCCGGCCAATCGAGAGCTTGGAAGTCCATCAGGAGGTGCAGGGACATCCGCTATGGTTGTGCAAAACATACGCCAGACACACAAACATCTTCTTCCCTGACCTACAGATATTTACAGCAGAGCAGCCATCTGACCGGCTGGAATACACGACCATGTGATGTAAGGATGTCTCTTGGTGGAGAGTAAACAAGCTGTCTGTGTTGACGGTCACCCGCTGTATACAAAGTTAGAGGATACATTTTACATTTTATGATTCCTCTCTGTTATGCACAAATGATCAGAGCTGCTCACAGATCTAATTCTGACGACACTTTGCATCCTCGAAGGTGTGAGAGGCTTAATGAGAAAGACAACCACTGAGACCAGGGCTTTTAATGAACTGGTGAATAACTTGATGGTACAGGAGAGATTGTTAATAAGCTGCAGCTTCTTTATCATTGTTGTTAATCTTATTTTATAATATTTTTATGAATGATTATATATATTCCATTATGATAACTTTTCTATATTATCGTTTTTTCTATAATTGATTGCATTGGTTTCCTTTGGTCTCAAAAGTGCTTTTTATTAATTTTTCACAACCTTTTCATCCTTCCCCCTGTGTTGTCACTCACATGTGAAGCACTTTAACTTGCATTTACATTTTTTAAATGTGCTTTCTAAAATAAGTTTGATGATATAGTCAAGTTTCTCTTGATTAAAGTTAATGATTTGTTTTACACACCATCTTCAGCCAGGAATAACAGACTGTCAATGAAATGAATCCCCAGACAGAATAGTATTAAATATAATTTATTCATTATTAAAAACATTTCAAATGTACAAAAAGCAGAGGAACAACAAACATGCACTGCCAAAAACAAATGTCAACTCCCCCTCAATGGGTCTATAGAGGTCTCTCTAGTCACAAACTACCTCTACCAGAGCAGTCTCACAATCACAACATTATTGAAGCAATACAAAAAAATCCCTCCAGCTGCTCCCCTCTGGAATGATTCGGGCAGTGGAGCACATGAACAGTGGGACGTAGGGACTGGGACCAGCCGATGGAGGAATAGAAGGAAAGTCAGGAGGTAGTTTGGCCGCGCTAGATAATACCCAGCTGCTTTTTCAACTTCCACAGTTCCCCCATGCTGATGTTGTTGCCTCCGCACACCACGATGACCACGGGCCCCAGGTTCTGCTCCAGCTTGCCTTCGTCCTGCAGCCGTTTGATGATGCCACTGTACACAGCTGCCAGGGCCGCGCCGCAGGCAGGCTCCACCAGGATCTTCTCATCATCTGCAGGGAGAGGAAACACCAAGGGAGGGGGGAGGAGGGGGGGGGGAGGGGGGATCAGTGTCATGGTCACATTAGATGTAGTGTGCATCTTGGCAGGTGGGTTGTACTAACCTACAAAGTGTTCCACAGCTTTTACAGCTTCTTGGTCCGAGACGAGTTCTGAGAAGACGGTGTGCTCCTGCACCAGCTTCATGGTCTGAGCAGAGACACGCGTCAGGCCCAGAGTGGTCGCGATACTGGGAAGTAAAATAAAAACGCGTCAGGAAGAAGTCACATCCACACAAAGGTCATTATTTGTGTGTAACGACATGTGTGACCAGGTACCTGGTAATAGCAGGTAAAGTCACCAGCTTTCCAGCCTTCATGGCGGCATTGAGGCTATGTGCTCCGATGGTTTCCATGGCAACAATAGGTACATCAGCCCAGTTGGCGCGCCGCAGTCCCTCCACCACTCCGTTCAGCAGGCCTCCACCCCCCACCGAAAGCACGATGGCCCCCGGCTTCTGCCTCAGGTCTCGCTCCAGCTCCTTCACCAGAGACGTGTGGCCTTCCCTGAAAACACACAAACACCTGTCAGTTTCCTGGAGATTCGCTATCTTTTTTCTATTTGTGCAGTCTGTGACCTAGTTTCTGGTTCTACTTCTAATGATTAAGTAGTTTATGATTGAGTTCAACCCTTTGACTGGTGTCTGATGACTTGTCTATCGCCCACCCCTTAGCGTTCGCGCTGTGATAAGATACAGAGTATCTGAAATGACATCTCACCCTGCAATCGTCTCTGTGCATGAGTGCGACTGACATTGTCAGATATGAGTGCTGCTATCAGTGCTTTGAAAATAATTTCAATTTCCTTTAGCGTCGAGAAGAAAGTGTCTTATCAGCGCCCCTTCCCCTGATGACAGATAAATGACTACGCAGGGATTTCTTCAAAGAGAACATGGTAATGCTGACACAGTAACAGACAGACTGACACTGACTTACCAGATAAGGGGGTCGTCAAACGGGGAGATGAGCACCCAGCCGGGGTTGTTGGCCACGAGCTGCTCTCCATATTCGATGCTTTCATTTAGAGCCTGACAGAGGCAAGCCACAACATGAGTTAGTATGATGTATTCAAAATTAAAAAAATTACTAATAATCCTTCCTGTACATCTGTATTTGCCCTTTCATCTATTCAATTATCCAAATAATCATATTCAGTGTTATTTCTCATCATATATCTACTGGTGCCTTGTTACCATTTTGCATTTGTCAGACTATATATCCCTTATTTTAAAATCAAAATAAGATGGAAAAAACTAACCTTTCCATGAATGACCACAGTGGCGCCCTCGTCCTTCAGCCGCTCCACGGTGGGACTGGGTGTGACGCTCGGGACCACGATGGTGGCCGGAACCCCGAGCTGACGGGCCGAGTAAGCTGCAGCCATACCAGCGTTTCCTCCTGTGGAGACCAGGAGGGTCAAAGGTTAGTCACAAACACACCAGCAGGGCCAAAGGTGAGCATTGGGTAGTATTTTTGATTTGGTGCTCACCTGAGCAGCAGACAAACCGCTCACATCCTCGCTCTGCCCACTATATTAAAAAAAACAAAAGATAATACAGTGAGTAATCTTTAAATCACAGGTTGTAAACACAGCAATGACAGATTGGAGATGAGAAACACAAAGCGCTCCACACTGGATCACTTCCCATCATCTCAGCCACACATCAGTCACACAAAGTAGAGCTGGGTCATGAATTCAGGGGAAAGGGACTCACAGTTTGGCAGAGGTGCCCGATGCCCCTGATCTTAAAGGAGCCTGTTGGCTGAGATGAGTCCAGCTTGAGGTAAATGGAGGCGCCAGCCACTTTGGTCAGGGCAAGGCTCTGCCTCACTGGAGTGGCCACATGGAGATGCTGCTGGGTCTTCATCTCACTGCCGAGAAGAAGACAAGCAAAGACTTTGATTCATCCAAGGAAAAACTTCCAAATACTTAGAAGACAGAGTGAATGCAAGAGAAATATCCACATCAAAATGGCCTATTTCCTGTTTGCCTGTTGATTATTCACTGATCGCCGCAAGTTAAAAAAGGCAACAGAGATGTGATTATTTTAAAACAAACTAATGATGCCTCCTATTCACAGTGTAATCACCAGCTCTGAGAACTAGAGAGCAAATGGCCCTTTAGATGAGTTTTGCTTTAACTTACCAGACTCAGGTGGAGGACAGGAAGGCTCTGCTGTAAATAATGATCCCACACTTCTTGGCTCCTGGTGCTGCTGCAGCTGAGGTGCATATATACCTGCTCGAGCTGTGGGCTCGGCCAAGGAGGCCCACGAGCAGACCAATCCCCGTGAGGCATCCCGGCTCCAGACCCTCCCCTGTCCGTGAGAATGACACGGGCCGAGGACGAACGGGGTGTCCTCGGATGAGACTGAGCTGTGCCTCCCCGAGAAAATCTGATAAACATTATATTGTATTAATATGTTTATTCATTCCTCACCACAGATACAACGCTTTTAAAGTGTCACTTCTACAAACGGATCAACATACTGGTCCCAGTGCTCCGCTCCTCAGAGACCAGCCCTGACATTTTACCCTCGCATCTAAAGCGGAACACACCGCGGACATTACCAAAAGAGTCGCTACTATTTTCGCCCCGATCTTCAACTTCCTAATGCGGCCTCTTCTGGAACAGCGTGCACGGTTCAAACCTGAATGATCCGGTGGAGCCGAGCTGCTGCCTCACGGTCACAGCAAGAACACAGTAGAAATATTTATGTTTGAATATATGAAATAAAAGCTTATATAGATGATATCTGAATCTTGCGTGTCTGAATATAGGGAATGTCATTTTAATATACGTACGGGATGAATGAATGAATATATGGCACAGTGAATAAACAGAATGAAATCTGAATACATGAATCCTCAAACATTTGTTTTTCATTTGCTGTCATTTTTAAGACTTTGCAGATTAAGATGATTTCATATAATGTGCATTGGACTTCTGGGGGTTCATACTACTTGACTACTTGGATTAAGGCAAAGCATATTCTTTAAATAAGCATCTCTGCTAGATTACTATAGTAGCTGCTGTCTAAGGCTAACTAGATTGCTATTTTGCACTGTTTTGTATTGTCTTGAATTGTATGAGCTAGGATTTTTTGACAACTCCGTGTTAGCCCCCACCCAGACTGCTAGAAACTCGGGTGTGACACTCGACAGTCAACTCTCCCTCACTTTATTTGCTGTCCTTGCTCCTAAATGACATCAGGACAGCAGAAAGTCTATACATCTTCCCCCGCCACCTAAAAACACTCCTCTTCTGACTTTACCTTGAATAAAAGTTTAAAATAACAATTTAGTAGCACTCAAATACAGCACTTTGTAGTTTGGCTTTCTGTACTTTCTTGATTCTTGTTGGTCTGGGTTTGTACCCTCGTGGCTGAATGTACTTATTGTAAGTCGCTCTGGATAAAAAGCGTCAGCTAAATGAAGTCCATAGACTTAAGTTGATTTATTGTACAACATTAGGGCCGAGTTGAATTTAATACAATACAAAAGTATAAAGAGTGATATCAATAGTGATAATTCAGTGAGTTCTTCTTAGTTTTGAAACATTATACTTCACTTGAGTAAGATTTCCAACATGGGGATTTCTATGTTATTGTATGTCTCATTTTCATCAGGTGTCTGAAACATTTCCTGTATGTAGGTCCTTGTTTCAAATGACAAATGCTAATTCATTCTTTGTCAAGTGGGAAAACGGGTAAGAGAACTTGCAATAAAATTAGCTGCCAAAAATGTTCATGTAAATTCATTACTACTGGTTCTTTGCTTACTATTTTATAATAAGCTATAACAATATATATATATGTAAATATATATATATATAACAATATATATATATATATAACATATATATATATATATATAACTATAACTATAACTAATATATATGTATGTATACAAACAATGCCCCACAATAAGTTTCTGCATTGAAGAACCTGACTCCAAAGAGCTTATCATTAAGGATTACTATTTGTAATGGCATGAAAAGTATGGAGCTAAAATGCCTATTTCTATTTTGTTTGTTCCTTTTGAGACAATATGTGCCACTTAAACGCCTTGATATTCCAAAGATGTTTTGCTAGGATCAAAATATGCAAAAGCGGAACCATAAATAAAAAGTCAGAACACAGCAGTTACATATCTTTGCAATCAGTGGTGCGTGTGGAAAAATTGAAAGGTTATCGTGTTTTGTTATCAATGATATTTTGTACAAAGTACAATGCATTGGGCGGGGGGGCAGATTACACATAATCAGCATTTCATGACCTTTGGGTGAACTCAAAACAGGGGTTGTCTCCCCTCAGTGCTGACACTTAATAACTAATGTGTGACATATTAAAACCTATAGAACTACGTATCGGCTTTTTCTAGAGTGAACATTTGACTTGTCCGAGCAGGTAAAGCACATGTGGGGCCAATAACATTAACAAGGAATCCATTCCATTTAAATGTCCCATTAAATGTCAATCCAATAAACCAGCATGCACAATATCAGGCAACCCACCCCCCATGGCACAACAGCAATTCAGCTATCATTACTGCTGTTAATTACGTGTGTGTTCTTCCTGCTATTTCATATGAAAGTGCCTGCTGTGAAAAAAGGCCTGTTACAAGACCTGAGTTACTTTCTCTCAGAGCCTGGGGCGTTCAGACACTGCTCTCAGAGGCTTCTCTTTGAAGGACTGTTCCTCCACCTGCTGGTGACAAGCTGCACATACAGTCTGTCTCCTGAGTTGCATCAGTCTGCCCCAGTTCCTGTCACTATGAGAAACACATTGTGGTTATGTTTGGACAATGTCTGCAAATTATTATGGAAGTCTCAGTCTTCCTGGCCCATGAACAAATGTAAGACTCAGGCTGCACTATTATTTTTAAATGGGCCTTGAAGGGGGAGTTAAGTGTAATATGTAAATATGTTTCTGGCCCTTTGAAAACTTTGTAGGCACAGCATGCACCTCACTTTTTGCTCTGCTTTGGTCTCCACCAACTCGCATGAGGTTAATACAGATCTGGCTCCGTAACTGTTACTCCACTTTAGCAATTTGCTATATTCTTTGTATAAATATATACAGCTTCAAGGAGTCACTATGTTTTGACCAACTTCAGTCTGAATCATTAATTTGTGGAATGTCGCCAAATAAGCGTGGATGCATTAATCCAAGACGATGACCACTGCCAGTCTCACAGTAACATAGTATATAGTGTCTATTAGGTACTTTTGCTTTGTTATATATTTGGAATGATTTGTTCACTGACCCAATACACAACCTCTGTAGTTCATCTTAAATTAGTCAAGCTGGTTGTATTAGCATCAATATTGGATTTTTACTAGGTTTTTTTCACCAAATGATAGTGGCCATCTAAAAGTTCAGATCCAAACCATAGACTTTATATAAAGAGGGACAACAAATCTACCGTCCTCCCATTGTCCAGCTAAGCCACAATATGTGGGATATAAGTGGTGCAGTCTTGCGGATTTGTAGCCAAAAGTCTTGAGTCTAAAGTTTCATCCTGTTTTTATAACATCAAGTTAATTGAAACCAAACTTCCAAATTGAAAGAAACCATCTTAGAGAATTTGTTTTGACATGTGCTTTGACTTTTTGGGGATTTGTCCATGTCCCTTCCACTAACATGAAAGAGCCAGATTTATGACATATACAGCCACCGGGCACCCAGGGGGCAATCAAGATGCTTTGGTTTCTCTTTTGGTGAGCAGTCATGAAGAGGAAGTCATAAACATATCTATGGCTGTGTCCAAATCACTCACTAATCCCTATGTATACTAGTGAGTTCGCCATTTTGTAGTGCTGTCAGAAATGTTTAGTGTACAACTGATGGTCACTAACCGAGCCAAATACACCATCATGCATTGCACTCGCGACGGAGAGACAAGAGGAGAGAGGGCAGCAGGAACCGACCTGTCGTACAAATGAAAATACGAGCAGAGCAGATTTGAAGACACATTTAAAGATGATTATTCAACATGTTTTTTGTCTAAAAGTATTAATGCTAAGTAAAAGTAAAAACTTAAAATTTATTGTCGGATTTTTCCTATGGCCGACATTGTTATTGTTGTTGTAATCCTGCTACAGGGACGCAATTACTGCCTCAGAGAAAAGGTAATTTGCTGACGAGTTTACCCTCCCCTAGTTTTATTCACTAGGGTTATTGAAACAAGTAGGTGAAACAACTTGTGACTCAACCTGGGAATTACACTTCTGGGAACAGTTTTCCCCACTTGTCTTAATTTACAGGTGTAACTCAGCCCAGATGGGGTCACCAATTATACAGGTGCCCCTTTTCCATCACCACCCCTGACCTCACAGACTCTATGCACGCCTCTGTTTGATCCCTCTCTCTGAATGACTCGTAAATAAGTTGACAAACAAATCAAATCGTAAGCGCTAACTTTATAAACTTCCCCAGCAGAACGTACACAGCCCTGACTCAGACTGTCTCGGACCTCCTCGCTCAGAAAGTCCGCTATGGCACCAGGGGGAAGAGAGGGAGCAGGAAAAAAAGGAAAAGATTTGACAACATGGCGCAGTTTCCCTGAGCAAAGTTTCCCCTGAACGACCCGCGGCCGCGTCTGGTTCTGCGCCTTCTCCTCGCTGTTTGTCTGCGCCGCGACGTGGACGCGCGTTCTCTGGCGACACTCGGAGCAAACAGCGGATGACAAACAACGAGTCAGCGAGGAGGGTGGTGGGATGAGAGCGGCGAGAAGAAGCTCAAACCACAGCAGGCAGACAGGATGGAGAAGCCAGCGACTCTCAGAGGAAAGGTAAATACACTGAAAACAACCCGCTGCTCCGCCAGCTGCCATGTTTGTAGTCGTTTGGCACGTTGTTGCCTCCTGAAGAAAACTTTTCCTTCGCAGGAAATACCGAAATGACCATTCCTGCGAAGAGCACTATCGATTTTCCAGTCATGCAAACTGCCCTGTGCTGCTGTTGTGTGTGTCTGTGTGTGTGTGTCTGTGAGGGCTCTTCTGTTAAAGACAACTCTTAACTGAGATTGAATGTCAGTCTGCAAACTTACATCAACCTTTATTCAGTTGTTGCAGGAACAGAGAAGCTTGAGCTGCCACAGATTCTCACAGTGGCAGTTTGTGTTCAGTAAATCCACAGAATTCCCATTAGACTTGGAATAAGTGTAGACAGATCCTGAGGAGTTGCATGTGTTTCTCTGAGAAGTTTCCCGTCTCATCCAAAAGGTTTCTTCAGTTCTAGAAAAATGTCTTCTTCACAACTATTGGACAAGAGGTTAATTGAGAACTTTCACAGATATGTTGCTACACACTCTGGAACGAATTCCCCTTCGACTAATACGAGAGCATCTAAGAGGAACCCTGAAGACGAGACTTGAGTTTGTTTTCAAGAAACACAAGCAGGTCCAGTTGCTTATCCAATCTTCTACAACTCCTAAATATACCACAACCTAGGTGACTGAGAACTTTCACAGATTTGTTGCTACACAATTTGGAAAGGATCCCCTTCGACAAATGTGGGAGTATGAGAGGACTTGTCTAGAACTAATCAAGCCTTTTGGATGAGAGGGGAAACGTTTGCAAGTCCAGTCCTTTTCACACTCGTACTAGTCTTCAAGAAACCATGACATGGATGAAAGAGGATCTCCACAGTTAAGTGCAGTCCAGAGTATCCAGAGTTGAGTTCATCTCTCTCTCTCCTTATGATGAGGTTGGTCGAGTTGTCCTGTCCCTGTGTTGGTGTAAGGCCCTCATTATCTCCCACTCTCCACCCTTCCTGCCCCACCTCTGCCCGCATACTGCAGGCAGCCCCCAGTGTTTTAAAGCAGATGAGACAACACAGATCAGACCCTCCTGATTAGTCGTCGTCCGTCCCCCCCCGCCCCAGTTCTGCCAACCATCTGAAACCAGCGTCTGCTTGAAGGGTGAACCTACGAGCTCTCAGGGCCCTGGATGCACTGATCTATAATGGATGCTTTTCTTGACATTTCTTTGAGATCAAGACTTTAATGTCAGTATGCATGACAGTGCTGTCAGTTGTGGTTTTGGCTTCACTCGCTCAGTCTTCTTGTCTGTTTCCTGAGGGGGTGTGGGGGATAACCTCTCATGGAACATACTGTAGGTGATTTCTGCAGCTTTATTATTCTTTTGCTAATCTGTGGACGTTGAATCGGGGATATGCTGCACAATATGAAACAGTGGACGCTTACAAAAGTCAAGCCAGAGAAAAGCAGGAAGTTGGTCCCCTCTAATCTTTTATTGTCTTGTCCTGGAAAAACCTAATAAATGATGATGTCAAAGAGAAGAAGTAGATAAAGGTGGAACCGGTGGAGGTCAAAGGGTGTGTGAGAAAGCAACAGCTTGGCATGGCAGTATAAACTTGTTGGATCTACTTTATACCCACAGCGCTCATGTCTGCTGCTGCTGCTGCTGCTCCCTGGGCCTCTGGAAGTAATTACCCAGCCTGCCCTCTCCCAGAATTCAGTCTGAGGAGGAGGTGTGGTGAGAAAGAGGTATAATGGAAGCCGGCCCAAAAAACATTGCAACCCGAGATGAGTTTCACGATTTGCTAATACTCAGCAAAGCGTCCATGTTAAATGGATACACCGCTCACTCGCTTAATCAATCAGACTGTATAGGTCGGATGCATGTACAGTAAGACTCGTATCAATAAGGTTATTGTTTTACATTCAAAATGTTTGCCAGTCATTTGGTTGAGGAGTGTAACGTATTGAAAATGAGTGGGGAACAATAATAGATTCAGTTCCACATTCATGCTGACGGCTCTTGTTGTGGTGGGAGATTTTATCAGTGTGATTAAGATGTCTCTATTAGACTTACACTACTGTTTGGTGTGGAAACCTCTGTGTACAAGAGTAACAGGTAATTAGTTGGGAAAATCTGTATATGCACAGATTTTATTTTTAAATAATTGGATGTAAAAGAAAAAAAGCAGCAATCCTAGTGTTATACCCCAAAAAGAGAGAGAACGGGTTTAACCTTTTAATCTACTATACCCCAAAGGATACATGTTCATTTAGTTTTGTATGATTAATCGTGAAGTCCATCTGTTTTTCAGCAGGATTGTAAAAGATTACTGAATGGATTCCCACAGAACTTATTGTAAGGATTGAACATAAACCAAGAATAAACGTATTCAATTTGGGGTCTTCAGGATTTCTTTTTTAAATCACTTTCTTTAACATTGCAAGATAGTTTTTTTTCCCCTTACATATTTTCATAAATTTCCCAGAGATATAATTTATCAATATTGAATCTTGATGGAAAAATCTGGTATATTTAGGGAACTGTTGAGTCTATGAATTTAGATGCAGTTTAATTGAATTAAAGGGGCCTTGGTGGAGGTATTCACTTCACAGAGTGCCACTGTGCTTCTTTGACAGCAGACACTGGTATTGACTAAATACCAATGGCTCTATTAGATTAGTTTCACTGAGCCGGCACACGCAGTACCAGGATCCTGAAACTGGCAAAACTAATATTGGAATTTGGACATTACTAATATGATTAAGTACCACCATGCTTTACCTGCTATCAAATAAGCAACAAAAATGGTTATTGAACTCAACCATCACATTGGACTTCACATACACATGTACGCATGTACATTTATATATTGTATACATAGTTTGTAACACAGTTTCAGAAACCCCCTTTGCATTTGGTATGATATTCCTTCACATCTCAGTTGCATGATCTCTATACATTGTGAAGGTCCAGTTGATCAGTGATTGATCTTTCAATCTTTCACTCTTCTTTGTCTCCTTTCTCCAGTTTTCAATCTTCAGCTCTCGGGCAGCGGGCAGACCGATCCGGTGTCTTGGTGGGGACGACGTGGCCGGGTATGGTCTCAGCAAAGCAGAGTTCATGGAGAAAGTGCAGCAGAGCAATGAGGCGTGTCAGCGTGGTGACTTTGAGGCAGCCGTTCATTTGTACAGCGAGGCCCTGCGAGCCGACCCACAGAACTGCATCCTGTACAGTAACCGTTCGGCAGCACTTCTCAAAATGGGACAACACCAAGTGGCTCTGGAGGATGCTGAAAAGGCTTGTGAGCTTAATCCCAAGTGGCCCAAGGTAAGTGTGTGTCTAAGGCTTAAACTATGTGTACAAGGAAAGCATAGATAACATGTTGCAACAATGCAATTTTGTTCTGTTATTTTCATGCTGCATATATGAGACAGAAATTATTGAATTATCTTAAGTGCACTAATAGCCTGAGGTCATACTGTGGAACACTGCGCAGTTCAAACTAAACAACTTCCTTTCTTATGATCGGGAGTCTTGCACTTGTTGTGAGTTCAAACTACATGACTGACAGACCAATCACGAAAACACACACAAGACGAGACACGGTGAGTGTGACTGCTCCTCCGCGTCCTTCTCACAGAATGACGTATCAAGCAGGAGGAGGTGAAACATTTCAGTGGACAACACACTTGTTAAGAGTACAGACCCGAGCTGTAAACGAATATGATAGATTTTCAGCAGGTTGGAAATCTGATTGAGTCTGAGGCGTCAGGGACCTGTTGGCGAGCCTCTGTGGTCTCTGAAGAGCTCACACATAATGATTGGCGACTGTCGATCAATTACCAATGGGGCGGCTTTTGTTGGCAACTTGTAAAAAACTTGCCGTTGACTGACAAATTGGGCGGAAAATCCTGATGTGTGAACCAGGTTAATGGTTGCATGATTGACGTGGAGACTTGCTATATTTAAGATGTGAGAAATCACATTCACAAACATACTTGAATGTTGCTAAAAAGCAAAGTGCTGCTTTCCAAAGTGACATTTTTGTGTTTCAGATTCTCGTCACATTCTCAGTCCTGGGTTTTCATTCTCGTGGTCGCCGATCAATACAATTTTCTGGGGTCTTGTCTTTGAGCTTGTCCAGGCCGTGCGGACTAACCTAGGATAGATTTCACATTACTCAGCCCCAGAGATCACTCTGAGACCAATTCCTCACAGTGATAGAAACGCATTGATCCCATGATTTAGCATGGCGCGATACTTTTGTCTTCTCAGAGAAAGATTGATGATAATGTGGTAGAGTGGTATTGACAATGATTTGTCGCCACCGATGATGCATCAGTGGCCACCTCTCTTTGATCTGGGGTCTGGTACCTTTGGTGCTCAGGTAGGTTTACTTCTCTCATGCATCTCTGCATTGAGAACCAACAGGATTTTCAATGGTAAAAGGACATGAAAGATAAAAACAAATATCTGCCACAAACTCTTCCTCTCATCACTTATTGTTCTCTGTAGTTCTTCATATTTTTATGGTTTTGATACTCACTGTCTTGATGTTATTTCGACATGTATTTCAGTTCAGTGCCTTTTCTGTCATTTGGTTCCCAGTTGGAAAACAATAGCCTGCACTGTCATCGCTTCTCACTCTGCAGTGGTACATCTTGTTAATTCGGGAGAGATTTCATAAACTTTTGAGGCCGACGTTGCCAAACTACAGCTGTAAATCACGGCCAAAATCATTCTCCTTTCTTCTCTTTAAATGCTATCCAAGCACAATGAACTCTCTGTGGTCTGACTTGGAGGATGGTTGGCTTAATCTAGACAGTGTAGCTCTGCTTATTCCAGGATTTAGCGGCTGACAGCTTTGACTCTCATGCTAAAGCTTGTGCTTGCAGACTCAGTGTTGGTGTATAGCCTGAGCCTTGTTTTTTACCCGGTAATACGAGACAAAGGGATTAATATGTCTGTGGAATTGACAATTTTATAGTTGACACAGAGGATTGCAAGCTCACGTTCTAAGTCACTTGAATCACCTCTAGGGGTCAGTCTTGTCATAGAAAAAGCTTGATTCAAGTGTTAGGCCTGCACAGCAGTTTCCAGATCATTTTTTATTTTTTTACATTGAGTGCATTCCGGGAAATGTTAATATTCATCATGGCTGGCTTTCATCTTCATAGCAGAAATGTGCTTGAACATCATGCAGAATATAGTGGGAAGTGTATTTCTGCTTGTTACATGCACAGTTGGAGTTCGAGATCACAACAGATTCATCTAATATGTCAAAAAAATAAATCAGAAATTTCCTCAAAATAAACTAGTCTTCTAATTGTCTAATTGTAGTTTCATACTTACTTTATACACTGGATACATCACAACTCCTATATTCAGTTAGTGCTTCATCAAAGACCTGATTCGGGTTGTTGTATAGTCCATCTGCTGAGCCTGGGTGTTTAATGAAGGACCAGGGATTAAATCACAGGCAGTGTGCTGGCATCCAGATCCAGTGCTCGTACACAAAATCATCAATCATACCTCCAGAGTATGACTGCACTTCTGGACCGGCCCGTCAAACGGTGACAGGCAACGCTTTTTTTTGCTGCCCGGAGCAGCAGCGAGCAGCCCACCCTCCTGAAGCCTGCAGCCACGCAGCCTGTGAAGGAAGCCCCTGTCTGATCTGTCAGCTTTCCCCTGCCAGCAAACACACTGTGAAAGAAGAAAGAAAATGTGTGGATTAATGACCCGAGACAGCTTTAGGCCCCTTTGTACCCCACCCTCTTACTGAATATAAAAAGCTTAAATGAGAACAAAATAGGTTGTCGTTTCATAGACACAGGGCCACACTTGTGTGTGTCTGGTTGTGTGTGTCTGGTCGTGCGTTGTCTTTATGAGCCAGTCTGGGGGAAAATGGGGTGTATAATCTTTTATGTGCCTGAAAGTACAAAAGGAGGGATCTGAAGCAAATGGTTAAACGTCTTTTTGAAGGCATACGTCTGTGAGATCTACTGCCAGCATCTATTTGCAGTGAGCGTTTGTGCTTTTCAGGTGTATACGAGTGACTGAGGGGACTAAACCTGTTTTTGATTGTGTCCCTGTCTATTCTGCTCCCTCCATCTGCTCCCTCGCTCTCTGCACGGCTGTGCTGGTGACATGTTAAACAAACAGCCTTTCCTGCTATCACTCCCATTCTCCTGCCTGAGCGCTGACAGCAGAGCTCCCAAGACAACTGGCACTGCAGTGTCAGGGGAAACATCTCCATCATTTACATATCTTCTGATTATAGGTTATGATGGTGCCTATCAAGGGTAATCCATCTCCTCAAGAGTTAATTGCCAAAGTTGACGCTGACGCCCATTCATAAAGATGGGGAAAAAACCCCCCATCAGGCTTAGTTTCTCAGATGGGTCTTTATTTTTTCCAGTTGCATGCTGTTGCTCGTATACCTTCTTCTCTGTCACTAACATAAAAATGTCCTTTTACATCCCAGCGGAGGGGCCTTGGCTTTAACTGAGACAATGAGTGTTTGGTTTGGAAAAGGTCACAGTGTGTGGAGCGCTGAAAGGGGACTTTAATTACAGCAGCGGCATATCCAGTAATTGTGTGAGCGAGTGGATGCTGACACCTTGAAGAGGCGTAAAGCTTTTTTCTCTTTTCTGCAGAGCCGGGGCGATGACACCGGCTGTCGCTGCCGCTGTGCGCGGAACAGAGCGAGAAGAATTGCTTTTGTGATTTGAAGACCTCATCCTTTGCCACTCTCTGTAGCACTCGGCTTTTCATGTGGGTGAAAGCCACTGGGCTGTAATGCTCCCCTGTCGGTGTGAGAGTGCATTAAACTGGCTCTCATCTGATCTCGGTGTGTTTCAAAGAATAAAGAAACCAGTCTTTTGATCTCGTGTAGAGAGTGATTACAGCTCTTGTACCTTTTCTTGTTGCTTTCATTGGCACCATCTGAAATATTTATCTCACTCCTCTTTGATGACCTGTCCTGTTACTCTGACTCATGCTGAATAATGAAGTGAGAACTTCACAGTGAGGCTGCAGAAAATAGGCTAAAATATGGGTGTATTTGAGTTGGCAGAGCAGAAGGATTTATTAGGTGGCTTGTTTGTTTTGATGCATTATGAGAACAATGAGTTATATTTTCATTTGTATTACTGTTATATATGTTTGCCTTTTTACATAATTTTCTCTGAATCAGTTTTTCACGTCTCAAGGTGTCAACCAGCCTCTATGGGTGTTAATCCCTGTCTGTCCACCAGACTGAAATCTCTCTGACATGCATCACTTACTGTATATAAAGATGGACCACACGATATCCTGGATTCAAACGCTGCCATCTTGCTCATTTGAAGCTGGAGTCCACAGGGTGTAGTGATCGGAGGATGAAGCTGCTGTAGCGAAGTCGTTGTAAAACACATGCTCAGCTGATCGGGAGTCAGTCTCATCTGTAAATCAGAAATTTTTACCCAGTTTTTACAGCATCAAATAATTAAAACCAAACTAAACGTAAAAATATCAATTAAATATAAATCAGTGTGATTAGAACTACATGAAATGAGAGAAAGCTTTTTTTGAGAGATTTATTTGATGTGTACCCTTATTTTTTATTTTAGTCAATGTACCATCCACTATCTTCATTTGTCAAATTTAGCATGTGATTGGATCCTATTGTGAACCTGTGAACATGCTAAACATCACAATCTTAGCATTGTTAGCATGATGCTGTTGGGTTGAGGGACCACTGTGGTAAACTGCAGGCTCACTTAGCATGGCCCAAGTTCATTTCCATTCCTCTGTCCTCTCGGTTTTGAACTGTTACAGATTTCAGTGGCCATAATTTAATCTGTACATTAACAGCACTGATGGTTGAATTATAATTCCTCAGAGAGCTTGAGCAAATTTAAATCTACTAATGAAATATTATACTTATTTGATTCTGAAATATAAAATTCTGAACTCTGTATTTATATCTGGGTCATGCTATGCATTAATTAATATTTAAAATATATATGCATATGTATGATTATAGCACGATCTGGTTTGATTTAATTTAACATCAACATGCATATATACCTGCCTGTGGTTAAGAAGACAGTCATGAAGTATGAATGCTTATAGTTGGTCACAAGCCCCCCCCATCAGACAGCCCAGGTTCATTATGATATTGTGCAGAGAAAGTTGCTCACCAGGTAGAAATCTCAAATCAGATGTATCCGTTTTTGGCTTTGTGCTTTCGAATTATTGGGATACAGAGGAAAGATGGGGCACAGGAAGCTCATCTACTTATCTATGCACAACCTTCAGAAGTTCCTGCTTGTCACATGTAATTACCGACACTTTACATTCAGTGAGGCTGACGTAGGAGGAGTTCCATGCATGAAAAACTGAAGAATATTCATTGCGAAAAACATATTTTGCTATAAAAAAAAGAAAAGCGAGAAATGACCTGCATATATTAGAACATTTATAGAATTATAAGTTTTTTAAGTAAACCCATTATCTTGGAGGACATACAGCAACCTAGAATATGTGATAGTCTGGAAGCAGAGGTATTGCATGGAAATGTGACTGTATATTTGGTGGATTAAAACTGTTTTGATTAGATTAGTCTGGAAAACACCAGATTGTATAAAATGGAAAATTGGGCCTCTTCTCATAAAGCTGGTTGATGCCTTCAATTTATTTTATCTATAATCTCAGTCTGTGATGATCATAAGTTTGTTGACCATTTTGAAGACCACAGCAGAGTTTTTATGTAAGAGGTTTTACAGATATACTCTTATTATGACAGTATGCATTCCCCGCTGTCTCTCTTGTGTGCTCTGGGTTAAAATAAGGTCTTCCCACCACTTTCCCCCCCCTCTTCCCACTGCTCCGCTGCTGTTTTCCACCAGAGCGCCAGCACTCGCCATGGAGAGAGCACAGTCATGAACCACTAATAAGAGGGTTCCGCTTTGCTTCTAACCAGCCGAGGCTTGGACTAATGAACAAATCAAATGAATGGCATGTAATTATAGGCCAGAGAGAGCGGGACGGACGGAGGGTTGGCGCTAGTGGGCGCAAACCTGAAATTATTTGTCTGGAAAAATCTGTGAAATGACCGGGAGCAGTTAAATTCTGTCATTTTTCCTTTTGGAGTGCCGTTGTGGCCAAGCAGCGCCACGCATGTGCACGGACCACGGTGGAGGGAAAGTGACCACACACACACACACACACAAACACACAAAAACATACACAAACACACACACACACACACGCACACACACAAAAACATACACAAACACACACACACACAGTCATTTTTCATGACTTCAGAAGATATAACATTAGTTACTACTTACTTAACGTCAAACTAAACTAAACTAAACCTAACCTTAACTGTAACCTTGGGCTGCTACGTCTTCATCCTAAACTTAGCTTTAACTTTAACCTCAACCCAATCTTAATATATAATACCCTAACCCAAACCCAAGCCTAACCTTGGCCCTAACCCAAACCTCACCTCTACCTCAATCTAACCTTAACCCAAACCAAGCCTTCACTTAACCTAAACATAATCATAACCTAACCTTAACCGAATTTAAACCTAAACTTAGTCATAACCTAATCTTAAACCAAACCTTAAACCTTGTCTTCACATTAAAATTACTGGATTTAGGTTCCTTTAGTCCCCATAATGTGACAATGTAAACAAATGAGGGTAACTACAACATGAGTACTTCCTTGGACACACTCACTCTAACGCACACACACACACACACACACACACACACACCAAACTACGTATCTGAGATTTTGCTGAGAAATTCTTCCAAGAGGCTTATTTCATGACCTACTGATTAGTGTTTTGGATCCCATTCCCAAGTGATAGTATTCAGTAATATGCAACATACATTCACTGCTTTGTTATCCACCTAATGAATGACCTTCTTTCATCTGAACTCACTGGACATGTCAACATTCAGCACTCACTGTCAAACTCAGGTCACATCACCATTTGTTTCTTCTGCGTCTGTTGAATCATCAGTGAGTAACAGAGCTCAGGTACAACATGTAAATGATGCCAGCGATATAAGTGGCGGAATTTATACTCCGAGTTGTGCTGCTGTTTTTCAGTCTGTTAACTCAATACTGTTGATGTCTGTAGTTTGTTTCCCTTTCCTTCGGTCTTTAAAGTCTTGCTCACCCGGGCTGCTGCGATGGCGGCCAAGTGGTTTTCCTCTCTACCACCCAGGTGCCCAAACCAAATTGTAGTGTTTAGTAAAATTTAATCTGCTTTCAAGAAACCCCAGGAGCACACACACATATAAAATAAGAAAATTTGCCTGTCGTCTTTCTTTTTTCTTAACAGCAACAATAAACTCTGTACATGATATACTTTATATCTAGCTGTTTGCTACATAGTTAATAAAGAAAAGGTTTTCAGGGTCAGATGATGTAACGTGGTTTGAAGTGAGTGTGATGACCTCTCTCTCACCCCACAGCTGTCTGTCTCCAGACTGCCCTCGGGGGCCGTGGATGAGTCAGAGCAGGGTGCTGATGTCACCCACATGATAATCTGTCAGACCTATCAGCACCTACTGATTTTAAGACCGTCTTCGTCCCCAAAAACCACTGGAACCAAATTCACTGAGTGGAATCTGTTGTTTTCTTTTTGCTAATTTGGTTTTACCGTGTGTTTAGTTTTTGTACAAATCTCTTTTGTTTTGTCGTGCCATTTTGCAGATAAGCTATTCAGTAAATTAATGCGGTGGTCTCTCGGTCCCAGAAGAAATAAAGTATATGAAAGCCCAGGTAAGCACCTTCAAACTAGAAACTTTCAATCACGATAAAGACCATCTGTGGCTGCAGAATGTTTTTCTCCCTGCGGATACATCATTTGATTACCGGCTTAATAGGTTTTTACTTGCTAAAAACCTATTAAGCCTTTTGACATGGCAAGAAATGTCAAAAGGCCCAGAGAAAGCCGGCTCATTGTCATGCTCGTGGCATAACAGTCTGTCGTTGATAGTGGATCAGCTTTACAAGCCGGAGGAAATGAGGAAAACAATCGCACAATTCTCTGAGCATGTAACCCCTTGCGTTCAAGATGTTTTTTTTTGTTTTTTTCCGCCTTGCAGGGGTTCATCTTTCTGTCAGCCTCAAATTGCGCTGGCCCCTCCCACCTGAGGAGCTTGGCAAGGGCTTGGGCCCCAGACCTGGATGTCTCCAGAATTAGCACAGCCTGACTCTCCTGCAGGGAGGAAGCACTCCCATCGGGGAAATGGGGTAGAGTAGACAGCAACCTGCAAGAAGCCCATTAGTATACACTGCATAAGCATGGCAAGATGAATAGTACAGCGTATTGTTTTCCCGCTCTGATCTGCTTCCTGATTCCGTCTTCACCTCTAACCTTTAGGTGACCAGTACACTCTCATTTGTGTCGTGTGTCAGTGCCGGCTGGTTTGTCACGTAAGAACCGGAAAAAATGCAAAGCAGACAGGAATAAAGGAAAATTGTTACACTGATAAATTTGATATCTTTCAGCTTTTTATGAAGGTGCAAAATTTGGTCCGTGTTTCCATCTCAGTTGAAATTGTCCCTCTCTTAAAGGTTTCATTCGGCCCCTTCCCATGATGTAACCTCATTCGCCGAATGAGTCATACGCCTTGTTCTTCCCAGAATAATAAATTGATGTGGATAAAGGGGCCACTTATTTTATTTCCAGGTGGCTGAATAGCATCTTTGGAAGGAAGCAGTGCAGTAGCTCTAAGTAGTTATTACCTGAAATGAATGAAAAAAGTGGGTCAAGACCTGAGTGTGTTTGTTTGGGAAAGCTTTTCATCTTTCTGCTCCTCGGTTCATCTCCTGTTCTGAATATTTCATTTTTTTCTGGTCACAGTTATATTCTCATCCAGTTAGCTTTGTGTATTATCTTATTTAAAAAAGGTTAAAACCAAAGAATATTGTATGATATTCGCCTTAATGTTTTCACAGGTCTGTTGGGTCGTGAACAGACACTAAAATTACTGAATTGATCAACATCAGACTTTGTGGAGGGATGGGTCATGGGTCTGGGTTGACATATTTTTATTTTGGTGCAGCTCCGTTAATTTTAATCTCATAACATTGTGAGATTGGAGATTTTTATTGAATTTGTTTTGATTTTACTGGAAAAATTGTGTAGTTGTTACAGTATGGTGCTGATTATACTCATAGATGTGAAGGATTCTTTGGCCTTGGTGGAGATGTACGCTCTACTGAGTGCAGTTCTAGTATTATAAACCTATTATGTCAATGTCAGACCTGGGGATTTACAAAATTGCTCATGGCCAATAAGTGAAATGCATTTTATAAATCCTACAAAGAAACACTGTACGCTTTGCTGAGGACCACCAGCCTTAGCAGCCACAATTAATTCTGTTGTGCTCCAGAGTCCGAGCGGTCAAGTGATTTTCATGTCCAGAAAATAAAGCCCATCAGCCGCTTGACTGGAGTTCCGAGTCCATTTCACTGAACAGAAACAAGGCTGAATGGCTGATTCTGGTTTGAGCTGTTCACAAGATATCGTCCCTACTGACATAAGTTACAAATTGTGTGAACATGTGTTCTGGCTGCTCAAATGAAAGAGTCACAATTTGTCCCTTTCCAAATCAGAATATTATCTAAAAATATTTCAAGGTCAAATAAGTTAATAATGTTGATTCAAGGGTAAGAATGTAATGAATACGGTGTTTTTTTTGTTAGTATAATGATGACTGTGGCCCTTCTCAAAGCATTGAGGCTCTGACCAAAGTAGCATATTTCTGGCCTTAAATATGAATTATATACATTTGCAGAACCTTGAGACAGATTGCATATGAGTTTTGACCATAGTTGAAAGACATGATATACAAATGATACACTGATCTGCTCATAGTGAATCAAGTAAACCAGAGTGGAAATGATGAAATGTCCCAAAAAGGTTCCTCTGCTTAGCTGATTTGAAAAAGAATGAGCACCTCCAAGTTTGGAGAACCAATTCCGACTACTTAATTAGCATGAGCATATCGATCAGTGATTTCTCTTACCAAATAAATGAAATTAGGTTAAAATGTGCTTGGCCCATTTGGGTGGAAACCCCTGTATTTTCTTAAGCCTCTATTTGAGATCGAGAGCTCCACAGTGTTTATTTAAGTGAAAAGAGCGATTATAGGTCATCTCTCTTCATTACTGCAAAACTGGCAACATTACTTTGTATATCTGAGTATTACACCAGTGTAAAATGTCAGTGCACATTAATAGAACACATTTGTTCAATAATATGTCACTTCAATGTGTCACTTTTCGTTCAGAAGCCATCACTTAAAACATCAGGAGAAAACAAAGTCTTATTTATCAGCGTCTCCCATGTGGAACCAGAACATGAAATGTAATCAGGCTTAAGTTTAAATAAGACCTAATTTTGTCCATTAAGTGAGAGCTGCATGGACAACATTTTTTTCAGTTATTACCCAATTAACTGGCATGTCATCGATGATTAATGAAAGATGTTTCATAATAAATAATGGATGTCAGGAGTTGGTGGGGGCAGTGTGGAACAGAACATGCAGCATGCACAATATTATGTTAACTTCTGTGATGATAATAAAGATTCTATCCTCAGACGGTGAGCAGGAGCATTTAATATTTAAATCCATCCCAGTAAAAGATGGATCGTCTCTTTGTGTCTCAGTGTCTCGTGTGTAATGGCCTCCAGCTCAATTCCTGCCTCTAAAGTGCTCCTTCTCGATATCAGGGGCTCATGTTTAGGCAGCTAAATTACTCATTTGTGTCAGGTTATTACAATTAGCTGTTTGAGTGCCGGCACTTTCGTGTCTTACCTAGATTCTTCCCTCAGATTTTTTTCTCTCTCTCTCTCCATAATGAGTTTTACAGGGTAACGCACCAGCAACAACGACAGTAGCAAGATGGAAATGCCCGGGGAGACGTATTAGCTCAAAAACCATGGAATGCAGGTGGTGTGTTTATGTGTGTGCAAAGCTGATAAATGACTTGGATATAATCTCAGCATTTGACCAGAGGCTGAGCTGCTCCAGTCAAGCGTTAAGAATCACCCACACACGGTCTTCAACAGAACTCCAGTGTGTTGCTGTCTTAATGAGCTGGACAATCACATATAAACTCAGTGACCAGAAAAAAAAGCATAAATCTCTGTAGCACGCTCAATGATCTTATATTTGGCTGTGATAGTAGCTGGCTCACACTGTGGTGGAGGCACCTGTAGACTCCCTTGTTGTGATGTTGTGCTGAATCTGGCTTTTGGTGCTTTCCTCGTCTGTTGGTGGTCGACTGAATTCCTCTCCAGTGTGTAATGTGTAATTAAACAATCAGTCATCATTCAATCAGTAGTAGTACCTTAGTGTATTCGTTAACCATTAAGGCTCATTTATTCTGCCTTCACGCATGAAATAAACGTCCTTTTCAAACGATGTGACCGTCCCTGCCCAAATACTTCCATGTGTCCCCTTCATTGCCATAAAAAGGATGTGAAAGGATACATCCACTAGAGAGCAGAGTTTCGAACAACATCAAAAACATTTCGACAGCGGAGAAGGTTATGACAATGTGAAAGATGCTGTGTTGGAAACACAACTTATCAACTCAAGTCTCTTCTCGAGATGTTCTGCCTTTGGTGAAATGTCTTCCTTCCTCTCGCTTGAACAGTCATCCATGCTTTGTGGTGGTCCAGCTGCGTTTGGATCGGTTCGGCCTCACTCATACACTTTGTAGTTGATTAGTTTGGAGGACCTTCATCATCATAGTTTCGATAATAAGCACTTGGTTAAAGTTGAAATAAACAGAGAAAGGATAACGCAGAAGAGAGCACAATATGTATTTTTTAAGGTATAGGTGTTACTTGAGAAGGATTACTGGAACAGTTTCACACAATCACCTGATCACAATCACCTGACCTACATTCAGCAAAGAATATCATGGTCAGAGCCAATCAGAGAGGAGAGAAGGGGCAGGAAAATAATAACGCGCACAGATACAGTCTTGCTAAATGTCAGGCGCACCAGTGCGACCAATGAAAACGTTTAGTCACACTTGACCGATTTTTGGTCTAATGTGTAACCAAAATGGTGGCACTCTGGGATCTTGGCAGCATTCAGACCTGTTCCTCCTGGAACCCACAATCATGCTTTTTTTCAAAGTCTGTACAATAATAATTTAAACCCATTTCGACAAACTCATTCACATGCAAGTGTGGAATTGGAGTTGCTTTTGTAGGTATACAAATGCAAATAGT
Organism: Pseudopleuronectes americanus; assembly: GCA_038501795.1. Classification (NCBI taxonomy): domain Eukaryota; kingdom Metazoa; phylum Chordata; class Actinopteri; order Pleuronectiformes; family Pleuronectidae; genus Pseudopleuronectes; species Pseudopleuronectes americanus. The sequence goes on along the minus strand of CM076718.1, from coordinate 16,256,787 downwards.
GCCTCTGCACTTCCCATGCAGAGGCATTTTTATTTTCAAGTGATTAAAAGCATAAAAACCCTCCCCCTGCAGTGAAAGACCTATTTTTCTCACTGACTCCTGGTTTCTAACAAAACAAATGAAGTAAATGCAGGCTTTTGGTTGTCAGGGTGTTGGACTGAGCCACAACAGCTCTCTAACCATAATAGCTGTGTTCAGCCCTCATCACTAATGATTGCCCAGTCATCCTGGGCAGAGCAACCACATTTGGACGACTGACAGCCACCTCATTTAGTCTCGTTGCCTCTGCAAACTTCTTTGTGTTGTAAAGTCTTTTGTTTGTGCCAAAATCCACTTGAGCGAATGAGAGGGAAAGCATTAAGTTATGAAGCAAAAGAAGAAAACATTACAAAACAACATGATTCTTTAATCCATGCTTAGCAGACGTTGGCAGCTGGAACACAGTGTAGACAAGAGTATCAGTGCAAATTACATTTTGAAATAAATACATAAATGAAAATATGCTGAATGGGAATCGTTTTACCATTAAAATAGTTTCTCAGATATGAAATACCCTCTTATCCTCCTTGTTCACTGAAACTCTATATATCAGCTATACATGAGGAGGAAAATTACTTTTGTAAATTGGCAATCTTAAATTACTGAGTAGAAATTTGCCTATCCCGATATAATATTTTGCTTAATTAGAAAGGCTGAGTTACCATTCATGTTTCTCCTGTCTAACTTAATACGTAGACACCGTACATTAGTCATGTCTGAAGGAAAGGAAAGGTTAAGCATCTCTGCCGAGGGAATCTACTGGATTGTTTGCACACATGTAATTGTCACAATGTTTCCCCCTTGGACCATCGGAGCAGCTGATGAGTTAACAGTGGATTGACAGTCAGCAAATGTCATGTTACACTGATGCTATTATGTCATTACAGTGGAACTTAAAGCAATAATCCAGTGGAGGTGGGGGAAAGACCATGATGCCAATGTCAACCTACATCTAGAGATACATAGAGCATCAGCGGCGCAACAGTCCAACTGCATTCTGGTCATTGAATATAAAAATCCATTGAGAAAAAAATCCTTTGAAACATCTACATCTATGTTTATATGTGACAGACAGGTGGTCAGTCATTTCATTCAGACTGAATGAAATAGTTTGTTGTTTTTAATTCAGTTCTGCAAGGATCACACACAAGCTTTTCTCTCTTCTTCAGTCCACTTTATCTATTGATCGCTATTTGGACGTGAAGAGGCTTTCAATAAATGTGAGAGAACCTGCCAACCCTACCTTTGAACGGAGACTATACTTTCACCCTAAGTGTGCATGTGAGCGTGACTGTTGTTTGTCTCTGTAATTCGCTGGACACCTGTCCAGGGTGTACTCCACCTCTCTCCAAATGTCAGCTGGGATTGCCTCCAGACTCTGCGACCCTTAAGGGATAAGTGCTTTAGATAATGGACGGATGGATCTTGAAGTGCTGCTTCCATTTTAATCCTCACAAGCAATCTTGTGATCGGATGGATGCATTGGTTTGTGCCTCTTCATCTTCTGCACTAATGTCAAATCACTATTTTAATACGGGCTTTGTTATCCATTAAAAAGGTAGATTGTGTTGTGCCTGGTATAGATTTAAGCTGTTTCATTTGAGCTTGTTACAGCTTAATTTGAAAGGCTGCAGGAATAAGTGTGTCAAATTAAACCTGCAGAACGGTTGCATCCATAATTGTGGTCTAGTGAGTTCCAGCGTTTCTGTTTATTATTGATTCATGCTACCCAATTAGTGCCTGGCACCTGACTATGCTGGTTAAATGATGTAAGGTTGTGTAAGACAATTCAGAAAGCTGCAAAAAGAAGAATAACAAAAAAACTTGATTTGCTTGTCATGGCCTCTGTAGCTGCACAGGACCTCCTCACAGATGTAATTGAAGCAGCATGTGATCGCCACCCTGTGCTCGAGCTGCTTAAATGTAGGAATCAGTCAGAGGTTTCGACCAATCGTGATTAGGTCGTGCTCCAGTAAACACAGCTCGCAGAGAACTGCTACAACCAGTGAAATCATTGCCGAGCAAAACAACCCACCTGTCACGTCGGTGTGTGAAAGCGAACGCAATGCAGTTATTTTTACTCCGCCAGGGGTGAAGCACTCTGGTGTTTTCATCTGTTTTTGTAGCACACGCAGCATCGACTCCCTTCTCGTCGTGTTGACGTTTACGCCCGTTAGATCTGGAGAGGTGACACAGAGCAGAGGCAGTTTTTCGGTTGGATGTGCAACATGAAATGGTCTCCTTGGCTGCATCAAAGAGCACGTGTGAGGTGACCCATATGAAAATGAGGTCAGAGCCGTCGCCGTGCACACAGTCCTTGGGAAACTCGCAATCTAACAATGTGGTGGAAACAGGAAACCGCTCTGGAAGTTTGTCAACAAAGCTCGGATGTGACCTCTTTTGTTTGTCAGGGACACAGTTGTGTAGTTTTGCGAAGACAAAACAATTTTGAGGAAATTTTTACTTTCAACTTGAAAACATAAGATTATATTTTCAAATATCAGCATCTCACATCGCACTTAAATAATGAGTGTGTATTTCGAGACACAGAGTTAACTCATGAGTTTAGATAGACTCAAACATAAGGCCTTGTTAGACATGAACACTGGAGAATGTCTGCACAATGGGGTTTGTCTTTCCCGTTTGAAGAACACAGCAGGAGATTCGTATAAATTTTGCTTTGGTTTTTGTTCATAGCACATCGACACCAGCTTCAGCCCTGAACGCCAAAAACTTTTCATTCTTGTTGACTTTCCATATCCACGTTTCGTCTGTGTTTTTTTTGTTAGTGCCTCTTTTTCATCCAAAATATTTGTTTCCTTTTTCAAGTTTTGCATCCGTCACATGTTAAGGCCTCTGTATGCTTCTCCGAGTCCGTCAAGGACGGACGGACGGACGGATCGGATGGACACTTTTTGATTTATAGTCGTGCGAGCCTTTTTGTACTGAAAACAATTCACCGCCAGACCGTTAGGTGGCGCAACGGAAGACGAGCTTAGAGAAGCCTACCTCATGAGGTGTGTAGAAGAAGTCCACGCTGGCTTGTTGACGTCCTGCCGGCGTGTTATACACAGCGATCGATGGCAACTAACAAACAAAGGCTGTTGATGGCGCGACAGTTTTTGCTTAAATAAAGTGACACCCTGCGGGTCATAATGTTTATGTTGTTGTGTCTTAGCGCAGCAGTTCCCCGGTCTGGTTTCTGAACTGCGTTGCTATTTCCACAGCTTGAAGCTACACGGAGGCAGCTAGCTCCCCCCCCAGCTTCCACACACAGTCAGCAGGGACTCCCGATACTAACTACTACCAAGTGTTTACTTCTAACCTGACGGTGTTTGAGAAACAGTGTCATGACAGCCGTTTATTATTATTAAAGTCAGCGGGTTTTTGCACAGTTACCACCGCAGTTAGCATAGGGGCTAGCGCCGTTATGATAGGGCTTTATAACCGTATGTGACCGTACACACATGCCGTTAGTGCTCTAACCAGCCACCGTCAGCCGGACATCTCCGCTGGCTTATCACACTTGTCACATTAATCGTAGAACCGTAGTTGTGTTTGGGTTTATTGCGCTATAGGGAAGGAAACAGGAAGTTTGAGGTCCTGAAATGTCGTTAGCTGACCAATCACAGCCAAGGGCTATCCGTAGGCTCTCCGCCATGCCGACGTGAAGTTAGAAAAATCAGAGGTGCACGAAAAGCTCTCCGAGGCGCTCGGAGTGGGCGTTTCTCTGTCCGTGTCCGTCCGTTTTTGAAAAAACGGAGAAGCATACAGAGGCCTTTAGAACCGTCATCAACGCTCCCACCTACATGGGCTCATTCGGACATTATCCGGAGTATTAGGGGTCGGCTGGAGGAGCCCTGGAGAACATCCACTGCAACTGACTTGGGAATTTCCCTCCTTACATACAGCCCCTGCAGGAAAATATCCCCAACTGTTTGAATGTTTCAAAGCCGCTATACTCCTCAAACATATAGCATTCATAGGATGTTAGAACTAACGTGAATGTATGACTTTGTGCACTGATCTGCTTTAAAGGGGACATATTATGAAAATTTCACTTTTGTAGTGCTTCTACACTTTAATTTGGGTATCTGGCATGTCTACCGTCCCAAAAACTCTGGGGTGAGAAAGGGCGGGGCACTCAAAACAGGTCAATTTGAGGAGGGTTGATTTAGACAGGGTAAAAAGTTGCTGTTTTAATTGATCCTTGTGGTATTTGACCAAAATATGTTTCATTAAGACCCCAAGGATCCATATCAACTTTGGTAAAATGGGCATACGATGAGTCCTTTAAAGGCTCATATGGTTTAACTGCACTGTTGATATTCAGTGAACACACAGGATGTAAAGCTATTATCGTAGTGTATGTCCTATCCCTTCCAAAGTTTGTTTACAGACACACGAACACTGAGTTTCATTATGAAATATACTTGCATGGAGCATCAGAATGTTTCTAATTACCTCCACAGTTTTCATTTACTCGTAAATAGAATAAATTACACATTTAACCCTAAGCACTGACATGTTTATTTATGATGTAGTCTCCTTTCTATTTCATCTGCGCACTTCATGTAATTGCATATTTGCATCCGCAGTACGACCACAGCGCTCATTTCCCCAAGCATCACTTATGGCACAACACATTCATCCACACCACACATGATTTCCCCATTACAGTCTGTGGTTAAACTCTATTACATTATATACGTGGCTCTGTTTGTGGAAACGTTTGGTTTTCATTTCAAGCAAAATAGGGCAACAGAGGTGTGGGGTAGGTAATATATCATGTCATGTGATGTAATATATCATTCTGTTATATTAACGCCCAGGTTAATATGCTAAATACAGGCAAATTCGATCTGTCCTAATGTGCATTTTATGTGATTTTTACCCTGTGTGCCGCTGTAGCTGGAATCATGGTTCACCCCTTGTGTGTGTGTTTGTGTGTGTACTTATTTTTGTTGCCTCTTCTGGGACATTTTCCAATTATAAATACTTGTCAGTACCAGTATTTTTCAAGAAATATATGCAAATAACAGATGTCAGTATGAAGCCAGTAAATGACTTCATAGTGTAGTAATGCATTAACTGCTGCAAATAATAACATTAGAAACACAATCTCGGATTTATCTAGATTAATCATTTGTCATGTGGTATAAATATTATGATAACTTGACATCATTATATTATATATAACATTTTGCATTGCCCGATGTATATGCATATTCAAATGTGTAGGTCATGCATCGCCCCTTCCAAGGGCAGATCCAGGGGTGGGGCCAGGGGGGCACTGGCACCAGCTGAAATATAATGGGCCCCTTAAGTGCCTCTGTCCTGTCAGTCAGTCATTATCCGACAATACAAACAATACTAACAATAAATATTAAAATTTGTTAAGAATTTTTTTGAAAACATAATGTGCTTGAACAAGGAACAATTCTTAAAATAGGTTTAATGATGTGTGGCTTTGCTTAAAGCTATAGAGACAGTAAACAAGGCAAGATCTAAACGTGCACCTACTGAATAAGAACGTGTGCATGTGTGTTGTATATACATATACATACATATTCCCTTCATGGCCCGCCCACGGATCCCTCCAATGCTTTACATATCTCTGTGCATACAGTACATGTTCGTGCGCTTGTGCTCATCTGCCCATCAGCTGCCTGGGTACTAAATTAGATAATGACATTTTATTTCCTCTGTAAGTCCTTGGCAGAGTTGATATTCCACCAAAGCATAATTTAAGGGGATGCTTATATGGCAGTGCACAGCCCTCTGGGGAATCTCCTTGGTCTGACACTTTTAATTGGCCATTTGGGATCGTTTGATGGGTCTGTAGAGGTCAACACAGCACCAGTATGAATCTGAATATTGTCATCACACATTGTAAATCGTAGTTTTAGCATGTCACACTTTTCTTACTATAATACTACTACCTTGGCTGAAATCATCCGGTGCCAGTTGAGAAATCTCAATGCATGTTTTACAGTGGTGTAAGCCATATTAATTATAAAATGGAAGATTCTAACATTGTCCCTGGTGAATTGTCAAAGGCTTTCGATTGTGTGCTTTAAATCCGAAAAGAAGACGGCCTTAAAGCATCCAAGGCTAAAGCACCACTGATAATTCACTGGAGGTTATGTTCCTCTTTCATTTCCCTGCTATTCACTCCTCAGAGAACCGTGGAGCCCAGAGACTCTGTGAACATTGTGCTAAGGATTACTTTAACTCTTCTCTAGTCCGTAAAATAATGAAACCATCTCCTTCACCTGTAGCTGAGATCCTACATTACCTGACATCTAATTACAAGCAGATGTGTGACGGGATCTTTATTTGACTGTTACGAAGTTTCAGTGTCATATGACTCACTTAGAAGAGTCGACCTGCTTGTCAGGCTCCAGCATTTTCACGATGGTCTTTGTGATACTCTGGTAGAAAATTCTGATGGATGTGGGTATAATTGAATGTAACGGCTTCAGCGCAGCTCAAACCGGCCATGGTTTGCTGCCAGCGCCGACAATAACTGGGATAAAAGGCTCTTGTCTCATTGCTCTCGTTCGGATCATTGTTGATCTGTTCCCTTGATAAATCGTAACTCATTGTTTGATTGCCTGGCCGTTTCTCATCTTTATCTCGGCTGCACTGTAATGGTCAATACCCTGGACCATTTGGTGCCATTTCACAGAGATGGTTCTATTATGAAGGGCGAAATGTAACCCATCTGTGTGTATCAGTTTGTGTGTGTGGGGGGTGGGCATCTGTCTGCACTTGCCTGAAATGTTGTAACAAAATACAGACACACAAACCGATTGAGTTTCAAAAAGATACAATGCTTGTGTGTTGTGTATTTTTTTGCATACAGACACAGTTTCCCCCGTGTGACCATGAGTCTACAACTGGGTGATCGTTCTCTCCCTGAGATTTCTATTGATGCGTGACTCTTAGGATGACAATGCCAATTGCTGGTTGGCCGGTTCATCACTATAAAGGTTGTGCAGACAATCATCATCCCCATAGGAAGGATCTCAATGGACTCAGTGATCCCTTCATTTTTGGCTTTAGATTAAATGTTACCATTTTTGGATGAATTTGACCATGAATGTTGCTTTACACTTCCCTCTTCTCCTCAGGATGAAGTGTAGTAACTTTCATGTATACACATGACCAGGTTAAAGTTTAAACACCTTTGAATCTATATATTCTTAGTTTTGTATTTTATTTGACTGTTTTTATAGTAAGCTCTCGTAACGTTGCTTATATATTAATTTAAATGTAACTATTGCACTGCAAAGCTCTCCGGTTTATTGTCCAACACCTTTCCTTGTATTGTTGACCCTGTGTTAACTGCATATGACAAATAAAACTTGGAACTTTTCTTAATCGGATAATATTGGAATATAAAGTCTCAATGTAGAAATGTCTGGTGTCAGTGTCAACCCCTTTATTTCTTCACTAAACACCTCCTAATACCTTCAGAACCACTGACATGACATGAGTCTAAATACGTCCTCAAACTAGAATGACACTAGAGCACATACGCTGAACAGTCCCATAAAGTTCGGTCAAACTGCACCATATTGAACACATTAATAGACATCAGTTCCCTAGATATGCCACATTTTCCTGGCAAAATGAGTAATAAATGTAAAAAAAAACTGCCCTGTCTCCCGAAGTTAAAGAAAGGGATTAGATATTTCTGCATGTGCCTCTTTGTCCAGAACTACACTAAAAGTGAATGGGCTTCTCCTTGGCCCATACTCCACCCTTCCTCCAAGTTTCATAGCCATAGTTTTTGCATAATCAGACAAACGGCAATGAAAACACAACCTCCTTGTTGGAGGTAAAATGCTGCCGGCAGATTCTTATTGATAATTTGAGGGTAAATACATCATAACTTATGTATCTGCTAATAACTCTTACATTATTTATGTCACTAAATTGAGCAGGAGATTTTCAGTATGTGAAGATATTTCATGTTGGAAAGTATTTTACACTCTTTTCACCCTCTCCGTGATGTGCTCTGATATGGCTGCTGAAGGTCTGATACAGCTGTCTCAACCCCTCCTCTGATCCCTTGGCAGCAGGAAGGGAGGGCGGGTTTCATCCTCTTATATAGGTCTTATTGGATGTGACAGACTAATAAAGAGTCTTGCTTTGGAGTTAGGGTGAAGGGTCGAAGCTGGTGATAAGAGTGTAGATGAGGAGGGATAGGATTTTGTGTGTGTGGGTCTGTGTGTGTGTGCTAGGGTAGATGTGCATCTCATGGAGCCGGGCTCAGATTCCACAAATCCTCAGGGGACAGAGGGGAAAACAGGACTGGGATTACAGTGTCTCAACGCTGTGTTCCTGCCACTCACGGAGAAACACTTCCTGTGCTGACAGAGTGTGAGAAGGATGCGAGACGTACAGGAGGGCCAGGGGTGATGATGAAAGAGATAACTCTAAAACATCATTTCTCACATGGCACGTTATTAGAAAGATGAGACTAACCATCAGATTGCAAAGAGAGACATCACTCTTACATGTCAAATGAATCCCACTATGTTGTTCCTTTGATTGAAGCATAAGTATGAGATGAGTATAGTGATTGTTAATGGTGCTGTAAGCAGTTCCAGTCTGGATTATAAAATAGAACTTGGATTATCTGCATTTTCATTGATATATAAAGTATTGCAAATACAATAGAGCATGTAATATATACAATGTATGATAAAGTGCTGTATAACATTAAGTCGGATAATGTGAAATGTTTTGATATTAAATATTAACAGTAAACTGATGTTGCTCAGCCTGAAATATTTTATAAGTATTAAATAAAGTAGGATGATAGGTACTATATACATTAAGAATCATATTTCAGTAATATGTTTCACATGACAATATTTAAAGAAGCTGTGTTTTGCAGACTGCTCTTAGATAGACTCAGATAAACTGCTCATAAACGTGGTGGCTGGCTGCAGTATAGGTCATAAACCCCACTCCCTCCATTCAAACTAAAAGGCGTCCAACTTTACATACAGTCTATGGAAGACATGATGTCCAGGTAGCATTTACTACATTCCTGTTTATGTGTTATTCATGAAATGTGCACATTAGATTTATTAATGAAAAGATTTTGAGCTCAGATCATATTGCTTTCAGTAAATCTATACAGTCCTGTGGCACAGGAGAACATTCTGTGAAAACAACCGAGGGAACAGTTGACCACTGGGTAATGTTCCTTATAATAAAACAATAAATAAATGCTGGTGTAGCAGCAACGTGCACTAATCCAGATTCTCTTTGTTCACTTATGGACCTTTTGTGCCTCTGTGCACATCTGTATGCATCACACTGTAGGTGTTTCTTTTATTTGGTGGAGCTGGCGTGCACATGACTTATTAGCCTCGTGGCTATGTGACACACATTTTTAATGCCATAGATTGTTCACCTCACTCTGTAGCGGAGGCGGTGGTGATACATGTTTCATACTTGTTTCCTGTAGTGTGTGGTGTTGTTGTTGGGGGTGCAGGCATGGGGGGGTTGCACTAATTAGGACTTCGCTGCAGCGTTTGTGGCATTTTCACTCCAGCTATTCCCTTTGCGTCCCTGTTATTTAAAGAAAAAACTATTTTACATGGTCATGCATTATTCATGACACAGGTGTCAATCTGACCCTTGGCGACACCAGCTCAGAAGACGGCTAGCTCCAACCGCAAAACCAGCGGCCTCCCGCAGCAGTGCAGCGGCTCACAATAATATATGAAGGTAGTTGTGCAAACAGATGCTCTGGGATTAGGAGCTCTCTCATCGCTTTGCTGTTATTTGGACACCATTTTACCTGGTTTTTTCTCATCGTCTGCATCAATTTATTGTCTGCTCAATACAATTAGAGCACATTGTGGTACATAATTAGATGTAATTATCTGTTTAAGCTGATATTTTACACGTTAACTCAGCAGATCCAGAGGTAGAAGCAGGACAGGGACCGGGCTGTTCCTCACAATACAATACGACTTTAGTTATCCTGCAATTTGGTTTAGGCCTGTTCTAAGACTAAACTTCATCTAACCAGCACTAAACAATAACACAATAAAACATCATAAAAGAGCTGTTCAGTTGTGTTGAGATAAAATGAAAATTTCTTTCAAAATACTTAATCGTTTTTATTTGCCAATTTTGGATAGAGTACTGAATGATTATTTAATGCCTGTTACCTTTTCATTTTCTGTTATTTGTTTATTTTTGTATTATAAATAGATCAGGATAAAAGTAAAAGCATCATATTTTCTATAATTCTTTGTCTTTTTTTGATCTTGAGTATGTCGTCTGCACATCTCTGCCTCTCCATCTGATTATGCAGACAGTCCTGTCCCATTACTCCACTAGTGAGGTCTCACGGGGCATGTTTTCCCTTAATAAACAGCTTTGTCTGATTTCTCCTTATTAATATGGTCACGTCGGGTGCAGAAACACTGGGTCTGGAGTATTAGAGGTTCCTAATTTGCCCTGCAGAGACACTGCTGTATGGGGGATATGGGAAGAGAGAATCATCATGTCATTAATGATTCATAAATTAATCCTGCCTCAAGTTAACCTGCAACAGGATATGGGTTGTGTGTGTGTTCTTGTTTATGTGTGATTCTTGGGTGAGAGTATGTGTCACACAAACCATTATTGTAAGTGCTCGATTGTTATTATTCATATTTTAATCTCTCCGATTTTTAAGAGGGGATAAAGTGAGTGACAGTGACCAAGTATCGTTGGACTATCCATCACCTCCTGGTCAATAGGAGGTCGCCTGCGAGCAGTTACCTGTTAACACAGCTAATGGAGGTCCATATTTGCATAAGCCTGAGTAAAGAGGGGGGCCGGAGCTGGATGGCAGACAAGCTGGGCGGGGCCTTTCTCATCACACAAACGAGACCATTCATCATCGCTTTGTTTGCCTGTATTCAGCCTCTCATGAACAATTAATGTGCTGTGTGCATTTTCTGCTCTTCCTTTATCTCACCTTCTCCCTCTCCTCCCTCTCTCCCTTTCCCGTGGATGTTGTCACTGCGGCACTAGCCCCTCTCGCCGATTGTAACTTTGAGCACATTTATTAATTTCTGTCTTTCCGGGCTGCGGCTGGTTTATTGTTTTTCTTCGACAGCCATGGGGCTCCAGCACATAAAGCCTTTTTTTGATTCTCCCTCTGTGCCCTACCTGTTTTAATGTTCACCAGCGTCTGCATCCTGCCACCGATGTGCTGCGTTTTCTGAAACCTCAGACAACAAAGCGGGCTACGTGTTACGTGTTTCGACTCAGGCACAGGATGAGGTTCTGCATTCCTCATCCTTTTTCCTGTGTGAATCTCATGTTAACTAATTGGTGCACATTTTTTATGTGTGATCAATATATATTGTGGGATATTTACCTAAGCAATTTGGTTAAAGTGCCTGGTTGCCGGAGAGGTTATGGAGAGGGAGCCCCACCTGGGAATAAATGCCAATATACCCCGGACACAAGTTGTCAGTGTAAATCAGCTGCCACTTACCATTAACAAACACATCCATCAGAACATTTCACTTTTTTTTGTTTGGGCCGGCTCCTTAATGTTGTCTATTGGTTTTCACACTGGGGAACTATTTGTCTCAGCTTCATCAAATATTAAAGCGCAGATGTAAGTTATGTCTGTGTGCATGCCGGCCATGTTTTGTTCACTGTCTTGGCTAACAGCATCGTAAAACAAGAAGAATGAATAATAAATGATAACAGTGATAAAATATGCTTTTGCTTCAGACCTTCATCTCTCACTGATTGCATTTACACACTTGTTGTAACTGCTGGCTATAATTTGAGGAAGCTGTTTTTAGGACTTCCAGTGCCTCTGATGAAACATTGTTGTTACCTTCCTGCACAGATAGTAACTGGAGCTGAACAGAGCTTTGGCTTGAGTAAAAATATTCCTCAAAAAAAGGCTAATTTTGTCACTTATCAATAGACTAGTGTTGAAATTGTGAAAATGAAACCCAGCTGTGTATGGAGTGTAGGTTAGAAATCTGAATGACATATTTAATACTGTAAAGGAGCCACATGTGTTACTGAAACAACACAGTCTCCAATCAACCTTCAACCTTCAACCATCAACCATCAACCTTCAACCCAATCAACCTTACTGATGTGGTCAGGTGTTTCACCTGGAAGGGGAAAAGGTTTTCTGACGGTTGTTGAAAGTTCTTTTGTTACAATGTTTAGTTAACTGTGGGAAATGTGTTTTTTTGTTATGCCTTCTGTGGATTTAAAATGCATTATTCTTCAATGGAAGGTAAGCAGATTTTGATAATGCGCCACACACCAAAAACAGTATAGTTTGCTATGTCGGGTGCGTCACCCAGATCATTGCATAGTTCAGACAGCTCAGGAGCTTGGTAATATACTGCGCTCCTTCATATTAAATGGGGCTAAGACTGACATTTTGGAAGGATCACTTATAATAAGACAATGGATTTAGTAATACTGCTTTGAACTGAACTGACATTTTCATCCATCATAAATCTTCATTGATGACATTACTGCTCCTCAAAATTGAAACCAGCCTCTCCATCGCCTCTTGGTGGCAGGCTGCAGTATAACTCATATACCCGGCCTCCTCCATGTTAGTGGACGAGACAAAGGACATGTCAACTATGATTGTTTCTGTCTTGTTTGTTTCTTTCTTCTTTCACACAGATGTTAGTTCAAGTGTTATTTTTTTTGTTAGGTTTGTTTTCCATCGGTTACTTGATGCTATCAGAATGGGCTGAAATTTGACAGACTTATGTTTGGGCGAGCTCATGTATCGACAGGATCTCAATCACTGCTGCACAGACTCAGGGTCCAAATGACAGGAGGAGGATTTTTGGAAAGTGGAGATGCGTCGTCCATTTTTAAATATATACAGGCAACATTTTAACACCTGCATGTCCTGCATCTTGTTGTCAGAGGGATTAGTGAACGTGTAAAGTCAGATACAGACGTCAGGATATAATTTGGATTGATTTCAGGGACATTGGTGACCCTTGACATCTGTCTCCACTCAACTAATGAGACACAATGTTTCATGAAAACAATACAGTTAGCTGCAGCACATAACTTACAGTTGATTATATAATATAAATGGCACTGTTGATGTGTTTTTCCTTGTTGTAGCTATTCTCTACACTTGAGCAAGAGGCAGCAGCTACTGTTGTTTTCCACTCAGGCTGGCAGGACCCCCCCCTCCGCATCCTCTGTGAGGCAGAGTGATAAAACATACATTCAGAGACCTTGGGAATTCACCCACATCTGTGCCTTTTCTTTAGCACACACTGTTAAACACACTGTTTGCAGATAGAGATCTCAGGATGAAACATTAACAAACAAGTGACACCCAGAGCTAGAGCTCACTGTTTGAATTTCAACACGAGGAGCTTTTCCTCACTAAGTCATATTAATATGAAGACTCCGCTTTTGCCATCTGTGCTGAAATACCACAACAGAGGATTTCATTTCGCCGTTTGCTGCACCTCTCTACCGTGAGAGAAAGCAGAGAGCGGCTTGAGGCGCTGCAAGTGAGGATGGTAATAAAGATGAATTAAAAATCATAGAGTTGGTGTAAGAAAGCAATTGATTTAAATGTCAAGGAGCATCACGCCCCTCCCCCTGCTCTGCTATATTGGATATCGTCACCGGGATTGTGTGCAGAGAGCGTTCCTGTGAGACTCAGTCAAGCTCAGAGATCCTTACAGAGGGCTGGTGTGTAAGGGACTGGGGGAGGGAGGGTGACATGGTGGTAACATCAATAATTCACAACAGTATTGCTAGGGAAACAGGATGTGAAGGTATAGGGGAGTAACACTGATACCAACAACACACAGCTCTCCAAGCACCGTGCAAATGAAGGAGCCCTGAGCCCCTGCTATTTATTTTCACAGCATTTCACAGCGATATAAATGTATTGAGGCCATAAAAATGCGTAATGATTGCATTGATTTCCAAAGGCGCTGTTTTTTCAGCTCGTGTCCCACAAGCAGAGGGTTTAATTTACTGGTGCATTGAGGCTTCTGGTTTTATAAAGCCTGCATGAACGGTATAGGGGACCCAAAAGAGCGTGGGGCTACTTCCCCCTGCCTGCTTATTAAATTTCCAATCATAGCCTGTGGTGCAAAGGCATTACCACCATAAAGCACCTCTCCGCCCCGTAGCTGTCTGGGGCAACAAATTGCTATTGCTCGGCGGAAACTCGAGTGTTTCCTTAGCATTGATTTGTGTTGGGATGGGAGGGAGGAGTTGAGGAGTGTCATTAAAAAACAGAAACACAGAGGGATTCCGATGAACTGCACGCATTAGCTGCAGCCTTCGCAGCCTCCACCACAGGTGCTTATGGGCTTTCTTCCCGAGCGTTCCCTCTTGTGTTTTTTTGGGCTGCTCATTTCCACTGCTCCCTGTTATGGATATAGGCGTAATCCATTACTGCGCTGATTGCCAGTCTGATTTGTGTCATGCCCTATATGCAGGGTTTGGGTCAACTACAAAGCAGGCGGTGGATGCATGAGTTACTCACAGGGATATCACGATCTGATGAGGAGTAATAACTCAGATGATTGAGTTTTTTTATTTTTTATAAATCCGATGTTGTCATGGACCTATGTTGTGATGATGAAAGCAGGACTTACCCTAACGTAACACTACCTTTATCACGCAGCCCTTTGTAGTATCTAGCTGCTCTATATTATATTTTTTGTCTTATCCCCAGTCCCCGGGGACACTCTCCCTCCCTCTTGCCCCGCCACGATTTTCTCATTAGTGATTAGAGCAGAGTTTCCATTTCCAGGCTATTGACTATGCTGTTGGAAGCTGAGAGCCCATTACATACGTTGCTCTCACTAATTGTTTCCAGTCATAATGAAGTTCCACACAGTAGAGGAATGGTAGTTAAGGCACATTAGGTCATTGGCACGTACAAGGCATTACTGTGAATACAACCTGCCTCCTGCTCCCTCACAGTCGTCCGCTTCATGATCGTGTATTAATTCAGTGTTGTTAAGGGGTTTAGGTTGCCATTAATGGGAGCAATCATTGAACATACCTCCTCTTTGCAAAGTCAGATCTGATTAGTTTTTCTCCGCTCCTATGTGTTTATTCTGAGGGCAGACGTGAGAAGTGTGTCTGCAGCCGACAGTGAGCTGTTTGGTGTCACTGCAGGAGGGAGCGGAGGATTCGATTTGAGCGGTGCTGTGTGATTCTCTGCCCGCTCTGTTAAAGGGAGTTAAAGCAGCGCCAGTCAATCCTGGCAGGTTGTTGCCATCGATGGCTCTCCTCCAACCCGACTGCAAAATAATTCAAGGTTTCATCCATTTACTCATTCTGTCGGTCACAACCTGAAGCCAGTTAGTGTTGTTGAGAGGTGGAACAAGCCTGAATGGTGAGGTAAAGCCGTTTTCAGACAAATTGTACATTTTTCAAACTTTGCCTTTCACAAATGAAGAGCGCAGAAGGAAATAGTCCGGGTTAGATGCGTTAGCAAAAACAGGAAAATATCTGGAACATTCAGGGGAGCTCTGACACCTGGGTAGTGCATACAGGAAACAGGACAATGTGTATAAATGCTAGGGAAATCACATGTGTATCGTTTACATCTTTATAGCCGTCCTCTACGTGTATGACTCGTCTTTTTCATTCTGAGATTGTGTTAGAAAGCTCATCAAAATGCCCCATTTCTAGCAATGAATTTCACAAGGGCTCAGTCAGGCATTTCCCTGACATTTCACAGTGGGCTGGCAGGAGAGATTCTGGAAAATGTCCAATGCAATTGGCTCAGATATTTGTCTTTTCACACACTGCGCCTGAAAATTTCAGGAAAATGTTTGGTTCTCGTTTTTTAAATACCTCAGCCCAATGTCCACAGCTCTCATAAAAACAGCCGATGTTCATTTTAACTCGATTAGATATATCATTTAAATCAGTAGCAACCTTAAATTAAATAAGATGACAAATCATATCAAACAACAAGATACAAATATCAATGTGGTTGCCTTTAAGTGAACTGGGCTCATAACTGTAAAATAATCTAACTGAACTACTTAACATGAATAAGTGTAATTTTTCCAAGTTGATATTGTGTTACATTCAAATCTGTATGGCCTTTATCTGCATCCATACACATTCATGTATTTAAAACTTGAAATAAACACATATAAATGTGTCCATAAGTTACACTGCAGATATGAGTGAAATCCAGCAGGTTCTGTTCTGGCTGATTGAAGAACATGAGAGGCTCATGCACTTTAAATGTCTTTGGGTTTGTGTATGAATACGATCGACATTTGGCACCACTCCTCAGAACAATAGCTCTACAAACAAATACAGTAGATATCAGATTCCTCCAATAGTTAGAAAAAGGACACATACACAATTTAGCGATGAAAGCTACAAACAAACACATAGATAATTTCATTCAAAACCACTGCAGTCTACTTCTCTGTGTGTCTGTATCCCGGTGAGTACAGCGAGTACAGTACTACTTTCCCACAAAGATTAGAGCAGTGATCTAAGCAGCCTCAGGTTGTACTAGATGTCCCCGACACTTCAGAACGTCACGTCCACCACCTCACAGGCAACTGCTCAAAGTAATTAGATTGTTGCCAGAGAGTGCCACCATTATAAAATGTATATTATTTGTCATTGGGCAGGTGTAAATACCCCTGTATAAACAGTATATACTCCTCTGATTGGCTCATTCTAATATTCTTATTCTAACAAACCAATCACCACCATTCATACCAAAACCAACCAACCAAGGCAACGAGGAGTCACTAATCAGAGGCAGAGTTGCCTTAGAGCACACTTTAGAATAACTGAAGTGCACAAAAGGCGATTCAGAAGTTGGTAAATGTTATGCTGATTGAAACATAAACAAGTATATGCCGTATACCTGTGTATATCCTGCACTACACTTCTGACCATAGGCTTTGATGAGGGTTGTGTTGGTGACATTTTTGTATAAAAAATATATTTTTTATATTTTATTATATTTTATATAATATTTTTTTTTAAATATTTTACCAAACACTCTGCATAAATGCATCTGTAGCAGTGCCACTTCACCTGGAGACAGTCTGCTTTATGTCAGCGTGGAAATCTAAGTTAATGTGTCCATAATATGAAATAAAAATATCTATAATACTTTTCTTTCTAAAATCCTCTTTTGCCTCCATGTAAAGTACCAATACAAGCAGTCACATGTGAAGATTACTCATTCATGAAGCTCTCTGACTTCATATTCGGTCAGGCACAAGGACATGGTGTTCAACCAGATAGATCATAAGCTTCCATGTTGTCCAAACACTGAGTCACAGCGTGCCAGAATGACAGCCAGTGTGAAATGGAGAGTGATGATACCAGTACAAAGAAGGGGTCTGGTTGAGATGACCCTTAAACGTGGCACAATACACTCGGCTCCAGTCAAGTGTTTAAAAAAAGCTTTTTCTACCCCATTTCAGCCTGCTGGGGAATGACCCCCCCTCATACACACAAAAACACACACACGCACACACACACACACACACACACACACACACACACACACACACACACACACACACACACACACACACACACACACACACACACACACACACACACACACACACACGCACACAAAAACCGCCCCCTCTCCTACCTGCCACTTCTATATAATGTTTCTTTCCATGTCACATCTCTCTTCTGCCTCCGCCCTGCAAAGCAAGACGTGCAATATGTCTCCTGAGCAGCGGCATCATACATCATATTATTGCATATAGACCTCATAATTTTGTAGTACATATATCTCAGGAAATAACATGCCATTACACCGTGTGGGTTGGCCCCGGGGCGGGAGCAGGGCGAGCAGCCGGGGTCTGCTCAGAAGAATCAGTGCTTCAGTCTTGTGAGGTGATTAAATGCAGTGTTTTGTCTTTGAAATGTTCACTGTCTTTTTTTTCTGCTGTTTTCATCCTGCACTGTCCTTGGACCATTTTCCTCCTCTTATCCTTTTATTCTCCGTCTTTTAAATGGAGTTTGAGCCATTCCTGTTGAACAATGAACTGGTGTTAGCATCCCAGCAAAAGTAAATAGCCAAGCCAATGAATTATTGATGCGGTGCAGGACCTTCTTTCAGAAAACCCATCTTGATTCCCTTACTTAAAGCTCCCAGTTGCAGGGCCGCTACCTCCCCGTGTGTGTGTGCCTGTGGTTGTGTATATGAACTTGGAGCACTCATCTGCAGTTTACGTGGTTCTTGCTAGTCTGACTGATGCAAATGTGGAGTCTCTGTCGTGGGCTGGATTTCATTTTAAACTACTCTTGAGTCTAATTAGGTCCAGTAGGACACATAGCTTACAGATCCATGCACACACCAGACCTTAACTTAAAGCTGCCTTGTGGGGCTCCTCACCACCAGCAGCACTGTGGAGCTTTGTGTTAATGTATGCCAATTTGTTTACTCTTGCACAAGCATGAGCATGAACGAGGACAACGAGATCCACGATTAATATCAAGGAAATCAGTGAAAATGAAATGAAATTTTGAAATATTTAAGAAAGATGTAAAAACATTCCTGGATTCTTCTCTTTGTCTAAAATTAAATACGTTTTCTCTTGATCCATGTTCTATCTTTCCAGCAAGTTTTCTGGGAATCGTTTTTTTACCTAAACATGCTGACAAAAAAATTAATAAACTAACCAGCCAACCAAATACAAACAGGTTTAAAACCATAACCTCCTTATGTGTAACCGAGTGATCTAAAATCAATTCACCAGGTTCTGACCTACAAATCACTAAATAGAGTCTCTGTGGCCTTAGTTCTGCGTTTAAATGCTCCAAAGTCATTCTAAATCAATTTAAGACTAACTACAATGGCACTCAGTAGAGCACACACCTCTGCCAAGGCCCGATAGTCTCCTTTAAATCAATCAAGCTGCACCACATTATACACACTCAGAGATATCAGTTCTCTAAATATGCCTGAATCTTTTTTAATCAAGATCCATGGACTTTTCCTTAGTAAATTTGTGGCAAATGTAAAAAAAACGCTTTGTCCTGCAATGTAAAAGAAAGTGAATATTCCCCCTGATCCAGATTTGCACCAAAATTGAATGGGTTTTGCCCTGACACATACCACATCACCAAGATTAGTGGTTTTGGTGTGATCCTTCTAACTACCAGGCGGACCAACGCTGATAAAAAAACCAAGGTTATTATAACCAATTCATGTAGCACCTTTGAAGAGTACCCAGGGTTTATAGAGTTAGGAATTGGAAATTAAAATTAGCAGGACAATGAGGACACTTATATACAGTTGGCATACATGCACCAAGATATGTATTATTTATTTATTTAAAACCTCGGGAGACACATTGAGGTACTTATTTTCAATAATGCCAAGGCACAGGAATGCAAAAATTCAACGAATACAATAAACAGTTTTTAAATTATTAATGGTTATACCAATTAAAATGTATTGAAAATGAAGAAAAATACAATCTTAAAATGTAAAGTTTATGGATGATAAAAATGTATTAAAAAAAAGTATAGTGTATCAGTGCGTTCTCAGAGGCAGGGAAACTGCTAGCAACAAAACATATTAGTAAACAATGTAAATTTCAGCTTTGCAGTTGATGTACGAAATAAACTTTGTTTAGAAGATGTCATGAAAATGTTGAGTGTTGAAATCAAAATGTTTTCATCATAGAAATTGTTTTCATGCAAACTCGGACTATAAAAGTTCTATTAATTAATCGCAATTAATCAGACTTGGTGTCAGTGTCGGTAAAACATCAAAACACAGAGTTTAAATGCTGTGTCATTGTTATGGTTGGCAGGCACAAGTCTTGCGAGTGCCAGGAAGAGGCAGAGTGAAGTTCTATTGCACCTCCTCAAAATAGATGGTGCTTGAAGCTGGCTGACACACTGTGGCTGTATCTGCTGCAGTGTGTCGGGCGAGCAGCTAACAACTCTGTGAGGAAGCTCTCTGCTGCTTTACTCCCATTTCAGCGATTCCATTGAAACACATTTTGTTCCAGCATTATTGCTGTCAGAGCTGTGACAGTGACTGACCTCAAAGCCATGCATCATAGCTTGGACAAAGACCTGATGTAGACGCAAATACAAGTGAAGATACCTACACCTCAACACAAACTTGCAGCAACATAAAACCTGCTCTGGAAGCAAAGGTTCCTGTCTTAATGTTGATTTTCCTTTTTGTTAGAGCTGAGCTTAAACACTGAGACTCTAAGTCATAATCACTTTATTGTGTTTCTGACATCATGTTCTTTGGGATTTGTGTTGTTTCATTTACAAAAAGCATTTTGGTGGAGCATGTGTCCAAAGCATCTGCTCTTTAATGCTGGAAGCAGAGTGTTGCACAAGGAGATGGAGACATGCAGAGGATGATTAGAAAGCTGATGCAAACACAGAGTGTAATTTAACAGTGGCTGAGAGGAGGGTACAGTAGGAGAGTCATTCTCTGAGGCTGATATTACCACGGAGAATTTTTGCTCACTTGATGATGCAATGTGAGAACTGTTACAGCAACGACTTCACACGCTCTGTGGAGGGAGAAGATCAGGTCATGATTTTATTTTCATCTCTCTGTGTCAAAGATGAACAAAGTTGAGTGAGTCACTCGCCACCTCACTCATTCTTTTTGTGAACTAAGCAATTATTTACACTGTAGTGGCATGAAACAGACTGGTACATTTACTTAGTTAATGTACCAAAGTACTTTTTAACCTGTACTTAGAATAGGATAGATTAGAATAGCTTTTTTTTGTGATTGTTGAAACCAGCAAAAATCTGTTTAGCAGCGCTAAAGGAGTGTGCAGTTAAAGAAACGTATGCATAAATAGCAGCATCAAATCTATACAAGAAATGCACCCTGATTTAAGACAGAGGAAATTACCTTACTGTACATTCAACAACGAGTGGCAAAGTGGTTCACTGATCCAATCAGAGCAGAGCAGTTCACATTAAACCCCGCCTCCTGCAGCAGCAGCATCACTGGTGAAGCAGGAACTCATGAAATGGATTCAGAAGTGACCACCGCTCAGACTCAGCTCATTATTATATGATAGTGACGAGTATTTTCATTGTTTTTAGCTCTGCAATATTTAAATTGTTTTCTTAAGTACAACCCAGTGTGACAGTTGATGATAAAAAATGCTTTTTCATTGCCAAGTCAAATTAGATGTTTAAATTTAACAAATTAACTGTCCAGAGTTTAACATATAATTAAGTTAAATACACTATTATGAATAAGTGCAAAACCCTGTACAAATTCACACAACAATAACACTAACTAACAGTTCCAGTGCTTAATACAGAAAAATACTCCAGCTCCAATCTCCTCACTCGTCTCCCTGCCAGGTGATGTGCTGGACATGGGGTCACACAAGTTCTCAAACAAGGAGCATCTCTCTTCTTTCAATTGTATCTGTGTGTCGGTAGCAGCAGCTGCCGGATCCCGGCTCTTGGCTGTAGCTCGGACATCTGCTGCACGTTCCGCTGTCTGAGTCCTTGTAATACAGAATTGAATGTAATACAGCCCCACTTTGGACTACTAGCTCACTGTAGGCGGACATTATGTGCTGACAGAGCCATGTAGAGTGTGTTGTTTCCAGAGTTAAGTGTAAAACAATACTCGGGACTGGTACCAGATTGGCACTGGATTGTGGTAACCAACAGCTACAGTTAATGATGCAGTAGAATGTTGCATTTGCGAACTGGCCACCTTCTACTTTTAATACTTTCAGTATAAATAAGTATTTACTTTTACTAAAGTAGAAAAGTCAATGCAGTACTTTTTACTTGAGTAAATATTTTTCTTTTTACTAATACATCAGGGAAATGTTTGAGTACCTCCTCCATTACTGGTATAAGTAGTAGTATTTCAACTTAAACTCAACAATTAAAAGTTTTTATTAAAAAAAATACAATATTTCTCTGACCTCAGTAACCTACTTCATTGTACGCGTGGCTTCTCAGGTATTAGAGGTGAATTTAGCTGTAGAAATACCCGTAGAGGTAACTGATAATGGGATTATTTGTGTAGACTGAGGTCGGCAGCGTGTCGACAAATTCTCATATAGAAGATGGAATTGCATTTTCTCACTCTCAACATTTGCGCCATTCATATTCTTAATTGAATTTCCCTTCTGAGCCAATAATGCATTTCACAGTAATGCATTGTGACCTCATATGAAATTCATTATCTGCACAGTAAACATTTTCCTTTTTTTTTGCATACATATTAAAACTCTTTCACACCAAAACACAGTGCTGCCTACCTCCGGCCCTGTCAGCCTCTTCGCCTGATTTGCATTTGCTTGGTATTTGTCTTTAGCCGGAGACAGTGTTGACGTGGAGTAAAGCGGTGCACACGGAGACAGACGCCCTCGCTCGCCTGCCAGCCCCTCCGCATCATCCGTCTGTCACGTTAGCGGCTTTAGCTGCTTCTTTTTTCACGGACGATAAAGTGTCATGTGCTCGTGTCCCTGTTGTTCCTTAGCCCTGGAGCGATGTAGCAACAGAAATGTCCACTCCATTATTTAACGTGTCAATAAATTCAATTATAACTGTCCTTTGACTTTGATTGGTCAGTGATGTAATGTATTGGCCTCTTCGCCCCGCCGTCTGTCTGGGAGCTGCTGCGTTTTGATTCATCACATTAGAAGATAAATAATTCAGACCAGTGCTCTTACTTTTAGTTTCGGTATGTTTTACTCCACGTACACCCCGAGCGCCTCATCTATCACCGACTCTCCCATTGTTTTTCTGGCTTCCTGTAACTGGATGCCTCTTTCACTCTCTTTCACTTCATTTCACACAGAGACTCTCACCTTCCTCCCCCTATTTTCCACTTATTGTTCAGCCTGTGAAAGACTTGGCCACCTCGCCCAGCCTCCTGTTCCTTCACCAGCTGGTTTAAAAATAAACAGGGCTACTA
The DNA here is from genome assembly GCA_038501795.1 of Pseudopleuronectes americanus. Classification (NCBI taxonomy): domain Eukaryota; kingdom Metazoa; phylum Chordata; class Actinopteri; order Pleuronectiformes; family Pleuronectidae; genus Pseudopleuronectes; species Pseudopleuronectes americanus. Next base: position 16,233,779 of record CM076718.1, on the reverse strand, counting down.
GTTCCTGTGCCTGGCAGTGCCACTCTGCTCTGGTGGGTCGGAGGTTGCGTACAGAGCTGCCTGCTGCTCCAGATGCTCCGAAATTACGCCATCCGCAATGCAGCCTTCCCCTCGCTCCCCCAGACTGCTCGCAGCTGCCACTGAAAGGCTGGGATTTCATAGACGCTCAGTCGGCGTTTCTTCACGAGCAGCGTGCACAAAATTAAACTACATTTACTGCAGTTTCAGCACAGCCCGAATCCGCTCGGCGCTCCCTTCTAAAGGCTGTTCTCGACACATTTGAATTAGATAATGAATGAATTGACTGTAGGGGCACAGATGGGATTTTTTTAATGTTTCAGGGCCTCGTGGAAACGGACCAATTACTACAACAAAGATAAGATGTAAAGGATCCGTCTTACTTTTTCCGCTCACACATGAAATCCCTCTGGTCCAGCGAGGGGAGGGGGTCATCTGAGCCTACCACACCAATTAATCCTGCCACTCATCAGGACATTGCCTGAGAATGGCAGTGGTTTACACTGGAATTATGCTCTGCACTAATTAGTGGTTAGCATTGGCGGTGTCAAGGATAGATAGTGAACTGGTGTGTTATAATGTGACAGGGAACACAGACGACACTGGCTGCTAATGCTGCCTTTTACACACTTATCACTCTGGGGGGGTGGGGGGGGCTGACTATGTCAATATCATCTCAGCCAATTATATCCATTTCTTCATTCATACATATTTCTTTACAAATCCCCTCGTTCTCCATCCATTTCTCCTCCACCCTTTCTTTTCTCGTCACCCAGCCAGCCCTCTGGCTGTGCTCCCTCACAGTTGCCATGGTAATGATAGAGTTTCTCATCTCTGTAATGTGATGTCTTACTGGGTTTCATTGGGGCGTGTGTCACTATTTTATTTCACGCGCCATTTGGTGAGCCTCGGTCTCCTGTTGAAAGGAGACGTGTGCCTGTGAGGTGAGCAGTGAACGCACCGAGGGCGACGTGTTAAAGCCCCGGTGCACGAAGGCGAGGGTCCTGATGGATACAAGATGGAAGTATGTGGGGGCAGTGCCTGCTGTAGATACATCATATTTCCTTCACTGTTCACTTTATTAACTTGCAGGAAAGATGTATGAAGTGTTGTGTGAGAGGAGTGTTTGTCCCTGGGTGGCTCTGTCTTTTTCTGTTCTGTGAGGCTGGCACTCCAGGGAGGGGTTTCAGCTGCTTCCCAGCAGGAGGCACTGTGTGTGTGCTTTCAGCCGTCTACTGAGAAACACTTCAATGCAGTACAATGGGCCGACTATATCTCCATCTATCTGGAGAGGGTTTAATCTGTGGGTTACTTCATGTCCACCAGTGATGATGGCGGTCCTGTGGAAGGAGTTGCTCTCACTGTTCCTCTCCTCTTCAGTCACTCTTGCAGATATTTGTGCTGCAGCTTGATGATCACTGCTGCTATTTGCACTGGACATGTGTGTGTTTGTTGGGAACGTGTTCTTTTCAGGCTTAAGCTTTGTATTTTTGTTCTCCTCTGTGAGTGTGCAATTACAACCAGGGCTTTGAATGCATGTGCAAAGAAACACAGTGGGAAGTGGAGCAGCAGTCAATAACTGATCAATATTAGCCCAGATGCCACTGTCAAACACATCAATAGGGTTTCTCCAACAGTGGTGTTTATCCCCCACTGTGTATTAACTGCCTTATGTCAGCCCACAGGGCTTTAAAAGTCTCTCCTCTAGCTTCATCCGTCCTTCTTTGCAGATGTGGACTTCCATAGGCGCCTCTTGTCGAGCAGTGACAGTTGGGCCTGTGTCATTGTGGTTATTGAACTGACTATTGGGGGGGGTAATTGCACATCGCCACTTCTCTTAATTTGCACAGGATTGCGGCAGCTGAATGGATCTGTTCTGTTTCTCACTATTTCCAATTTGAAAGTACTCCACATGTTCAGTGGGGGGTGAGTGTTTAAATTATTTTCGCGGCCAAGATGTCCTCTTTTTTTTTCTACATTTGTAGAAGGACTATTTTTGGCTGGAGCTGCTGAAGCTGGCATCCCATTATGCAGTTTTTGTTGCACGACCAGAGGACGTTGAATGAACAATTCGACCACATATGTAAAGTGCCGGTAAATGAAGTGTGCAGAATAACAATCAAGACAGTCTATCATATGTCTCCTAATGTTTCTGCTTTCAAAATCTCATCCTCTTGTCTGGTCGCCTGGACAAATGACTCTGCTTGTAATCGATTCTATGAATACCAGAACTACAAATGTGTTTTTACCTTTTGAACTTGGTGCAGTGGCCTCACAACAACATATGGTTTAATTTACTCAGTCTCCACCCACCAAACTGTGCTGGAATTCAGCTTTGAAGTCCCCTTGTAGTCCCTCTTAATAATGCTCTCAGAAACCATCTCTTGGCGCCGTAGAGGCAGGTGACCGAAAATACCAGATTCCACCATCTTTCATGTGTTTGTGAAGAGACTCGGGCTCTGAAATGGCGTGTGTACAGTCAGTACTGGGGCCTGTGTGTGCAGAACTTTATGTTAAACCACTGCTAACTAGGTGACGCTTGGTTTTGGGTTTGTTCTCTTGGGGGTGCACTTGTTTTTTCATGTATCCCAGCCAGGCTCTCAGAGGAGGGATGGTGTGCTTTGGATGGCATCTGTTGTCTCTCCGTCTCCTCTGGGCTCCGTGCCAGGCACGTGTTTGTCAGATGGCAGTGCTGGTATAGATGGATGCTTCAAATGCATTTTGACACTTTCGCTCTGCACTCTCCTTGACTGGGTCATTTGTTGTAGTTTGAGACTTTGGCACATTAAACAGGATTTTGGCAGGGTCTTAACAAAGTATATAGTTCAAGATTTAAAATGTCATAAATAAGTTCAAATATTCTTTTTTAGGTTTTAAATATGTTTGGGTAGGTCTTTATTTAGTTTATTTAATGCTACGTCTATCATCAAGATTTATAGAAGAGAGATGTTGGCTATGAATACTTATTGTTTCTGCCTGTAGTTGGGAGACATAAATATCAAGAGTTATTATATATCTGGGAATCCAATATTCCTTCACGTCTGTCGTACGTTACTGCAAAGGTCTGACATTTCATTCATTATGGCCTTAAAAAGAACTGAGTATAGCTTCTATCTTTATTAATCAGATTTCAAATTAATCTGCTGCTTCCTGAGCACAACTGTAGTAGTTTTAGACGTGAAGCAGGATGAAATAATTGAATTAACATTTCATTAATAGACTTTGTTTTGTGTCCTAGAAAATATGTTTTATAATATTTTTCTCTTGACAGAATAAAGCCACTTAATTTGCCTTCTTTTAAAATGTTGGTGATGGATGAATATAGACTACGGACAGAGTTGTTTAATCTCACTGATAAATATAATACTATAGTATATAAATTATACACAGTTGGTTATTACTACAATTGAATAATTTATGCTCTCAGTTTAATAGTTGGAGCACATAAATTACAAATTTCTGCTCTGGGTTTATGATCCTATATTTTGCCTCTCCTCGTCGTGCAGAGGGCAGCAAACACATCTGGCCCGTCACATTAAATCAAGCAGAAGTTTGAATAAGATGAGGAAGACATTTATGAAGCGCTGCAGAAACCTGATGCTCAATGTTCACCAGTGGGATGACATTCCATGTTTTTGACAGGTTTATGGCGAAATAGTGTGAAATATGTTTAAGGGATTTCACAGAATAAGACAAGATAACAGCCAAAAGTAAAATCACATTTTATTTATGGAGCCCATACTCACAAATCACAAATGACCTCATGGGGAGTAACTGTAATTTGTACAAGTTGCAACATGGTTGACACCCTCAGCTCTAGAATAGGGTTAGAAAAACTTTTAAGAAAAAATAAAAACAAATGCAGGAACCTTAGGGAGAGATACAAGGGAGGGATTCCTCTACCAGGACTGACAGAAGTGCAATAGATGTGGCAATCAAGATATAATTGTGCAAGATCCAAGTGGTCCACATTGTACCGAGTATGAAGAGTCCATGCAAGACAAGATGAATGGCGTGAGGACGACAATCTATGCTAAACTATACCAGATTTTATTTTATTTTCTTTCTGAGACAACTCCTCCATATGTCCTGCTGTAGAAATCAGCCTCTTTCACTTTTTCGAGTGACTTCAGGACATTTGTATCCAGAATTTGCTGACATCATAACATTAATTCTTCCCTCTATGTACAGTGTTTCTTCTTCTCCACTGACACCAGCAGAATATTCCCCCCTGATGTTCCAACCCAACCCCCTCCCAGATCCTCTATAGTTTCTGTGGAGAAGGTGTATGTGTGAATGTAAATGTTCGAGTGAGAGCCTCCAGAGTTGCTGTAGAGTATCTCCGTCTATCCCCCAAGTATAAAGTTTGAAAAAATCCAGAGGAGCTAATGTTAGAACACAGGAGGAGTGTTCAGGTGCTTTGTGCATGTGTGAAAGACAAACTAAGGAGAAAGTCCAGACCCAATTCTCTGGAGATCCTCACGTGGACATGTCTGAAACAGAGAAACACAGAAAAAAGTGTTTGACTTTTGTGATGAGCTCACGGCCAAGGGCTCCCTCTGATGACTCTTCCATTTAGACTCTGTTTGTGCATATCACCACCCTTGTGTCAGCTAAACCTTCCTACAGCTCCTTCGCAGCAGGAAGATTTGCCTCTCTACCCAGCAGATGTGCAGTGTTGTGTAAAAGTTGTCTCGGTGAGAAGTAACAGTGCATTAATGTTTCAAGAAAGTAAATTTTGTAATTTCTCTTTGCTGCAGGCGTTGTATTTACTTCTTTTCAGTTCAAAAACCAACATTTGCCGAAGGGGTTCCCACACTTCAGCATATTTTATCCAGAAGGCTTCACTTGTATATTTCCTCTTTAAATTATAAAACAGAGAAGTGAGTTTTACTATCACATACATTCATCGTACTTGTCAAAGGACGGCAGTTTCCATTCAGGCTTCATCAAAGAGGGATTTAATTGCCCTGTGTTGAATGGGAAGTTAGAAGGGGTCCACTCCTCGTCTCTCTTCTCTGCTCGAGAGCAGCAGATTTAGGTCAGGGAGATTTGGGGGGTGGCAGAGCAGCTGGAGAGCTTGTTCTGGACTGTCAAAGCTGCCCTGTAAACCATCTGGATTGGCTGATAGTGCTGCAAAGCCAGTTATCCTCTTTATAGAACTGCTGTGGATCTGCATAGCAAGAAGCTACTCCACCTCTGGTGCATGCAAGCCAAACTTCAGGTGGACACATCACTGCTCTCCTCCACATTATGGTGCCCATGCATTTATCCACTTTCCCCTGTGAACACGCCAACAGGCCTCACTGATACAAACATAACCTGACAGAATTGTCTCCAAGTGTCCAACAGTCAGGACTTGAGAATACACAATCACTCAGACCTGGTATTAACATCTGTCTTGAGAGATCGGATCACAAGTGGAGTTAAGTTAAGTTTGTAAGTTCACACCTGAAACAAATAATTCTGCATGTCATTTGTGTTCAACAAAATAATGTTGTTTTTACCTAATCTGAGTTTACAGATGTGTCTGATGTCCCTGTGGCTGTGTTGTTGTGTGTCTGCACGAGCGAGAGAGAGAGAAACAGAGAGAAACGAGTGGAGTCGGGAGGGACAGAATAAAGGGAATTAATAAGCAGCCTTCAGATCTACTATGAAGAAAAACATTACACATACGAAAAAAAGGGAAATAATGTAGATATTGTGGTGGTGGCCACAAATAACAAAACGTATGGACATGGTTTCATTGTGAAACTGTAGTGTGTCAGAGGACGTCAGCTGAGTGGGCGGTCCCTCATATGTGGACCAGGACGCATTTGTGTTCAAACAGTGATTAGAATTTTGCCACACGTGTCCCATACCGCCTGTGAATGTGGTTTGTGCGACACATTTGTGTGCGCTCAGACCTGAATTTAGCGCTGACCACATAATATTGAATCACACAGGATGGATGTCAATACCAGGTGTGATCGGGGTCCTCGCCCTTCATGTCACTGTAGTCATGCCACGTCCAGACTCCACTCGGTCCCAATAACTTCCCTGCTCTTAACGCCTCGGTCACAGCTCATCAGTGGAGCCTGATGGAGGCTCAACACTGAACAATGAATGCGTTTACAGACACTGCGCTCTCTTCACACTTCAGAGAGGTGTAACGCACGTTTGCATTCTTCGAAATCACTGAGTATTTGAGTGCTGGTTTGAAAGCGTCGGCTTCTCCCTCTTTCTGCCTCAAGGCGGCTCACATTTCTCTGCGGTTAAGAGCGTCTCTGATAAAGCCAACGGAACAGAAAAGCCGGAGTGGTGAATACATTTGATGAGAAAATCCCCCTTTTTATCCCTAAATCCACTTCTTGTTGAGATGCCATTTACTGTAGTAATCGCTGCTCAAGCACCACTTCTGCTCAGCCTGTTGTGGAGCACTCATCCTAAGTGGAAGGTGAAAAGGAACATCGCACCTCTCGGGTGAAGCTGTGATGCTAGTTATCTTACCTTTTGAATCCACACACAAGTGTTAATAAAATTTGTGTCGTTAATGAGCACATAATCCACTCTTAATGCGCTCGGAGAGTCGACTCGCCTGTTGGTTTGTGTTAGTCAGTGTGGGTTGTGAAGGCCAGATGCTGATTTACACGGTGTTGTAATGCTGATAGTTTTAACTCGGCAGTGAAATTCAGTTTGAGTATCATCAGATCTAGTCCTTGGCAGGTATATTTTTCTTTTTTTATCACAGTTTAGTAGTGTTTTATAAATTATTATTGTATTTTAGTTTTTACCTTGAGGGAAACACAGGGAACTGTCACAGATTGTGTCTTCTTGATAATTGTATTTTTTTTTACGACTGTGTTCTCTCTGCACACATGTAGTCAACAAAGTATGGGATTATAGTTCCTTGCTCTCGCACATTACATCATTTTGCTTATCTCCGCACGGACCACACACTGCGTGTAGCGAGCGTGATGAAAGACAATGGGTAATTGATGCACACAGAGCATCTACACATCTGCTGTGCTCCTCAGGGCGAGCGTTGAGGGATGCCCAGCCCCTTTGAGCGGTGCTGGGGTGTGGGAAGCTGCAGTCGGGACGCGGCTTGGAAACTCTGCAACTCTCAAACGCAGCCTTCACTGGAATTACATCATCCCGTGTCCTTTTATATTCTCCCCTCCAACCACATCCAACAGTCCTGAGGCGAGGCCTGTTTACAGGAAAGGCCAGTGGATGGGCTCCACCGGGCTTCAGGTTGCACTGAGACCTGGTTTTCCTGGTATTCATGCTCTCTGGCACCTGTGGAATCTAAATCTGACCCACACAGTATTTATGCACTGTAATTATATGTTTACATTGACAATAGCAGTGAATGAAACAAGAATGGTTACATACAGTGGAGTGTAGAGCGCGAGTATCGAGCAAAACAAACAAACAACACAATTGAAACCAGCTCAAGTTTTTCCAAAGTGCAATACATTACCATCCTGCTTCCCACTGAGTTGTCCAATCAAATGAGAGCAGGTGATTGCTGAGTCCGTCACGTTGACAACACAATGATTGCCTTGAAGAAGAGACTGACGGAAATCTCTGGCTCCTTCTCCCCCATTTGTCTGATTCATTACATGGAGAAGAGATAGAAGAGGGAGTCCGGGCTATGAAAAAGCTATGATGGTCGATTTTTTTCACATTAACCGCCGCTGCATGTATCATAACATGGTGCAGCCTTTAGTTATGGGTCAGCACATGTGATCTCACCATGATGGAGTTCGAAATAAAATAGGTCTGATTTGAGTCACTGTTTTTCTGATGGCGTTTCAGCTGGACGATGACAGAGAGGTTGTAATGTGATGAATGCCAAACTGAGTCCGATTAAGTGATGAGTCACAGAGGAGTGTGTCAGCAGTGAAGGCTGTATTTGTATCTGGCCAGGCTGGATACTAGGTGTGGTGTATGTGTGTGTGTGTGTCGGGGGTTGGGGGTATGCAGCACAGCGTGCGGGCGGCTGTTGATGGATGAGGACGGAGCGAGAGAAGGACGAGGCATGAAATAGAATGAGGATGAAGGACAGAGAAGTCCTGGCCGGCTCGGGGAGGGGGGAAGGAGACTGTGAGACAGAGATGGAGAGACTGGGAGTGAAGAAAAGAATGAGGGTCAGAGAGAAACTAACCTGCGCTCAAAATTGCTGATGCTGGCTCCTCTGTGCCGCGCTTTGGCTTCACGCTTAAATCTGCATTTACTCAGACAATATCAGGTGAGTGTATCAGGGAAGAATTCTATCACTGCTGTCAGACCAGTGAAGGTCAACATGTCAATGGAGAAGAAAATGGAGACCCTGGCAACACAGAAATGTCTGCTTATCACTTTTTGACCACAACTCTAAGATTTGGAAGCATTTTGCTATCTCTGGTATTTTATTCACATTGAATAAAATACACTAAACTTTGGACATTCTCCTGAAATGATCAATAGGGGCTCTATGTGATAACATAAATATCTGAGTAAGAGGCACCTGAGTAAAAACACAGCAGGACATTATTTCAAAAATGTACAGAAAGAAAACAATTATCTCTTTGGAGATTTCTGTGCTGTTGTGAAAGCATCTGACAGGAGAATCTCACCTGTGAAAGGCAAACTGGACAAAGGCTGGACCCCATTTTCTGGCTATTTTCCAGAGCTTAAAAAAGCCTGAAAAGTGTACGAACTTCTTTGACAATACTAAATGTCATGCTAACTAACAAGAGTGAAAACAGTAAATCCGTTATTCCCACAACCAAAGACAGGTTGGTGGCATTATTTTTACGGCTTCTCTGTCCGTTCGTCCCATTCCAGTGAACAGGATATTCCAAGGATGTCTTGAGGGAATTTCTTAGTTTGGCACAAATATTCACTCAAGGATGAACTGAGTCAATTTTGCTGGACCAAGGACACAGTGACCTCACTAAGCACATTGTATACCTTGTGAAGGTGATATATCTGGAATGTAGTGAAGGGAATTCTGATTTTTTAAAAAGAATAGTTCACTCAATAAGAAAATTTCACTCATTATCTTCTCGCCCCTATGCTGATGGAGGATCCGGGTGAATAACATGACATTTAACATGCCTCCATACTGCTACTGTGGTGTCATCCAAGTTTCCAGAAGCCCGAACAATAAATAATTATATAAAATTCCCATTAACAAGGCGATAATGTATTAGGCCGATATAAAGTGCATATCTTATAAAGTTTTTGTTGATTATATGACGGCCTTGGAGCAGCTGTGTCTTAGTATGAGTGATGACGTAGATTGCCCTTTGAAAAAGTCAGTGGAAACCTTTTGTAACTTTAGATAAAGATTCTTCTTTTTTACTTTGAGGAACTTTACTTTCATTTTAGCAAAATATCTCTTTGACATTGTGGTTTCTTTATAAATCTTTAAAGCTCGGTTCAAAGCTGCATTTGATTTGCTGCCCGAGAGACTTCTGCTAAGAATCACAGTGAGCATTGAACCTTTTAGTCTTGATCAATACCTAACAATTACACATTTTGTGAGCAAAAGTGAAATAACAAGGCTATACACGTTTACATTTAAAGATCTTTGAGGTCTTTGATTTGCATAGCACAGAAATACCAGAGGAAATACAGTTTATACGATTTTAGAAATCAAGACAGTGCTGTTTTATGTTCTACTTGATGCCTCATGCTTTCCAATATGCATGGACGAGCAGGAGAGCTGCTATTCAAGATGAAGAGAATGGTTTCACGCTGGGATGGAAAGAACTCAACGGGTGGTGTGATTCACACACTTTCATTTCTCAGTCTTATTTCAAGGATGATCCAAGATTAAACAAATTCAGATTCTTTACAGTGTCATCGTGATGGAAACCTAATTACTCCAGTGTTCTCATTGTGGCCTGAAGAACAGAAGTGTCTCCCGTGTGGCACATTTCTAATGACCTTCCAAATGGTCATCCATACTGGACGTCCTGCTGAGGATCTGCAAATTACTGCTGAATTGTGGGTAAATGAAGATTCCGTTCTGGCTGTGAGCTGTCATGATCTGTTTGATAAAGGTGGGATTGTATTCATGCATGCAGTATATGTGCTTTCACACATATACACACACATGCGCACACACACACACACACACACACACACACACACACACACACACACACACACACACACACACCCACACACTCTGTATGGAGGCAAAGACAGAAGGATTCATCAGTCACTGAGTCACACCGAGGGTGAAGGGAAGCGGCGTCCTTTCTGTCTCTTGCAGTCCCTCTCTTACTTTCTTTCTCATCTATTAGTTTATCTGTCACTCCTCATCCCTTCTCAGTAGCCCATCTACCAGTCTCTCCTCCTCTCTCTCTCTCTTTCTGGCCATCTTAGTGTGACCTTCCGTGGGTCGATTTCCTGTCTTCAACAGGACAGCAGGGGAGAGGGGCCGGCTGTTACCAGACCGGCCAGATGGCAGGGTCTATAGGCTGGGACCAGAGACTCGGGCTGGGGAAAACCCACTGGCCAAACTGGTGACTGCAGCAGCAGACAGCAGCTCTGTGGGAAGAGGTGGACTGACAGTCCTGGATTCTACAGCTTTAGTGCAAACTTAGTCTACGTTAAAAATGATCAACTACTACAACTCCGCTATGGATATGTCTGGTTTCTACTCTTTTTCAGTAAAGACAAAGACACTAAAACTGAGTGTCTTTGCTGATTGGGTCTTTTCAGTCACAAACTAGCTTTTGCTGATTCGTCAGGCTCCTATCACATGACCCCCTTTTAGAAGAACAGCCAGCATTAGCCATGACTACTAGTGGGGAACGCAACAAGAATAATCAATTAAAAGCGATGCTGACTCTGTTGTCTTCGCTAACAGCTGTTGTGCAGTTAATTTCAGCTTTTTATAATGACACGACTGTTTAAATGTGCAGGAGATGCACTATTATGTAAGTAATACCTGTTGACATCGGCACCAGTGTACGTGAGTGGTCACTTGATATACATTTCCAGGTGTGTTAGTATATGAGGGGATTTCAAACTGAAATTAAGCCCAAACGATGGTGTTGACAGAGATTGTTTACGAGAACACAGTAACATGAATGTGGCCTGAGAGTCAGTTTGTCATGAGTGTCGTTTTGGTCCCAGCGCTCTAACACAGTTTCTTTGCAGACTCATGGCTGACAGGAGGGTGTGCTGGGGTGGGGTGAAGATGATCTGAGTTGAAAAGTCAAACTGAGGATGAGGAGACTTGACAGCAGGGGAGGTAGCTGGTGGGGGTGAGAGGCGGTGTGTGTTGGAAGAGTTTGATCGGAAAGGACTGGAGAGTTTCTGTCCTTGGAGTGAAGTTAAACCCCCTGCGTCTTCTTTCTTCCGCTACATCAGCTGCTGAGCCGCTACATGACCTGTATCAATAGCACGGTGCTGTCTTATTTCCCACGGAAGCGCTCGCTGCACCTTGCCCGAGGCCATCCTGTAAGCTACCCATTAATGGAGGATCACAAATCATAAGGTGCGCCTCACGTAACCCACGTTAGAAAGGAAGCAGGGAGCACAGCTGTTTGACTCAGCCACTCTCTCAAACCCACTGGCTGCATGCAAATGAAGACTTCTTGCTGTTACAGGAGAGCTGGACCTGTTATCAGAGCGGCCAGGGTGAGGGAGGACAACTAATTCTAACGGGGCAACAGCAGCGCTGTACTTCCTGGTAGCTGGTATATTCCAACCCATAAGTCAGGTGTTGAGATGAAAGAGAGGCCTGCTTGTGCTCCATGGCTAATTTAAAGGATTAACACCTGTTCTACCAAGACAGATTAATTCTAATCCTGCTTTAACCCCTTTGATCTGAACTCTGAGTGCTTTGAGGAGTGGACTAGCCTAATCCCTTCTCAACGGCGACCAGAAACTACAGGTACCCGATGGAGCGGCCGGCTTCATGCTACAGTATGTTGTGTAGCTTTGTGTTCATTTTCTTCTCCTTTCATACTTTGCGAAGTGTTTGATTCATTACTGAATCTTTCTGTGCATCACTCCCCCTGAACCTATCTCCACTTCAAAAGGGTTAATTCACATTTGATGCGCTCTCGCAGGGTTCGACTATTAAGGGCATGAAGAGCTGTCAGTGGCATAATAATCCAGGGGCATTTATTATGGTATGATCTTCGAAGGGAAGGAAAACTGTTTATTTAATGCGAAAGGAAACTGTGTCTGGCTTCTGCTCAGCCACACTTATAGCTTTTATGAATCAGCATTTAAACAACCGCAGCAAACCAAGTGAGGCGCTGCAGAGGATCTTAGACGTAGTTAAATATTTGTGCAGTTATTTGCTATTAATTGAAGCCTGTTCCAGAGATCATCAGTCATAAACTGTGGCTTTAATGCTTTAAAGTGCTCATTATGATTACCAGATTTCAGTGTGTGTGCATGGGTGTGGGCGTGTGTTTGTGATGGTAACACATGGATACATTTGATATGAGAGAGAAAAGGGGGGAAAAAAGAGAGACTGTGGGAGAATTCAGATGAATTTGGTGTGGTGACGAGAGCGGGAAGAAAGGTAATTGAAAAAGAGAGGCATGAGTTTGGTTTTGGGGTTTTTCTAAATGAGGGCCTTGAGATGGGTGGGTCTGACCGCATGATTTTGTGTATTTTGTATCTGTGTGTGTGTGTGTTCGTTCGTGGCAGCAGATAGACACAAACACATCTGAATTCATTGTCCTGAACCACCTCTATGTTTAGTGCGTCGGCTGAGGAGGACCACACAGGATCTCTCTCTGTCTCATGCGTCGGAGAATGTGGCAAAGCTGTTATTATTGATCCTGCCGCAGACGTCAAACCCCAGCGCCTATTTAACTGTCGGCCTGATTTAAACAATATGCTGGAGCCTGTTTCATCCATGTCCAAGACCACTGAATTATTAAACACGTCTCTAAAGCAAAGGTCCCTCTCTTTGCCTGATGTTTTCACACACATCCACTGTGTGAGGGATTCCAGTGGATAAACAAGCTCTTGTTCATTGGTGTCATTGGGAGAATAATTAGGAAAATAAGGGGGAATTAGGGGATGTGACTTGAAGACAATAAAAAGATCATAATCATATCTCTTAATCACGCTGTGAAGAATCACTGGAACTAGAACACTGTAATACTCTGAAAGAAACAAGAGCTTTCAATAGCATTTTCATTATAAACAAACAAAACACAGATAGGGTTATTTATGCTTTTCCTTGGAACTATAAGGATTGACTTTTGCCTTCATCAGGACATAATAAAAACTTAACTAGCTGAATTAAATTATGACTAGTCAGTATTTCTGTAACTTCTATCAACTCTTTTTCTTGTCTAGTAATTATCATTAGTAAATTTGTCAGTAATGAGGAAGAATAAGTGCAGATAATGATACAAATTACGTGAGTATCTTTACCTAGGCATCAGCTAAAATGAAATCTTTCAGATGGTTTTATCATTTATGTCTTGCGTCCAGGGGGTACACCACCTCTCGCCCAATGTTTGCTGGGACCTTCAAAGCCCAGAGGAAATAACGGTCTAGATGAAAGATTGATTTATGTCTCGAGCTTCTCTTCTGTTGTGGCAATCTTTGTTTTCTTCATTTGTTTCCTGGAGTTGTGCTCAACCATGAGCGAAAGAAATAAAACAAAATGAAAGTAATATGGATTGGACCAAAAATGGAATGATTAATTTAATGATGAACATTGGTAGATTTATTCCGAATCATTGTTTTAATTATACAGCATGCGTCTGTGCGGTATGGTGGTCCACTGGTTAGCACTGTTGCCTCACAGCAGGATGGTCTAAAACTTTCCGTGCAGAGTTTGCATGTTTTCCCTGTGTATGCATGACTTTTCTCTGTTGTCTCCAGGCTTCTTCCATCAGCCCCCCACCCACTACCCATGTGAACCTCTATGGATAAACAGTGGATGGATGGATGGACATGTTTTGTAAAATTCCTGTTTTGTATCACCAATCCTCCTGTACTGCAGCCTGTGTCATAACTACCTGTAGCCATATGCTCAATCTCTCCAAGATGATCCACAAATGAAAATGCTGTTGGTCGGGAAAAGATGTATTTTCTGATCTGATGCCACTTTTGTCTGAATGCCGTTTTGAGAATAAAACTCTTTTCTTACCATTACAGCGGTAGGGTTACTGCCTAAAACGTATTCGTTACTGTAGGAGAAAGATCATCACTTGGTTCAGGATGAGAAACAACATTGTTAAGAAACAGTTACTGGTACTGTCAGTAGGAGGTAAGGAACATGTGTGCATATGTAATGTTTAAGTGGAACATTATGTCGACTCATCCATCTGCACAGAACTACATCCTCTGCAGACTTTTACTCCCTTTGCTGAGTGACTCCTGTTCCAGAGTAGAAACTGCAAGTGCAGCAACTTCCCCCTCAGAAAAACTGCCAGTCATATTTGCGATTTGACAGTTCCTCCATGCGCTTGTAGGCAGTGTCAGTGTTCTGCCTGCTGCTGAGAGTACAGCCACCTGACCACCAGAGGCTGAACTGAGGCTTTTTGTTAATCTGGACCAAATCAGCCCAGTGTTTGAACTGTTTATTAAACTGCACAGTGATTAGTGATGCCTCCAGCTGAACACCATCCCGACTGATTCATCCTGGTGTCAGTGAGTGTTTTGAGTCGCCCTTCCTCCTGCCAGGAGCCGGCTCTAGAGATCAACCGCTCTGCTCCCAACGGACTGGACCCGGCAAACAAACAAGATTTGGAATGGTTTTCAGGGCCGTAACATCAGCCTCTGCTCGGGACACGCTGGGTGGTCAGTGCGTGTGACCTTTTCACAGTAGGGCCCCCTAACCCCCATCCATCCCGATTAGAGGACACTTATCAGGACAGCAGCCCGAGTGACACACTCCCAGCTGGGCTTCCCTTGAGAAAATGCTTTGCAGTATACGGATACATCCCCACAGTGCACTGAGGTGTGTGCGTGCATGTGTGTGTAAGTGTGCAGAGTTGTTCTCTGCAGATAGGGCCCTGTGACTCCGAGATATGCACAGGCTCATTAATTAGAGGCTCTCATTATCCCCCCTCAGGCTCCAGACACTTAATCAACACCAAGCTCCAACTAAGACACACACACACCCATGCACACGCACGCACGCACACACAGCCACCCACACGTGCACACGGTCCACAGCAGGCTAAATTCTGACACAACATCATCCAAGAATAGAGCGGTGTGAAAGAGGTGACTGAATGAATTCTGATGAGGGTTATTTGTTTCAGTGATGTACGGGACAACAGAGAGGGTGGATGTCGGTGCTGTTTAACACTTTTATGACTGTAATGTTGTTAAGCATTTCAGAACAGATTCATCCATCTGCCATGTCTCACTGTGGAAGCACTCTGTCAAACACAGTAAATTAGAATCTGATGTTACGAAATTTACGTGCTGCAAATAGAACAAATGAGACTTCAAGACCTGCTCCTTTGTTCGAATGTTGGATTACTGCCATTGATTTTGTAATGTCTATATCTTTAATATGTTTACTGTCGTCCACAGAAGCATATGCAACTGAGGCCTTTTATAAAGACTGTATGCAAAGATGGACAACACGCCTCCCTACTCCCACTTTGCAGAAATGAAGCAAAATAGAGTTTGTGCAAGAGTACTGCACCGGGTCAGGTACCAACTGGTTCTGTTATCTGCAGGAGCAACGGTTTGGTCCATGTCTCATCCACTAAGATGGAGGTTAATGACCTATATGTATATATATATATATATTTTGTATTTAATTTTTTCATTTATTTGTGAAATGCTGATAAAATAAAGTGACATACAAGAGAGACGAGAAACACAGATATATGTACATAAAGATGAGACAGACATAACATAATGCAGTTAAAGTGATATGTATGATAATATCTTGAGTAGAGATGAAATAGTGTGTGTCTGTATGTGTGAATGATTCCATGGTACATTTCCATGTTTAATTGGCTGGGACAAGCTGTGGTCTTAAATGAGGATTGTGGAGTGGAGAGACAAAAGGATGTGGTGTTTGTATTCTGGTATTTATAAATATATGACGGTATTTTACCAAAACAAATATAAATAGATAAATAATAATAATGATCAGAATAAAAATAAAATAAGATAAATGAGTAAATACATGCATACACCCTATAATAAAGCTGAATATACCCTATAATATAGTATAATATATAGGTGTTATAATATATGGTATAATAACGACCTTCAGCGGTGAGGTGTGGTACCTGACCAGGCAACTAGTGGCGAGGTGAGCGAGCCCCAGCGATATTAAAGGGGGCGATGTATAGATGCTTTGTCATGTTGTGCATCCTTGAATACAGTCTATGGTGTATTCTCATAGGTTCTTGCATAGGGCTCTGCACATATATTACATTTGGGTACATGCTGTATCTCTGTATTCTGTGAATTTCTAGCCTTGCAACTGAAGTCCTTGTAATTAGAAGGCTGCTGCTTATTCAAACGTGGGGGGGGGACTCTCTTCAGTTCACACTGAAGAGAGTCTAAATTACTCTCAGACAGGCAGGAGAGCTTTTTGGAGGGTGGCACCTCTTTGAGTGTTTTTTAAAGCCTTTCTGACAGTTTTCATTTCTCTTCCGAGCAGCCTCTGTTACTGACATGTGGGTGATGCACATTTTACATCATATGGACTAATAAAGAGGGGAGCAGACAGATCCCTGTAAGCAAATGAGCATCTGTGCAGAGAACTGTATCGGCCCGCATCAGAGGGGAGGATTTCATGAAGTTAAATTTCAGTTCAAACACATCCTCGGCTACCTTTATGTGGAACTGATTTGCCACGTGTCCGAGAATTAAAGCGGACAAACTCTAAGCTGCTCGCCTCTGTTCATTCCAGCACAGAGAATTTAACGGTTACAAGGACATTTTTAACTGAATTTTTTTGTGTGATTCACCGAAGCAATGGCGCTAGCATTCCTGAAGCATTACTGGTACCTCTAAAAACAATTTCCCTGGTCGTTGCCTGGTCTACAGTATTTATAGCCCACCACAAAATCAGCCGTGCTTTCCTCTTTTTGTCAGTCGTAAAAAAGCATTCAATGACACTGAAGGACATTGAAAACACAGATCTGCTAGCTGGTGGGTGGGGTGATGGGACGTTTCTTGTTGCGTAACTAGAGTTAGTGGTTATTTATTGTGGAGCTGTCTGACTTACATGACTCTAAATCAAACCTGACGCCTAAGTCCCTTGTAACGTATCTTCACGAAACCGGCTCCTCCTCCCCGATCAGAACACACGGTGGACACATTTTTTTAAGAGCATGATTGGCAAGCACAAGTGAAAGAAGCACAAACTTTTCAAACAGCTCCAAGTTGTGGAAAATGAAATAGGGGGGTTTTTGTTTCCCTCTGAAGGCCGGAGTCCGATTTCCTGTTCAGCTCTGATTGGGAAAGCAGAGGCACGCACAGGGAGCCCTGCTTCTGTATGGAGATGCCAGATGACAGGCTTCACCACGAACAGGCTGTCGCTGAACAGCGCTCTGAAGTGGCCTTTGATTGATCATCACACGGGCCTTTTATGAAGCCATCTCTTGTGTAAACCTGTTTTAGATGCTGCCACTAAAGTGTCTTGAGTGCGAGCGTGTGCTTGAAAGCGAACATAAATGTAAATTGTATCTTCTAGTGCTGTGTGTGTCTATAGTGTAACAGGAATCAGCCGGCTGTAGGGGAGAAAAAAAAACATGATGAGGTGTCATCGACTATCAAGTGAAACAAAACGTAGATGGTGTAACACAAGTGAAACAGTAACCGCTTCCTGATTGACTACACACGCATCCTTTGATCGCGGCGCTTGACCACGGTGTGTCATCCATCTTGGGTGCCAGCTGTGGTTCTGGAGGTAGTGTCAAACATTTTTGTTCCTGCTCATCCATGCGGATTAGTGGGTGTCTCATGGAGTCCCTGTGCACAGCAGGAGTTTGTCCATGAGGCCATATGTCAGCCCGTCACCCCCCTCCCTCTTGTCTTTTGTTATCTGCGTGACCCGTAGGTGCACTGCGGCCCTGCTGACCCTGAAGACACGCCAGTTTATTGACCCACTCGCAGCTCCACAGAGTCCATTACCTAAACCAATTTAAATCACAGGCCTATTGTATAAACTGATTTCACCCCACTCGATATCGACTGCACCTTTAATTCACCTTTCTTTTACTTTGGGATTATTCCCGGTGAATCCACAGTAATGTAGTTACTGTATTAATGCTGTCACGGTTAACTACTCAGGGTTTAGTGCTGCAGCGGGTCGGGCTCGGCACCAGTCGATCTGTTTTAACTGCTGATAGCTCTGTTTTCAAACTGTTTTCATTCTGTCACTGTGGCAGTGCCTGTGGTGAGTGGGTTCTCACCAGAGGAACCATGCCCTCTGTTTTGAATTTGATTCAGCCCGCTTCCACAATTAAAGATAAAAAGTCAGTTTTTAACAATGGAAACACTGCAGATATTCTCTCATTTCAGCCAACCCCCCAAAAAACAAGGTTATGTATCTGGGGCTGTGTGTGGTGAATTATTGCAGTAAACTCCCTGTCACAGCTGCTCTCAGCTGGGTGGAATGAGGGGACGTGCATACACAGGGTTTTAGTTGTCTCCGGCGTCCGGGGCGCTCAGTCCTTTGTCTGTTTTATGGAGGAATTCAAATTATAACCACAAAAATGACAATCATGGACAACAGCCTCCATTGAGCACTGCTGCATGAGGTTATTAGAATCTCCCACTGTGGGGAGATTGTTTCATGGTTTACATAGAGCTGTTCAGCAGATGGACCTCCTGACCTTATTTTCAGTCAAGTTTTCAATGTTATTCACTGCAGTGATGATCTGAAAGAATCCAGCACTTGATCTGAGGAATGAAGCATGTTTGAATTTAAGCAAAGCGTTTCTTACAGGGGTGTGAAATGAATTTGTAATGGTGTGAGAGATGACAGAATAGATCAAATAAATATGGGCATTAGATGTTGAACTAGAATGACACATAAAGCACATACCTCCACCAAGGCCAAACACTCCCCTTAGATTCAATCAAGCTGCAGCAAATTACACACACTCATGTATATGAGTCACCCAAATGTGTCTGATTTTTTTTATTCTCTTTGAAACAATGTTAAAGATAGTGAGAAAAAAAAACTTAACCCTAACCTTTTCCCCAAGTTTTGTTGAAATCTCTTCAGTTGTTATTGTTTAATCCTGCTGACAAACAAACAAATCGACAAACAACAACAAATGGACTGGGTTAAAAAATCATAACCCCCCTGGTGGTTAGCCTGGAGTTCTAAAACATGTCCCCTGATACAGATCAACCCCACAGTGTATCCTTTCTTGGCCTGTAATGCATCCTTCCTAAAGGTTTGCTGGAAATCTGTTTATTATATTTTTCAAAATAAACAAATAGTTGGACATCTGTGAAAATATAACCTTATTTGTGTGTGTGTGCATGTGTTTGTGTGTGTGTGTGTGGGGGGGTATTTTTGATTATATTTTTGATTATATTTGAAGCAGATTTATTAGAACACACTACACGTTTTGTCATCGAAATACTCTTTAACTAAAATTACGTGTAAAGTTTACTCGCAGCGTTCAGTTTGTAACCAAATCTAGTTTTGATCCAGATGTGAACACGTTCCAGGTGCAAATCCGAATGAAACATGTCTCTCACATGCTCAGTCTGGACCGACATGGGGACATGTGGCCGCAGCGCCTGTTCAGAGGTTCAGTATCTGGAAAAGTGTCCTTGAGCAACACGTCACACCTCAGGCCTGCTTCCGTCTGGACGACAGCTCTGTGCGTAAACTTGAGGCGCACTTCTCCCCAGCAGATGTGTGAGCGGCGGCGCTATGACCCTGCTGCCTCCTGCCCGCTCAGCTCAGCTCGGCTCAGCTCGGCTCAGTTCGACTGCTCCAAGTCTGTGAAAGCTGCGAGGCTGCAGGAGCGCAGGGAAGGAAGTGATCAGGGAGCTGTAGTCCAGTCTGTCGCTGTTGTAGGATTCAGGATTTCCTTCCAGCTCCTCGCAGGAATTCCAAGGGATTTTTTGGGTGCCCGGACCCCCTCCTCCTCTCCTCCTGCTCTCCTCCTCTCCTCTCCCTGGAAGTAATCTCCCTACATGTCTCCGTCGGGCTGTGTTTGACTCTGTTTTTCCAGCAACGCTTAGAAAAGTGCGTTAGGCAACGCTTCAGACCACTGTGATGAATATTTCTTCGTTTCGACACAGTCTTCACGCGTCTCCTCTGAACCAAAGAGAACAGATTGGACACTGTTTCTCTGCCTCGGCTTCTTTCTAACGGAGCAGCCTTCTGACACGGACGACTCTGAAAAGTTTAAGAATATATTTTTTCCTGACACACAGTCTGGATTGGTCCTGGAGGCGCCGATCACTGCGCGTCGACTGAAGAGTGGGCTCGTACCGGACTCGCACTTTTCTGGGGGGATTTACGCACAGGAACCTTCACCCCTGAACATTTGTCAGTCGACACCATGGGTCTCTGATTTTATTCCCCGAGCCCAACTGTGGATTTAACCGGTGTGTGGTTCCTGTGGACTGCGCCGCCTGCCCCGTTACATTGCCGCAAAGCTGAGACTCCCAGCACCACATCTCACCATGCGTCGCTTCTTGGAGAAAATCTGCTGCAAGAGCGAAGGAAGTCGGGAGGCAGCATGACTCGCGCTCTGGATTTCTTTGAATCTACACTCCCTTCTCATATAATATCTTAATGCTGTTCAATTTTGGTTTACAAATATGATGAAATGGCAGCCCCGGAAGAAGGTGAGTGTCTCCTGTACATATGATTTCCAATCATGCCGATAAATAACGTTTGTCATGTAAATGCCAAGTTGGAGAGAAGGGGCTCAGATACAGATTGCTGACCTCTCTCTGTGTGTTTAATACATATGATAGAGCCTGTTAATGCAGTTGCAATAATCAGAATGACACTGTACTACACTAAACTGCAACCAAAGCAGATTTAATTACAAAAAGCAAGTTTCTGTTTCCTGTCCACTTGGACCTTTTCCCTATTTATGCGTTTTTACATCTATTTTCTTATGAGAGACGCAGCACTCAGCTGTTGTGCGTTTCTCTATGACACCTATAATATATGTACATATTAATGTTTCACACCCAAGGTTTATAAATATGCCGCTATGTTAATATTTTTTTTTATTCTGTGACCTCGGTGTATTGTGTTTCTTGCACCTCTTACCAGCATCAGACCTACATTGTTAATCTGGACTAATCAAGACATCAGTGATTAATGTTCCCTGCAGTGAATCTCTAGAGCTGAGTGCACATACACACACACACACACACACACACACACACACACACACACACACACACACACACACACACACACACACACACACACACACACACACACACACACACACACACACACACATACACACACAGACAATGTTCATACCTGTGTCGAAGCAGAAAAACAAGCTTTTGAAGATTTACACCCGAAAGTTTCAGAATGAAGTGTCACCTCTCTTCCAATTCCTCCGTCTCTCAGAGAAAAAGCTCTGTGAGCAATAGAATGTGTCTGCAGTTTATTGTTTCCATGATCAGACGCACATTTTCTATCCTAAATTCAACTCTTATTGGTTTCTGTTAGTGCTCTGTGTTTCATGGCCTCGGAGAATTACAACATGGAAAATATCTGAGATTCATCTGGGCTCTATAAAAAATTGGTAGCCCTAGAAATGCTTATGGTTGGGATTTTTACCAGCAGGTGGCACTTGTCTGACAAGAAGCAGCCAGCCTGAGCAGGAGTGGGCTTTTTACTCCCAGGGTCTGGAGTCAGGGAAAGACAAATGAAAGGATGTTCAACACTTCTTTCCTCCACTGCATCATTCTAAACTTTATTTCCCCCCAAAGACCATTCAACAATGGCAAAACACCAAGCCTTTTCACCCCGGCCCAGATACGTTTTCCTCTCGCAGGTAGTGTAACCACAACCCCTGCTTGTGCTTTTCATGGAAAGCCTCCTCACTGAGCCTGGTTTAAGGAACCTCTGCCTCCCTTTGCCTGAATTAATTTCACTATGTCATTTGTTCCACCTCCAGGAATCATTAATGTGGATAATCTCATCCTGAAAGATGAGATGAAAGTGAATGATCAAAACCCTAGCTCTTTAATGTCGAATCATCAGCAGAGAAAAATAAAAAGCTGTGAGCGTGCCCTGATGGTTTCTACAGCTGTGCAGTGTATCTGCCAGAACCATCCATGAGACCCCCGCCCCCTGAGGACTAAAAGCCTTTCCTCGCTGCAGGGACTCATTCTCGGCCACAGCACATGCAACAGTCGTGTGCATGTGCTCAACCTGAAAATATGCTGAAAGTAACACTGTCCCTCTTGTGCAAATTCTCCTTCCATCAGAGTGAGGTGAGCGCACAACATCACTCATGATGGTGCCTCTCCTCAAGGGGAAGAATGCTCACCCTGTGTTGTTGTGTGATGTTAATTCATTAACCTGTTGGGGATGCTGGATGCGAGATGCATATGGATGACCACAAGCACTTAGATGAGAAGACACAAAGCTGCAGGGTTATGTTCAGTATGTTGAATGACTTGCCTCCCACACACTGGATGCATGTGTTTGTGTGTGTGGTTGACATTCTCCCTGTACCCTGAACTCTTGTTCATTGCCAAGGATGTCTTCTGACTCAGATACTTGACGCAGCGGGCAGGACATCGAAATGAAAAAAACAACAAAAAACAGCTATTGTGCTCCACATTGTAAGGAAATGGATTTCTTTAGAGTCCAACGCTCTCTTTAGAAAACACAGATACACAATACTTTCACGAAAAAGGTCCTTGAACCCCCCCACGCTCGCTTCTTGTGTATCAGCTTTTCAATCTGGCTCTTTACTCCACTTGTAGGTTGATGGGAATCAATAAAAAGTGTAATTGTGTAGGTGTCCAGTCCACCTCTCTTTAATGGATTACACTAATGAGTCACATTTATAGCGGTGAATAAATGAGAGATCAATCCTCATAGTTCTTCAGACAGATAGCTTTCCTGCTCTGGAGCCAGATGGAGAAAGAGATTTCTTTTTTTTCAGGTGATTTGTGTGATTACGATTACGTCCTGTAGTTTGGCTGAGATGCTCTAAACACTTGAGCTCATCTGTTACACAATGTTAAAAAATGGGAGGCACATGAGTAAAGGCGGCCACAGAGCTGGGTTTCTGATGATGATTTCTTAAGGCTGTCGGCCCAGTGATAATCAATGTTTTTTGCAAAGAAAGCTTTTCCTGGAGTGGGCTTAAAAGCTTAAGTGCAACTGTTGGCTCTCCTTCCCTTTTAAAGTAAAGATACACTTTTTGTTTTGTGTCTGTGCAGCTCAGGAATGCAAACATGGCTGTTGCTGTGCATGATAAGTGGAGCAGGGTGGGTGTGCGGCAGCGGCCACTGCAGGCAGAGCTGTACAGTGTTCCACATATATGTTTTGCACGTGTTAGCAACAAATTGCATTTCTGCTCCGTACAACTGCACGACAACAGTTCCGGGAGCAAATGGTTGAAACGAGCAAACTCAGTGGCTGATGCTCCTCTTCTTTGATTGGTCACTTTGAGCACATCAGTCCCAGGCCTGTCTCTGATGTTCTAACCCCCTCCCCCTTTATCTTTCTGCAGCAATTATTAAGTTTGTGGCTCATACATACAACAGTTGTTGAAACAAAAAGCTGTGTTACACATTGTTTATTCACTACTTGTTAGCCTTCAATGCCCCAAGTAATTTGCTTGTCAAATACTTGCTTAAAGTAATAAACTGTACTACCTGTGATTGCAGTAGCAGATGTTTACACATGCTACAACTTTGTGGCCTGTGCTACAAAACTATAAACCTCTAAAGCACCAATACTCTGCAAACAAAGATATCATACAGCCCTGGCCGTCCTCTTTGGTTGTGCTGGGTTAGCATCAGAAAACATGGACAGTATCTGTTCTGGGGGAACCTATCTCAGGTCCGAGATGGCTGCGTGCCTCAAAGTGTGCTGAGATGAACAGAAGCCTCCAGTTCGCCTTCAAAGAATGTGGAACCTGTTGTGTTTGCCGTGTCCTCATATGTTTGTCTATGTGTCTACATGGGTGCAAGTCCAAAGTGGTGTAGACGTGGGTTATGGACTCCTGCGGTTTGGCAAGTTTCTTTGGGACTCCTTTGTCTCTATCGACTGTGGTTTTTTTCTGTGCAACAGCTGAAAAACATTCCATTCTTCTTTTTCTGCTGCCAGATGTGTTTTTTAGTCATCATCACCCCATGTTATCTTGAGCCGAGCTGCTCGCAGCCTGTTAATATGTTGGGTGGTCTCATGTTACGAATCCAGGCTCTGCATTTAGAGCTCACGTTATGCCTCGTGGCACTGTGACCAAGCCAGAAGGAAGTGACTGTTTGCTTTCTGCGGCCTTGCCAGATGTTTCTATACGGGTTCCACTCAGTTGACATAAAGACTTCTCACCTGAGAGGGACAGGACACTCCGCTCATGTTTCCTAGGCCGGGCTCTCTGGGAGCTCGGACTTTTACTATCGGCAGGCTGCACACTCTTACATCTTTGACCATGTTCACCAGCTTTTCACTTCAGGGACTTTCTCATGCTTCTTCTCCTCTTTGATTCAGTTTTATTTATGAGCTCTTCTGTGGGGGGGGAAAGGGCCATCTCTCCCCCCAGTGCTCAGTCAGTCCCTGTGACGTCTCCTGGCTGGAAGCCGATTTTGGAATACATTTACAGCAGGGGAAAAGCCGTCAGAATTTGAGGAGAACTAGTGGAGGATTCACATCTGAGGAAAGAAGAAAGTGGGAAAGGCTGTCACTGGGGGGGAGTGAGTTAGATTGCTGGACAAAGACTGACATACATCAGGGGACAAATAAATGGGGGCTAGATTGTAGGACTAAAGTAAGGTGGATGGATATCGAGGAGAAGAAATGGAATTGCTCTAGAGCGGTGCGCACTGATAGAATTTGAGATGGTTGGAATTTGAAAAGTGACAGAAAATGGGGCGAGGGCCGGGAGACTAAAGGATAGAAGATGGTGCAGGAAATTTGGAGTTTAGGAGTGAGAGGCCCTGGAGGGATGCAGCAGGGATAATTAATGATAGGGTGTGATGCACCTGCTGTTCCTGATGCTGTGTTTACAGCCCAGCATGCCGAGTGCAACGGGATGCGACTGAGTGGCCAGCCCCCCCCGGCCCATCCTCCGGGGGTGTGGGAAGATACTGTGGGGGCAAGGGATTGGGTGAGGTAAGGAGTGGTACGGCGACTCAGCAATACTGCTAAAATGTATGAGCTGCACTCGCTCTGCTAATCCCGGTCTGCAGCTTCCCATTGGGAGAGCTGGACAGAGATGGAGGAGAGAAGGAAGAGCTTCCTGGAATGCAGGGCTCCGCTCGCTCTCATTGTGATGCAGTGGTCTGCAGTGTGCACAAACTGCAGGCATATGCCCCGTGAGGCTCTCCTGGGAGTCCACTGTCAAAATACAACAGGAGAAACAATGGAAACGATGGTGACTGGGCCCTCCTGCTCTCATTAATCCTCATCGCTGGGACCTGCTCGTTGCACTGTGAGCGAGCGGATGGATTTTTTGGATAGCAAGTGGCAAATGCAAAGATTGATTTATTTGTAGAGCGGTCCATTTGTGATGTTTTCCTCCGAGCCTCAGAGCACTCATTTCTGATACGCGGTGGCTTTCCTTTACCCCCCAGTGCTTCTGTTGGCGCAAATGGAGGCATGTTGGATTTTATTGAGGTCATTGTTCCAGGGGTGTGGTCAGCTGCTCACTGGGCTCTCGGTGCCTCCACGGGGAATAAAACAGACCTGACTTGATGGACCACATCAATAGGAACACATTTCCCTGTTCCATGAGGTGGAACAGTCCTGTGCAGGACTTAAGCTTCTGTTATATGTACTCAGTTTCGCATACTGTTTACTGAGGAGAGCCAGTGTTTCAGACATAATCTGTCTGTTTTGAATAGGGGCTGTCATTGGCATTAGAGACACATCTCCTCAGCATATGGCCTGAAAAACATGCACACTCTTCTCTGTTTCACAACACTTATCAGAGTGCAGCTGCCAAAACCGCTGTTCCTACATTCCTTTATAACTCTGCACTGGACTGGTTCCAGTGGGCCGGGCATAGTGTCAGCTCAGTCCTCAGGCCCTGCAGCTGTCCTCAGTCCAACGCAGCGTTGTGTGTTGTGACAGACATTCGCTGCTAGTGTGTTCTAAAGATGGGCCCGAGCTCCAGCCTGGTCGGAGACGTGTGAAGAGCACGGCTAATACCAGCCTGCCTCATACTGACGCCCCATAGATCCCACTAATTCCCTCTCTTCTTTTGTCAGAGACGGGATTCATAAGCTCCTCTTTGAAGGCTCAATTTTCCAGGAGTGTGTCCGTGGCTTAGCTGTAGCCTTTGCGTAGCCAGGACTAGACATTCCATTCCTCAGATTGACCGACTGGTTTGGCACCTGAGTGATCAGTGTTTGGTTCTTGAGTAGGTTATTGATGATTATTGAGTGAGGGGGAAAAAAAGTCAATTAACCTCTGTATCCTTCTGCGTTCTGTCCACTTGTATAAATGACACACGGTGCAAGAGAGAAGCAAACAAGATGAGTCTGAGCCTCGCCCTTCCATCTTGGTTTTGAAGAGGAATAGGTGCTGCGCAGTGTTTTTGTAGTCAAACGGTGCAGCAGACACAAACTGCTCCTCCAGGGGTCACAGTAACAACCAGGCCCAGAGCAGATTGTTTTAGTTCCCCTCACACTGCCACTCTGACCTCTCCGCTCCAGCCTCTACTTACTCTTCCTGCCATGCTGAATGCGGTGCGGGCTGCTGAGAATGTTTTTTTTTACTGCCAGCTGTAAAAATCTTGCGGGGAAGGAAAAGAGAAATGGTGCCGAGCACGACCCACTGCGCCTTTTCCCTTTCCTCTTCTCAAAGCTCGGAGCAGCCGCCGGTTCCCTCTCGTAAGTTTGGAGTTATTTATATGAGGCTTATACCGAGACACTTATGTCAGGCATATGTTTATAGTTGCTAAGATATGTGGGCCAGGAGCACTTCCATATCCTCCGTGGGCTTGTCTCCTGAGGGAGATTCATGATTCCAGCAGCCTTAACAAGGCCCACAGACAGGTGGTGACTGACAGGCATGCTGAGACAGATTCAGTAATGAGGACCCCCAGAACAAACCTCCGTGGTCCACTCCCCCATGCTTCAGTATCGCAAATGATGTCATGCCTCATAGATTTTATATATTTAACTAGGGGTTCTATTGCAGTCTAATAGAGCCATACTTACATTATAATGCCGTCCCTGTCTCCTCTCCTTCACCGTGGCTCCTCTCCGGCCTGTCTGTGTTCACCCCAGCAGTGTTGCCCCCTGTCGCGCATGTTCTCCTGCTTGTCTGTGACTACAACATAAAAGTGTTTTTGTTTGTTTGTTTCCGCCGATGTCTGTAGCCTACATTTGTGGATGTGACTTGAACCTTAATGCTTATCCCACCTGCCTCCTGTGTGTTGCGTCGCCACTTTTCTTTAAAGGAGCTGTGTAGAAAGAAAACAATCTGTTCTGGTGCGCCCATGAATCTGCAGCATGTGTCAGCTTGTTTATCCCACATGCTGTGTGTATCTGTGCATTTTAAAATGCACCTTTTTCTGTTTGCCTTTTGGAGTCTCTTGGAAAACGCTCATCTTGACAGGTGAGCGATCTCCTGCTGTCCGATAGGAGGTGATTGATGGAAACTGTAAAATATGATCATCCATCTTAGATAGTGAAAATACTGTATCTTCCCCCTCTGTCCCCCGGCCGGCTCTTCCCCTCCTCCAGTCCTCTCTCTTGATGTATATTCCTGTGACTGGGGTCAGAGGCACGTATTGTTCAGCAGTCTGGAGAGTGCTCCAGTTACCACTGTGAAATCTCAAGCATCAGCGGCTTCTTAGCTGTTTAAATACACCGTAAGAGGCTGAACACTGCTACAGCGACTCGACAGGCACTTCACAATTTGTACGGTGTGACTTTTCTGCATTATTTTAAATAATGACTCCTTTATAGCCATGTAAAGTGTGTTTGCGGCCGGTGCCACCTGTCTGGGGGTTCTGCATGATGAAATCCTGCTGAACACAACATGTTTAGTGCTATGAATGCTACTCTGTCTTCTGCAATAAAGAAGATGCTATATGCACTCGCTCCAGCTGCTCCAGTGAGGGATGGAGAAAAAAAAACATGGAATCACTCATTGGAACAAAAGACTGTAACTTGGCACACAACCGTTGGTGCAATGCTTCAGGTGTGAAATTACCCCCAATTTACATTTGGGAGTATGTGTAAGCCCCCTCGTCTTTATCTTACTGTGAACATTGTTTTCCTTTTCCTCTTGCAGAGAGGCCTCAGACTGCTGTGCTAGTATCTTACACTGCAGTAGTACCTTTGACAGTGCACTGTAGTCCAGCTGCCCCATTAGGTGTTGGTGAAGCTAAGGTACAGCTCAGGTTCTGGGGGGCTGTCTCAAACTGCTGAGCTCGGTGCTATAATGAATGGATATATTATACTTTACAGACACTGAATGCTTCTCGTTTGTTGCTGCTGGGCAGTGCACAGCTTTACAACAGTGCCCAGGGGACATTATTGTAACATAGCCATACTGGCTGGCACTTGGACGTGTGAATTATTATCCGTGGCCGAGTCTGTCAGTGAACACGACTGCATGTGTCCATCAGGCTCTGACCACCAGCAGCCGCAGCAGCCCTCAAACAGGCTAAGCTGCCTTCCTTTAGAAGATGCACACCCCAACCTGCGCACAATATGTCTGACCTGGTAGCCCTGGGTTTTGTATTTTCCTCCACACAACTGGGACGTTATATTATTTATAGTGTTGCAGTGCACGCAAGCTCGACACCTTTCAGCTTGAAACTCATATGAATCCAAAGTAGCTCGTCAGATGCACCATACTAGTTTTGAAGTGAATGTTGACATTCACACGATCACCTCTCTCTCTCCCCAGCTTTCTATCCCTCCGTCTCCACGCTCCTCCATCTCTGCATTGTGCTCGTAGCCAGCAGAGCAGGGCCTCAGGCAGAGCAGGTGCAGGCTGCTGTGATGGCTCCTCGCACACACACACACACGGGCTCACTCGGGGGAGATGGGCCAGCCGCGGTGCCACTCTCAGTGAAATGGCAGACCGGGTTTGTTGGTCGGGGAGGATGGAGAGGAGGTGGACAAAGCTTTGTGCTGGTTGTGTTCTCTGGTCCAAGTCGAGAGTGAGCAGGTGTTCTCTAAATGAAAGCAGTACTCCGCATGCAGGCGTGCTCTTGGTCCCATAGGAACCATTTTGTTCTGGTAAAATCATGTTCGCTGCTAATCTGTAGACAATGCTGCGTGTTTCTTTGCCAATTGGTGTTTTGAAGTGTGTCGTTTTGGCACTGAGTTAAAGATCTAATTCAATAAATTGGTTTGTAAATTGGTTTGTCCCTGTGGCTGCAGGTGGTGAGTTACATGGTTCAGGGCCGTAATGAATAGAAATTGACCAAATCTCTCGGCGTATATATGCATTTTTTTGTTAGATAAACAACAAGTTGGTTAATTCCGAAGGCATTTTGTATAAATCTGTGCAGACGTACTGGGCACTGCTCCACATTCAGATTAATCATTTCATGGGGACTGGACTGGATGTCTTAATCTCTAAGTAACAGTTTGACATCTGATCTCTTGTTTTAATGTCATTTGTTCTCTCATTGTCATCATGCTAAAAATTCAAAGGGACTCAACCTTTGAGATTTCCTGGTCAGAGTGATAGACAGATGTAATTGGTGCATGATTGATCCGTCGGAGGATTTGTGATAAAAACCCTGACATGAAAAAGGTTGAACAACAGCACAATTGCAGATTTATTGTGACACATTGTGAGTTTGTCAGTCCTCCTTGCACCGTGTGTCAAACCGACAGATGGACTGGCAGGTTGACAG
This sequence comes from Pseudopleuronectes americanus, assembly GCA_038501795.1. Taxonomy (NCBI): domain Eukaryota; kingdom Metazoa; phylum Chordata; class Actinopteri; order Pleuronectiformes; family Pleuronectidae; genus Pseudopleuronectes; species Pseudopleuronectes americanus. Next base: position 16,203,798 of record CM076718.1, on the reverse strand, counting down.
ACAATGTGAATGCGGCAGGCGGATCTCTTTCTGAGACACCTCTTCGACTGCCATCACAGCTCCTCGTCCCGGTTCCCACAAAAGAGAGACTCATTTAAGTCCTTGTCCTCGTTTCCTGCGATGACGGAAACTGTTGCCCTGGCGCAGGAAGCTCTCGTCTCAGGAAGCGTACACAAAACAACACAACACAAGAAAGATGTTTTCTACCTTTCATCCAGTGCGTGTTCTGCGACTTCCGTTTCTCTTTTCTCATTAGGTATTGATGCACATGCCTATTTGTCTCGATCAGAGTGCGTCTTTAAGTGCTTTCCTGTTTGGGAAATGAACGTCAAATGATCTCGTCTGAGTGCCCGTCTCCTCTTGGCTTGTGTGATGGTGAGTCCCGGGGGGGATTCGTGAGAGGATTCAAATCGGAGGTTGTTGAGAGGAGGGGGAGTTACGGAACCTGATCAGAATATGGTTTCAGTTAATTAACTAAAGACTTTTTTTTTCTCGTTTCATCTTTGTGTTATCTTATTATACATGGTGATTTTCCAGTTCCTATCAAACGAGAATGTAACTGGTCCCATTGGGTTGGGATGGGGGTGGGTGTGACTCTACTCCTCCCAGCTGCCCACTCACCCACCCACTCCTCTACCTCCTGGTCTCGTTCTCCACTGAGGAGTTAACAGATGTGATCGGAAAGCTTTGTCTCTGTCGTTCTGCCTCCTCCATGGTGTTCCATCAAATGCCATGAATCCACTTCTATGTGTCCAATGTTTGCCGCTTAAGAACACACACGAAAATAAACACAACACGTGCAACAAAACACATAAACACATGTTTATATGAAAAAGATGAAGCTGGAATGTTTACATAGTTAGCTTACAAATTGTTTGCCTGGAATTAATTAAGTGTATTTTCTCAAATTACTTGAATTGGCAGGGTAAAGTCGGTCAAATCTGTATTTTGTTGTGAGTATTTGGGTGTGTTTGTGAGTATTTTTAGCTGTGTGTATTTGCAGTTTGTCACGCATATTCATTTGCATGTGTTGTCTCTATTTGAGCTCCCTGGGCCTCCATATAAACAGTAGGTATCTCATCATTATGCGTTTATAATAAGAATACAGTTATTGTGTTGAAGAGACGATGACCTGGTTTCTGTACGTGTCTTCAGATCGCTAACACCTCCGCATGTTGTCTGTAGGCAAGAATTCACACACACGTGACTAGTTCAGCACAAATTGCATCATGCTGTTCGCTAGAAAGGAAAAATGATGAAAGCATTGTGATTAGATATTGTAACCGAGCTATGGCCCAACCCCAGGAAAAGTTGGGCTCCGGAGTTTTTCAGCTGCAGCGTGGACTCCAGACATAATTATGAGCAGATGGCGGAGGACCTGTCATATTCGTTTGCGTCGTCCTTCCCCTGCCTGCTTCTTCTCCAACTTCTTCATGTTTTGCTCTCAAACTTCTCCGTGTGTAGTGAACTTCTTCATGCTGACTTCCTCTTTTGTTTCTGCTTGTTGAATATCTGAGCAGCTCTTGTCATGCTAGCTGATTGGAAAGATCAAGAGACGCTCGTCAACTCCACTCTCTTTGTATGAGAGAAGTTAGTTAAAGGCCAAAAATGCAATTCAAGCACTTCTCTCTACCCTCGGAGATGACACTCGTATTAGTGCCGAGCTGCCAACGTCTTGCTTTCCCGTCTCACATCTTTTCCTTCCTTTTTTCTCTCCGTCTAAATTCAACATTTCTCCCCATCTTCCTCAGCATATCCTCTGTACTCCATCTTTACTTCAGTGTCTCTGAGGAAGAAACAGCCCTCAGCTGTAAATTGGCCCATTTCTCCCAATTCATTTCCAAAAAGTTGAGGCAGGTAGAGATGAGTGGGGGGGAGAGAGAGAGAACCGGCTAGCCTCAGAATTCATTAGTCTCCGTGGGTCCTTGAAACAAACCAGGGAGGCTTTTCTCTCAAATCAGCCAGAAATCTAGTTTTTAACTATAGAGCCGGCAGCACTTGCACACAATCATCTTATATACTGGTCATGAAATGAAACAGCATGCCAGCCACAGTGGTTCCCTAAGTGAAGAAAAATATCAGGACATTTCCATTATTCTGAAAATGTGTAAGTCCGTAAAAGCATAAAATTAGATATCTGTGGAGCATAAAATTAATTCTGAGACCTCTACAAAAGGTCAAAGGATATTTTCGAGCTAAACCCATGATTAGCTTCTTGTTTGACATACAATGTTAATGCTTGGTAAGAAGTTACTCAGTGTGGAATTGGTATGTCCAGTCACACATTAATCCAGCTTTGAAGTCATCTAAGTCTTTTGTGACCTACTGAGGATTATGAGTGAATTTCCCATATTGTTCTGATGCATGTACATAACATTTGAGACATTATTGAGACTCGTGGTCACAGACTGTGTTTTTTGCCATCGAGGCATTCCTTTTCGTGCTTGCCGTCCCATTTTCTCCAGTTCCCACTTTTCCTTGGTAGAAGATTAGGGGAGTGTAGCAGGCAATTACAGATATATCTTGGTCCTGCCGTAGACGCCCCACAGTCTGCAGCCCCTCTCCTCAGCCAAAAAAGACCCCTATTTATCTCTCGGAGCCCAATTTGTCAAGATCACTCATTCAGATTGGTGTCCTTTTGAGTGTGGGGGGGGGGCCCGTTGATGCTCTGACAGATGATGATTACAGCGCAGGCAGACGAAAAGGCAAAATGCAGATGATCCTTAATCTCTTTTGAGGATTCGTACCTCCTCCAGCTTTTCTTCACCTCTTTATCTCATGATCCCATTTCCTTTTTTCTCGCTCAAGGTCTTCCAGGTGTCCCATTGACCTCTCATTTCCCCCCTGATTTCTCTTCCTCTTGATCTCTTTCCCACCCTCCATTATCGCTTCTCTTTCTCATTCCGTTTCCCAATGTACCATCCTCACCTTTCTCTGTTTCAGTTTCCTTCTCTCCTCTTGGCGTTAGACTCCTTAAAGGTGTGGACGACACAACAACGACCCCGTGTAAAAATGTAGGCTAATCTGGGCTTGCATTAGCTTGTGTACATGAATATTGCATGACTGCTTTTCCTGCGCTGACCCAGATTAGTTCTCAGTCTTTTCCCTTGGTTAATTGAAAACCATTACAACCGACTGAAGTCAGGAGTCTTGCTCCGAAAAAGCTCCTTTCTCAGGCTCCGCTGCCGCTGCTCTGATCTCCCCACTACCCTGCCACCCCTCACCACCCCTTCGCACCCCCCGCACCCGTCCACCCCTCCGCACCCCTCTGCACCCCCCGCACCCCTCCCGTCAAACCCAAAGCCCCGCTTTTCAAATGGACACCAATCAAAAGGCTCTTCTGGGACAGGCAGAGCAGAGTGTTGGGGAAATGAGGTTAAGTGTGCAGACTGTCCAACCTTCAATATTGCACCGCCCTCCGTATCAGAGTCTGACAGCCCGTGAGAGTGTGGAAAGAAAGGGCTTGGTGGGACGAGATGTAATTGGACTGGGATACCAGAGAGTAGATGAAGCATTTAAGGTTTCGACCTGTCTGTTTTCAGTGCATGAAGGGTGCGGGATGACAGGTTCACCTCTGTGGTTTTCTGACAGGAGGTTCAACTTCATTTTGACCACGATAAACAACATAACGTTCACAATACACACGCTTAATTCCTACTGGATTTGGAATGCAGAAGCCTACACATGACAGACCAAGCCTCTAGAAAAAATGTTAGCGCTGCGTAGATAATTTTATGCTCTGTTTTTTTTGAAATCTTCAGAAGCATGTCTGTGGGGTGCATTTTTTTTTAACAGGCCTCTCGCTCCTCTATCTGATCTCGTGTCGTTACTCGGGGATATGGGGGGTTGAGCTGAGTGGGTCGAGACTCTCTGGAAACAAGGTCCTCCATGTTGCCCCCGGACACGTTCCCCCTATCAAGCAGCTAATTTTATGCACCCCTCATCATGCCTTTGAAACAGAGAAAGAGACAGAGAGAGATATTATCTCCAGGACGGTGCTGAAATAAGAGGAGGAAATTGAGTGGAAACTCTAAAAGCGAGTGGTGTATCGCCATGGGAGCGTATTTTCCCTGCTTCCATCCTCTTTCCTCATTTATAGTTATTTTTCTCCCAAAGAGACCATCCTGCTGTGCTGTTGTCAGTTCGCTTCTGTGTTTCAATTTCCATGTGCTGGGAGATGGGAGTTGTGAGCTTGTGTATGTAAAACGTTTACACATCGCTTGGGATATATATATATATATATCTATAAATGTATGTATGTATGCGTGTGTTTCTCCTAAAGCATCTTGACAGTGCCCATACCTGTGGTGAGTGCTTACTCAAATCACAAGACTATCTCCGCAGACAATTTCATGTATTTTCCACACCATTACTTCTCTGTCAAATAGCTGTGCTCTTTGTTTGGCATCTTCTTGCACCTTTACCATATGTTTAAAAACAGGATTCTATTTTCTACCCTGACCTTGATGATGTGCTGCTTGCATCGGTGTGTGTGTGTGTGTGTGTGTGTGTGTGTGTTTGTATGTGTGTAAGGGATATATTTTTTTCCAATCTGACTACTCAGGCATTTTCTTCTACTCGAAACAAAAAGAAACATGTCATTCCCTTCCTCTTTCCTTTTCCTCCTCTCTGCATTTCCCTGTTTCTCTTCCTCTCGGTTTCCACCACATGACACTGCAGTGCTGGCAGGTTTGTGGTTAGGCTTCAGGAAGGGAAATGAGATGCGTGGTGGCACTGTGTCAAAGAGCAGCAGATTGAACATTAGCCTGAATGGTCCAGCAAATGTTTGCAGATTTTTTTTTATTCAAATTAGCCCAGAATATTGGCTCTGGAGCCAAGGTTGCAGAGAGGGCTCTGCAGTGGACACCTGCTCTATTAACCCCACATGATGCGTTCACTTGTCTGAGTGTGATTGCAGGAATTATCTCAAGTACGTGATAGAATTCATGTTGTGTTATTTGTGTTTGTCACCCAGGAGGCCGGATAATAGAAAACAGAAAGTTATGTTATGTTCTCAGACTACAGGAGAGCTGAAAACCTTATCCTTTATGAAATCTGGTTGAAGCACGATCATAAGGAGTATCTTGAAGATTAGATAATGATCACACACTACAGAATATTATTAGGCTATGGCACCAGCCCACGTCTCTCATGACCTCATCGGGAAGCAGATATAAACAAAATGGGGATTTGCGTGGAGCGACAACTTGCTGAATGTTAATAAACAAATGCACCAGGCTAAACAAGTCTGGATGAGTAAATGGTCGAATAGACGTGGTCAAAACCGTTTTTCTGTTTAAGTTATAATATCTGTTTAGAGTAGCATGCTAGCTTACGTTCAGAATGTTCACCATTGCTGGGCAACAGCGTCAGCATCTCGGTTCCCTCGCCTCCTAACACTGGCTGCTGTGGTTCCACTAGGAAACTTCTGACGTAATCATTACGACTTTAAATCCTAAATGTCAAACATGTCTGATCTTTATCGTGACGGGTTAAATCGAGCAGAAATTCCTGAAGTCTGAGCCCAGTTTTTACTTTCTTAACCAACATATTTATTCTTCTACGGAATATATCTGCTTCTTGTTTGTTCTCAGGAGAATAAAGTTTTCTTCTTTTTAGTCAAACAATGAATCTGAACTTGGGCAGAGGGAGGGCAGCTGCAGCCTGACTTCAGACAGGATTATTTATGGTGTATGGGCCTGTCGTTGGTGTTTGACTTATTGCAGGGTCACAGGAAGTGGGTGGATTTAGGTGGTACTTCATCACTCTTACCTCACCATTCTTAATCAAGTCACGTCCCATCCTGTCACTGCATTGGGTCACCTCCAGTATCTGCATCTGTATCTGTGTGTGTGTGTGTGTGTGTGTGTGTGTGTGTGTTTGTCCCTGTATAGTGTAAACTATATACATGAGCATAGGTGATACCACTTCGATAGTATTGACTTGGACCACACACACCACCTTCCTCCAGAAACTAATGACATTTGTAGACCAGCATCCTAAACCTGTGTGTTCCTCTCAGTTTCAGATTCAGTATTAGGGCCTGAGTAATCCATTGACTTGATGTGCCACATATATTCACTGAGTCCTAGAAATATGATTCATTGCTGGACAGGTTAACAGTCACTGTCCACAGCCACGTATCCACTCCTCTGTCAACTCCACATCAGGCAACATGACTCACTGAAAGCAAGATGATTTCCATTTTCTGCTTCCATCAAGCCAAACAAATGTTTTGAATATTCAGTTTTATACAGACTGGGGTTGGCCCACCAGTCACTGACAGTTATCGCAATGTAGAGCTCAGAATTTTCCTCCATCTATTTACTGTTTCACTTACAGCACAGTGAAATGGGTCAAAATCAATCCATTAGATCTAAAGATCTTCTTTTTTAATCTGACACATTCTCTTTTCCTAGCCTTAAGCTCCAAGATAAGCCGGAGACAAGGAGTGGGCTACAGAGGCAGAGTCCTGCATGGGTCCAATTTTGAAAACCCACACATGCCAGTACCCGTAAAGCTCCATACCGAACTTAACCCATTAGCCGCTATTATGTCCAAGTCAAATCTGGACCGGGCCAGAACCAATATAATATGACTCGGCATCTTACACATCACCCATGATAGAATAGGCACGCTTCATACACATTAAATCACATCAAATCGGTGTTTGAGCTGCGCTCTTGGAATGATCAGAGCTCCTGCAGTGGGTGATGGTGTGCCTAGCTTGCAGCTATCAAAGCAAATACACTGTGGCACTATTTACAAATAGTAAAGCCACTAAGTACGTATTCACCACTGGCTATTGTTGTCTTAATGTGATCCATTTTCATGCACTAGCTAATTCTGTGTCGGTATACAACGTTATTTGACGCAAGTGAAGTGGTCAGAGGTGGTCATAAGGTTTCACAGTAAAATAAATCCTTGTGGCTGGCTAGGTTTCATACAAGTTTATTTATATTTTTTGATGTAGATGTTTAGATGATCCAGAGCCAGAAAAAGGTTTTATACAACTTATTACTTTTCACATATGAGGTCATTCTTCCCAGCACCTGTAAACAGACTTTGATGTGTGAAATCCGCAGAATGTCCCTTTAACTGGGAAGGCTAACTTCATGTCTGGTCTGTAATTCACCAGTGTCATAACAGACTTTGCCCTTGTTTGCGTATGCTGTGTTATATCTTTAGAGTGTACAGCATATTGCCCTCAGCCCTCCCTCTGCCTTGGTCGATTTGCGTGCCCTGACAGTGACTGCTCTGTCCTGCTCGTAACCTCAGCCTAAAGCCATGACTGATGGGATTCACAAGTCACCCATCTGCTCCAACTCTCACAGACGATACGTGTTAATGTGGAAATTTACCTTTGCAAGTTAGGGCGTGTAAGTGTGTGTCAGATTGTTGGCAGTGACCTACGAGTGTTGTTTGTATCTTTTGCTGTGGGATTGTTCTGAGTAATTTGATCAGGACATAACAAGTGACTGTGGCTCGCCACTGTACTTGTCTCCTGACTACGTCTCGGCTGACTTGATATCATGTCAGCTGGGTATTAAATGTTTAATGCTAGTGGATGTAGAAGATTGCCTTCTACTTGTTCTGATTAAATATTTAGGGATGTCTGAATGGTGCATTTGACATTGCTAGGTGCTGAGGGACCTTGTTCGCACTGTGAAGTGTGGGAACATAAGTGACTGCCAGCTGCCTATTCGGTCGTGACTACAACTGGGACCTCAGCTGCGTAAAACCGGTGGCAGACACAGAATGAAAGGTGAGAGGGGACATTATATTTAGCCACGTCCTTCTAAACAAAGCTGTTTCCTCTCTGTACAGAAGACCCCTGCCTCCTATGGGAACCTTGCTTTGTCCTAGATGAGGATAAAACATGCCAACTTGTGTTGGCACACAGACCTAATTTAGATTTATCTGCAGACAACTGTGCTTCTTGTATTTCCAAGCTTAACTTTATTAAGACTGCAAATGCTGCCAATTCAAAAACACTGTGAAATCCAAAAAAAGTCTTTCCCACTACAGTAAAACTGCTCCAAAGGAAGGAGATTGAGGGTATTTTAGTTTCCATCTGGAAAAACCAGCAAGGCGCAACTACAAAGTCCGGCCTGGATTAATACCTTAAAATCAAAGAGCCGCTCGCACACCAAATTCCATGATCCCTTTACCTGACATCTTTGTCCACACTCAAAGAGAAAAAGACTGGCAAAGCAGGAGGATTTATCAGTTGCTGATAAAGCTTTATAATAAATGTGGATGAAACCGGTTCTGTATATCAATAAATTAAAGTGAAATCTATTCAGATCCGTTTCGAGTTCTTTGGCTGCTTAGTAGATGAAGTGTCTTAATTTCTATTGCCAAGGATGTTCTGTTTTCACCCCTGTCTGTCTGTTTGTTTTTAAGCAGGATTACACAAAAACTGTTGAAAGGACTAATACAAAAGTTGGTAGACGGATGTGGTATGGGTCAGGGAGTTACCCATCCAATTTTGGTGCAGATTGCAAAATATTATGTTTTTCAACATTTCCCTTGATTTCGAAGTGGGAACTTGAGGAAGAAAATCTGGCATCTTTAGGGGAGTCCCATCTTTAAGTGTGTGCAATTTGGTGTCAATACAAATTAAAATCTGGCTCTTCTGAGTTAAAATGTGGTTTTCTGAGGAGCTGTAAGCCATGTTACCATATTTAGCTTCGTAGCGTTGGCAACAGAACATGAAATAGCATGTTCTTCACATGTATTCACTGGACTGTATTATAGGCAGTGTTGTAATCATAACAATAATGTAATTCACATTTATATTGATACAAATCTATTGAATAAATCCCAGTAGCTTATTTAAATGAATGAAGATATGTCCAGATATAGTGTGTTGTGTGACAGGACAAAGTCTGTACAATCTGTAAAATACAGTGCTGCACGGAATAGGACAAATTTAACAGATGACTTTCCGTGTGTTTAGCATTCTTCTGTGGTGAGATGTGGTCTTCAGGGGCCTCTCAGGTTGCCCAGTCTGCCCCTTGCTCACCATATTCTCCTTCCTCAGTAGCACTGGAGAGGTGTTAGAATATCAGATCTATATCTTGACATAGGTCCCCTGGGATCTACTCGGGAGACACCTGGTCGCACCACAGACCACTTTACTGCGCTGGCTCACACGGACTACATTGTTCTGAGAAGCTCACAATGGAGACTTGCACATGGAAGCATATTCTGCAGAGACCCGATGCATTCCTCTGAGGTTACGATGTAGTGAACACCCTGGCACTTTCCCCAGCGCACACATCCATATTCACATCCACATGGCGAAGACAATTCCCGCAGTGTGTCACCCCAAAACAACTGCAGCCTGCAACTGGGGAGATAAAGAGAGGGGAGGCAAACTTAGTCCAGCTGGAGAGCATTCGCTGTGGTCCGGGGAGAAAGACGAAAGTAAGAGAAAAGCATGTCTGACTGAGGCTGGCTGCTCGGCCTGTTGGACGACCCACAAAGGGACACGGCGGATTGATCAGAGGAGGAGGAGAGGACCTCCACAGGAAGAGCCTGGAGGCACGAGGAACCTTCTGCTCCACAGTCAAATGTACTTCTGAAGAGACAAACGCTCCCCGGATGAAAGTAAACTCTGATGTGATCACTGCTTCAGCTCAGTAATGCCACATGATATACGTAGATGCTTGGATCATAGCCTGACATGTGCTCCAGCAGCCTCTGCTTCAGTGGTGTTTTGGCTGCTGGTGTGTATTCGCTGGCTTCACCTTGAATTAGTACTCAACAGTTATTCCAGTTCATGGAGCTTTTGAGTGGCTCTCAACACTACAGGTCATCAGGCAAGTCTGCGATGAGGCCTACAGCTCATTGTGTTTATGTGCTGACAGGAAAAAACTAAACTAATGATTTGTGTGTGACTTCTTGTAGTCTTACTCAAAATAAGCAAATTTCATGACTGTCTGCCCCCACTGTCTGTTATAAGATGTTCCAGAGGTCTGTGGTTGGACTGTATTTTCATTGTGTGGTTCTTTGGTTGCGCTGGTATCTGTTTGTTTGTTGTGCCATTCTTAGGAATGTTGTTGAGTATCTGCTTTTCATTAGCCAGACTGCGGCAGGGAATTCTGACCTGTAATTTCAGAGGAGTTGGAGTGGTAAAGACTATTGTAATGGTGTCTTGCATCTCATGTTGCTGGCCTGCATCACACTTTGTTAGTGTTCCTTAGGATCCTGAGTCTGCGGCTCCAGCATTAATCAGCATTACTGAGGTCAGCAACAAGCTGGACTGGATGCCAGGAGAAGGCTTTCTCGGGGTATGCTTGCTAATATGTTAATGCTATCACACAACTGATTGGTTGGGTTGGGTTGGGTATCGTCGGTGGTAAATCAATACCTTCAAAACGGTACCGGTAATATGTACATGCGACCGAAATTCGGTGAGGTCATGTGAGTCAGGTCAATTAGAGAAGAGGCGTAGGACAAGTTGGTAAATGTCGAACAGTGCCGACAAAGAGTGTGAAAACAGGGTTTCACAATACTTCTCAAATATCTGTGGCAGTTTGAAATCCTTTCACGCAAAACACACTTTTAATCGCTTAGCTTGAGGCATTTTGTTGACGTGTTGACTCCATTATCAATTTTATGTGTGGTACACTGCAAAGTTGGCTTAGTTTTTCTAGCTAACCTTAAAATATTGGCATTTTGGGCCCAGTGTTTGGGAATCCTTGCTGGTTGGATCACGTGGTCACGGCATGAAGGAAGCATTGTAGGCCCTGTTATGGCTGGATGGTTTAGCTATGATCTGATTTAGCAGGCTGGGGAGTCTCGATTGGGCGGCACCAAGTCCTCACAGCCAGACAACCAATGCAATCACACCTGCATTTCATTTTAATGTTCGAGCTGATTACTGGCAGAAATAAAAAATTCGAATTATATCTGACTCTATCAAGTAGGATTTGTAGAAATATGATTATTAGCTGGTTTTGTTTTGTCTTAATTACCCACTTACCTCTCCTGGGAGCTTTAGCTTGTAAGCTACGAGCTGTGCCAGCTCGATATCTCCAGCAGCTCGGCACAGCTCCCCCGCCTCCACACCTGCAAGCATTCACAACAGGTCTGCTTCTTGGTCAGTTTGATTTTCTAATTTTGTAGTGTTGGAACAAGATCCACTCCTGTGTTCAGGGGACCACACATTGGGGGCTTCTTGTTGAAGATAATGAATATTCAGAAGCCACATGACATGTAAGGACATAGAAGAGCAGAGAAAAGTATTGGGAGCAGCGTGCCATCAAGGTTGTTGAAGTTACACCAGTGAAACCCACAGAAAACATTAGGGATTTCCAGACGGTGAAAGAAGGCGGAAAACACTTCTTCAGATTAAAGGCATGAAACCAGTGGTGGAAAACGAACTGAGTGGCAGAAGCAATCCTCTAAAGCAATCTATAGCAGCCCATCCAACCCTGAAGGAGCGCACAATAGCCAGAGCCGTTTCCTCAGCATTAGCAGTCTTGTGTGGGATGCTGTATAATCTACCTGCCAGATTAAGATGACATGGTCATTGTCTAGAGGAGAGAATTGAATTATGGTGTGTGAAGGGGATTTAAATGAGATTATCGTGAAATAACTCATCCAGCATGCGTGAGATGAGGAAAGTCAGGGGCTTCGCTCACACACCAACTACTCTCACATCCTCACACTCACACTTGCTGCACATGTGCTCATGTAGTGGGAGCTATTTTGCATATACAAAAAAGATGCAAATATATGCTGCACACACTGACACATTCCCATGCACACATGCACACTTGGCCTACATTCCTAGGCCCCGGTGTATTGGGGCTTGTTCCCCTGCGTTTTGCTCCTTCCTCGTGAGCAGAGAAAACGATTTTCTTTCTTTGCAGTGACAGTGCATCCTCTGACTCTGTCTCTGCCCACTAATGTGTTTACAGCAGTGGCTTGTGAGGGTTCCCTTAACATAAGTGTATGGCCTAATCCCCAGGATGTGTGCGATTAGCTTAACAACTCTGCAGCATATTTAGTACATGTAGCTGCTCAGTTTAACCGCAGCTAATCTCCTAGCATCCGCAAACTGCTGACTTCTCATGATCCCTCCCCCTGCATGTTTACACTTTAACTCTATCTCTTTTCATGTTTTTCCTCAGGCCCTGTGTGAGTGCATGTGTAGATGATTCTGCACGTGTGGTGGTGCATGCATGTGTGCGTCTACCTGCGTTCATGTGTGTTTGCGTGTGTGTGCACTTCAATTCCTGTGGAGGCTGTTATCTCGGAGGAAGCTGAGGCGTGTGCGCATGTGTTTGTGTGTGTAGTGTGTGTGTGTGCCCTGGAGGACACAAGAATGTTCAAAGATTCTGCAACAGCAGCTCGGCATTCATTTTGCTATCATTGATCACAGGGTGATAGGATGCACAAAGGCTTCATAATGCTTGTGATTTTATCAATTAATCACATGTTTGCACTCTATCAGATAGCTCATGATCCCATCCCTTTAGAACTGTGTTTATGCCACAGACACACATAAGAAAAAGCATGTGTGTCTGTGCCTGTACCTCAATTGAAGGTGGATGGATTAGAATTAGCAGATGGACTGTATTTGCAGTAGCCACAGGGTGCAAACACAGATGGAGTCAATCTGGTGTGCAGGGCTGCGACCAGGTTGTTGCTCACTTGGGCAGAGCCAAGCCAGGACACCCTGTCTGGGGCTGTGCTGCAGCAGCAGGGGGTTTGAGTGTGGCCGGAGTCCAGTCTGTCTGGGTTAAGGAGATCAGGAGCACAGGTGGGTTATTCTGGGTTCAGTGACCGATGCTAAGTGTGATGTAGAAAAGGCAGCGCACAATGGACACTGAACCACGATGTAACTCTGGTCCAAGTGTAGTGAACAGGCTAATGCTAAGTCTGTAATACTGATGCAACTGTCTGTGTGCTACTTATAAAAAGTACATTTTTCAAAAGTAAATCCAAATATATATTCCTTCAAATAAATAAATAAATAAGTATCGACGAAGGTGCAGCACTTAGAAAATTAACTTTGCTTTACTGTTTACTGTACTTCACACGGGCAGCTCGATTGCTTTGAACATGTGTTTAAACGCTTTATTCTCAACACAACAGCACTGCACTCCTGGAAAAGCAGAGTGTCAAACTGAGTTCCACACACACAAAAAGCTCAGCACGTGCAGTGGCTGCATTAGGTACACGTGTGCGGAAAGACCCATTCCAAAATGTTGGTTCAAATACATGTACTGTTACACTCCTACTCCTTCTTTCAACAGTTAAACAGTGCATTCAACCCTTTTTTCTAACTAGTTAAAGTTAACTATAATGATGAAGAGGCAGTGAAACAAACGTTTATTCACCCTTCACTCTTCTGACAGTTTCTCTATTTGCTATTTGCATTTGCAAAGAAACATGACAAATCCAGCCTGGTCAACTTGTGCTGTATCTTCAGCGCCTGCTGGATGAGAGCTTACGTTTTCATAGACTATCCTATTAGACGAGCTTGACCTCGTCCTGAACTGCAACTTTTTCCTCAGAAAGGATATTTCCAAAATGGCTTAATTTGCTCAGCACACAAAAAGTGTATTCAAAACACAAACTACTTTATTCATGTATATTGCTTCATGTCACCCTACTTCAACCTACTCTGCCTACATTTGATACGTGCTCAGCTATAGTTGAGTAATGAATGTAAACTTCAACAGTCTGAACAGTGGTTATATACCCGAGCTGCAGATTAGCTGTTAATGCGAACATGCATGCCTGTCACATGGTGCACTGTGGAGCTCTGGTACAAATAGAACTGCACCTCTGGTTATAAGTTGCAGAAAACAAGCACAATGAGGAGAGGGAGGGCATGTGAGGAGAGCTCCCAGACTCGAAAAGCCCTTGCAATTTGTTGAAGTCAATTAGCCTTCTTCCTGATATATATTCATGTATTTTCTTCTCTCTTTGTTCTCCGTTCTCTCGCTTGGTTATCTTGGTCCCAAGTCCTCGGCTGGGTGTAGTGTTTTTCTAGGCGAGGCTCGTGTTTGTGTCAACCAACCGTCACGTTCCCTGCAGAAGTGGCCAAATCCTTCTTTGTCTCTTTATGTGTTCCTCAGATATCTATTCCTCTCCGCTTTCTCCCATTTGGAAATAGATACAGCATGCTTTCAAGGCAGCATTTGGAACCATTACAGATGCACAATTTATCCAAAGGTTACGACAACACCAATTTTGATCAATTTTCCCCCTGAAAACGCTCTATCGAATGTTTGCCCTATTTTTAAATCTCTATCCCTGTTGAAAGCAATGTGCACTCCGGCTCTTAATGCTGCCCTTTGTAATAACAAGTTCTGTTACTGTTTTCCAAATATGAACAAATGAGTCTTGAAGAGGTCAGGCAAGCCAGACTGCTGTGATTATTACTAATCAGGATCCATAAAACTGGATGTAGGCGAGCTGTCCTTAGAATAGGGGAAGTGAGAGGCATCGTTCAAGCAGCCGGCGGTCGGATGACTCTGCAGGTTGAAAATAAGTGGCCATCTTTTCCTGCCAAAGGCGAACACACGAGGACACTTCTTTTAGGAGCTGCTCTCAAGTTGAGAATTAAGGGATGATACAACAAACTTGGCGAGAACCACTCGAGGCTGCTTTCCACTGAAAGGAGCAGAGATACTGACAGATACTTAGTGGGTTGTTTTAGCCGCGGTTTACAAGCATGGCAGTGCTGGAACAAGAGGAGAAATGAAGGCTACCAGTCCCCGGAGTGTTTAAGCTTTGTGTGCAGCTTTCTATTTTGGGAAGAATGCTTCTTTACGAGAACAAGAGGGTGTGTAGGAGAGGCAGCCTGTTTTTTCTTATTGTGCCCATTACATGTCGTCGCTCTAAACTAATCATGTCCTGGAAATTGAGCCTGAGGAAGACTGCTGAGCTTGGATTTTACTCACCTTCCCCTCCTCCCTTTTCTTCACCCGCTGCCTCTATCTCTCCATCTCCCCCCTCGCACCCTCACATTATTTTGCCTCTTTATCTCAGTCCGATCCCTCTCCTCCAAACATATCTGTGCCCTCTTTTATTACCTTTCTTCTCGCTGCTTTCTTTTTATTCCGCCTGCTCCATTTCTCATTCCTGCTCTTTCTTTTTTTTAGCTTCCTTCCTTTTCTCCTTCACTATTAACTAGTGATCCACCAAGGAGAGTGCCTGCTCCTCAACACTGGAATGTTTGTTCTCTGACAGAGGGGTGGATTTTCAATTAACTTGGCTGTCAATAGAAAGAAGCAGACACCCTGTTGTTTCTAGTGGCCGTCTGCAGCACCTGCAGCCTTCACTTCGGTGACGGCTCATTTCCCTCAACGTTCCTCTTTCTCCTTGACTCCGGTCTGAGACACTCGAGCTTCCCATCTACGTCAGTACGTCAGTGGTTTGGGCTACCGGCAGACCTGCTTATAACATCAGCTTGTGCAGTCATAAGGTGGAAGTCTGCTATGTGTTAAGATGCTGACTGAACCAGAGACCCCCGTCTGGTAATTGCATCGGATTAATAGTTGGGTTTAAGAGTTTTATCTCCAAATGACAGGTGGTCATGAGATGTGGTGGGATACATCCCTGCATGATTTATCTGGAGAGCTGGAAATGCAGTTTTGCTGAAAAAGGGGAAGTGCAGGCGTTTCCGGGGGGAGGGGGGGTAAACGATTGGATGTGAAATGTGATGGGAGACTTAACCATGACACAGGGGAAGCATGGCATTGAATGGTTGCATCCTGAATGCTTTGTGGGCAGTTGTTATCTTTCAATACAAAAACACAAATAATTCCGGTGTGGGTGAATGAGTTTGAAGAGCGGGGAACTCAGGGGACCTGGGGACAGACGGCCTACAGATTACATGCGTGCTCTATCCTCCGGGTTGGGAAGAATGGGCTTTTTTCTCTAACACGGCATTTTCATCCATATTTGATCCTCTCTTGGCTTTGATTACAAACTCTCCACATTGTCAATCTCCATCTCTCTCCACTTCCAGTCTGTCCCCCTGTATGTGTGCGTGTTTATATATGCACACACCGTGGGGAGAAGGGCGGCAGTTATATTAGATTTGGCAGAGGCAGCACAATTTGCCTGACATGTTGAGGGAGAAGATTAGAAGGGGAAAACACAAAATGTATTCAGTATTACACTCTCATCTCACAGCTGTAGGAATTGTTTTTTTTCAAGTACACATAGGAGCGTCTGGACGGCCGATAGCTGAGAGGGAGGTGTGGAGAACTGCCATTATCAGGCCAAAGACTCCAATTCACACATGTAAAAATTCCAAATGAAAAGAGGATAAACAGCAATAATCTGTTTCTGCGGACGGAAGCGTGTCTAAAGTCATTTGGCGAGCCGCTGTGTATGAGTTCCTCCACTGCTCTGGCTCATTGTCCTTTACTACATGGCTCGGCCTAAGCCTGCCCTCTGGGTCAGATTACTCACAAAATGCCTCATAGCCTTCCCTAGGATTCCCCTAGTCTGAGTTTATCATTCTCCCACACATTCAGCAACTGCACTGGAAAGCGAGGGCACTGTCTCAGCTCAAGTGTACATCATATGCCCGCCAGTAGACAAAACACTGAATAGTATGGACGACAAAATGAATAGGAAAAAATACAGTAATTGGAAGTTGTTACTGGTCAAGCACCTGAAACGCTTCCAGAACAGTTAAAATGCAACTGCAGACGGAGATATCTCTATATTCCTCCCCTGAATAAACACAGCACATGTTCTTTAAGCTCCTTGGCCGTTGATGAGGGGGAACTTTAAATGAAAGCGCCAGTCAATGTCAGCCAGTTAATGCCATCCTTTGGCAATAAATGGTTTCTTAATGGTTAGTCAATTTTCCCACTTTTGCGTGTAGTCTCATATGAAATGATTAGTGACGCATGGCTGTGTTAGGAGAGGGAACATCAATCAAGCCTGAGAGAAAGGACGGCTAATGACACATGTGTCTGAGAGGGAGGCCGGCGGGTGCGGATGGAGCCGGTGTAGCTGCCTCTCACACTCAAAGATTCACTTTTTGTTCTCTTTGTTTTCTGCTCTTATCTCACAACTTGTAATTATTAGTTGATGCTCAGATCTTAATTGAAGATATAAGCTCGCTCTATTTAGTCAAAGGTCTTTGCACAGAAGTCTTTATTCTCCTCCCAAATTTTCACACGCTTGAAAATAAATACAACTTTATGTTGTGTCCATAATGTTTACACAACTCTGAAACGTTTGTCCTTCGTTACATTTTTTGGCACATGTTCTGTTGGCATTTTCACATCTGTGAAAGGCATTCTGTCGTTTGAGCACTCAGAGCCACCGTACCTGCAGGGTCTAGCATTTGACTTGAGATATTTCACAGAGATTTCCCTGTGTGCGGTTTGTGCCTTGTAGTGCTGATAAAGGCTCACAACATATAGGCCTCATGTGCATGTGTGTCTGTGATTTGTGTGTGTGTGTGTGTCGTTACCTCAGATATACTGCCAACAGCCTTTTGGGATCAATTGGATCACTGAAATCTGTTTTCCTATTTTTGAGCACTGACATCCTGAAACAGACATGAAGGGGATCAAGATAATATCCCAGCCTCTTGGTGTGCAAATACCTATTTCCCAAGATAAACTTTTGAAAAGATATTCAAGAGTTAACAACACAGTTACATTGTGTGGATGTACAATGTTCACCACACAACCAAACACACAACAAAGTCTCCCTGGTTTTGCAGAAAGTCAGGTAAATACATGCATATGTGCCCCAGAGTCTTAGTCTGCAGTGTAGCAGCTGATGTAATGCCTGTGTTGTCTTTATGAGTCCCCCTCTGCTCCATGTGTTGAGCTTCTCTGACGTCAGCATGTGGGGCGCCATGAACCATGAAGCTTCACATATCATGTGAGCGTAGGAACAGAAGAGACTCCACTCTCAAACTCTCTCTTTGATCAGGGTGGAAAACTCAAACCAGCTCCCATCATACTGTGCCAGTGTGTGGGAACACTTTCACACAGTATTTACCTTGATGGGGAATTGAATCTGACTTGGTGGAGGAACGTGACCCTCCTGGGGTTTAGAACAAAGTGCTTGTGTTAGTAAACAGATGCATAAATTGCATTCTTCTGAGCTGTGAGTAACAGCTCGCAGACTTATACAGCCTGTGAGCGGGAGTGTGTAATTTCAGCATCCAAGCTCCCCAAGGCTTTGGTTAAACATTCCGGAAATACCATCCTGGCGATCCGACTCTGGCCACCAATCCAAGGAGTGGCTTCCTGCTCCTCCTCCTCCTCTTGAGCTCTAGTGATGTGTGTACGGCTCCCTCATGCAGAGAACTGATCAGCTGCCATACTGTGCTCTATCCATCTACTCGTGTCTTATTAATAACTGTCACTCAATATATATATATATATATTCTCTTTCAGGGGAGGAAATAGTCTGTGTTGTTTTATCATATTGTGATGCTCAGATTGGACTTTAAATTCTTCCAATTATATTTGTTGTTTTCTGTTACATAGCCAAGAGTAGCAAGTGAGAGAGAGTTGTACTTTTACCTCCACCATGGAGGTGTATTCGACAATCAAATCTACCGAGCCGATGGTATTTCGTGGTGGATTTAGATAAGCGGGCAACATGTTATATATGTACATTTTATACCATGGCCAGATAGTGTAGAAGTACTGTATGTGCTGTGTCCCAGCATCCCTCCAGTTCAACTATATAAAACATTAAAAGTGGAAAAACATGAAGTTAGAGGAGCACACTGCACAGTCAGATTCTTATGCCTTCACAGCGGTGGCAGCCATTGCCAGGGGCTTTATGTTTTAGGTTGTCTGTCAATCCGCACTTCTGTTCATATATCCCTTGATTCATCCTATTCCTCTGAACTTCACATCTGAGGAGCACCTTCAGGGAATCTCTTGACTTCTCAACTTGGACTCAAGTTTTTGTTTATATCTCAACTATTCATACTGCTACTACGACATAATCTAACACAAATGTCGAAAGTGATATAACGGCGATGTGACAGCATTTTATATCCGCAAGGTCAAATGTTAGTTTCACTGTTACATCATAATGTGTTGCATAAAAATGACTGCATTATTCTTTTAGGTGGAGACATAATACAGCGAGGTAATGGGTCTAGTTACTAAGGAAATCATAACTGTCCTTCTTTCCCTATCTTGGTTTGGATAACAAAAAAGGCAGATGATTGACAGTGGGCAGCTCATCCTCAAACTACATGTGACACTAAATACACACTTGTTTAAATCATATCATTGTATTGACCTAATGCTAACTCAATTATGCCCCTTCTGTGTCTTGTGAGCCCCTAGCTTAACCTTATCTCAGATGGCTGTGAACCATAACTGATATAATCATAGCCGTCCCTGTGTGGATGTGTTACCAGCACGTTATCAGACGTAGCAAATCAGTTCATGGATTAATCAAATTTAGCCCCCTTGTCTTTAAATAGCAGCTCCCCCTCCCTCCCGTCCTCCTCCACAGCGTCCCTCCTGCGGTGGAATCGGCCGAGCGCTCTGCCCATTTCCAGAGCATTCAGGTGTGGCTCCACCTCCGCACTCTGTTAATAAGGCCGTAATGGCTCCATATCTGCTCCCAGGCCAAATGAATTGAGTCAGTTCCAGAGTGTGATTAAGAATGTGGAGACGGTGGCCCTGGGTGTGCGAGGCTCTGCTGCTTCTCCAGCTCTGGCAGAGCCGTCCAGGTTTAGTGGAGTTCAGGGGGAGACGTCTTGGCCGATGCTCAGTGGAAGCCTGGAGCACCTGTCTCTGCTCAAACACACATGATCAAAGCCGCTCAGTGGGAGACTTGACTGCTGCAGGTTTCGTGGAGTTTCGAGGGAAATACTTTTGGTGTTCAGTCTTTTTAATAAGGAAGGTGTCTTTGAACTAGTGACACTACCATTTGAGTAATGAAGTAATTACTCCCATGTTGTCTCATGAGGGAACTTGTGAGATAAAACATAAATCTTTCACATTGCCTCTATGTATTTTTCACACATGTAAATAGAACTCAAAATATTTTTTTAATCCACGTCTTTTAGTATAAAAGGAGCCATCACCTCACATCCTTTTTTTGTTTTATTATACACAAAAAGAACAAAGGAGGCATACAAAGCAGTTGAATACATCCAGCCACCTAATTAAGTATTTCTGTAGCCAACAGCCATAGATAATGAAGGAAGCGGGGGTTGCTGGGAATTGGTTTGACAGCCTTTTCTCTGTGTTTCTTTGCTCTCGCTGCACCGTCCTCTCGGTCCTCTGTAAATACCATTGAGATAAATTAGCGTCACTGATAAAAACAGGCCTGTTTCACAAAAGACACCATAAGTGACAGTAATTGTCTCTCTCAGATTACATTTCCAACCTTTGCACCTCCCTTCTTCCTCCTCTTAGGGAGCCTCAGTTCTCTTAAGCGAAGCGGCATTGAGCTTTTATTCAGATACACTGTTACTTTACCGAACTTAAGAGGCACTATTTCTTAAACCGGTTGTCATACACTCCAGTGGCAGTGAAGGAAGGAGTCGTCACTCGCTGTCAGGGCGGCCTCGCAAAGTGGACAAATGTGACAAACACCTTTCGTGCTTTGATCGTGTTTGAATTGCACATCACTGTCACTTCACATTTAACAGTAATTTATACCATGGATCCAAAGTCTTGGCAGGCATCGCTGCTGCCGGAACATGGTCGACTGAAGCAGGCACCACAGTCACAGTGAGCTACATGCAATCTTGTGCTCTTTTTTGAGGAAAACAAAGCGGTGGAAATGTTCATGGGGACAAAGTAAAAATTATGGATACAATAAGGCAGAGAGATGTAGGGTTTGGTGAAAAGATAAGGCAAGTGTGAGGGAGGCAGCGTATGAGAGGAGAGAGGGAGAGATGAATAACTGCCTGACAGGTGAAATGAAAAAGCCGCAGAGGGTGTTTGCAGCAGCGTGAGGAGTGTGTGCGGTGTGGTGTGGCGCAGCACAGCGTTTGGGTCATACATCACGCTAATACAGCAGGAGGACATAGCCTAGCACAGCGCTATGCAGAGCAGGAGGAGAATAATGTGCTGCGCTTGCACCCGCTCAATCTGATTGAAGCACACAGCACAGGGGCTACATTTACTCCACGCAAGCACACTTTATAAATCTAGTCATGGCCTTTCTATTCTCTGAGATAATCCCTGAAAACAGAAACAGAAAACAGACACATGGGTTCTCCATCATGGTGGGAGGAGGGGTCTGCTGCAATGGGTGTGTCAGCCAGTTACATGCTGCTGTGTAGAATTGCTTCGCCAAGGCCACAAACATGAAAGTGCGAGATATGTTGAGTGAATTGCAAGGTGTGCAATTAAAACTTCATCAGAGCACCATTAAAAACAGGTTTAGCTTCCTATAAGACATTGATCATAGTTGTTTATTAATTTTTTTAGATGGAAAAATGGCAGGGTAAATGATATTGTGATATTTATTTGGCTATATCATGTTATTTATTATATTTTCACCTATAATTTACACATACCATGCTTAGTGTAAGAGCAGACTGTGGATCATCAGCCTGTATAAGCTAAAGCTCTTTGTTATATGTACTCACGTTAGTTTATGATTTCTCCAATTTGTTATTTATGTTAATGTTTAAGTATAGTATTCAAAGATATTCCTTTGTCTTAAGATTCTATAGAAAATATTCCACTCAATAAATGTGATTTGTTTCAATCTGTTCTGTATAGGTTATTGATTATAAGACAGATGGAGCAACGGTTTTAAGGAGGTAGAATTGTAGCGGGAGCACTAGGGTGTCAGGTGTGACTGTGTGACAATGGTAAATGGTTCACATGGCCCATGGGTCAAGTAAGACGCCCCCTTCAAAAGGTCCCCTGAGAGGTCAGATTCAGCTGTGGCCATTTGCAGACAAATCCAGATGGGCCTGTGCATCTGTGGGCCTTGGAGCGTCAGAAAAAATCCATAAAGTGTTTTACCCACCATGTCTTACTCCGTACTGACCTCTGTGTGCCTGGGCTCACAGGTCAATCGCATCCAAGTTGGTTAAAGCACAGTAGCATTGTCGCACAGCAGCAGTTGGTACATGTAATAAAGAGAGGGAGCAAGACGCAAAATATAAAAGCCAGTCTCATGCCAGCAGCTTTAAATAAGGCTACTATTGATGTTCATGATGTTTTAATTCAATACATCCCATGTAAAACAAGCCACAGTATGAGTATATTCAGCATATCACCCGCCTCTATTATGCTAATTTATCTTAAAGGTAATTCTCTGTTTGGCTTAGCACATGAGTTTAAGATCTCCAGATTCAGAGGTGGCGTCTTTGAAGCTGGTGAAACTGGACAAAGGCTCCTTATTGTAGATGACAGTGGTTTAAATGTTTCAGCTCTCTCAGTGTATGAAGTAATCTAACCTTCACCTAACCGGGCCTGGCTCTGTACCCTGTACTCCCAATTCAACTGAGAGCTCAGAGCCTCTCTCTCATGCTACTGACATTAACATTGTCCAGCCTCATCTTTCCTCAGCCCTGATAATTAGCTCCATCGCTGCAGTGCTGCGAAATAGAATGACAATATCCTCTCTGGAAGGATGCTATGACGGCTACGTACTATATGGCCACTTGCATGATCTCCTTAGGTAGGCAGGTGATGGTCCACATGAGTATCGAACCTAATGACATGCAGCAGACACACAATGGTGATTTGATATTCATGCAACTGGTAGTTTTGTTGCAGCCCCCTCTGTGGGTGCATTTAATTGGCTGAGGTCTTGCAGCCGGCCAACTTCATACACTGTCATTAGCGCGGAGGCTGTGCTGCTTTACATTTGTCACTTCTCACCTCCGTCAAGGAGCTTTGGTGTTTAGTGGGCTGAGTTTGGACCCTATGCTGTTCTGCCACTCTGGCCTCAGGAGGTGATTAATTAGGGTTGAGGGCCAGCCAGTGTATCACGCCCACGAGAAACAACACACAGCAGCAGTGATGAGGAGATACCACCCGTCTGGCCTGCCGCCCTCTCTCACCTCCTAGCCATGGAGCTGATTGAATAGAGTCATCAATGATGGTAACCCCCTTCAACAGATGTGGGTGGGCTACTGGGGACTTCAAGGTCTGCCTCGGAAAGAGAATTGGATTCCCTGCCCTAATAAGGGTTTGTTCACCAGGGAGTAAAAAAATGGATAGAGGTTGTCTTTGAAAGGTGTGCCTGCAGGGGTTTGGGGGGTCTGAGGTCATGGTAGGGGTTGATGGTTTGAGGTATGGAGGTGGATCCCAGTGTTGACGAGGATGCTATTTTCATTATCGCCTCGGTGTTGTCTTGGACTGTGTTCATTTGAGTTCAAGGGTGAGTGTGCAGCAACTTTCACAGAGGTTGAAAATAGGGCTTCAAGGGGTACGAGTGGGCCCCTCAAGCGGTGAACTGGTCCTTTAGAGGATTGTGGTATTTGACAGGGCAGCTGTAATTGCTCCTCAGAGACCAAGAAGAGTCTGCATCATCAAAATGAGCACTTCTGAAAGGGATTTGCTCCCAGAAGGAAAGAAATGCTGCATGGGAGGAGGGAACCCTTGAGAGACTGAAGAGTAAGAGACATTTATTCAGTTTGTGTTAATAACTTTTGTATCTGCTCGGAAATGACCTCAAATTTCTTTCTTAGGTCCTTAGGGTCATTGCAATCTCTTACCCCTTTACTGCCATGTCCTTTTCCTCTCAGCAGTCTTTTTTTCCCTCTCAAACGTATTTTCTTTTCATTTATGCCAATGGTAGTGTTTTGAAAAACATGAGGGAGTGAGGCCAAGCCTTGGGGTCCCTCAGGGCCAGCACTGAGGCTCTTTTTCAGCATGCAGCGTAATGTTCAAAGGCTCCACCAATTTTCAGCCCAGTTGAAAGCCAAGTGTTTAGGGTGATTCTCAGTAACGGCTGTATCCTTTCCCGCGCTAGGTCATGAGTGTGGTTTGGGTCACGGGTTGATGAGGGGTTTGAAGGTGGCGCTGTTTGAGGATAACTAGCCTTTAATTGCCATATTCACATCTGCTGCTGCTAGGAGATAGTTGTTGTGCTGTAGCACTTAGATTGAGCCGTGCTGTTTGAGGTTTGTCTGGGAGCTGTGATAAATATGCCTCTGCAATTGAGCAGGGTGTCAGGAACCACTCAGTTCTTTGTTTGTTTGGATTCAGTGAATGTTAGTTCATGTCTGAAGGGCAGAGACAGCTGCAGAAACTGTGTGGCAGACACTGCTGTAGTGTTACTGTGCTCCGTGTGCCTGTGTGTGTGTGTGTGTGTGTGTGTGTGTGTGTGTGTGTGTTGGGGGGGTGCACATTATTCAGGTCAGATGGGTCACCACTGGTGTGATGGGTGTGTTTTTGATGAGTGACCTGACTTCCTCACCCTTCACCTGCCAGATACCTGTCCCATCCTTCACCTCCGATGATGTAGCGCCGTATACCCAGTTGTGTATAAAGTACTTGAAAGCCATACTTGAGTAAAAGTACAGATATCTTACCTGAAAGTGACTACGGTAAAAGTAAAAGTCACCCGTCAGAAAATGACTCTGAGTAAAAGTCTTAAAGTAGCTTACATTAAATGTACTTAAGTATCAAAAGTATCTGGTGTTGAAATGTACTTAAGTATCAAAAGTAAAAGTACAAGTACCAAAATTAAAAATGCAAAGTGCTTTTTATAGTAGCCCTGCTTAAGATGTATTTCAACTGACTGAAAAATTACAACAACAATATGCATATAATGTATACAATGTATAATTTTACAAATTTTGAACCCTAGATGCTGAGGTTCAAATACTAATTGACGAGTGCATCTGAACTTCTAGGGACAACACAGAATCAACACAACAGAATAAACAAGAGTCGGCCTAAGAACATTAATAAACCACAGTATAACCACTGAAACATTCTGTAAATATCACTAAACATGGACCTTTCATCAGTAGCAGGACTGCGTCAACCTCCGCTGCTCAAGTAACGAGAATGTAAGTAGAAAGTACAGAAATATGTGTTCAAATGTAATACTCAAGTAAAGTACAGATATGTGAAAAATCGACTTAAGTACAATAACAAAGTATTTGTACTTTGTTACCACTCACCACCCTAAGAGAAAAAATATCAGGCTTCAATTGTGTCAGTTGGCAATTATTCCACCAGCTCCGCCCTGTGTGATACAGATATATTTGCATAAATAAAACCAGGTCTTCATGGCTGACTTCCTGCAGACACGTTCCCTTTCCATAAAAAATACACAATGTCCCCTTGGGTGGGACCCAGTTGTTGACCCATGATGAACTCCTGACCAGAGCTGCCATGTCATCCTGACTTGGCGCGGTGACACTCTGGATTGTGACCGACAGTCTGCGAGAGCGGGAGACAGGCCGGCAGTTTGACCCAGACACACTGGAATGCAAAAAGGGGGATCTATGGAGATTATGCTGCCTGCTTTTTTAAATAGCCTCCTTCCTCTGTTGTGTAAGTCACCCCTGCGAGAGAAGCCTGGCCACATTGTAGACTTCTTTCTTCTTTTCATGTTGCGAAATGTAGTTTCCCTTGGAACTGATTTTTTTGTCACAAGGAAATTATTCTCTTTCTTTTTCCCTAGTTTTAGGTTCTGCTTTTGGCGGGGCTCAAACAGAGTGCAGTGGTGAGAGATAGAGTACACTGTTGGCCCTAATCTTATCCTTTCTTCTGTGTGCATGCGGTCCCAAACCGGCTGCCTCTTAACTACCTTTGCCCCTTATCCTTTCATTCTCTCTCACCCTCTCTCTCTCTCGTTCCTCCGCCCTCCTGCCACAATGAGATGGTTTAATGGAAATTACTCTGAAATGGAAAGAAACGAAAAGTCCAGGGTTCACTGGTTCTTTGTCGAAGTAGGAGAAGACACAGTTGCAACTGGGGCACACATCCCTTAACTTTGCTGAAAGGCCATTTGTTATTTGGGCAGTGTAAGCACTGTATTTCATTTGCTTGCAGTGGGGTCTTTAATGAATAACACTTTCACCACCTATAACAATGAAGGCCAGTGCTCAAGGCTCATATTCTTTATTCCTTATTTTTATCTTTTTTTTTACTTTGACTTGAGAAATTTATTTCCTCTGCAAAGAAAAATCTATTTAAGGTTACAGAGCATCCCCATCTTGAACAGGAACAGATCAGTGAATTCCATTAATCACCCCGGGCAGATGAAAACGCCTCTGGGCTACATGACATTTTATCATAAGGTGCCGGTATGATTTACTTCAGCTTCCCAGTTTGTTCTTTAAGTGACTTTGAAAGCCGGTGTTACTTCTAGGTCTTCCACATTCAGGTTTATACAGTCAGGGTCATAGAATATGAGCTTTGATTTCGTACCAACTGTCATTTGATGCATCACCGTCATTGTTGATGAAGTTGACATGTTTCGAGGACAGAGACGTGACAGTACATTGGTTTGTCAGGTAGTGAATCAATACATTTACCTACTTATGCTTCTATTGAGAGAGACATGGGCATTCCTCTGTGACAAAACTCTGAGTAAATTATATATGATATTAGAGATATTCTGGTTTATTTGTTTTGCATATTCTCAGCAGGAGGCGACTTTAAGTTGTCCCTCTGAAAATCAGTCCCTTCCGTGTTGTCCCTGTCCATTGTAGCTGGGCAACATGGGGTTTCTCTTTAAGCATGGTGTCACTCCCCCCCCCCGAGCCTCACAGCAGCAGAGAGAGGGAGATTTGTCTTCCTTTCCCCTTCACTTATCTCTTTTGTTTGTCCTGGTTTCCATAGATGAGCAGCAGCTCTCCATTCTCCTCTCAAGCGAAACTAAGTGCTGCCGCTACTCTAGACTTGCCAGCTCCAAATTGGCAGCCTGACCTTCTTTTTCTTCCTCGGGGCGTCTGCACAAAGCCATACCTCTACCATGGGGAAAAAAATGCAATTAAGAGGTGACATAAACACTGAGCACCCGTTGCAGGCATGCCCCGGAAGAAGGGGAGGGGGTATGGCAGCTGCCTTTGTGACACACATGCATATACAGCACTATTAATTGGACTTTACACATTGCAGGGTGACACTGGGGTGAACAGCCTCAATAGAGTACAGTGGATGTGACTCAGGTCTCCCTGAATGAGCAGTGACAGGAGAGTGGTGTTAAACTTTGCTCTGACCTTCTGTTTTGATTTGTTGTAGGCAATTAATCACCTAATGTTTCTGCTCTGGTGACAAACATGATACGCAAATTCTCAATCAATGACTCAAGTGTTTCAATAACCCTTTGAAACTATTTAGGCAACAAAATGTTCTATTTTATAAAATACCCTCAACTTTGAAATATGGGCAAACAACATTAACATTTTAAAATCTAGTATTTAATTTAAAGGGCTGCAGGGTGGTGCAGTGGTTAGCACTCACAGCAAGAAATCTGCTGGAGTTCAATGTGGAGTCTGCATGTTCTCTCCATGTCTGCGTGGGTTTTTCAGATTGGGTTTAGGTTAATTGGAGACTCTAAGTTACCTGTAGGTGTGAATGTGAATCGTTTTTGTGTGTTTTTCAGTTTACTAATGCCAATCGAATTGAAAATGCCATGTACAATCCGTATCTCCAGATGAATGTTAAATTATCACCAATCAATTATATCCCCTTGCACTAATTGAGCGTAATAACCTGTGAATACCTGCAAATTATGCTCTATAAAATCCCACTATACCCTTCGAGTAATGTGATATGAGAACAGCTCACAGTTTGTATTTTCCGCAGAGGAAGCCCATTAAAACAGAGAATGAGAGAAGTGGTGCTTAATTGCCAGCTGAGGTGTGTGACATTTGGAGCAGCACATCGAATCCTGCCCGACGTCCAAAAGGTGTTGTGAGGGACTGAGTAATTACTCTGGTCTCTCCAGGCGATGGTTCAATAAGAAAACTCACTGATGAATGGGGAGCACGCATATGCACACATGCACAATTAAATATGCCCTAACAATTTGCTTAGTTGTGTTATGTTTTTAGTTTGTTTAGGAGCAGGTGCTTTTTGATACAGAGGATTTTAATTAGTATGAAATTATTGAAAGTTTGTGGAATATATATGTATATCTTGAGAATTGTTCATCTTATCAGTTTCTCCATTGCTCTGTGTTTTGTTAATGGCCAAAAGGAAGTGTCAAATTTGGTAGGATTTAGACATGTGATACGATAATATAAATATGAATTTTTATAAACAGGCGACTTTGTGCTCTGGAGTTACCCCAGCAGGTACTCATCAGCTTAAGTGATGTCATTGATTAATGGCAACAACAGTTGATCCTCCAGTTCAGGGCTTTGTGTACTAATTCAAACTTTATTAAACTTTGAATAAAAAGGTGAACAGCTCTTTGTGCAGCAGCTTCAGGATTCTGTGGACAATTGCTGAAGGTTACGGTTTCACTTTCAGTAAAGAAAGCTGTAACCAAATTTACCACATAGGACAAGCAATCAGCCCATTCCAAACAGGCAAGTGGAAAGTTGTCACTGCACCAGAGACATGATTTTTATCTTTTCTTTTAACCCATGCTCTTAGTATTGGTTTATATTTCCACAAAGTAAAAAAAACTTAAATCCGATGTTTATTTCAGCCGCTATTTGTCACAACTAGTCTTTTAACATAACATTTATTTTAAAGATATATCTTCATTTTGATCTATAAGAAAAATCCGAGCATCTCTGAACCTGATGTATAATGTTATTGCTGTATATGAGTATATCCTCATCAGACCTCTTCAGAGAAAGATCTGGAGTGATCTAGCTGCTTGTAAACAGCGTGCTGCTGCACCATGTCTGTGCTTACCATGTTTGTACAGTAGATGAGTGGTTTCCTGGCCCTCTCCTCTGGGTTGTTTAGCTTTCAGACCCCTGACAGAGGAAGGGAAACTCCCCCAGGGGAACATGAAGCACTACAGGTTGAATGAAATTCTCTCTCAACACTCCAAAGCTCTATTCATCTCCACAGGCTCTGGGGAAAAGCAGCAGAAAAATGTTTAAAACAGGATGCTTAATCCAGCAGCATGGAAAAGGCATGGGAGCGTGTGTAGTTTTTTTCTCTTCTTTTACCCAAGAGAGAAAACACTTTAAAAGAGGCCCAGCATGATAGGCCAGCATAATGAGCCATCACTGGCTGATATTAGAAAGTTTATTCATAGAGTAGCACTAAAAGATGGCTTAACGCAGGATGTTATCTTAGTGCCACAACATGATAAATGATACAGGAAGGATAGTGTTAGGAAATAGGAAATGTGCAGTACCCTATTTCCCAGCACAGCGAGACGCACCCCAGTTTGTAGAGAGGAGTATATAAGCAAATAAAAAAGAAAGGGTGTAACTGTGCTTTTGTCGTGCGCCGACATATTAAGACTAATATGGGCTCACACTCTGCAGGTATACAGAGTATTAAATGTAGCAGATGTGATAGCACGGACCCTCTGCTCATCTTTTAGAATTACCACCGTAAGCGTGATATAATATGCCTCAATATCTGTATTGTACTTAAGTAATAGAACATCACTCACACACAGTGGCGCCTAATAATAAGTTATGAGAGTGAGTCCTCCTTAAATGGTCCGGAGGGGGTGTGTGTGTGTGTGTGTGTGTAAGTTATGGCAGGGTCTGGAACCGGGGCTAGTGGCTCAGTAAATGATGGTGGCGGGGCTGGCTACATCGACTGGGGTCATCACTCCCTGGGTAGCCCGATAGGTAATTCATACACTCTAAATGGAGAATGGGGGGGGGGTCTTCTCACCTTCTCACCATTTATCATGCCACATGGATTCCTAACCCCCCGCACTCAACCCTACAGGCTGGGGCGGCTCAGGCAAACTGTTGCATCATTACAGAGATGAAAGAAGCACAGTGTGGAGACACAAAGCCTTCAGTATTTGGCTTCAGCCCGATAATCATTGCTCTTATTAGCCAAACGGAGACCTCGAGGTATTGCACCACAGAGCGGCGAGTGGAGACCTGCGGGCCCGGACAATGTGCTAATTTGAATTTGCAGGTTTGGTGATTTGCAAAGTGCTGTTGAGGACCAGCACCTTGCTCGGGGTAATCATTAGCACGGGGGGAGGATTTAGTATTCTGCTCAGCTGAGGCTCTGACACAGATAGGTCCCTGGCTTCTGTTTCTATTAGTGTCCAGGCCTGCGGCTGCACAGCCAACACTTCAATGAGCGCTTTCTCAAAGCTTTGGCCATTTCTCTGCTGCAGCTGCTGCCCTTCCAACTCTTTAGCTCAGGGATAGATATATGACACTGGAGAACACCCATAGTATTCTCATGCACTGACCTTCCATATTTTTTTCCCTCTCTACTCCACTAGTGATTTCACAATTTCATTTCCAATTTTCCCACCATCCCAGTGACACCCATCCCACTAACACCCCCAGCTACTGTGGGATCACTGGACTTCCCTGTGCGTGTGTGTGCATGTGCGTGTGTGCGTGTGTGCGTGTGTGCGTGTGTGCGTGTGTGCGTGTGTGCGTGTGTGCGTGTGTGCGTGTGTGCGTGTGTGCGTGTGTGCGTGTGTGTGTGTGTGTGTGTGTGTGTGTGTGTACATGTAGTCTTATTGATCATGGTAGTGGTTCTGGGCTCCTGCTGTTGTTATCACTGCAGTGTGGAGGTCGGGGTGGAGCAGTGTGGTTCACAGCACTGAAAGCTTCGGGGCAGTATCTGTGTGTCCCTGTTTGTGTGTGTGTGTGTGTGTGTGTCTGTGTGTGTGTGTGTGAGTGAGCTAATGGGATTTACAGTAGGCACAGTTCTTTTCTGTCTTTGCTTTTTTATATTTGCTGCAAGAACAAAACTTAACCCAATTAAAGCATAATTATGACCCACTTGGTTTGACAGCTCGATGACCGACCAGCAGTAGAAGAGGAATTAACTTTGAGTTTACCCAGGACCTGTAAACACAAGAAGGAGTAGGGTGTCTAATGTGATAAAAACAAGAACATTCTAAATTAAATCTGGTTGTATGAGCAATTAAAATCGTATGGATGGAGAATTAGAGCATTTTTAAGGACTATACTGAAATACTCAGTTTTTCCTCTTAGAAAGAAGTAACTTTGTGAGTGGGAGAGACGTGTAAAATAGAGCAAATGTTGTTTGATATTAAGGAGGTGTAAGTTGCCTGCAGCAGAAGATGTAACACCTTAATTTCACTTAGAGCAAAGTGAAGGTGAAAGAAGGAGAATTCCTCCTCATTTTCCCCCCTGTCTGCTTCCTTTATCCACAGTTTACTGTAGTTCTCTGCTCAGTGGGTGCGGATTGGGCTCTTATGATGGATTGCTCTGCAGGTTCTCTGGAGGGCATGGGTGTGAATAAATGGGTGCAGTGAACGCATGTTCCTCGCTTCCTTCCTTCTTTCCTCCATCTACTTTTTTTTATTTCCCCAAAGTTCTCCTCTTCACTACGCCTCCTCCTCTTCTCTCACTTCAGAGGTCTCGGACATGTGTGCTTAAATGTATGCTGGGACATGCGTGCGGTACACACTTGTGTTCACATATGGCTAAACACACAGACACACAGACACACTCAGGGCACCATTCCTCTGTGGCCAAAGTGATTAATTACTTTTAACAAAGCAAACAGAGTCTTGCTTGTCCGGATCAATCTTTTCCCCATCCTGGTGCGAGCCCCTGTCACTAGTAATTGCCAAACTCTGTGTAGTATGAAATGAGGGCTGCTTTCCGCTCGCTCTGGTCCTACACGCTTGCTCTCCCTCTCTCTTAGCTCCCATGGCTCCACTGTCCTCTCCCCCTTCCTTTTTTTCTTCCCCTGCATCGCTAACTCCTTTCCTCGTAATACAACCCTCTACTTGGAAGCTATAGTGCTTATGAACATATTTGTCAAAGGGCTTATCAGTCCATCTCATTTTAGCTCGTTTTCAATAGCTGCCACATTCGCTAAGCACATACAAAAATCATGCATCATGCCTCCTGCCACCCGTGCATACTAATTGCCATCGCTCTGCCAAGCTGATCAAACACCATTAATCTATTTGTATATGTTTATTTCTAAATGAGAAAATTAATACATTCTGCTACTATAGCCAGCTGGGTGCTGCGAGCCCCATTGATTGTTGGCACCCACAGTATGACTCATAGCTCAGAGCGAGTGTCTTTATTTGGCTCGCTGTGTGTATCTGTGTGTCTGTGTGTATGCTTTCGGGCGGTGTGGTGCTTTCATGTTGAGACCAGTTGCCAGAGGAGTTTCGATTAACATATTTTACTTTTTTTTCATAAAGCTTCGACAGGAGGTAAGGAAGAGGGATTCAGATCTGGATATATGCTTTATTGTCCCCATCGGGAAATTTGACATGGACACCAAAATGATAGACCTGTCAACCAGTTGAGGTTTTCATAATTTCTCCAGGGGGGTGGTCGGGCCAGGGGACACCCCTGCAGAAGAGAACCATTTACTTGTCGTGTGAAAGCCCAAAGTCAGTTAATGCTGAATCCTGCCTACACGCAGAAGACGGTAAAACCTTTATGGATGATTTAGCGCATAGTGACATGGGTAGAATTTCTGCTGATGATGATTAATCAGACTGTGACAGACAGTCACTATGTTTGTGTTGGAGGTGGAGGTGGACAAATAGTGCTGTCTTTCTGTTCTTTTGTGCCATTCCGTTTTCATCTTTAGAAAAGGTATCTGTTGCACTAACTATAGTATGCTCACACAAATTCTCTATCTGCACCTGCAGCCCTCCCTCTTTTAGGGGACGTGATGGCCGACAGGGGATTGCAGAATCCACAGGTTATCAGAGCAGGTGTTTTTTTGGTCATTTTGGTTTAAAGGGACATCCCCCCCCTCTCCCCCTACAAATCGCCTACTGCTGTCAACATAGCAAGAGCCTGATGCACTGCACTTGTAAAACAGTATGTTCAATTCATCTTATTACCGGACAGACCATCAAGTCACGCAGCATGCATACAGTAGAGATAGATATCAAAGCCAGGGAAACACAGCTTACGTGATAACTAGGCGAACACAATTAATGATGCATGGTGATGGCCAAAGAACGCTGAGGGAACTAGCTGTTTAATGAGCTAACACAGAGTCTGTGCAGATGTGCTGCCGGACCACTCAGTGTTATCAGAGGCAGACGCCTCCTTTCAGGAGAACTCTGCCAATTAGCTCTATTATGGGAGTTGACTGTGAGAATTGCAGGATAAAATAGTGAGGACTTGTTACTAAAATGTGCATTAGCAGTATTGTGCTTGTTAAAACGCTGCAGTACCATGCAGGTGTTCTTCCTCAGTGGGTGTGACATATCTCCTGTGAAAATGGGAACTAGGCTTTTGCTCAACTGCATATTAGATCGACCAATAATTCTCAATGGGAAAGCTGCCCTGAAAATTACTCTCCTCATTAATAATGGAAAATCCACAGCGGTGCATCCGTAATCCTTTTTTCCAGCCTCTGATATTTTCCCTGGCCTTGCACAGTGCCAGAGCATGTCATATATATGATAAGCAGAGGAGCCTGTCCATGTGGGGCTCATCACACACTTAAATTGGTGCAGCATGGAGTTCATATTGCAGTGTGGCCGGGGGGAATTAGCCAGTCTATATATAAACCCACACCCCATGTGTTGTGAATTGAAGTGCATTTATCTGGTAATCGCTGGGGAGATCTCCGCATCCACAAGCATGGCAAAGCAATGGCTCTGCAGCAACAACAGCCTCGTATACTGATGCGGCTGGTGCACTGGGAGATTGGAAGGAGAAACAGGTCATATGCAATAAAGAGCTCTGATAGCTGGGATGGCAATAGACATGTACAGTACACAAGTATGGAATAGCAAGAGGCATCTCCTTTACGTGTTAACCTTTATCTGTCTCTGTCTCTCCACCTCCTCCGTGGTATATGTCTAACCCTTTGGGCTACATCCCCATTGTCTTTCCTCACCCTGTCCTCTCCTCTCCTCAGCTCTCTCAGCCTTTCAGCACCTTATCTGCCTCTACTCAATCATGTATGACTCCTTACTGGCCGTATCAAAAGCAGCAGGGCTCGTGCTATGCTCTTCCTTAGAGCCGTCCGTGAAGGCTGACTGTATGTCTTTTGAAGCGTTGCAGGGCAGCTCTGAAGAAACCACACTGTCAGGCAGCCTGCAGACTGCTGACTCTTATCTGATGAAGCAACTTCTGCATAAGGCTAGTGCAACCAAATTAACTACTCTCAAGAGTTGACACTGACTAGGAGATTTACCTACTATGTGACAGTGTCATGGGTAATGACTTGAAGACTTGGTCTCTCTTTAGGATCTGGGAAATCCTCAGAGAAGGGACACATTGAACATATTTCAGTTTGTGCATATCAAATGGTTTGTGGATAAGATGTTGCATTTTTTTCCCCGACAGCTTCAGCCTCCCTTTGGAAGCTCACTCCTTCATTTGAGGTGGCAGCAACATGTGAGATGTGAAGCTCAGATTGTCCTGTGTTGGGAAGGTGCTGAGAGGGGGTCAGTTGGGCGTGACTACCCATTGTAATGCTTAATTGAGATGCTTGGTTTCCCATGTTGAGAACATGAGTCTCTCAGCCGGTGTTTACTCAAAAGAGTATATTTTTCAGGCATGCTTGATTTCACTGTCGAAGCCAATTAAGGGAGTACAAATGAAGATCGAAGACGATGTGGTGCCTCAGGCCAGGAGAGCACAGGACCAGGGCCAAGTAGCCTCCTCCATCACAGAGGGGCTACACACACCAGGGCCACATATGGTCAGGGCTGCTCCTTCAATTGCCATTGGCTACAAAATAATCAGGACTTAAATTCTGAATTTCAGCAAGAGTGTTTTTGTTGAACTTTTGAATTACATGGGTTTTAATAACTGCTAGCTTCAGTAGCGACAATTAAACCAAGAAAGATCCAGTGGATATCGCAGCTCTTGTCTTGATAACCTTTTTTTTTGGTTACAGAAAGCCTTAGCCTTGTAGGTATTTTCTATTAAAGCCGTTTATGGCCAGCTCTGGTCCGGATGGAAAGCACTTCTGTAGCTTAGAGTTTGCTCTCCTTCTCAGGTTCACCATCTGGCCCTGATTGATTAAAGCTCCTTTAAGTAATTAATGCCTAATTTAATTGAGAGTCAGCCCCTGTGGCTGCAGGGTTTATGCGCGACGCTGAGCCCGAGCTGAGCCAAGGATCTAGTCGAGAGGGGCACGGAAATCTGTTTAGCATCCTGACCCTCTCAGCCTCGCATCTCAACACTCTTAAGATGCTAATACGAATCTGAGTATGCTATCTGCATCCATGTGACAAATTGTGCTATAAATCATAGCAGTGGAGTGTGACATGGTTTTCTAACATTGGAATAAATGTGTGGAATGAGCTAAAGCATTTTGCTGGTCAATCATTTTCAATTGGTCTGTTTCTTTTGTGAAAAGCGTCATTTCTGCTGGATCCTCATGTAGCAGAGAGAAAATTGAATTCCCTGTTCTAAACAGTGTATTGTGACAGCATGTCACAACCCCACAGCTTGCCGCTACTGTGCTGTTTCATCTGTTTGGGATAAATGAACAATATCAGTTTGATCTTCTTTTTTTCACCGACTGTCACAATGGATGTTCACCACATGACACTTCCCCGATCACAAGCCCTGACCTTCTTCATTGAAGGTTCTCTCTGTCTTTTGGTAATTGTTTTTAGAAAACGTTAAAACCCTCCCCCAGCCAGATAATGTGAGACACAGTGAATACAGAGTGCTCAGCATTGATTCCACATACCTGACAATGACCTTTTCCAATCTGAAGTCCCGCGCTGGCTGCCAGTTTGATGCGAGTTCGCTAATCGATTCCTCAGAGCCACGAGAGAGTACTACGTCTTTCACACTGAGGCCTCTACCTTGCAACCTGGGTTTTACCTGGTTTTTATTGTCGCCGCTCACTGAATAATGAAACATTTACCCTTTAATTGCCGGTTCCACAAAGAATGATCGGTTTAATTTGCTCTCATTAAAGGCATCTCATCTAATGGGCTAATTAAGGGCTTTGGATGGAACAGCAATCACCACAGTCTACAACGCCCTTAGGGAGGAATACATCAATGCATCATAAATATTTTACTGCGTCTACCTACATGCAGATTGTAAGTTGCCTCAATTTGACTTGCATAAGTGCTTAACACGCACCTTTGATGTGGCTTATGTTGTTAACATAAAATCACTGTAGACTTGAGTGGTCTTGTTTCACAAACGGCCTCCAAATAAGCATATAAGGCAAAACAAAATCCTGAAAAGGCAACATTTTTCATCGATTAGCTAGATTAAGGCAGAAATCTATTACTCACTTTGAGGAAAAATGAGGCTGTCACTGTTTTTTCTTACTGACACAACACACACACACACGCACACACACACACACACACACACACACACACACACACACACACACACAGATGGACACACAGTTGATCGATGTAGGTCAGGGTTATTTGCGGGTTTAGGGTTTGGTTTTATTAGATTGGGGAGATTGTAATAGACAGGCAGCTGTGTCATGATTCTGTCCCGGTGACCCCGGGGCCAGAGGTCTATGTCTGGCCCAACGCGACGGCTGTAATGTCCCCACTGCCGCCCCCTGTGAGAAGTGACCTCAGACCTCTTGGGTCCTCGGGGAAAGAGATCCGTACCTGCAGGCTGATGCAGGAAGACGAAGTGGAACTCACAGGTTGGGCTTCAGAAATAGATTTAATTAAAGAGTTCTCCATTGTGCTGTTCTGTGGCTTTCAGCTTGTCAAGTTGAAGGGCAGAAGGCCCAAAGCAGCAATCATTTGATTCAGTATTTTTTTTCTTCAGCTGTACTCCCGAGCTAATTTGTCATGGCCGACAGTTATCCCTGGATATTAAATTAAGCAGCTAACATTTTGTGTACCCTGCGACATATAACATAACATATGACATTTCTGGGTCACACTGGAAACCAGGCAACAACATCTATGGTTATAGAGCCAAGAAACAGCGGGAAGAGAAGCAGCGATCCTTTTGTTCAGGTCACACCATTAGTTATAATCTGATCCCAGACCCCTGGCCTGTGTGGAGGGCTGATTTGAAATAATACCAGTTTGCTCTGAATAGATGGGTGGTTTTCTTGAGGAGTTATTGATGTATTTTTCTTCAATTTGTATTTTGTGTGTGTGTGTGTGTATTGAATTTGCAGCCTGCTGTCCCTGCGTGATGGTCTGATTTGGGTTACATTATGTCGCCAGCGGGGCTCTGGTCAGAGTCGTGGTGCCGGCACCGACTGCCCAGTGGGCAATCAGAAACCATCAGAAGAAGGCGTATCGAAAGCACACTATTGCAATGAAAGGTGTGGCTCAGC
This sequence comes from Pseudopleuronectes americanus, assembly GCA_038501795.1. NCBI lineage: Eukaryota > Metazoa > Chordata > Actinopteri > Pleuronectiformes > Pleuronectidae > Pseudopleuronectes > Pseudopleuronectes americanus. The sequence continues at coordinate 16,166,497 of CM076718.1, read as the reverse complement.
CTTAATGGAGCTTACACTGCTTCTATTGATTTCCACATTTGAGAGCATCTCTATTATTGCTGATCACCGTTCAGGGCGCAGCACGGGCTTTAGGCTCCTGGAGCAAAGCTGGAGCGCTCGGTTTGCGATGACAGGCCGCCTGCGTTGAGGGCGAGGAGTTATGTTGTCTGTTTAGAGAGACCTCATCGCGGTTGGGATTCTGCAGCTCTGAATGTGTGGCAGAGAAACAGCCTCAACTGTCTGTAAACAACCTGACTACATGGGCGGGTTTCCAGCTCCAGTGCCCTTGATACAAAGCATTAACAAATTACCTTGGCAATTTGATTTCTCGCTGAAAATGACAGATCCAGAATCAGGTAAACAAACGCATAACACATTATTTAGCAGGCATTTAATCTTGGAAGTTCTACATAGATCTGATGGTGGAGCTCGGGGAAATTAAGTTAGATGGAAATGTGCAACAACTTGTTGACCAGACATGTTTTTTCTGTGGGAGATTGTGTTATTTTCTTTCTCTTTAGTGAAGCTAGATTAGGAACCTTTTTCAGTCAGTTGTTTTTCCTTGCCAGACACAACAGGCATTGAGATACAAATGACACATCGCCATATGCTGAACCATACCCCCTATTCCTCATCTCCATTTGGTGTAGCAACACATCCACTTGAAAAATACTTTGAGCGAATCCCTCCTTTAAGCCTGTTAGACCCAGATCTCAAACACGGATAGACAAGTGCAAACACAGACATGCTCTCAGGGGCTTAGGACACCCCTGGGGCTACAGTGCACCGCAGAGGGGGCAAGGACATATGCTGAGGCATTAATCTGCTAATAGGAAAGCAGCCTCCAAACTCCCAGTCTTAATCTTGTCAACTTTCTGTTCAGCTGCTCCGACTGCGGCTCTTATTGTGAACAACAGAGCTGTCACTGGGAGAAAATTGTCCATGTGTTTCATTGTAAGTGTCTCGTTAGAGAGAAAGAGAGCAAATGCAGCTGTGGTGTGCACAAGCTTGTTGGTGCATATGTGCACAGAGAATGTTGGGTCCCCACAGTGTGAAGTGTACCGGAGTGAATAACTTTTTTTTTCTTTTCTTCCTCCTAAGCATAAAAACATGAATATTTAAAGCAACATCAAACAAGCATTCATGAAATATTAAAACGTTCGAGAAACAAGAGAAGCTTTTATCCTCTCTCTTAATCGTACGTCTCTTCAAGCCTCTCTGTTTTGCTCCGTCTCTCTTTTACCCTCACACACACACACATAAACACACATGTGCTGACACGCATGCGCATCATGTGCACCGCCCGAATTTACCCACGGGTGAGAACGACACACACCTTCCCACACGATCTGCTCTACTGTGGCATCAGCACATTGCTGCATTAAACAGATGGGAGAGCGAAGATGTGGGAAGTTTCAATAATTTAGCTCGGATAGAATTTCAGGCAAAACACGTCATTAGAAGTCTTGGTTTGTGGATGTCATGTTGAACAAGATGCCTAACAGACGCATCACCAATCAGAAGGACCTGCGTTGTGTGATAATTTCGCCTCTGGATTTGTTATTCTCTAATACGCATCCTGTTTGTGGAGATAGTTTTGGGCTGAAAGATTAAGCCCTGACTTGTACCACACAAGTTGTTTATCTATTACCGGTGACGGGGCAGAGTTAATCCGAGGAGCCTTCTCTTCACCCCTTTACTATACCTCTCTCATTTCTCTCTCTCTCTATCTCTCTCAGCTCCTCTCTCTGTGTGACTAGAGGCTGTGCTAATCACTGTAGCAGCAGCTCTAAACAGATGCTGCTGTGTTTTTAGAGAAGATCCTGTTAAGTGTGAATTTTAAAACACATTTTTTTTGGAGTGGCAAAATCTTCGCCGGTAGCATAGCCCTCTGACCAGTGTTGTACATAGGCATTCGGTGCTATACAGGCGTTTACCTAAATGTGTCGGCCTCAGTTTATCTGGAGCCCGTCACTCTCTGTGCTGCACTGATTTAGGATTCAACTACTGTTATGTAAATGCCAGTGAACCCTCTGTGCTATGTGCAGCTGGTTGAATTGACTTGTTGGATTATGCAAAAGCTGTGGTTATATTGTGTGTGTGTTTCTGTGTGCAGCCACATATGTGTTCTGAAGGCTGTGGGAGAATAATGGAGGGGAAAAAAACATATTATGTTCTACGGCACATTGCTTCAGTCAGTTTTTGCCGTGGCGCTTTCTTCTTATGCATTCATTCTCAAGCATGTGTATTTTAATACTCCTCTTTCAGCCGTATGCAGGAATGGAGAGGGTGAAATAAAAGGATTAAAGAAGATTCCAATTTTTCTTTGAGGGGAGCTTTATTTTTATTCATCTGTTCTCTCAGCCTGGTCATCTCAGTCAGGGCACGCTGCTCAAGGCATTGAAAGAAAGACCTCTGGGAGAGCAGTCATATTGTAGGCTAAATCTAATCAAAGGCAGAAATGCTTTTAAATGTCTTTTGTTCCCTTGGGCGAAACGTTTGTGGGCCTCTCCGCTCCCGCCAGTGCATCGCGCTCAAACTCCACCGCCACTAGATGCAATTAATATTGAGCGGAAACCCGGGCCTGCACTCCCCTTATATCATAACAGTGTTAGAACAAAGGTTAATGCCTTGAATCTAATCTCTGTCCTCGTCATTTTCAATGAAGTTGTGATGCAAGCGATGGGAGGTAGAGATGTTGTGGGGGGGCAGCAGGTCTGGAGAGATTGGTAGTCAGCAGGCAGCTCGGACGGAAGCAAAATTAATTACAGGGCTCTATAAATTCGATGTCATGTCTCATTTTCCTTAATCCTTCCCGCCCCTCTCACTTCCTCGCCGTGCTAACAGAGAAGACTAATGAAAAGGCCTCTTAGCTCCTAATGGCAAATTGGCCCTTGTGTCACTTTTGGAACTTGTGAGTGTGAGGAGGTGGCCAGACGGACTTCTGCTGCCCCCGCCCACACGCACAACCACACACACGTGCACAGCCACACAAAACAGTGGGGTCAGGACTCTTAACTCCACAGACAGTCTGTCGTTTCTAAGCCTCACACAATGCTGATCCCTCATTTTCACCCACGCCTCGCTCCTGTAATTGTGCGTTTCTGACACACAAACACAGCTAGGTCTATTCTAAGACACAGTTTGCTTTCTCTTGTTTTGGATTTAGTGTTTTGGATCGAGGACAATGAGCCGGATCTAGTTCCATCTCTATTTGTTGCTGTTGTTAGACTGGACCGGAGTCAGGTTTTTACAACTCCCAGCAGATTATTGTCTGATCAGGCTTAAGACAAACTTGCCTGGTTGAAACCTTTTTTTCTTCTTCTGGAGTTTCCAAACAGACATGTTGAAGAGGAAGAGAAAAAAGAACATTGTTATTGATGGAGCTTTGGATCCTAGGGACAGCGTCTGTTTTAGCTTTCAATCTGACGAATGCTTCAAAACATTTGGGTCTCCCACAGAAAGATGCAGTTTGTCAGCAGCCGCATGCAGTTAATGTCTCACTTGTCCTGAATTATATTTACTAGCAACAATGTGACTTACTCTGCTCTGTGAATAAATGACTGGATGTCAAATGTGTTTCGTGTTTGCCTGCCTGAAGATCCATTCACCTATCCAGAACATGACACCAGTGCACATCAGATGTAAAACTATGGCAAAACCAGAGCCCGACCGGTTGTGTTATCATTCTACCACCGTGCCCCGACTAAAGGAATGCACAATCTGAAGTATTTATGGGTGTTCTTTTATTGGGCTACAGACAGACTTGACTATCTCTCTCTCATTCCCTTTTTCTTCCTCTTGACTTTTCCTCCCCGAACACAGCCAAAGAGAAACCCTAGCACTATACTTGTGTGCAGCAAACCGAAATAATAATATATTGAATAGAAAAACAATAGTTGCTCCTGTGAAAGCAGCCAGCCAGAGTGTAACATGTGCATTTATGTAAAACTTATAATCCAATTAACAGGTACAAAAAAGCCAGTGATCACGCTATTATGGGAATAGAAAGGAGAGAGGTGCCATGTTTTCCGAAAACTACTCATGTGGAAAAAATGCAAATGGCGTGAAATGAGTGTGTCTGGTAATGTGTTTGTATAAAGCCCCATGCTGTGGCGCTACACTGGAGCCGCGATGACTCTTTAACTCCCTGTTACCTCTCTCCCTCCACAGGCATACTTCCGACAGGGTGTTGCCCTTCAGTACCTTGGTCGCCATGCCGACGCTCTGGCCGCCTTCGCCTCCGGGCTGGCCCAAGACCCCAAGAGCCTGCAGCTCCTGGTGGGCATGATCGAAGCCGCCATGAAGTCGCCACTACGAGGTAAGAATATCAGCTGCTGTGATTTATTTTATTAACAAATTGAACATTCAATGGGTTGTGTTCCTAACACTCACACAACCCACACGAAATACATCCAGGGGTCAATGCCATACAAGTTCATTTCTTACAAAAATATCATATTCGGAACCTACTTTCTGAGTTTATCACTTTCATATTTAAAGATTCGAATTAGTTTAATATAATTTTTCATTTCAACTTAAATAATAAAGGGTGGCTTAGTTACTAAGATTAGATTTGTTAATATGCTATTTAGAAAGTAACACAATCAAATGCATTATGTGATATTGCTTTGGTTTGGTTTGAAAGTAAGGAAAAGACAAAGAATTCAGAGGCTATATATGGAAGTAAATGTACACATATCTTGTTAAATACTATATTGGGGACAAGACCAAAACAAATAAAGTAGCCTTTCTAGAGTCAGATGACAGAGAGAGCAGTTCACATCAATGTCCTTTTATATATTACAAAAGAAAACATCGATGAAGAATGTTGAAAGTAATTTCTTAACCTTATTTATAACAAGGTATTTGGAAGGTAGGCACCAGACACAGGCTTCCCATCGGTGTGCTTGAAGAAAAAGGAGCAGGAGTCCATGGTCGACATGGATGATCAAATTCAAGGATCTAAATTTACATTATGGGAACAAAATGTGAAATCAATAAGTCATGCTCTCTAACAAACATATCAATTCCTTTTTTTAAAGAAAAATAGTTTTGTTCAACAGTTACACCAGGATCCAGTGATGATAACATCAAATTAGAGACTACAGAGTTTCTAAGGAGCAATGAAGGGACTTTGTTGAAGACTTAAGCGTATCTTTTGTATAGTGGGAATTACATTTTTTATTAATATTATATCAATGAATTGCTAGAATAAAAGAGCTGGATAACCTCGTATTCCGCATGCAAACCAGTTTTCCAAGAATAATGTTTTATGTTTATATCAAATGTCTCTTTCGCTCCATATGTAGTATCCGTGAAGACAAAAATTATGTTCATAGATGAATGAACGGGAAAGAAGCATTTGTTTGTGGAAATGTGACGTTTTTAATAGGACTTTTTCAACATTGCAATTGCAAAACAAAACACATTTTTAAAGCCTCCATGTTTAGAGAACACGCAGTTGGGGTTGAAATACCAAACCGAGTTTTACTGTGTTTGTGTTGACAGCGTGTTCATGCGTGTGTGGGTGTCTCTCTGCTGCACCATCTCCACATGTTTTCTCCTCCAGCTACCTAAAAGCCTGTTACATAGATAATCCTCACACTCAGTCAGTCAATAAGCGTGTCGGGGTGACTTTACCTGTCACTTTATTTGTTTTCTTCACCCGGTGGCCAGGCGGTCCATTCTCTCCATCAATCCTTCTTTCTGTCTCTGTGACTGACTGCTGGTGTCGAGCACTTACCTCCGGACTCTGAGGCCTGACGCCCGCGGCTTCAGCATATCTTATTGTCTGTCGGGCCGATCACACGCACAGATAGGCCGTTATCTTAATGAGCATCCAACACTAATGCCATTGTCTGTCTGCCCCCCCTGTGTAAGCCTTTCTCCCACAGCTGAGTGGATTTATAAGTGGCACATTCAAGCCAGGATTGTTGCTAAAATGTTTTCCTTTTTTTTCTGTTATGCATTATCGTCCGTTGTATCCGCCAAGTGCGTTGACCTGATTGTCCATGAGTAGTCAGCATGGGCCAGCTTAATGAGCCTCAAAACAAACCTGGCAGTAATTTCACTTCAGATGACCACTGCAGAGGATTTAATATGCCTCAGATGTGGCTGGCACCGACTGCCAGCACAGACTGAGTCACCCTGCTGTCTTACTTTGTCGTCTTCCAATCCAAACCGTGCTGAAAACTGCGCCTGTGAATCAATGCGCCCCTTGTTTTATAATTCAAAATTTACTGAACTGTACAATGAGATCAGCAGCTCTGAAGGGCTTTGTTCTGTGAGGAATCTGTTTTTCCTTTGATTGAATACAGGGCTCCTCTGAATATTCTCGGTAGAATGCAGGAGGGGGAAAAAATGAGTTATGAAAAGAGAAAAAAGAATGGAGGGCCCATCTGAGCAGCACAGAGTATATAAGCCTGTCACTGGAACCAAGACAAGAAAAGGGTTTGGGTGTGAGCCCAGGCCCGTGCATTATGGACCAGAATGGGTCCTCTGAGTAGGGGGAAGACCCAACATTTAGCCGGAGCCATTTAATCTCTTAATTGTTTACCCTGTTTCCCACTGTGCCATGCAGCCATCAGAGAACCTAATCCAAGGTGTGTTGAGGAGAGGTAGCTAGGTCAAAGGATTAAGAGCAATGATCCTCTCAGAGGGCTCCTGGCACAGGGGGACGATAATCAATGTTACGCCGGCAAACAGGGGAGGATAATCAGTGTTACTCAGCCAAAGTCCCCTGATAAGTAAAAGGTAGGCGAGCATTGCCTTCTCTCCTTCAAGGCGAAAGAGCGTCACATTCCTGACGTCCTTGTTTATCCCACCACACACCAGGATCCAGCTCTTAGAAAAGCTCTCCCACTAATTTTATTGGAGTTAGGCAACGCCCAACAAGACTTATTCCAACAACTTGGACAAGTGGCTCTTTACTTTGAAGCAAAAATATAGCAAACCCACAGATACATCATACAAATGTACTTGAAGGGGTTTTTCACCTGATTGTTTTGGGTTTGTAAGGACATTGTAATTACATTGAAAACCTGTAATCCCTTTGTAAATACACTTAAATCTCTTATAGCAGGTCTGTAAACACCACGTTGTTCCCTTGTGTGAATAAACTCAATGTTGCTGCCATGTTGCCAAGAAAGAGCCGATTCTATCAAGCTGTGATTGTAGTGTTCGGTTATCTCACACATTTATCATGCCACCAAACATCTCGACACACTGTGATGTTCTCACCCGTCCCAGAGCACCTTTGTGTTTATTTTTTGCCTGAGAGCATAGCGATCCAGCTGATTGCGTTCCTACCAAAACAGGCGGATAAATAAATCAGGATACAGGAAGACAAATAATGAACCTGAGAGAACAATATCACAGCATGTCTTCAAGGACTGGGTGTGTTGTGACTCCATCAAAGCTTGTTTTCACAGTAACTTTAATATTATATAATTCCCCAAATCCTACTGTGTTATATAAAACTCAAACATTTCTTTCAGACACACACAAACAGACACACACACACACTCACACTCACACGCTGCTCCTAGTATAGTTCAAGGTTCGTTCTCCTTAGTGCAGATGTACACAGATGTTGTGCTCTCCTGTGACTCCCTGTATTCCCAACAACAAACTGGGAGCCGGTTTGTTGTTGGCAGCAGTTTTTCCTCCGATATCAGCATTCTCCATCTGTGTCATAGACTGCGCAGCGGGGAAATCTGCCTCTCACAGTTTTTCATATATTGGAAGCTGAGTTTTAGTATGGATGTATTCACATGGGTAATATTCTTACCATTCATCCCGCTCCAGCTCTGTCTCCCCTTCATCTGCTTGGGGCCAGAGAGAGTGCAAAGGCTCGTTTAGCTGTTAATTACTGAATTGTTTCCCACATATGCTGAAAAGGGTTTTCACTGGCAGATCTCTGCAGATAAACCACAGAGGAGATGGTTTCACAGCGTCGCAGTTATTGACCCAGGCTTGATCATTTGCAGTTGAAAAGATTGTCCTTTAACTGCGGGGTCTGGACACTGTGTTTAATGGCATCTGTCCTGCTGAGGTGCCTTTGAGCAAAGAGATTTTGTTTAACAGACCAGGACCAATTTGAGCTAGAGATGTTCTGATAGCATTTTCCCTTCCTGATACCGATAGAAATCCCTTGACTTTGTGTATCAGCAGATACAAAGTACTGATCTGTTACCAGTGCATTTTAAAAAATAACAATTTAAACAACGCATATTAACATCTGTAGGCTACTAGCCCTTTATCGAAGTGATGATTGCTCTCAAGGTCAGGCTTAGGTTAAACCCTTTGAAAAACAAATTCATAGAGAATGAATGCCACAAAAGTTATTGTATTATCTAGTGTAGCAGTCATAACTGAAAAACTACACAAGAACACAGTGTTGAAGTGGTGAAGGGATTTCCAGGAAAAGATAATTACATTTTTATGTGGGTGAAACTAGAGTTTGCTGATGCCCGCCCTGGCATATTTGGTATCAGTACCAGAACATCAATAATAAGAGCCTTTCACAGACAGATGGATATCAGCGTTCATGTTCTTGCAAATTTGTGCCAATATGAAAACTGTTCTTTTACAGAATGTATAATACAGAAAATTTCGGTTCATTTTAGTCATTGAAATTATAGTATTATAAATAAGCATGAATACCAGGGATAGAATTTAAAGAATATTTAAAGTTTTGCAGGATTTAATCTTTTCAGTACTTTACAATAGTCCCATTTGGATTTGTACTCATTATCAGGAGGCAGACTCCATGCCTAGTGTCTTAATTCACAGGATATATAAGGTAGAATACAGAATAACTGTTTAGTACGTTACAGGTACATCTCTTTATTTTCTCTTACAAGACAAAGGGTAGAAATTATCTCTGTCTATTTGCTGTGTGCATGTCAATGAGATATACAAGGTTGTAAGTCTTGTTTTATATCTTGATACAAGGCCCAGTAAACACTAGCTTCAGCATTTGACTGTGTGTGTGTGTGTGTGTGCGTGTAAAACGACACACTGAGATGTTGTCATAACTACCTGCTTATGAATGAATGCAGCAGCCATGACACCTTTTTAAAAAAAGCATTCTCTGTGTTTGATTTATGACTCAGCTCTCGGTGTCACTTTGAAAGCGATTACAAGCTATGAATGGATATTATATGCACACGCTGTCTCTGTAAGCACGACTTTCTGCCAAGTGCTGGAACACAAGCGATGCTCTTGAAAGAACATCATCAGTTATGCTTTTGAGTGCTTGTGTGTGTGTGTGTGTGTGTGTGTGTGTGTGTGTGTGCGTGTGTATGTGCTTGTGTGTGTGTGTGCTTGTGTGTGTGTGTTTTCGAAACTGTTATAGATACTTTGACTGTGCACTTGTTGATGCTAAATGTTTGTCTACACAAATGAAAGTTACTACACTCACACACAGCAGGTTCGTGCAGGCACAGTAACACAATGTAGTCTTCTCTCAAGAGCTTTGACCTAATCAGCAGCAGCTCTGCAAGAAAGTATTAGCAAATGGAGGGCCATGAGAATTAAGCATCCACTTGATACACCCTATACATGAATACAAATATATAGTGACACATACAAATGCATGAAAACACACAAACACACACACATGGACACTCTGGCGTGCCTTTCTTGCCTTCCCTTCCTGTTGTTCGATGCCGGCGTCTGCCAGAGGGCTTTGTAATCTGGTGGGGCCGTGGATCCTGAGTCCCGCCGCGGCCCGCCATTGATTTATGTCATTGTGTGCGTTTTCAGCCTCTTCAAAGGTCACCTTGTGTCTCTCCTTCACTCTGCATTCCTCTGCCGCTGCTACTGTTGTGCATTAGCTGCATTAGTTTTCCCCGTCACTCTTTCTTTAAAGTCGGTCTCAAAACCCACTCAGCCTCGTCTGTTCCCCCAAACAACCATATCAACTGACACGAAGCGAGAGGCAGAAATGTAATCTAGCTCTGCGGTTTGTGAAGACAGTTGCCCACAATGGTCTAAACTTGTGCCATTTATATGCAGCGCTGTTGAAAATTGCCTGAGATTACCCTGTTCGGAGCGGATGGGAGAGAAAAATGGCTTCTAGTATGTTGAGTTATTGTCAGTGAAAGGCGTGACTCAGCCAGGCTACAGGCTATGCTTATCCAGGCAGACAAAACACACCCATTACTGGAGAGAAGTGGAATCTAAATTCAGACAGCAGTCATATTTGTAAACACCTAACACTGTGCCCGCATCAACGTCAGATATTGTTGTCCGTTGCCATGTCAGCACATGGTCATGTTTGAGCATATTTTGGAATCTGTATTTGATCTCGGTTTTGCTCATGTCCCTTCCTTCGCAGAGTCTCTCGAGCCCACCTATCAGCAGCTGCAAAAGATGAAGCTGGACAAGAGTCCCTTTGTGGTGGTGTCTGTGATTGGCCAGGAGCTGCTGACAGCAAGCCACCACACGGCTTCTGTTGTGGTGCTGGAAGCGGCTTTGAAGATCGGCACGTGCAGCCTCAAGCTACGCGGCTCCGTCTTCTCTGCCCTCAGCAGCGCCCACTGGTCCCTGGGCAACACGGAGAAGAGCACCGGCTACATGCAGCAGGACTTAGAGGTGTCCAAGACCTTAGGTAAGAGGTCGGAAATCACTGGTGGAGAGGAAATAAACATTATTTACTTGGTTATTTACTTTGTGTCCTACAGCCAAATGTGTCAAGTTGAGGATGCTTATGTTGTCCAACAAAGATTTAAAGGGTCAAAAGATATGTTATTTTGAATACGATAAAACAGAGATAAACAAATCACAAGATTAAACCACATGCATATACTTTTTAGAACCATTTAGACAAATCTAAATGGTGTCATTATCATCTAGAGCTTTTGGTTTGCTGCTTCTCAAAATTAGAATGCTACCTCACTAAACCAGGGCAGCTAGAACTGCACTCAGTAGAGCAAAACCAACGCTAAGGCCCAACGGTACGGTCCCCCCTATATTTAAGCCTGATTTCTTTACGCAAAGATCAATGAATTTTAATGTAAAAAAAGAAACAGCATGTTAAAGAAAGAGAATCCTTCATCCTCACCAAAATGGAAGGACATCCTTCCTGGTCCATGTCCTATTCTTTCAGTGATTTTCATGGAAATCCATTGGATTTTTCACGGAATTCATTAAAATTTGCATAATCCTGCTGACAAATACACAGGCAAAAACACCACAAACAAACTAACAGTCAGGGAACAGAAAACATAACCTCCTTGTTGGAGGTAATAATATCGTAACCATTACATCAGCTAATCATCAGCATGTTTGCAGGATCATTTTGGCCACGCTGTCGCTCGCATGTAGGTCAAAGCACTGCTTTATCTAAGCTGCCAGCAAGGCTGTAGATGCTTAGTCTTGTTCTTGTGTGTCACAGTGAGAGCAGAATAACAGTGCAAATTATAAATGCTAGTGTAACCATGTAGCATAGGGGAAATACACTTTTAATCAGTAATTCACTAATCATCCCTTTGTTTCTTTGTGTTTCCCTGTTTTAGGCATCTTGCATCAAACTATAAGGTGATTTAAAAATGCAAGAAAATCACAAAAATTTCTGTGAATTTAAGATAAGATATGATAAGACCTTTATTAGTGGCACTATCGGGAAATATATCATTTACAACAAATTAATACACTAAAAATATTTAAAAAGAAGGAACTATAAAAAATAGAAAAGTAATATGCGCAATTTTAACAGAACATATACAGTGTCAAATTGTGTACATATAAGAAATTATAAATGCAACAATTTCCTAGCTGAACTATAGATGTTAGCTGTTGGAGTTATAGGAAGAGGAAAGGAGGTTTAAAAGACACTAAAGGAAAGAAAATGAAAAACGGAGAGCAGTACTGACTGGCTCCATTCCTCTCACCCACACACAGTTTGACACATGACTGGGCAAAGCAGCTGGAGATAAGGAGCTCTGGTTCTCAGGTAGAGCACTGGCGCTTTACTCTGGCCCTGACTGTGGGGCCTCTCTGTCAGGCAGAAATAATAAGGCTTTCCCCTCTCACCCTCTGGAGCATTGAGATCACCTCTACCAGCTGTCAGGGAAGCCGCTCTACTGTGGAGAGCACACAACGGCCACTTTCCCATTTAAGGGTGCAGTGGCATGTTGGTGGCGTAGATGTGGTTCATCACATCACAGTTTAACAGTGGTGGTGGTGGGATGATGTGAAATAAACACCAGCTGCTTTGTCATCACGTAGGCTGCTCTGTTAATCCTCTGTTTTGGGTTTTTCCCTCTCCAGGTGACCAAACAGGGGAATGCCGCGCTCATGGAAATCTGGGGTCGGCATTCTTCTCCAAGGGAAACTACCGTGAAGCTCTGACCAACCATCGCAACCAGCTGGTTCTGGCCATGAAGCTGAAGGACAGAGAGGTAAGGAGCACACACACCTGCTGGTCTTTGTCTGTCCCAAACAAAAGGAAATAGTGGTAGACGGTGTGGAGAACAGATGAAGGTGATGGGGAGGAGAGAGAGAGGCAGGTGAAGGAGAGGCCAAGGGGACGGCCTCGGCAGCTGCATCACCTTATTATCAATGCAAACCGTTTATGTAGATTTTATGCAGATGTTTATTCGGTTCATCTATCAGTAAGTCTGAGGCTGTGCTGCCTACTTTGGGCGCTATTCACACAGAGGTAGTGAATATGGACAAGAGAGAGTAAAGAAGAGATGGAGGGAGAAAGGTGAAGGAGAGGCAGAGACGAGTCAGACAGATTGATCTACTTTTCTGTATTGTTTGGTGCCCTCTTTCTCTTCCTCACTCTGTCTCCTACTCTCCCTCTCAACCTCTGTGGTCATTGTTGGAGGGAGGAGGAAGAGGAGGGTGGAGGGGGGGGTGGGGGGCTTGACGGCTGACAGGTGCTTGTTCCGACACAATTCCCGTCACACGCGGAGAAGAATGGTCGCTATTTCCCCTTCGCTCCTTATCCTTCCCCAGCAGGCCGACGGTGCTGCCTGTTTGTGTTGCCTGATATCAGGAGACATTCAAACGGGCCAGTCAAACGCCAAAACACAATGTGCCGGGATGAAACCGACGCCTGAAGAATGAGGCCAGAGGTCCCCCTGACATCTCTCCCTCCCACAGTTTGAGCAGAGGTATGATTATGAGTCTGCAGACGCCGGTGCCAAGAACCTCTGTCATGTAATGAGGTTAGGGAGAGAGATGGGCTAAGACAGGGAGAGGACACAGACAAGGTCCTCAGTGTCGGCTCTGAGGCTTGGACTGCTCCACTAGGTTGGCTGCAGCGATAATGGACTGATTGGATGTCTCAGGCTGCCAGTTGGCATGCGGGTGTTTAGACTGTGCGCCTGCTACCAGATCCAATACTTTTATGAGTTTTTTCTGGACTTAATGGTGGTTTAAGACTTTGCAGAGACGTATCACTGTATCAGTATCAGGCTGCTGTAATCCACAGTACACCACACTTTCAGCCACCGAGGCCTGTGCTGCTCACATGTCGCCTCATGAATGAAAACAACACCCAAACTGCAGCTCCCCCACACTTACTGCATAAATGGCAAATGGCCCCCTCCTGAGTGCTACAGTGTGCTGGTGCCCAGCTGAAGTCCTTGAGCTCCACAGAGTTGCATCATATACAAAACTGCCCCAATTGGCCCTTGCACTCTTCTCAACCCCCCCCCTCTCTCTCTCTCTCCTCTTGTTCCTCTGAAGGCCCCCTAATCAGAGTCATATGTGTGTCACACCACCTGGTCTCCCTCAGAACACACTCGAGCCTGGTGGATCGCTCATTACGGTTGGCCCTGTGTTTTTGTTTCTGATGTGGACTTTTTATCTGGCCCCTCTGAAGCTGAGGTCACTTCCTAGAGGCCGGGGGCAGGATGTTGTTTTCTGACTGGATATCCAGTGAGCTGCCCACAGTCCCTGAGCGTGGAGAGGACAGAAGAGGGAACAGAACAGGAGGTGTAGCGTTCATTCGGCTCCTCTGCGATGAAGGAATCTGAGCCATTATTTCAACTGAAACAAGTTTGATTAAAGTGCACTTCAGCTTCTGAGAATTACCATAGTGAAATGTTTGATCCAATAAGATGGACTGGTGGAGCATGTGGCTTTGATATGACGTGGGGTGTGGGTTTTGATTCTGCTGAGCTTTAGGTTTTGATTGTGTGGGTAAAAAATGTTGGAGGATGATAACAGGAACATTGAGTTGAACTCTATGAACTTGTACAGTTTTTGTGTAGGCTGTGCGTAACCAGTCTTTTCAGAACATCACGCCTATCTATTCCAATAAGCCTGTGCTCATCATGTTGATTGTCTGCTGGAAACTTCTTTCACTCTTTAAATAAACACTGACTTCCAGGTTAGGCTTTGGTTTGGAAAAGAGCTGCATAATGTATTGAAACACGTGTGATGTGAACATGTGTCATGGTCACACTGCAGGATGTGCATTCAACTATGGCAAATTAACTCAAACATGTCAGGCTGCAACATTTTGGTGCTTCAAACAAGGAAAATGACTATTTACAGAGAAGTCTTTCTGATATTACATTACTGAAAACTACAAACAAACACAACCTGCCAGTTCTCGACGACAACCTGAGAATAAGCGAGGAACAAGTGAAAAACTCTGATTTACTAAATTGCAAAAAGGAAAAAAGTCACGTCAGTTAAAAGGAATTATTTGCACTACTCAAATGAGGTGTTATCTAACTTATATCTTACACTCCCAGTTTAGAATTGTAATGAGGATGAGATTTTAGGATCATTTGATTGCTCATTTTTCTTGCCACACTGGAGGTCCCTGAGATGTTGTCACCATGTTCGCAGATCACATCATGGAGCGACACTAGTGAGCAAGTTTAACTCAAGCCACACCGCTCTGACCGTGACTTGCCTCACTCTCCTTAATCCTCTTTCACACACACCCTCTCAATTTGTCCGTCTGTTAAAACTGCAAAGATTTCCCATTTCTCCCTATTGCTGGGGCGGGAGGTGTTAAGATAATATTACATCACTCCCCATTATATCAGTGTGAACATATAATGACAAACACAGAGAAAATACTACACACCAGTAATAAACTGGAATATCACCTGATCCCTTAAAGGTAGCAATTGAATATTTGTCACTATGGGTCTGGTATGTGCTCAGCGGATTGAGTGGGTCGTCCACAAAGCATAGAGTGGGCGGTTCGATGCCCAGTCTCCTCCATAAATTGACCTTGGCAGTGTGTCTGTGATGTATAACAGAGAACAGACATAGATGCACTTTTGAATGCGTGTTTGAATGGGTGAATGGCAACATTGTAAACTAATACAGAACATTAACTGTTTTACTAGGCACCTTTAGTATCAGTGTCTGCTGATGTCATAGTGATTAAAGAACTACTACTGAGTAGAGATGTAACTCAACACTGGTTTCCCACAAAAGTTCAGCCACTCGTCTCTGCTGCCGGCTGAAAAGTGGCCTCTGTGTGATGAAGGAGCAGAGAGAGAGAAAAGGCAGAGGTGAGTGTTCTCTATAAATCAAGAGGAGGTGCAGTACCTGGGTCCTGTTATATCAGGGAAGCAGCCATGTACGGGATCTCTTTTCATCTTCCAGTAATCTCTGTTGTGGCTCTTTACAGCACAGTGCAGCAAAGAAGCCAGGCACTGTGTTGTCCCATTACCTGTTCCACTGACCGGCGGACTATATGACAGTAATGAATCATCGTGAATCTGTCCAGGACACTCCTCTTAAAAGACAAAGAACTGGAAAAAAGATAACATGAAAGAAAATAAGGCCGGGCTGGGGAAAGGCTTAAAAGAGCAGGCGCTCTGTCATCCGCGACTGGGAACTGCGGTCCAACCGAGTGAGATCATAGCCTGACGTGAAGTTAGTGTTTTTCTTTTGGAAATACTCTCAGCAGAGTTTCAGCTGCCATATATACTGCACATAGAACATAAATACACGTTCTAATCTCTCAAGCTGTGTCTCTTCTCCGATTTTTGTTTTTGACCCAGTTTCCACACCTGGCTTTATCCAAGGCCTGCCAGTAACCATCTTTAACAAAGGCCTTCTCTGTCATTTTCGAACAAAGCTGTTCAACCGGGTCTTTCCTCTCCACGCTCGCTTAGCTGTCCCCTCTGGCTGTGACGTTTTCATTTTAAAATAGCAGGTTTGACTAGAAGGAGCTAACCCCTAATTTGGGGTGTTGAGTATTTAGGAGAAACTGAGGCGGGCTGGCAGCGGTGCGCTCTGTAATTATGTCTCCTGTGATGTAGAAAGAGTCTCCGCCGCGGACTCCCCCAACCCCAACCTGAAGTGGAAATCACGATCAGGGAAAAGTAAAAAGGACACAAACAAAGTTTTTTTTTCCATAAGCTCTGCAGTTCTACTCTGTCTCCTGCTGCTCTTCTTTTTAGCGCTGCCTTTGTTTATCTATCCTCTCTCTGCCCCTCTCGCTCCATCTGCCCAAAGGAATTTACTCAAACTTTGCCCCTTTTTCTCTGAAAGTGACACGGACTATTTCATCATGGCTGTTTATCTTGCTGCTAGTTTGGGGCCGTATGGACCTGACCGGACCCTCGCTGGTGTTCTGAGGCTGAGGGCTGAGAGATGAGGACGGGGTGAGGAAGAGGCTGAATTGTGGGTGTTCCTCTTGTCACGATCAGGGTTTGTCAGGGCTTGTCAGCACTCGGGCAGAGCAGAGGATCATTAAGGAGTCATTAAGATATGGACGCGTGCCTCCGCCGCCTTTCATGGGGCTCATGTTAATGGAGGAGGGCAGAGGGTGGGACTCGGCACCCTTGTCCTTGTTTTCTTTAACCTCCCCTGCTGATTAAGGAGGAGGATTTGGGGATGATTAGAGGGGCTAATTTAGCTGAAAGGCTGGGTGGGGCCAGAAGGGGAACACTGTCCGACCAAATAACAAGCACCACTTGCTCACTGTGCACACTTAATAGGGCAAGATGGTGTCCGAGTGCACTCAGCTGTTGATACTGCAGTAAAACCACGATGAGCAGTAGTGCCACATATAGAACTACCTGCTTCCTCCTCGCCGCCTGTTGTGCTAGAGCGGGGCACAGAGCTGTCCACGGTGCAGCGGCTCTAACAGCCCGGCCAGCCCGCTGTGCCTTAATGACACACAGACTCTCCTCGGCCCAGTGGTTTAGAACTGCTCTACAGCAGCTCGCTTTGCCATGAATCATGAGAGATGGACGGCAGGCATCAGCCAATGGGCCATGACCGGGGCTGGGGGAAAAAAGGGTGTGTGTATGTTCACAGACAAACACACTCCCACACACCCATCTGTGTTCCTGTAATCCAATGTCATGTGATTGTGTCATGTCCTGTACATGTGTTTGTTTGTCTTGGGACGTTTCGGTGTTTGCAACGACACGTTGAGCACATTTTGTCAGAGGATTGTATAATGTAGCGTATCTGTGTAAAAAAAAACGTGATGTTTTCTCACATTTTATGTTTGTGTGAACTGCCCTTGAGATTTATTACTCTTGATTGGATTGTTGCAGCGAATACACAACGTTTTAACAAATCAGCAGATGTGCCTGTGTGTGTGTGTTTGTGTGTGTTTATGCATGTGTGTGAGTTTCTGGCGCCTGTGGCTATGATTGGTGCTTGCACAGGTTGTAGTGTAATGGTGTATGTACTGACTCAGTGTGTCCCCCAACATACCATTGACCCCCGACATGGAGCTCTGAGTGTGCGTGCGAAGCGAAATCTGGGATCATAAACATGTATTTCTTCTGTGTGTGTGTGTGTGTGTGTGTGTGTGTGTGTGTGTGTGTGTGTGTGTGTGTGCGTGTGCACATGTAGATGCAAAGCTGTGCACACGTACACTGTGCATGTGTTGCATTCGAGGTGACGCAGCGTTGTGTCTCCCCCAGTGGAGCATTTGGAAGGCTGTCAGAGAGATGAATGACTGCCGTTATATCGACTACTGCTCTGCTTCTTTGCCGCCTCCTCTCTCTCTCTCTCATCTCTCTCTCTCCTCTCTCTCTCTCTCTCTCTCTCTCTCTCCTCTCTCTCTCTCCTCTCTCTCTCTCTCTCTCTCTCTCTTTCTCTCTTTCTCTTTTACTCACTGCCCCATGCTCCATTTCTCCTTTCCACATCACCTCAGCTTCCTGTCTTTTCCTCTCCTCCACCCTCCCCACATTTCCTTTTCCCCTCCTTTCATCAGATTTTTCTCCTCTCCTTCCCTGTGTGTCTCATTCTTTCTCCATTTTACAGAAACTCAGGACGCGTCACTGTTTATTTGTGTGAGGACGGCTTTAAAGAGGAGCAGACTCAGTCCGGTTTTAAACGCCTCTTTGCTGTGAGAGGTTTGGACTTCTGCATGAAGCGTCCACACATTGCAAATCCTTACTCTAAACACTGCAGTGCCTTGTGTAGGTTGAACTGCTCACATCTGGGACTTTGTGTAATTTGTCTGGAATATTACACCTTGTCTATCTCTTCCCCCCGTGCTGCTTCAATCAATGGCTATACAGAGGGACAGATTAGATAACAAATAAACAGTGACATGGTCACAGGAGACTCCTTCGCTCTCCGACACGCTGCTGCGGTGCACTATATGATTATAGATGACAACCAGCAGACTCCTAGATAGTGCTCATCAGGGGGGAGGGAGGGGATCCAGCAGGCTCCTTAAGGTTTCTGCCGCACCGCAGGACACAGAGAACGCCACAGAGATTGTAATCATTAGGACAATCAAATGTCCAATCATTAATCCTGGCAGAGGGATTTGTTGACACGCGATGAGCGGGATGAAAACAGAACGTGCCAACTCATCCTCTCCACGTAACGGGTGACAGGAAGGGACGGAGCTTGATTGAAGGCGTCAGCCGGCAGAATGTGTGTTCACCTGGCTTTGATTGAAATGAATTGCTTGTCGGTGTAGCCAAGTGAAACACTGCCACCTCCTTTTCCTTTGCCCAGTATTTCGAGTGGTCCCGTAGTTCTCACTTTGAGCAAAGCTTACAAGTGTTCCAGAGAGGCGGGCTAATGTTTTGGCTTTGAAACTGTGTGATTAATTCATTATCTGATCTCATCAGTGCAATCCTTACTCCAGGGATGGTGAGTCATTTTCTCTGCCACCAGGGCAATCTAAGTTTTATTCACTGGTGACCAGAAAAAGCAACAGAGACCAGACCCCGGGCAGACCTCCCGGCTGAGCCTGGCACTCCCTCTTCCTCCCTCCCTCCGGCCTCGGCCCCCGTCCAGCCCTCATCCAGCCTGGCCATTTAAAGCTCTGGAACTGCACCCCTTCCTCCAGCCCGATCGATAGTGGAGCTGTCAGCAAGACGGATGGAGGCTTTAGGAAGTCCATTTTAATGAAGGAGACAGAAGGAGCAAAGGAAGGAGAGGTACATGGAGAAAGAGAGGACCACTGGAGGTAGTAAGGAAGGGAAGAAAAGGAAAGAGAGGGAATGTGTGTATGTGTTTATTGAACGTGTGTGTAATAATGTCTCCAGTGACAGGGGTTGAGGAGGGCTGGGTTGGTTTAGCTACAGTAAGACCTATTTCTAGCTCAGCAGTGTGAAATGGCTCCTTAGCTACAATAACTTGTAAGGCACAGCCCAGCACAGAAACCCATATTAGTGGACTGAGGGGATTTCATCTGGCCGGCACAGCAACACCACATCAATTCCTCTGGCTCATGAATCATGTCAGCTCCTCTGTGGTAAAAAAGATATTGTTGTGACAAGGGTGGACCACAAATCCAAGGCAACTCCCTCCGTAGCTGCCCCTCGACAACACGGTGGTTTGCATCAAAGAACCGGTGTACATTAGTATTTATAAGATGTCCTCCGGAGCAGACCTTTAATTTGTGATCATGTTGATGGTGCACTTTGTTTGTTTTCAGCCTGTTTAATAGGATTTCTGAGCTGATTCCCTTTTGCTTTCACGTCAATATGCAGAAAAGGCTGCATGCTAATTGGTGATTAGAAGCTGAGGTCACAGGTTATGCACAAGCAGGAGTGTGGACCTGCCGTGTCCTCTGGGCAATGGCCTGGCTGAAGCCGTTTTTTCACCGGAGCAATTACTGGTCCTGATTAGTCAGTGCGGCTGTGGAAATGATGGTCGATTTATGCAGAGCCAAATGCCTCCTCCTGTCAGCCAGAGCTTTACCCATCATCATGACATTCAAACAGAGAGAAAACTTGAACAAAGGACCCAAAACAAAACCATGTGTAAAGATGAGTGTTTGAAAGGAGACATGTGCTTTTTGCAGTTGTTCCCTCAATCTGGTATGATCGATTTTTGTGTATGTAAAAGTGAAATAAAGTTAAAGTTGCTCCTCTCCCCCACAGAAAACACTGCTCCCTCAGCGTCATCAGTTCGGCCGATACGTGTTGGGCATCATAACATCATCTCGATGCCCTGCCTACAGCACATACTGCAGTATGTGTCTCCTTTAAAGGAAGCAACATTAAATGTCATCCCCTCTCCACTGTGTCAGCTGATCTACTGATCATTATGTGGATTTATACTTAAATATACTAAAATATGAATTTCTGATAAATTATTTCCTTTCAGTGGCTTTTGATGTTGCCTAGACGCCAAAATATATATATATACATAAAGTAAGATATAAATAATTAAAGACACACATTAGCAATGTCATCCTTGAGATCACATATCATATATCTTGATACATCATTATCTTGATTCCTGATTCCAGTCCTTGAGAAACATTGTAAAAGAAAGGAACAGTGTACAGTAAGTGCATTCTCATTGTGCACTGTATTTTGTTCTTCCTCCTTTCTCCTGTTTCTGAAAGAGGAGGCATTGTGAAGAAGCGCTCCTCCTCCTCCTGTTCTCTCCCCTTCTCAGACCTTTAAAGATAGGAACCAGATTAGCCCTCACCACTCGGCCGGCTGTAAAATAGAGATGAGCTTGTCCTTAGAGATAAGGTGAAATTCAGATGGTCTGGTGCAGTTTCAGACGGTGTTCGTGTGTGTGTGTGTGTGTGTGTTTGGGGAATGGTTTCTGTATTAATAGAGAACAAGGGGTCTTCCAGGGAGAGAGAGGTCAGCGCAGCTACAAGCGTTTGATGTTTGCATTATATATAGCTGTGGCACACACCGGGATGTAAGAGACAGCATTTTTGCAGAGTGAGGAAATGATCTTCTGGAAGACTCCCTTGACATCACGCCAAACACGGGGATTAAAGCTCCTCAGTTTGGCTTGGCTCAAGCCTCCTAACAACTTCTATACACTGAGACTTGCTCTCTTTCTCTTTCTCACTCGACTCTCATCTCCAGCTTTTGTCCCGAGTTACAGCACTGTCAGCATTCTTGTCCCTATGGCACAGTATCCAGACCTTCCCCACTCTTTTTTTGGACAGGAGCCCTGTGTCTGTATGAGGTGCTGGAATGTGTCTTTGTGGAAAGCTCTCAGAGAAAGCAATAAAATGGAGCGAAAATACGAGTCCCCGAGTGAGTGAAATGAAAGTACTCCATCTTAGGAGGAGGAAGGAGGCCTACGGGCTCTGTTTATAATTGACCTTGCAGCACACACAGTATGGTCTCTAAATAACAGTCGAGACAGGCCTCAGCCGACTACACATCAACTTCAGAAAAAAAATGCTCTTGAATGTACCGTCTTACATCGAGAAAGGAACCACGTAGGGTCCAGGTTGTAAAATATTCATTAGAGGGCCCAGAGGTAAAGGCTGCTCTGGCATTTTATTGTAGCCAGACTCAATTTTGAGAAGTTAGTAGATATTGCTGATGCTGTCAGCAGATTTAATTGCAGCCATTTGCTTGTGGCAAGGTGTTGTTGTCTCGGTTCTGGTGCAGGGCCACAAACACATTTACACACAAATGCCGACACGCAAAAAATGAGGTGCTGTTCACTGACTTTGGGGTCGTTGAAGGCTTCATAATAAGTACAAATACTGTGGAAATTACTTCATAAAAAATACACTAACTCTTCATCATGTTCAAGACATTATGATGAATAAAGTATTCATTCATTACTTGTAATAAAGGAAAATGATCAGGAAAATAAACCAGAGTTCAAAAATGACTATTTTCATCTCGTAAAGCCTTGAGTGGGATTTAATGATGAGAGGTTAACAGGGGGATCCTGTCTATTTTAGCAGTTGAGCAGTATGAGAAGATGTTTTGGAGATTTTAGGGAAGGAATTAAACGCAAGAGCAAGAGCAGAGTTAGAAAAATGAAGAGGGACACATTCGCTCCATACTGCAATATTTCAGGAATAATTGGTTCATATAGTGTTTGGTATCAGAATTGCTCCTCGGACTACACACAACTGCCTGTATGTACTATGTTTTGTCCTTGGGGTGATGCAGAAAGTGGCGTGAGTGTGTGGCTGCGTGTGTGCGTGCGTATCTGTAATGAGTTGGGCATTTGTGAATGTGTGCATGGGCACGTTTTTGACTTCATCACCATTCAGAGAGGCTTAGTGTGATTAGAGAAGTGTGATCCTCTGAAGAGTTAATGATGAGAGAAGCAGTAGCTCCACAGAGACCAATCATACACCAGCCTCTGACAGCATGCGGGGGCTTATCTTGCTCGATGTATCGTGTGTGTGTGTGTGTGCGTGTGTGCGATGTGCGTGTGTGTGTTCAACGCATGGGTTTTAATGCGTGGGAACATATATGATGGGATTTCAACTATCATTTCTCACATGATAGTGTTTGTTATCATCCACCCTGAACACCATTAGAATATGTATGATTCCTTTGTGTGGATATTTGATATGTGGGGGTTTATGGACACACAAAGCAGATTCCAATAGCTTCATTATGTTGGTGTCAGACAGGGAAGGGGCGCTCTCTGTACCTCCGGGTCTAGTTCAGGGCTACACGGTACAGTGATGGAGGCCGATGGCGGTTTCCCTCTCTCCACACACTCCAGGGGACTGACTGACAGGCTTAATGACACTGTCGGGGTTACAGCGCGTCTCCAACTCATTTTCCGGCGTGATTGAAGTTCGCAGTGGGTAGCTTTTCATCAGCGCCGAGAAGACAAAAGGGACCTTTTCGGTGTTGTCTCTGCATGTGCGCGCAGTGTTGTGTGTGTTTGCACATGTGCGCCTGCAGCTCTGAGGAGATGCACCAGAGAGAAATCGCTTTATGGATGTTATCCGCGCCGTGTTGGAATCTCACATGCCCAGAGATGATGAGTTCTGTATGGGCCTGTCTCCTGTGTGTAGTCTGCTTGTTTATTGCAGACTGTGCCGTTTATACACACTGTTGTGCGTTAAGGCAGAGAGTGAACAGAGAAGACTGCACAAATGGGATTTTATGTCTGGGTCAGTGTGTCATTAAACCACCTTCCTTTGTGTCACACTTGAAATTTAGACAAAATTTAAGAGAGCATTATCAGAGACTTATTGGACAGGTAAGAGTAATGTAACGTATGAGAGGATTTATGTGAAGAGTTAAGTCTTGTTTAGTCTCCACTCTACATGGCCGTGCGTCCACTGGCCGTGCTGCTCAGCAGGCTCTCGCTCGGCTCTGGTTACAGTCCACCTTAGTTTAGGCCTGAGCCTTTCGCTGCTGCAGATGTGGGATGAGTCATGTAATAGTTGTTTGTGTTGGCTCAGCTGTACTACTAACCCTCTACTCCCCCCCCCCGCCCCTCCTCTCTCATTTCCGCCCCTTTTTCCTTGCTCTCTTTTTCTCCGGTCCGCTCAACTAAAGCTGCTCGCTATTGTTAAGCAGCGGCTGTAGACGAATGTTATGGCTTTAAAAAGCCTGCATCCTCTCTCTTAATGGCGCTGTGTGTGAAAGTGGAAAGTGATTGCTCGAGCTCTCCAGTGTGGAGGGGCCAATCGGACAGAGGCAGCAATCTGCTTTTAAGCCGTCCTTGTGTTTTTCCTGTCGTTGTTTGTTTTGAATGGTGGAAGTCGAATTTGATGGGGGCTTATGTGTCTGTTGACACACCTAAGCTCCTTTTCCATTGATCTAAAAAAAGGGTTAGGGTTAACATCTGGCCTTTGTCTGCAATGGGAATGGGTACAATCGGCATTCACTCACACGTCAATTGAATCAGCTATCATCAGCAGTAATGGAAACAACACCTGAACACACTAATCTGAGACAGCGCCTCGGTTTTCGTGGCGTTGAACATGACACACTGGTGAAAAAACTCCTCTACTGGGGAAAGGAGGGAATCGTCTTTTTTAGGGAGTATTTAAGAAACCTGCATATTTCCCCTAATTTATGTGTCAAAGAGGTATTTTACTCTTGCTCAACATACAAAGTTCCCCCCACCTGGAGCACCGTCCATGAGCTCCAGCTTGTCCTCAGTGTGGGAGTTCAGCTGAGCCAAGCGTTCCTCCCACACTGACAAAGCCTCCTTCTTACATCGCGTGACCTCAACATAACAGGCAACCCAGGAAAAAAATCAGGCCTTCAAATTCCAACGCAGTCCCTGCAGAGTGTTTGGTAAACATTTTCCCCTCTCTGCTCTCCTTCCCTCTCTGCCTGGCTCTGCCTCCTCATTCCCCGAACACCCCTTCTCCCTCCATGCATCATTGTCCATTAGGATGTGTTACTCCCATTTCCTCAGAAGGCTTTTGTTAAAGGAGCAGAGACAGATGTGTGTGTTTTTTGGGCACGGCGAGGATTGTAGGAGCGCAGAGCAGCAAACGTGAATCTCGGGTGGCTCGGTCGAGTTGCCAACTTAATTTGTGGCTGAAGGGCTGTAACAAAAGCCAATCACCTCTCCACTCTGGCTTCTATCGTGCCAGAGGCGAAAGATACAATCAGGGCTCCTGCTGGCAACTATTTACCCTCCCTGTCAGTCAGAGTCCTGTGGCGTGCGCTCACAGCTGGAGGCATCACTGGCAGGTGGCCCGCTGCATCTTCTGGAAAACACGCCTTAAAAGCCATGATTATTTCCCGATCGCCCCGACCCGTCTCATCCATACGCCACCGACGCTGCAGCCTGGCACGCCCTTGATCTCTCATCTGCTGTAATCTCTATATTTCCGTCTGGCTGGCTGTCAGTAGTCCATATTACCTGCATTTGAAAGGCATCAACACAGCTTAGCTGTACTGTCTTGGGATATTTTGGACTTAAGGAAGCTAATTAGAAAATTATGTTTTTGATCCTCCTGTCTTTGCTCACACAGACGCACACACACACATTCAGGAAAGGGGCCCAGTCACCCCAGGAGGCAGATGAGTCTTGCATGGGACATGGAAAGGAATGTTCCTGGGATTTGGTTTCCATCATGCCGCACTGAGGGAGCTTACCATCCTCATGGCCTTAAATCTCCTTCGCAGTGGGAGGCAGTGTGCGCACACACGTGTGTTTCTGAGCGTGTGTGTGTGCCTATGTGCATAATGTGTTTATGTATTTGATAATACAGCCCAGTAGGAAGATCCTCTTTTAAGTCTTTATCAGACTCGCCAGTTCTGTTCGCCTGGGGCTAAAGTGAAAGAGCCAGCGGTGCTGAAAGCATGAGGTTAGTCTGGCGTAGCTTGGAAGAGCCACAGTCTGTGGAGCAGTGAGGTACAGGGGTGCTTTGGAGGGACAGCCCCTTCTTCGGATCCAGCCGAGCGTCGGTGCTATGAAGCTGTGTTCCACAGGCTGCCCGGGCCACTGTAGACACCCTCAGCAGGCTTGTAATTACATTTAGGGAATAAAGGCACAGAGGGATGAAGGGGTTTAAGTGGTTTGTGTGTTGGGATGGAGGTATAACAAGGTGCTTTCACTCCCTCAGCTGCATGTCATTGTGGATTTATTCACCATCCACTTCAGAATATGAGGACCTGAGTCAGTGTACGGCATGATTGAGCTAGCTATTTAACTCACAGGTGAGAGATGGGAGGCGGACCAAATGGAGTTTGCTTATTAGGTGATAAAACTTTTTTTACATTATAGAGAATGTGTCTTGAATTTTCAGAGCCACCTTTGAATTTCTTATGCATGCAGAACGTATATTTGTAAACGTTTGTTGTTCCCTCACAAAGGCTATCCCACCTGGTTTCCTTATTTGAGAAGAAGAAACACATTTTCTGAAATACCGTTCGTAAACAGATGCATCGATCTGACACAGAGGAATGTTAGTGTTTGTTTAGAGTTGTGCTTCTTTACAAAGGACAGAATTCACAAAATCCTGGGGTGGCAGCAGTGAGATTTTGGTAGAGATCTTCCGATACCAAATTGTCTCCAAAAATGCTGCACCAGGCATCATCTCACACAAATCTATATATGGATCAGTCGATACACAAAGTCGAGGTGTCTGAATCTGTTTCGGGAAGGGGAAAATTTAATTGGAACATCTCTGTTTTTTGTGACTCTGAATTTGTGCGTCAGGAAACAAAAACAATCATATGAAAAAGGCTTAAAGTCTGTGTAGACCTGCAGAGTTAGTTGACAACTCTGTGTAGCATCTTTCACACATAATCACTTGATGCACTGTCGATATAAAAATCCCTGATTAGTAAATCTATAGCATCTTGATGGGAACGGGATGCTGTGCAGATATAGTTTCCTCCTCTCATGCACAGTACAAAGGTGTGTCAAAACAGTCAACCTGTTCATTTATTCAGGGCACCCACAGGAGAACAACTGTTCCTAGTTCATAATTTACAGAGAGACTTGAGCTTTGTGGCCTGTGGCAGTCACCAGTTTATAATTTTAACCAGGAAACAGGAAGGAAACCTCACCTGCATGTGTTTCACCACTGCTGCAGGCGTGCCTTCTTGATGCAAGGGGTTGGGAACAGGTCAGTCTAAAGATCTGCTGCACTGTCACTACTGCAGACCCAAACACTCACTCACTGCCCACAGGTCTAGATATTTCAATATTTCTTAGACCCGAACAGAACTGAGAACTCAGGGAAATCTGTGTGCGGTTTCCATTGCACATGAAGAACGCAGCAGGTCTGACACCTTCACAACAGCAGGGAAATCTCCAGGACATTCAGGCAAAGTGTGGTGCCTGAGTAAACCACGCAGGAGGCAGGATATCGGGTATAATTTCAGCTGCAGTGGTGGAGAATTTCGGCTTTGATCCAAGTCACCAAAAGCTCTAAAATCTCTTTGTCTTTCCAAGTTGAGGTCTTCGTCACTATCTTCTACATGACTCCTCTTTTTCATCCTGAGACATTTGTTTTCTTCCAGTATCGGGTTTGTAGTGTTAGATTTGTCGTCACTTGCAGTGAATTTTCTGCACATTTTCCTTCAGTGCATGTCTGATATCAGCTCAATATTCAGACCTTCTCTCTTGACTCTTTTCAACTTGCACTACTTTACATTCACTCTAAAAAATAGAGGTCAATCTCATCTTTTTGTATCACAGCAAAACAATTCACTTAAAAACAAAGCAATTGAGAGAAAACCTCCTTCTATGTCACAGAAATCTGATGATGTGGTTCTACCCTATTATATGTGAGTCCCTTGCAGTTAGAGATGGATCAGACGAGAGCAACACTAACAGCTTTGTGTCCCCTCTCAAACACAACTGCGAGGTGCTGAGAGGCTGGGCGTTTGGTTGTCACTCTTCATTTCTTTCATTGTGTCAGGCTGCTCCAGGCAACAGCCCCGGTCAGATTATATTGATCTGGGTTCTCAGACCTTAGCCTCCTCTCCTCTCCTCTCCTCTCCTCTCCTCTCCTCTCCTCTCCTCTCCTCTCCTCTCCTCTCCTCTCCTCTCCTCTCCTCTCCTCTCCTCTCCTCTCCTCTCCTCTCCTCTCCTCTCCTCTCCTTTCCTCTCCTCTCCTCTCCTCTAACCCATTGAAAAGGGCTGGACTATCCAGTCATATGTCAGACCTCATTTATCCAGCTGTGTGGGCTGACAGGGACAGTGCCTCCCTCCCGGGCCTCCAAAATGCCCTTGAATAACCCTCAAGTCCTGCGTCCTTGGACCGGCTGCCCGACTTCCTGCTGAAAGCTCTCAGATGTAAGTGGGGGCCTGCTAGCTATGCTATGTTTGGCACAGTGTCCTCAGACCCACCAGGAAGCCATAACAACCGCTAATTATCTTTTGATGGATACTGTTTTAAAGTGATGTTGTGTCAGATGTAGCATCCTACACCAGACACAAAGCAGCGGAAAGCATCACAACACACGTTTCTTTACTAGTTTCAGTGCTTTAGGCAACAAACACGTCTGAAGTCAGTGGTGCAGAATCTCTCTGTTATTTTATATGTGCATTATGGAGATATTGACACAGTTTGAGGCACAATGTAGCCACACACATACAGATGGTGTGCTTGTGTGGAAAATCCATGCTATGCCAAGCATGAATTTTCTGGAGGTTTTTCCTTGAATGTGACTGACTAGAGAATCTCCTGAATCCATTGTCCATAAATCTTTTGGAGCTAATGTTTGAAAGGGCCTTGATTGTTTTATTGCATTAACCCCCTAAAACACACCCGTAATTAATTAACAAACCATGTACAACCATTTTGAAATATGCACCTGAAGCAGTGAGAATCTATTTACACCCTTAAACTGATAACAATTGATTTGGACACGCCCCGAATCAATTGTGATTTAGACCTTGTGTTTAAATCGTTTAAAATAGAGCAGTTAGCGTGTTGCTTATCCGACCTGTATTCACTGTGGATTTCTTTGGCTTGGCTCAAAGGAGTTCTGCTGCCAACAGGTATCACGATCCGGATTAGTACAGTAATTTCTGATCACATTCAACAGGGTCCCTTTAACTGCCATTAACCCCTATTAATGTGTAAGTGCTGTCAGTGAGTGTCGACAGCCTCCCTCCCTCTGCTGTGGCCGTGCTGCGAGGCCTTGCAAAGTGGCAAACCTTGATGTTTACCTCGACCCCCCCCCCTGGAATGACTTCCAAACACCACTGTGATTTCCCCCTCTGTCACCACAAGGTCTCGCAAGAATTGATTCTCTGCACCAGCAGGCATCACACAGCTATGCCCATGGAGATTTGACTTTAGTACAGAAATAAACAGCAGCCCTGTGCAGCCCTTCAAGGCTTCGCTCTGATTTAGAGTACATTAAGATTCATCCACAGTGCCCTGCGTCCCCCGTGTGCCACTTCTTCAATTTCCTCCTCAACCAGACTTTAGAATCGTGTGTTTATATCAGAAGGCAGGAGGGCTGTTTTTCCATTTGAACAATGCTGACATCCTGTCACAGGGGACAAGCGCTGGGACCGAGGCTGAGGCTGTGGGGGCTCGAGAGGTGGGGCCGAGCTCCCTCTCAGCCCCGCCCTGTCACCCTCCCTCCCTTCTCCTCGCTCACCATATGGCCACTTCTGCAAACCCTGGTTTTGTCGAGCGTATTGACAGAGCGAGGGAGCTTGAAATATCAAAACCCCAGACCACTTGAAGGGAACAGTCAAATTTTCCACCAACGCCAATAGAGTCTGTCAGATCCAATTTTGCTCTGAGCCTCTTGTGTTCCTTCCTCTCTGCAGCCTGTTTGCCACCACCTCGCTGCAGTGTCGCCTCAAACAAACACACAGGCCCATTGTGGAGCGGAGATGTCCTCGTGTTAATGTGCAAACACACACACACACACACACACACACACACACACACAGAATCCACAAAGCTCTGGGATATATTTGCTGTATTTGTGGATTACTTTGCGTCTCTGTGTAAGGATGTCTGAGTGGATATACACCGGGTCTCTGGAGTAACCACAAATAATCCACCATTTGCCGGGTACCAGTGCACCGCTCACAGACAGTAAGGGCTTTTTCACTGGTTATCTGTATCCTTACTTCACTTAATGTGATGCTTTACGGGTGTTTCCTGTGTCTACGTGCTGGATTCTGTTTATACAGTATGTGTGGATGTGTGAGTGTGTGACCGTCTGAGCAACAGACAGTCTGACAGACGGCGACCGGGCTGTCACGAGTGCCCTTACCCGTAACTCGACCTTAAGTGACAATCAATCCTTTGTGAACGTGCACTGTGAAGGCTAAAGGAATTATCAAGCTCCGGGCACCGTGGCGTCATTTATCTACAAGCTGGAGGTCACGCGGGTCAGAGAGAAACAAGTGGCTCCAGTGGTATCACGTCACCGATGATGGATCAGATTAGATCTGATGATTCATTAGAGATCTTGGTCACCAGCCACGGTGACTTGACGAATCCATGGTTGTTTACTTCTGAAACAAATAGAAAACAGCCTTTTCTGCTAAATGAGTTTGAGGACAAGGTCTGTTTTGCATTGATTTGTGATTCTGAGTTATTTCATTAATATTATTTTAAAACTTGGAAAATATAGAGAGGGGGGGTGGGGTGTAATTTGGCTTCAGAAGAAGAACAGTTGAATTTGGCTAGGCCTTGGCCTTATCAGCCACCGTGGACCACTGAGTCCTTCTGTGTGTGTGTGTGTGTGTGTGTAATGTTTGTGTGTGTGTGTGTGCGTGTGTGTGCGTGTGTACGTCTGTGTGTGTGTTTGTACGTGTGTGTGTGTTTGTATGTGTGTGTGTGTGTGTGTGTGTGTGTGTAATGTGTGAGCAATCAGGCACAGCTGTACCTGCCCTCGCTTGGCAGAGCACAGCATTTGCCTGCTCAAAAAACAGAAGGTTTTGATATGGCAGGGAGGCAGTCATTTGGCCAATCTAATGGTGGCTCCCATAGGATTCATGTGTGTGTGCAAACACAGCGGGAGAAAAGAGAATGAAGTATAGAGCCCATAAAACCAGCTGAATATTTTATCGTATACATCCCGCCCCCTGCCTCTACATCGACATCACCAGTGTGTCTCTTCGGTACTAGTCCCCTTTCTCTCTCATTTACGCATACGTGTTGTTTTGCACATGCACCGTTTGAAGGCATCATTCATGCTTCTTTGAGGACGTCTCTGACTGTTCGCTTCCTTCTCTGAGTTTATTACAGTGGAGATATTTCCTTTTTTGTCAAAACTCATCTCTGCAGGTGAATTCACATCTTAAGACGTTCTCGCCCTGGGGATGTCTCCAGCGTTCTCTTCTCTCATCCTTCAAACACAATCTCTCGCATAGCCTTTTATCTGCCACCCCCCAATCCCCCCCCTTCGCCCAGCTCCCTCCAGTGTGCAGCTCTGTTCCCTGCCAGCCAGCTCCTGTTGCTGCCTGAGCCCAGCTCGTTACTGGAAACACTGGAGCACGGTCCTCCTCACCTTCCCTCCGCACAGCCTTTTAATTAGACAGCTGTTTGGCCGTGTGTGTGTGCGTGCAATAGGATGCATCAGTGTATGTGTGTGTATGTGTGTGTGTGTAGTTTCTTTGTACAGAGGGCTGGATTTTTTTTTAGGCCACATGAGTCATCCTTTTGAAGTGATTGGTATCATAGTGTGAGCGTGTGTCTCTGCATTTCTGAGCAGTGAACACTCAACAAACCTTTTGAACACAAATGTTCTCAAACATTTAGCTGTTTTTTATTGGATGAGTAAATTAGTTAATCAGTTAATGTGTGGAAACTCTGGATAACCAATCAAGTGTTTGTTCAACTGGTTTAGTCATTAATGGACAACAGTAGCACCTTCAAGCTTCTGAATTATGATACATTCCACTTAAAGGCCACTTCAATTTAATCAAGCTGCACCAAAACTCCCACTGTTCCCTTATTATGCAAGATTTGATTTTAATTCACAATCCATTAATTATTCCAAATCACACTCGAAAAATTTGTCAAAATGTGAAAAAAATCTGAAAGGAAATCTTTGCATCTTATGAAAGAATCTTATGTTCACTGATCCGGATGCACACCAAGAATCTTGCTTACCAACGGACAGAGGTGAAAACATACATCCTTTTTGTACATTTTAATGTCACCTTGGAATATCTTTGCTTCTAATTGAGATAATTAAGATGTTACATAGATATGTAACTTCATACATTTCTTTATTCTGGTCAATGCATTTTATTGCATGTGTCTGCACTGGTACAGGCACTGTTTTTATTTTCTGGCTAAAAGCTAAACTGTGTTGGTACAGTAGACGATGGGGTTGTTTCCCACTTCTCTGCTAATAGAATCCACTGTGTTCCTCCTCTTGTCAGGACAGAGTGACACCTCTCCTCTCCTGAATAATCCCATTAGCAGCACTTTACTGAAGTAGCGTCTGCCCTGCAGGGCATGCAGTTTGGACAGAGGGCAAACTGTGGGCTCCTTAACACCTCACACACTCCAAGCTCTCTCTCTATCCTCTCTCTATCCTCTCTCTCTCTCTCTCTCTCTCAATTAACAGTGAACTTGTCGACCAACATGTTTTATGAAGATAACTTCTTACTAACACCAATGAAGAACAAACTTGAAAGTGTTTAAAACAATTTTCCTGCTTCTGTACCATACACTTAATATACAGATAGACAACATATCATATGGAACCAAAAATGAAGCCAAAGCGTCTTGATGGCCACCTGGTGGCTGGCTGCAGTATAGGTCATGAATCCCAAATCCTGCGTGTTAGTGGATGCAACATTAACTAAACATAAAAAGTCAAAGTATATGTTGTATTAAAGAATAATATTATTATTTATTTATTTTTGATCTTATCTTATCTTTATATAAATTCAATGTATTGCCCACACAGACAAAGGTTCCAAACACCCCTGTTAATTTATAGTGGTGTTCTTACCTACAAGGCCTGGTAGGCCATAATTCAACTATTTACATCTCTTTGACAACCAGGTTTGTCCCATAAGTGCCGACCCTTTGAGATGATGGTCTTGGATGTTTGGAGTACATCACACAACTCATAGGTTCAAAGTCAAATGAGGAGGATTTTCAAAGTGAGTACTCACACAGCTGCAAGGCGAGGCCAAACCACACAGCTCGATGCAGCAGTGAAGTGGTGGGCAGCATGTCGCAGTTTTAGGGCGAGAAATAAAACCCACACCAGGGGCTCAGAGTCATGAAACCACTGAGCCCAGCCATCAGTGCTATATGACATCAGGGGCTAATTATGCTAAGTACGATACATTACCTCTAGCATGTGCTATGAAAGCAGCCATTTCTCTAATGTGCTGCAGAATATAAACATACTTAGTGGAGGAGGATGATAGAGGAGAATCAGCAAGTAACCCTAAACCAGTGTCCTTGTCAGAGGTAAGAAATGGAATAATGTTGTTGGAGCCGAGCATTTCTGATTAACGTGTCATCTCAGCCCTCCCCTGCCGACTCCCTTCTTCATCTCCCCTCTCTCCTCGGCAGGACTGGTTTACCTTTCATTAGGAGACCCTCGGTGCAAAATGTGTTTGCTGATAAGAGCCAGCGGTTTATCAACAGTTTATAAAGGACGGCGTTAAGATTAATCAAATCAGCACACATCTGGAGAGGGGCTGGCCTCTGTAAACACAATCAGATCCGACTCTGCAGATGGATTGAGAGAGGTGGGGGGTGGGGGGGTGTAAAAACAGGGAGGGAAGAAAGATAAGTGCAAAGAAGACATGGAATCAAATTAGAATGAAGTGAATTTGGCAGAAATTATGTATTATGTATGCAATTATTTCTCGCCCAGACAGATTGTTATTCCGCCATTCTGCTGGGGAGTCAAAAAATGAGCAGCGCCTGGTGGGAGAGGGGCTGCAGTCAGAAGTGAGAGAGAGAGATACGGTCCCAGTGACTGTCCCCGAGCCAAACACAGAGCATCCTCTGTGAGCTGGCGAGGCCGGCTCCTCATTATCTGCCTATCTCGGCTCCCATCTGAGGAGAAAATGCAGCGTTGCAGTCTCACTTTGGAGGGACACTGATCACAAGAGCAGCTCATCTCAACTGGAGAAAGATTGCGCTCTCCCTCCTCTGGCTTTCTCTCTCCCGCTGCACTGCGTTTGACGACACACAGGGATGAGGAATCTTCTCTGTTTTCTGCTCCGAAAAGTGAAAGTTTGAGTCGGCGAGATGGAGCAAAGCTTCAAAAGGCACATGTAATTGAGCAGCCCTAGATAGGCTATCTGGGAACATGAAACAGCAACAGTTGTGACGGAGGGTAATTGCCTCCCTGGGCCCATATAATGCCTTGTCGAGTCTTTAAACTTCAGCAAATTGCTGGAAGTCCTTATGTCAGCAGGTAATTGGTTCCAGGCACCGGTAGCTATGTGAAATGAAGGAAAGATAGGTAGGTGGGGCGCAAATGTGCATTTAGAATAGTGATGCATGAACGATACAAAGAAAGGTGTGTATGGGAGCGTCCTGTTGTATTCCTTTTTTCCCCAACCACATGCTTTGCTTTTCATTTATTCACAGGGCTCAATATTATTATCTTGGCGCGAGAGCAAAAATATCTTCTTCCCTGTAGGCACATTCCCTCAAATTTCTTCTTGATGTATTTGTGGAATAATATCTATGTAAATTTCAACTCTTCTAAAACTGAATTCATTTATCAGTGGCCGGTATTGTAGTCTGTGACTCATGGCGAAGAAAACCACTGGAAACTACAATGTGTATTTCAACCTTGGCTGCAGCTGACTTTCCCCTTCGGCCCAAAGATGAGCCAGGTCATCTGTGCTGCTCAGGCTCCAAGCTCAGGCCACATGACCACACAATGCGATTTGGCTCTGTATCAGTTTTAATCCTCGTCTATACGAACACGCTTATCAAGTGACCGCTCACATACACTGGGCATATACCTGTCCTGGTGTAAACAAGAGGGCAGCCGCTTCCCACTGGTCAAGGTCTTTGTTGCAAATTGCTCAAATAAAAGCACATCTTCTACACATGTTAACAGTAGTAGCACAGTAAAAGGATGAATTTAACTGTGTAACAGCAATTAGCCAAGACAACAGGGTCAACGACTCTTGTAATTGATTGCCCACATTGCAGGTAATGGCGTTCGTTTCCCTCTTGAATGGGGTCATGTGATCGAAAGACCCAATCAGCAAGCAGTTGTGAGTTTCTACATCATCGTTTCAAACAACTCAATTTTTGCCCGTCCAGACTGAAGGGCTGCCCCAGTTTTCAAACTGAAACTGATCCAGCGGTTTTCCAGACTTTTCCGTTTTAGCAGCTCTAAAACTCCGGAGCAGTGTTGACGCCAGATGTATCAGGAGACGTGTTAAAGCGTTTTCAAAGTAAAACATAGTTGTGTGGATGTCGCCTCAGACTCCAAGCTGGACACGATGGGCGGCCATGTGGCCTTCACTGTCAGGGTGTCTGTCCTCTCTCCTGGCCTCCGTCCAACCCTTCTTCCTGGCTGGAGGATGCAGCGCAGGACCTCAGGAAGGAGATGCTTTATTAGCTGGCCCGTGATTAATCAAACATCTGTTCACGCAAAGCCGGCTGACCGCAATCCCCAGCTGTTTATCCCCTGTATAAACAGCTAATATAGCTGTTGCGAATATCATATATCACATAGGAGCTTTCGACTGCATTTTGTAAAAAAATCTCCATCTCCTTTGGCGTTTGTAACCAACACTGTCCTTAGTTTTATTTTTGTAAGTACACACTGCTCTGGTAAATGGAAGGTAGAGCAGATGAGAAGATGTTGAATATTTTTGGCTGTAGGGGTCCTGTGGGCAGCCAGTTAGTCAGCCCCCTCCTCTGCATCTTTGGTGTGAAACTAAAAACCCCTCTGCTCCCCCTCCTGATTAGCATTGTCTTTGTTCCGTTGGTGGTGGCACGCCATGAAGCGTGATTGCAGTGGGCTAACTGATGGCTTTAAAGCGAGTCTGCTGCTGTGTTGATCTGCATCAGGCTCTACCCCCCTCCTCGCTCAGCAAAGACAGAATCAAATCAGGTTTAGTTCGTTGTTTGGTCTCGGAGCTATAAGCCTCCTAAGAGGTTTGGGAATTCAAATTTGTCTCTCTTTTTTTATATCATTTGATGTACAGTACTTCTGACTAGAGGGATGTTTAACTGTGGGTGGAGAATGTGTGATCCAAAGGCAACAAAATTACTCACTGTTGATGCAATGTGGGTATAATTAATGGGGCTGTTTGAGATTTATTTATTTTTTACCTTCCAGTTTTCTACCTTGCTGTTTTCTTATTTGCTGACTACTGCTCCTTTCTCTGTTTCTCTATTTATAGGCTGCTTCGATGGCACTGAGCAGCTTGGGCCATGTATACACAGCCATAGGAGACTTTCCAAACGCCCTGGCCAGCCACAAGCAGTGCGTCCTGCTGGCCAAGCAGTCCAAGGATCAGCTGTCGGAGGCACGCGAGCTGGGAAACATGGGGGCTGTCTACATCGCCATGGGAGACTTTGAAAACGCTGTCCAGTGTCATGAGCAGCACCTGGGCATCGCCAAGGCCCTGGAAAATAAACGCGAGGAAGCTCGGGCCTACAGTAACCTGGGCAGTGCCTACCACTACCACCGGAACTTTGACAAGGCCATGTCCTACCACACACATGTGCTGGAGCTCGCCCAGGAGCTGGAGGAAAAGTCCATTGAGATGAGAGCCTACGCGGGACTGGGTCACGCAGCAAGATGTATGCAGGACTTGGAGAGGGCCAAGCAGTACCATGAACAGCAGCTGTCTATAGCTGAGGGTTTGAAGGACAGGGCCGCAGAGGGAAGGGCCTCCTCCAATCTAGGTATGTGTTCAATGTACTAAAGAACATCAAATCTAAAAGATAACTTAGACCCCGTTCAGACCTGGTATAAACACTCGCTGAGTGTAAACATACTTTTTACATTTTTTGGTGACCATACTTATTAAACACTATTTGTTGCCACTTCCACAAAATCAACACTTGCCAACATGTGATGACTGATACTTTTATTGTGTAAAATCGTTCTTCATATAGATGCACGAGTGTAATATAATAATTAATTAACACTCGGCTCGCTCTCTTTCTCTTGCTTGCTTTAACACTAACACACACACATATTGTCATCTGACACATCTGTAAACTCAGAGTAAAAACGACATCATTTGGTCTTTGCAAACCCAATTAAGGGTTGTTGTTATTAACTATAGATCGGGGAATGCTAGCCGATGACAGATGATCACAGGAGACACCCTCAGGACACATTTTAATACCAGGTGTGAACAGACCAACTTAACACTGACCACTTGTAATCAGATCTCTCAGGACGGATGCTACCTCCAGGTCTAAACAAGGCCTTAGTAACCCTGACATCAACGTCTGTCTATTCTATTCTGAGTATGCTGAATAATGGTATATAAATATCATTAAATCTAAGATATCAAGTAGTACTTTCTAATCTAGTTATAAAATTAAATAAACTAAACAATAAATCTGTGTGTAGCTTCAGTGGCCAGTTGGTTTAAATCAAATACTACAATTTTGAGTGGTACATCCATACGTTTTCAGACAGTTACCCACTGAGCAGCGGTTCTCGATGTCATGAGACTGGATTTTACAACTCTGGATTTATAACAGCATCAGCCATTTTATAGTCCGTCTCAAAAATAACGAGGTAAACTGTAGAAGCACGTCCTCCATGATACATAGTAATCCACCAGGAATGTACACATGCACAGTCCCTGTCTATTTTTTTTTACTGCTGGTCTGAACATGTTCTTAATATGCCAGTTGAACACTATCAGTCAATACTGTCACCAGTTAAGAGTGAGCATCGATCACTGGACTGTATCTCACAGGGACACATGGTCGACTTTGGTCATGTGTTCTCTGCAGGGGTGAGTGGGTGGGAGGTGGGTGTCATCCCACCACCTCAAATCGAATTACACTCTTAGCATGTACAGTATGGGGGTGGATGTATGTCTTCCTTTGAGATTCACCTTTGACCTTTGTAGCTGCAGACAATGTGAAGGTTAATGTCCGGCAGCACATATGATAAATCTGTGTCAAGATAAGAAGGCACCCGGTAGGTAGATGATACCAAATCTTCTAAATTGGAAGAGTGCAAACTAAAATTGAATGTTTGCTTCAAAAGGGATTTTAAGTGTTATTTAAGCACTACACTATAAATAAAATATTGACCGAGGGAAGTGAGATAAGATGATGAAACTGAATTTCGCTTATATCAATAGCAGTTCTTAGGTTGATTATGGTACATCAACAGCAAAATACATTCTACTTCCATCTGGTATTTTCACAATTCTGCTGGCTGCAGTTTTGAGTTTGTCTCCATTTAAATGAGCTGTTTACGTATTGTTCTTCTCATAGATGTTTGCTGTCATCGAGGACTTTGCTCATCAATGATGATGAAAAATAATGGCATACTTAGCTAATAATCTGGAGGAGAATTTCAATGCACTTGACTATTGAACTTAAGTGGTTTGTGATTTAGTGAATAAATTCCACATAACTATTCACACCGCGGTAATAAGAAAGTTGAACATCAAGCGAGGATGATCTGGACCTTGAGAGATAAATTGATGAATTTCACTTCGCTTGGTTCAGGAGCTTTAATGGGACAACAGCAGCTTAAGGAGGTATTTATTTGGTTTCTTAAGTATTTCATTTGAGGAGGGTCCTGTTCTATTGTGAACAGTTCCTGCTCTGTTCCTGTTGCTTGATTCGTACTTAAAGTCAGGTACATCTTGTCCTTTTAAAGAGAAAAATAACTGTGAGTAATAGGCTAAAAACAAATATATTTATTAACTTCATAAATAAACTTTATATCAGACAAGATAGAGGAGGAAGTTGTTGTGATTCTTCTACCTTAACATTGTTTTGTTAATTTTATACACAGGCCAGTCGAACATCATTGCATCAGCACTATATTATATAAGCTTGTTTGTGATACAATTGTTAGTGGTTGCATCATGTGCTGCACTGAACCGTACCCTGTAGATTATGTAAGCATAAGGAAGCTGAGTGTAGGGTCTCTACATTGCTCCCAGGGAAGGAAAGAGTGCATGTCAGAGCCAATGGTCATGATTACAGGAAGTTATATATGGTGATGGAAGGCAAGCACATAACACACATTGTAAATAAACCCCATAAAAATGTTAAATTTTTCATGGGAGTTGTCTCCACATTAATCTGCTCTGCTCTCACTTTCACACTGCAACGAAATGAATCATATCTTGAGATGAAGAACGGCGGGAAGATAAATAAAAGCGGGACGAGGGTAAAGCCAATGTGCAAACCAGTGTTTTATAGGAAAATCCTGCTAAAATCAAATTAGGATCCAAGTAACCTTGTGGATTCTGCTGATATAATGTCAAAAGGAAACCTAGGGATAAAGACGCCAAGGGATAAAAGTGTCCCGGGATATTGAAGACCCTTTGTGAGATATACGGTGTGGGCAATTCTCCTGTATTTAGTCCAGCCGTTACAACCTACGCTGGATGACTTATGATGCCCATCAAGATAGTAATAAAACTGACTCTAATGGACAAGTAAGAGGCATAATAGTTTCTTCCAGATGAAATATTCTTTAACCCAATTCGTAAAAGTGTGCAGGCAGAGAGCGGGGTTAATCAACCCAACGTAAATTGAAGTGGTCCTTTGACCGGCCTAATGGTTGCACATCCTGCGTCGCTCTGAGCTCCAGCACACACCTGATTTCCGACGTGTGGCAGTAGCCGGCCGTCATAAATTAGAAAATTTTTACAATGCTACAGTACACGGGAGCTTTATTTGAAGTGTACACTAAATGTCAGGCAAATTTATATTGATCTGTGGTATGTTTGTTATGAAGGCCGGAGCACTCTTATTCATGATCAGCTCCGGCATTACAGGTTTGCAGTGGCAGGGTAATGATAGTGGAGTCGAGGCCATGTCAGAGACGTCCAGCTGGGGACGGAGCAGAAGCTAAATGAGACGAAGCCTGGACATTGTTCTCAGTAACCCTTGACACGCAGGGGGAGCTGGCTGTCTGTCTCAGTTCTGGTTCTTCATAGCCGGTTTTTCAGACTCGAGTATGTCCACACGATGGCGTCCAGACTTTCTCTGGAGTTTGCCTTTCACACATGAACAGCTGCTGGAGATTCTATGTATGTCACTGCTTTTTTATCCTGAGATATTTGTCTTCTTTGTTGTTTTTTTGGAGAATGTCAGGGAACTATCAGGAGTTCAGTGCATGTCTGAAAACATGTCTGATTTCTCTCTCTCCTCTTCCTTCACTTTTTGACGCCGCCCTCTCTCACTTTCTCCATCTCTCCTCTCACTCGTCCTGATTGTAATCTGCAGCTGTCAAGCTCCCAGTAATTGAAACTGACTTGATGAATCGCTTAATTACCTTTAATAGCTGATTCAAGAGGAGCTGAATAATGAAGATAACAGAGAATGAAGAGGAGGTTGAGGAGCATCAGGCTGTAATTGCCCCATTGTTGTCGTCTGTGGTGGTGATGTTGTTGTTGTTGTTTGCGGCAGTGAGACGTGCGTTGTTATTCCGTCATCAACATCCGCGAGCCTGCTTAGCACAAGAAGATATGGGCGGAAACTAACAGGATGTTGATTCACACTTCAAAATAATAATGCCGCCTTTACGCCGAGCACAAAGAGGGGAAGGATGATGGAGTGAAGATTAACGAGCAGCGATAAAAGCGAAACAACCAGTGTTCGGCTGATGGGAAGAAGAAGTTGCAGAAAAAAGGAAGGAACAAACTTTTATTATGCCCTCTCAGCGTGGTGTTAATGTTGCGTGTAATGTGGGTGGAGCAGCGGCTGACTCTGCTGTGAGGTACAGCTGTATGGAGATCACCATAATATCTAACCATGATGCCCAGCGGTACCAGCAGCCCTGGCAGAGCCTTCTCTGACCTATAAAGGATGTGAAAATGTTGCATTCCAGCCGCATTTATTATTCATTAATTGGCTAACTTACCCCCTAGTCAGCAGTATCTAATATCTGAGAGAGGACTGAAGCAGTGGGTTTCCATGTAGTTCTGGTCTTCATGAAAGAGAATCTAAATTGTATTATTTTCCCTTTCATTCTACATCAAAGAGACTTTAAATAAGTTTGTTTGGGAGCGTTTCGGTTTAAGCCAGGTCTCTCTTGTGCTTGTTCTTTGTCTCGATGCACACCACATGTGTCACAGACAAGTCACTCCAATTGTCAGTTGTAAGAGGCCGCAACTAAAAGTCCTAATTAAGCATTTTCCTCCCACTTCTTTCTCATCCCATGTCCCGAGAGATGGTTCCTGCTGTTCACAGAACTAAAGCAACAGAGGGATGAAAACAACAGGAAGAAGAGACAACACAGTATCAGACGACGAGCGACTCTTTGTATTAGAACCTCCTCGCTGCTTGCTAAAAAAACATCTGTACAAAATTAGTTTCAGACCTTATTATTATCAACCCTGTGTTGCAAATGCAGCTTTTTCCACTTGCAGGTCATGTGAGAGCGAGCGCTGGAATCTACAGTCCAGAAAAATCTTTGCTTTGTCCAGACGTCTGATTACCAGCTTTTATTACATGTCTGACAGCAGCAGAGGAAGCATATGATTTGTGTTTTTATTCGGCCGCACTTTTTGTCACTCGTGTCACTCTGAGATCTCATAAACATCTGATTATGAGAGGAATTTGATTAAGTGGGATACAAATATGCAGACTAATCAAATAATAGCAACTATGACATATATATTCATTATCAGTGACATGTTCAAACCACAACAACTAAACCAATGTCCATGACATCCTGCTCTTTTCCAGTACTGTTGTCAGACTGCCCACAGCAGGAGCAAACCAAAGTCAAGGACCAGACTTGCCTGGGGCCACGATGCATAGTGCATAATTCACTTTTGTACCTAAGCCTTTTGGAAACTGCTGTGACTGTAGATATGTTATTAGTCTGACCAGGAAATGGAGCAGTGCGCTGAATTTACGGAGGAATTAACCAAGCCTAATGGCCCAGACAGGATGAATGAAAGAATGTTGTTCGGAGAAAGAGCCAAACAAGTACAGGAAAAAGTGTGTTTATCTAAGGAAAGGTGACATCTTCAACTGTGCATTGATGAGGAAATACTTTCAGTAATGAGAAAGGAGAAAAGAGGAGAGAGGGAACAATGGTTGTAAAAGAAGTTGTGTTGAACTTGAAATTATTAGGACATCAAGCTTGTTTTACCCTCCTGGAGAGATTTTTTACTAGCAAGCTGATCTTTGCAGCCTGGCCTGAAAATTCTGTTTGATGGAAAACCTGAGCAGACGCTCGCTGCCTCCCCCAACACGGCCCCCTTCAATCTCCCCACAGAGGAGCCTGCCAGAAACTGGACTAGAGGCCCTGTGAAACAAACTCTCCTGGTGGTTGTGCTTACACTAAAGTTCAGCGACTCACTGTATGTATTCATTATTCTGCACACTGCAGAGCCATTAGAGTTGTGTAGCATTTTTCTGCATAAAGCAACTGTGCCCCTTTTTCAGCACATCTGCAAATTCAGCATGAAATGTGATCTGTCCCTAAACGGTGCAGTGCACAAAAAAAGGAAAAGTTGAGTTGAGACATAGAGACGGAACATTGTTGGTTTAAGTGGAAGGAGGAATCAGATATCACACGTGTGGCCAGCGCAGCGACAGTTGGTTCGGTGAGCTGAAGGGCAGCTGAGGGTCAGCTGGGGCGGAGAGGAGGGCAGCTCAGCTGTTACTGCAGGACGACAAGTGCAGCAGTGTCCGTGTGTTCCAGTTGGAGGAACAACCAATCAGCGTGTGTCCATCTATCCACACTTTGTGCTGTTTTCAATCTTCCATCCGCTGTTTCACGCTGTCCCTCAGACTGTAGATGTCTGTGTCTGCATGTGGGGATTTGGTGCCTCAAGCCCAGACTGCTGACTCTGCCCCTTCCTGCAGACCAGAGGAGGATCTGGTGTTGTCTGCTCACTACTCCCCCCAGCAGATCTAACCAGACACTGCTTTACATCGGGCAAAGCTTACAGCTCAGTTAAATCACTTTGCATATGATTAAGGAGTCTTTCAACTTCCAAGCCACTGTAATGTAATGTGATGGAACTGATTTCGCAGTCAGACACATTGCATCTATAAGTAATAACCCTCAATCTGATTCTTCCAGCAGAAGTTGGTGCAAGCAGTTTTGTCAACACTTGCAACAGTCACAAAATTATCTAGAAACTAGAATGACACTCTGTAGAGCGCATTCGGTTCAATTCAGTTTTGTCTGTATTGCACCAAATTACAACATCGGAACCTTACACTGTTATAGAGACCCAACATTTCCCTCAACGAGGAAACTGCCAAGGACGAATGGTCCCTAAAACAAGCTGCACCGAATTGTTAATGCTCATAGATAACAGTTCCCTATATGTGGTTTAGTTTTTTCAAAAAGAACAATGAATTATTCTCTGGGAAATGTACAAAAAACGTATTAACAAAATGCTTTGCCATACCACAAAAATCCTGGATCTGCCCACTGATGTGGGTTTTAATAATAATAATAATAAGATAGTTAAATGGGTTGTTGCCTGACCCATACCGCATTCTTCCACCAAGCTTCCCTGGAAAATCCGTTCAGATGTTTTTGTGTAATCTCACTCACAAACAAACTAACCAAACAACAAACAAATGGACAGTGGTGAACACAAATATAGAATGTGTTCAGACGTACTAAACTACCCATGCTATTAATTCCGGTAAACCTCTTTGGAATATCCTTCTGAGATTGACAATACCAAACTTCATCAATCAAAACTCGAACTAGCATTTAAATGTCCATAATCGCCTCAATCCGAGTGTCCTGCTCTGTTTCTTTTTATTTCTCAAACATTACTACAAATGATGATGTTGACTTCATTCTGAAATAAAAAGGAGGAACACACCCAAGTCATCATTTCAGGCTCAGGCTGGTCAACTTTACTCTATTTCTAGTATCGCCCGGGCCCAGTGACAGCAGCAGCCGACTCGCTGGTAAAAATCCTCTTAGCTAAGTGACGCCAGCAGCGCTCCGGACCTCCCTTTAGCTTCTGGAAGAATGACACAGTGATTTACTCCTAACACGACACCATCCCTCAAAGTCGTCACTGCAGCATATCCCTCTATGTACAGCCGGCTGTGTAATGAAAAGTGACAACACATTGCCATGTCGTTGGTTATGGGGGG
Organism: Pseudopleuronectes americanus; assembly: GCA_038501795.1. Classification (NCBI taxonomy): domain Eukaryota; kingdom Metazoa; phylum Chordata; class Actinopteri; order Pleuronectiformes; family Pleuronectidae; genus Pseudopleuronectes; species Pseudopleuronectes americanus. The sequence goes on along the minus strand of CM076718.1, from coordinate 16,122,675 downwards.
ATGGAGAGGGCTCTGGATGGATAGGGCCTCTGTAAGAGAGCATCTGAATTATGTGATGTGTTGGTGCTTCATCCTGGTTTCTCACTGTCTTTGTTCAAAGCAAAAGGATAATAGATGAGCAATATTAGTCAATATGTTACAGTCAAGTGAATTTAGTATGCACCACAGAATCAGTGTGTCGCTAAAATTACACTGATCCCTGATTGAGGTCATTTAGATTTTGATTTGGACAAAAGGTTATCTCAAGCTAGAAACCTCCTTTCAGACTCCCAATGTCTGTGTTCCAGTGGTGTTAACCAGCATGTTTGGTATGGTTTTATTTACTTTCTTGCTGGATTTTATACCCAGAGGGTTCAATAATCCTCTTACCACATGGGGGGGCACAGAAAATATCTTCTTGCTTCAAGTGTGCCTCCAGGCATAGCCTGGGGCTTATGACAATTTTGGCCACAGCTTCTTAAACCCATCCTTAAACCCTGTGCGTCCCCAGCCTCTGTCCGAGCCGTCTCTTCCGCCCCTTCGTCCCCTGCCTGGCCCCCTCTTCCATTTTTAGCCTGCAGCATGGAACATGTTTCCTAGTAATACATCAGTAGGCATTATATCTGGAGTAAGATCAGCCTCCGTTGGGGAAAGCATAACCTTGGGAGTGACTTTGAGGCTAGAGCTGTCATTGCTCCTCCAACTAGCCTGCTGTGAATCCTAACATGCTTCCACTCCGAGGAAAGTCATCGCTGAGGGGTTTATCCAAGGTGGAAACTCAGAACCCGAGAGCGTCATAACCTTCGCCTCATTCCTTTATTTTGGGCTCAGAAAATATCACTTTATGGCACTGTGCACGGTCCAAAGACCCTCGTGGATTCCACTCATTTTGAAAGTCTTCATTGTGAACTGAATTCTTCCTGTGTTATCTGACAACACTGCTTCTGTCTGTGTTCTGTCTGTGGTGCGTCTTGCATACCAATGCCTCAGGGCAGTGACATGATGATTACAAGGTCAGTTCAGGTTGTATCACTTTACCCTGAGAACACCAGCAAGAAAACAAAGAGCAAATCAGGTTTGAAGGTCTCTGCTGCAGGCTGAACAATGGCAGGCAGAAGATCTTTGATTTCTTTTTACGGCAAAATTCAATCTGCGGAGAACTTATTTCTTATTGGCCTGTGTGTATTGTTTAGACAACCACTACAGGCAGGTTCTTGACGTCGAGCTAAATATTGGTGATGCACATTTCAAACACATGGGTCATATGTAGTTTTTCCATCTCCATCAACCTTGAAAATGATATGCAATGTACTGTATATATATATGTTATATATCTGGCAATTTCTAGATGTAAATTAGCAGAATATGTAGCACGGGTGAATATTTTGGAGCTGGAAGCCTTTTGGTTTTCGTTTCTGTTTTGACCAATCACATCTGAGAAGGCTTTGGTTGCCGGCAGATAAACAGTCAAGATTAAAAGAGGTGGAACACACATCACCTTTTTTATTTCATATCCACATAGCGAGAGATTAGCCAAAATATCGTCTGGACCTAAAACACCTACAAAAGCACTGATTGTGTTTTGTGTGGAAAAATGTTATTCGAATGCTTTGATTAATGAAACTTGTCAGGCTGTATACAGTGTACAAATAAGGTAAGATGAGTCTTATCCTCCATCGACACCGGAAATCCCAAAGTATTGGCCGTAGCCCCCAGAGGCTAGTTCACCATCAGACGATAGCCGATTGGCTCTGAGGCTGCATACCTGGTAATGTGTCAAACTATTATGCAGTAAAGTGGCTCTGACTGTAGTTTCACCAAATCTTTTTTCCATTCTCTTGGACATAAAGTGCTGCTTTTGATCGAGCCGTCGTTTGAATGCATATCCACATCACAGTATTACATCTGCAGTCATTTGAGCTGTCTGTTTAGTTTCAGTCCCACTGTTTATGTAGCTTGTGTTCAGGCCCATAATGTGGCAGGTTTCGGATGAAATAAATGGGAAAACACACATGGTGGTAACTAATCCCGGCGGCACCATCACATACACACCACAAGCCACAGAGCCCCTCGCCGTCCCTGGTTCCCACCCACTCTGGCTCCAGAACTGTTTCCATCCCTGGTGTACCATCAGTGGCTGCACCCCAGTACCTTATACTGTCGCTTATTAGTCTTCATGCTGATGCAGCAAAGCAGTGTGGGGCCGTATGGTGGATGGAGAAGAGAGTTAGTTGCCCTAAAGCTGTTTTTTGTCTTCATGGACTGTTAAAAGCTGGGTGGCAAAGCAGAGGGGGAGACTCAGAGATTAGAAGTAAATCTTGGCGGGAATGAGAAGAGATACTTTTGATATGCTGTCATGGCTCTTTAGACTCCGCTGTGGGTTTGTTAGTGTGTCTGAGTGTGTGGGTGTATCTGTTAAAATCTGTTAACACATTCACATTGTAGAGAGCTGTCGTCCTTATGGAGATAGAAAGCAAATCCACAATCATTACACTTTAAGGTGAAGACATGTTTTAAGGTCGTTTATGGTTATGTTTAGGTTAAGTTAAGGACAAATGTTAGTTATGGTTTAAGGAGTATGTCTCTAAGAAATGAATTTAAGTCAATGTAATGTCCTCAGAAGCCATTGAGACACAACTGTGTGTGTGTGTGTCTGTTTGTATTTGTGTGTTCGTGTTTGTGTGTGTATGTGCGCGCACCAGATGGTTGCCTGGCTGTAGGGTAAAGCTATTATTTTTCATGGGATGGTATTTTATCTGAGATAATGCGCACAATGCACTGGCTTGGCCATTATTTATTGTTTCTCCACACGTACCTCATTTTTCTGAAGTTGTTTGCTGAGCTTTCCATCAGCACTTCACAGTCGCCTTCACTTTCACTTCCTGTGTCTCTCTTTCTTCTTCTTTCTTAATTATTTCCAACCCTGTGGAAAAGTTGCTGATTTTGTCTCTCAAAAAGACGTTACTAGACGAAAAGACTAAATATTGGTGTTGTAATAACTGTCTTTAATGGCTCTACATTTTAATTACCATCATTTTGTGGGAGAGTATGTTGTGTAAGCAGAGACCAGATGGCGCAAAGAGCATATTTTAACAACCAAATGACTTGTTTTGTACATGAAGAGCTGACGAGGCACTTGAATTTTACTCAATTACAATTTGTCCCGCAACGGGTCTTTAACTCCATCTTCTCACTCTCTCTCTCCACAGGCATTATCCACCAGATGAAGGGAGACTATGAGACTGCACTGAAACTTCACAAAACACATCTGGCCATTGTTCAGGAGCTGAACGACTACGCCGCTCAGGGCCGGGCATATGGAAACATGGGTAACGCCTACAACGCCCTGGGAGCCTTCGACCAGGCTGTTCGCTACCACCGCCAGGAGCTGCAGATCTCCATGGAGGTCAACGACCGGGCCTCGCAGGCATCCACCCATGGCAACCTGGCTGTGGCATACCAAGCCCTGGGAGCCCACGACCGTGCTCTGCAGCATTACCAGAACCACCTCAACATAGCTCGTGAGCTCAGAGACGTCCAGAGTGAGGCACGCGCTTTGGGCAACCTCGGCAACTTCCACTGCTCTCGAGGAGAGTTCCCCCAGGCCGTGCCCTACTATGAGCAGTACCTCCGGCTGTCCCCTGACCTCCAGGACATGGAGAGTGAAGGGAAAGTTTGCCACAATCTAGGTTATGCCCACTACTGCCTGGGCAACTATCAGGATGCTGTCAAGTACTATGAGCAAGATCTAGCTCTTGCCAAGGACCTTCATGACAAACTGAGTCAGGCGAAGGCTTACTGTAACCTTGGTTTGGCATTCAAGGCCCTAGGAGACTTTACTAAGGCAGAGGAGTGTCAGAAATACCTCCTGTCACTGGCCCAGTCTCTGAACAATGCACAGGCCCGCTTCAGAGCTCTGGGAAATCTGGGAGACATATTTGTCTGTAAGAAGGATGTGGCCGGAGCCATTCAGTTTTATGAGCAGCAACTGGCCTTAGCTCACCAGGTATGTGTGTGTGTGTATTCTAGAACAATTCATCATATAAATAGGATATGTCATGTGAAATGTAATTTTGGTATCATTCACCCATGCCCCTCATGCGGGTATTGTGGAATTCTTTCTTGTTTCAGGTTAAGGAGCGTAGGATGGAGGCCTGTGCCTATGCCGCCTTGGGGGCCACGTACAGACTTGTGCAGAAATATGATAAAGCTCTGGGCTACCACACACAGGAACTGGAGGTGTACCAAGAGCTGGGCGATGTGTCGGGAGAGTGCAAAGCCCACGGCCACCTGGCAGCCGTCTACATGGCCCTGGGGAAATACGCCATGGCCTTCAAGAGCTACGAGGAGCAATTGGAGCTCGGGCGGAAGCTGAAAGATCCTGTGGTGGAGGCTCAGGTGTACGGGAACATGGGCATCACTAAAATGAATGTAGGGGTGATGGAGGAGGCTATTGGCTACCTGGAGCAGCAGCTGGCCACTCTACAGCAGCTGAGTGGCAACGAGGCGGTCATGGACAGGGGCAGGGCCTATGGGAACCTGGGAGACTGTTATGAGGCTCTGGGAGACTTTGAGGAAGCCATCAAGTATTATGACCAATATCTGTCAGTGGCCCACAGCCTCAACCGCATGCAGGACCAGGAGAAGGCCTACAGAGGCTTAGGCAATGGGTACAGGTGAGTCATTATATTTCAAATCCACTATTTCATAAAGTCAGAGAAATACTTCTTAGGCTTTGCATAACACACTGGTATCAATTCCCCTCAGCCGTTGCCACAGCAGATAATTGTATTGACAGAGTATTACTAATAATCACAGTAATCCTACTTTGCATATCATTTTTCTCCTTGCATTCACTATCAAGGACCACCATAGTTTGGAGACACCTTGCTTGGATGTAAGCCTGGTGCTCGCTGTCTCAGCAGCAGCCTTGTGGCCCCGTCCTTATCTGTATGCAAAGAGGCTTTGGCACACAGATGTCTGAAACTGAGGGGAAGCTCAGTTATTTCAAGGCAACCTCTTACGTCTTGCATCTCTTCTCTCTTCTATTTCTGCCTGTGCATCAGAGACGATAGCATCCTCGGATACCACACTGCAAAATAAAACATGGAAAGCTTGCTGAAATCCTCATTTCAGAGATGATTTTCTCCTTATTGTGCATCATCAGCGTGGCACCGCGGCAGTCACAAGTATTAGCCGTGCATGAGTTCAGAGGGGAATAATAGACATCACACCCAAAACCTTTCCCGTCTCCTGACAGCTCTCAGTCGAGCTCATACATTATCACACAAGACTGATTAAGCTGAAGGCTTTTATTCTTTTTAATGCCCCATTTGAACCTGCATTTGTCAGTAGTTGGTATGCATGAGGATGTAAATAAAGTCTGCTGGAAGGCTGTCAAGGCAAATAAAACGTCAAGATGGGATGAATGCCGTTCTGTCAAAACATACACAAGAGGATGGAGGCACGGATCCTTTGACAGATGACCCATCTCGTATTTTTGAGGGTGGTTAAAACGGTTACCCTTTAAAATTTAAAATTGAATATCATGGCCCAAACATTTCTCATATACTCAAGCCTTAAATACACAGCAGCTAAACAGTAATGTGTGGGACTTCTGTCTTTATTTATTTGAGTTTTTTTTTATGAAACCAGGGGTTCATCTAAAGTCTTTCTAAATCGTTGAACAAAAAGAGGCCATCATTTACACACCGGGGACAATTATATGATATACAATTCCTGATTCAGTAGGGTGCACATTTAAGTCATTCCTTATTTACTGTTAAATGTATAGCTTTGAGGAAAGCCACACATCATTGAATTTATTTAGAAAATTGTTCTTTGTGAAAGCACATTGTATACCTAGATTATATTAACTGTTAATATTGGAGGTTTCTTCAAAAAATAAGTCTACTGACAAGACAGGGGCACTTCAGGGGCCATTCAGATTTCCGCTGGGGGCAGTGCCCCCCTGTCCCCCACCCCTGGATCTACCCCTAAATAAAGTATTCCTGCTATGTCCTTTCCCTGTTGTATGGACTATATTTGTATCTGTATGTGACTAGTTTCCATATTAATATTCTATTTATTAATATGAGATAAGCAGAGAAATTCTTGAAAGTTGTCACCTTGTAAGATTCTTCCCAATTTGTTCAACCGGACAAGAAATGCCACTGACAGATTTTCCTTTAGTTTGTCTTGTTAGGTTGTTATCTCACACATCTAGCTCCTAATCTGCTTCACTCTAACACTCATTGGTTTTCTGTCTTCGTCCGCAGGGCTATGGGGCACCTACAGCAGTCGCTGGTGTGTTTTGAGAAGCGACTAGTGGTGGCTCACGAGCTCGGGGAGTGCGGAGGCAAGGCCCAGGCCTACGGTGAACTCGGTGCTCTCCACAGCCAACTGGGCAATTACGAGCAGGCCATCTCCTGTCTGGAGCGTCAGCTGGCCATTGCCCGTGACACCCAGGACCGACTACTGGAGGGGGATGCAAGCTGCGGTCTTGGTGTTGTATATCAATCTATGGGAGAGTATGAGACCGCCCTGCGATGCCACCAAAGTGACCTGGAGATTGCAGAGGAGACGGGCAGCCCCGCACGCCAGGCACGCGCCTACGGCAACTTGGGCCTTACCTATGAGTCGCTAGGAAACTACGAGCGGGCCGTCGTGTTCCAGGAACAGCACCTAAGTGTGGCAGCACAGACTAATGACTTGGCTGCCAAGACTCTGGCCTATGGCAGCCTGGGGAGAACACACCATGCACTGCAAAACTACTCACAGGCTGTCATGTACCTGCAGGAAGGTGAGTGAGTCAGAGGGGAGCAGGAGAGAGGATTGCCTTTGTTGCCCGAGCTGATAGGCTTAGAGTATGTGAATTCATGAATATGAAATTCAGAGCCTATTTGTTGCTAAGCCTTTGCCACATTTTTATTAGGAAGTATACTTGTGTGTGTTTGGGCTTTTGTGTGTATGTGTTGTGAGGGCGCAGGGGGATTTTGTGTGCATTATGCGTCTGTGTTGTCTTCTGTTGTGTAACGGTATACCAGCATTTGTGTGTATGTCTGTGCAAACCTATGAGGATGCACGCCAAAGCATTTTTCCTGTTCTTCACACCCCTATATCGACTTTCCTCAGAGGGTTCTTTGCAGTGAGTTGCCAAAGGATCTTTTCACACGGCGGTTGACAGACTCCTGCCTCTCACGATTCATTGTCCCCTGCAGATTACTGTGAAATAAAAACCTGCTGCCTGGTCCCTCAAATATTCATTATGTTAGTGACAGTGCAGGAAGTGTTTGACGCCGAGGATGTGATAAGTGGGACCATCCATGGATGTGAGCTTAATATCCATGCCACCAGCCTTGCATGTGCCCAGTGATAGACCTTGTATGCAGGCACACCCACCGTGTTACGACCCAAACCCTGTTTGAATCCCAGAAAATTGCTGCCTGTGTGAAATGACAGTTCTATATTTCACCCAGCAGGGAGTGAATGCAATAATACAGGGATGCTTCTCTTCCATCTTTCCTCCGTCCGCTTTATTCGAGTTAGGCCGGCCTGCAGTGACCCGTACACCCTCTGCCGGCCTGCTTGTTGAGCTTTAATGGAAACAAAGGCGACAGGCTATTCTGTCTCCACCCTGTCCTCCTGTTGTCCCCTGCACTGTCCTTGTGTTGTTCCTTGGTCTGGCTGCGAAAAAAGAACGGTGCCTTCACTATCGCTGACAGCCAATTATTTCTGGCCAACCTACCCAGACCGAAAAGTTGGCAAGATTTTCTTTTTTCCTCTTCAGTTTTTCTATTTTTTTCTGCTGGTTTTGTGTTTTTCATTCTTCATGCTGCACTTGTTTTTTGTTTTTGTCTCCTGAAAAAGATTAATTGGAAGGAGTGATAGAAAGGCAGCTCTAAACTAGAGCAGATACTGTTGACAACGTGACCTCCAACTCAGTGTGTGTGTGTGCGTGTGAGTGTGCGTGTGCGTGTGCGTGTGCGTGTGCGTGTGCGTGTGTGTGTGTAAGAGATACCAATTATCTGCTGATGGGAAGTCATAATTTCTGTCACTTCAAGTGTTCACACCACTTCACCAGTTATCTTCCTGTAATTTTATACCAAAGGACATTTCACAGCGACGTCTAAATCAGAGACCGGGAGGAAGGCATTTCACACCGAGATGCACTTTTAAATGATTAACACAATAGTGTCATTAAATCAATGTCGTCATTGTAGCAGATAATGGAGGTATAACAGTTTCTTCTTGCTCAGTTTATGGAACAACAACTAATGGAAAAACAGTATTGACCTACATTGGCGGGCCATGTTAGGAATGTAAGGAATGCACCTGATATGTGAACCAGAAATAAATACGTGACATATTTATCTATTATATACTGCATACACTGATAATGTGATAGATATTTTTGTTTATGTGTTGGTAAGTTATAGTATTGTGGCCTATATGTTTGGTATCCTTCCAAACCTCATATAAAATGATGTGCAAAACAACCATATTTAGAATAATGAACACCTGCAGAGTATAACTTATAATTTGTATATACAGATATCAGTTGTATCTATAAAAAGCTGCATTCATCATGTGTAAGACAGAGCAGATAAACATTGTAGGTTCATATATAAAGTATAAACATGTATATTTTAAATATTTTCATGTTAAATAGAGTATTAGCATCATCAGAGGAAATTAAATAAAACATTTAGGCTTTAGAAGAGTGTTTTAGGTGTGTATATATATATATGAATCTATAGATCAATGTATATATACTGTATAAATATACACCAGCATTGTGATGTAAATTTAAGTACAGTCTTGATACCAATGCAGTGAATATGAAATATAACACTACACTATCATCGTCAGTATTTCCACATTAGCAGTCTTAGGTAGAATAGGTCTATTTTGGTGTCATCATAGTAGAGAATTCTTTATTGTGAAAATGTCTCCAGTCTTTCTAGTCCTCAGAAAGTGTTTATGTCACCATCTCGCTGTGTGTGACACACTGTTCTTCTCCACATGTGGTCATGATCAAAGGGCACTGAATCAATTGTGTCAATGGGTGAGGATATTTTTTTGTATCGCACCGTGCGCTTCCTTCACAGGCCATGACATTTCATGCCTGTATTATAGCGCATTTGTGTATGTGGTGTGTGCACGTGAAGCTGGTGTCCGAAGGCAGAGGTGCTTGGGCCCCTGGGCTGCAGAGAATCTCTCACCAAGCTGTCAAACAGCCTTTAAAGTGTTCTCTAGTTGCTCTTCGGGGTGCAGCCAGCCACGGCCACATCCTCATGTCAGCCGCTGCTACGTGACTGTGCCTGCGGGGCGCACCAAAGGCGTGCATGGTGACAGTGACACACACGGAATGATCCAGCGCGGGAGAACAGAGGGAATGAGAGAGTTCGGGAGAGAAAGAAAGGAGATGGGGGGGCGGGTGGATGGGAGAGGCAGAGATGCATAGTCATAACTTAGATGTATTATTTCACTGTCAACTGGAGAATAAAGAAAACATAGAGTTGGTTGACATTCAGGCTTGATCATAAAGAAATATAGTGGGCCCAGAAGAAGACATGTTCTATGCGTGTGCGTGTGTGTGTTTGCGTGCGTGTGTGCAGATGAAAGGCTCCGAGCTGGAGCTGAGATGAGTGAGGGGTGAGGATGTCAGAAAATGAAAAGGATAATTTAGATCTGTTTCCTCTTTCTTGCTCCAGCGCCTAATGAGCCCTAAGCAGTGCCGAGTCCCCGCGAGCAGTGCCACCACAGTCAAGATGAAACAGGTAGAGAGAGTGGAGTGGGCCAGAGACAGAGGCATGAAGATGAAAAAAATAAATACAGAGGTAGAGGAAGAGAGGAGCTCAGTGGATGCACGGGGGAAGAGGGCAGGCAGGCAGGCAGAGAGAGGGGTGTGCGGAAAGATAAGGAGCGAAGGGAGAGACTGTTTCAGGCTTCAAAGGCTGCCGGCTAGCGTGGCCATGGAGGAGCCATGAAGTCTACGGTTGCGTGGTGTGCCGGGTCTTGCGGAATCGGCTGGCTGTTTTCGGGTCACGCTCTCTGTTCTTGGCTTATCTGGTCCAGCCACAGACAGTTTTCCAGGAATGCCGAGGAAAAGCGAACGAGCGAGGGGTGGCTTGGCCCAGTTTCTGCTCTTTCTGACCAAAAGCATGTTCAGACCCCTCAACCACCACAGGAGCGAGCGGAGAGACTTGTAAATGCAGAGTCCGTGTTAAGTGAGATTGTGCATGAGCAATGGCCTCATTCAAAGCTGCAGACTGCTTGCTGTGCATTTAGCACCTTGTGGGCAATGTGTGGCGCAGCAGCTGTCTTATTTTTTTTCATCATTGTCCTCTGCGGAGTGGCATTTTCTTCTCAGTAATTGGGCAGAGCCAGGTACTCGGCAGGAAGACTGAGGACACATGCAAAGATGTGACACACGCATCACTGCTTGAGGGATTGGAAGTGAAAAACAAACTGTTCGCTCGCCAGGTGATCTGACACAGGCGCTCTAACTGAGCATACACACCTAGACACACACACACATTCACACACACAAACCTCCCCTGGCTTCCCTGACAAATCTGAAAGTCTCTCAAACAAAACAACACAAAGCACTGTGTGTTTGCATTCAGCTTATTACTACCTCATCAGTGTGGGTGTGCAAATATTTGCGGGTGTCTTCATGATATTGTGTGGCTTCTTTTATGCAAGCATCAGGCTTGTGTTTGTGTTTGCTCAGCCAGTCGATCGTCAGCATTGATTACTATGCAGTCCGATTAGTGCTCTAACGGCCTCTCTCTGTGGCAGAAGTGTGTGTTTGTGTGTGTGTGTGTGTGTGTGTGTGTGTGTGTGTGGTGTGTGTGTGTGTGTGTGTTCTAGTCCCAGTGGGAGCACTATCTTACAGTTGAGGCCAAATATCCCAACCTGTTCGCTGTCAGAAAATCAGCGCCGTGCTATGCTTACATCTGTTACTCTGAAAGATACCTAAGAGTCTGTCTGCTCTGAATAACTTTTGCTCTCCCTCTCTCATCTGCTCCTGTTTCCTCCCCCCCTGACAGGCTTGCGGCTCGCGGAGCAGCTGGCTCGGCGTGAGGACGAGGCGAAGATCCGCCACCGTCTCGGGCTCTCTCTGTGGGCCAGTGGGAATCTGGAGGAAGCCCAACATCAGGTGAAGTATCTCCAGTTCCGACTCTTTTCCTCTCTTCTCCTCTCCTCTCCTCCTCCATCTGGACTCCTTCCAGCAAATCCACCTCTCGTAGTTAAAGCTGACCTCCAATAAGCGCACATCTGTTGGTTGGCAGAGATTACAAATGAGAGGGGGAAATAGATGTCCAAAGAAACGGCAGAGGAATTTTAAGATTTTAAAGAGAGAACAACTGGAATAGAGAAAGGACAGGTGGCTATAGAGGTTGCACACGGCTGCTGGCAATACGCTGGGGGAGTCTGTCGAGTTGGTGAATGCTGTCATCTCAGCAGACAGGCGACAGATCACTTTTTGTAAATGTGTGCATGGTCTCAGGAGTACCGAGCCTCTATGTCTCACACACATCGAATTCTCTTCAGCCCACTGCCCACCTGGCAAGCATGGAATATCCCCCTTACATCTCTCTTTACAGACTGTCCACACTGGCTCAAGATTAGAATTTGTTTCCTACCCTTGTGCTCGTCTATTCACGTACAAGTCTGAGAACAGTCAGCCGACAGCAGTGGCTTGTCTCGTGTGTCTGCAGGGATGTTATTCAGATGCTTTCATTTCCCAAATCCAGTGCAGAACTATGACATACGCGGACTACGTACATCCGTGTGACCCAGATAGCTTTGTTTCTGGGCCCTGCATCATACATTTCAAAAAGTTACTTTGTCTGTTTGCAATTATCTGTAACAAGAGTTTGGGAAGAAAGACTGAACCGAGGTGGTGACATGAGCCGAGGCCCCTGAGTCATGTTGAGGAAATTATGTTCCAAAATGTTATTCCAAAGAGCTGATGCCACATATTGTCAACTTTACAGTTTAACACTAAATCAAAAGACCTTAGTTAGAAACAAATTTCTCTGGATGTCAGCTTTAAGCACCAAGGGTGAGTTGAAAGTGAAAAGGGACACTGTTATCCTCAGAGTATGGTTCAAATGTTTATTCATGCTGCTGCACGTGACCTTGTTAAAAACCCTGACCCACTTCAAACCTCATTTGTATTGGCTTGTATTGAAATTCATGAAAAACATCCATAGCTCTGGACTCTATGTACTTGACCTTATGTTCCTTATGTCCTGCATGTATTTAAACCCAATTGTACTTCAATGCCCCAGCTTTTATCCTGATAAACACGCACCAAATATGTCAATAGACCACTTCCCACCACTGTCTAGAAATAAAGCTGAAATGTCACGGATAAGAATAATATAAGAGCCATATACGGATAAGAGCCATCTTGCTCCAAATACGTTCTTTGGTGCCAGAGTGTGGAGGAGCTGCAGTAGCTTGCCGACACACGCGCTCCACCAATCAGGTGTCCGTCTGAGCTTTCAATCATGACAAATAAGAAATATGATACAAACTTACTGGAAACATGACATCTTGAACAAACAGCAGTGTGATAAGGGGCCAGCCACATACACATTAGGTTGAAGCTGTGACATCGCCATTCATAAAGGTGGAACTCTATAAAAAACTCCATGATGTGTATAATCAGCTATTCAGTTATCTTAAATACCAGTGGTTGACTGTAGATGTAACTTCTCTAATCTCCGATATTGTCTGTCACGAAGATGCGTGTTCCCCAGAGAGGTTATTCCCCAGAATCATTAGAGGTGTGTGTAAGCAGCAAACACTCACGTTTCCAATTCAGTGTCACATTGACATTCACTTAACATGAAAGATAAAAGTCATGTCAGTGTCAGTGACTCTAGAAGATGATAGTGCAATCTGAATGCACAGCAGCGGAGGAATATAGCAGATTTTACCTTTACCGCTGCCAAGCAAGTCGCTGCGGACGCAGCACATTTGGGATTGTTTCCCTTTCATCTGTGCCAGGAGGGTTCAGGCCAGAGGAAAGGCACTGTGGGAAATCAGTTTCACTCTTAAAGGGATGTCTGCAAGCTTAACAGATTAAACTAGCAGCGCAGCAATCAGCCCACAGCCCTATCGGAAGAATCAGCCTGAGACTAGGAGCTCCGTCTACTAGCACTAATGCAGCAGAGCTCACAGATTCTCTGCCGATCGCTGCTCTCCCCCTTCACTCCCTATGACACACTTTTCCTGTGTGACCTTGGGATATGCCAGACGAGCTCCAGAGTATGCATACATGTGTGCGCACACACTCTTTCTCCTTTCTTTATCTTACCAAACCCCCAGTGCTGATACAATCCATTGCATCCCTACCAGCAACCTTTTCTCCTCTGCAGTTCTTTGTCTTGTCTTGAACTGTGGTCAAGCAGTGTTCAGCGTCTCTGCTGGGCCCCGGGCTCCTGGAGAGTGGCTCTATAGCAGCCCCAGTCGAGCTACAGGGCTGTCGTAGGCACAGAAATAGGAAATCAATAAAGGCTCCCATGAATCAGCACTCCTGGCCGGCTCCGCCTGGCCAATGTGCAACACTGCTTGCTGCCCCACCTCTCCATTGTCTCCCTCTCCTTCTCTCGATCCAATGTCTGATACTGAATAGAAAGGTCCAATAACACAGACAGGCCTATTGAGTCCACAAAGCATTTCATTCCTTGGGCGCTGCCCATCCATGATGCCCAGGTAATGGTTTAGCCTCTCATTGCCCTTTCCCACATCCAGGAGAATCAGAGCTGAAGAGAGGTTTTCTTGTGTTTGGTGGCGATTCATCAAGTTACATTACAGTATTTTTCTCCGGTGACCGAGAAACATAATTGGAAGGCAGCAAGGGCGATCGATGATCACCATGAGGTGGGATGCTACCACCTAGTGGCCAAGATCATTCTCAATCTTCAAATTTAATCTCATTCTAACACATTTGTGCCCATTTTTATTCAAATTTAAATTCTTAAAGCCTCTCGACTACTTATTTATTGTGACTTCCTCTGATTGAATACAATGCCAGTGTCATGCCCTACCATTTAAAGAGCATAGGACCACTCTTGACCCTCAATAAAAGCAGAATCATGTAAAACCAACAAGTCAAAATGTTGCTGAAAGTATCTGATTGTTGATGTTATTGCTTATCTTCAGCTCTACCGGGCCTCTGCACTGTTTGAAACAATCCGCCATGAAGCCCAGCACAGCACAGACTATAAACTCTCCCTGTTTGACCTACAAACTTCCTGCTACCAGGCACTCCAGAGGGTCCTCGTCAGCCTAGGTATGTCCACACACATACTTCTCATATCCTTAATCTTCATGCTGTTAGATTGTAGTCGTCTTTTGCTCTTGGGCTGTAATCTAAATTATTATCGGCAATGACCTCTGAACTCCATAGGTCACCATGATGAGGCCCTGGCGGTGGCGGAGAGGGGTCGTACACGAGCCTTCGCCGACCTCTTGGTAGAGAGGCAGACCGGCCAGCAGGAATCAGACCCCTACACACCAGTAACAGTGGAGCACATCCTGGACAATGTCAACAGCCAGAGGGCCTTGGTGCTATACTTCTCCATGGCTGCTGGTTACTTGTACAGCTGGCTGCTGGCTCCAGGAGCAGGTAAGATTTGTCTCTCTGCTTGGTGTGTCGCTCAGACTGTGAACTGTTTTGTTTGGAACATGTCTTGCTTTTGTCTAGAATCATTTGCTTCTACGCAGGTAAAATCGATTCGAATATTTGGCCGTTTTGTGACACTTTGACTGGCAAATTTACACTTCAGCCATTTACCTATGAACCAACCTCTATTTTCCGATGATCTTTATAGAACACAGGCTTTATAAAACTACAGGCTTCATTCAAGTTAATGGAAAGTCATTTTTCTCTAATTTTAAGTTGATATATTATCTGTAAACACAGCATATTCAAAGACAAACAGTGCACGCTCATGCATGGATTATTATGGACATAAATAGCTAAAAATATTTCCTCCTTAATTTAAACAGCTTTTATGTTTAGAAATGAAACAACAAGAAAATACACACAAATGCACTCACTCATATGCAAACAATTTGCTTGTTGGACTCAAAGCGGATAAAAGGCCTAGAGGCTATAGCTTGTTTTCAGCTGCCGGGTAAGAAGGCCAGCTTTAACACCAAGTGGCAGTGCCACCTGTCACTCCACTGTTAGGATTTGCCCCCTGCCTCGCTCCACACCCCCAGAAGGCATCTGCCAATGAACCATGCTAATTGATAGTGACACAGCCAAACAACACAGGCAACATCTTCACACATGCCAGCAGGAAAACACTTTGCCGTTACACCAAATTAAAAAATAATTCTGTCTCTTTGTCTTTCTTCTCATTTTCTTTTGGTAGAGTGATTTTGCACATCTCATTTTTGTCTCTTTTGTCGACAAGCTGATTAACACCAACGCAGGCAAAAAGGTTAAGATGCTATTTGAGTATATGACTCGTGAAATTCCAGTTTCATGAAAGGAACTGGCAGAGCTGCCGGTGAATTACAGTGTGTGTCACACGACTCCTGTAGCTACAGTGCTGTTAGCTGTTTTTTGGCTCTTTTCTTTTCTCTGCTGTAAAGAAAGCCACGACCCATGTGCCACACCACCAGACCTGAACATTTGATCAAACACAGCTCTCAGGCAACAGCATGAACTTGACCCCCCAACACTAGTCCTACGGAATGGGAGTAACAGTTCAGGCACCAGTGGAGATCTTCAAAGCGCTGAATAGTGCCTCAGGCTAAGAGGGAGCCACTTGCTCACTAATCGTCTGTCTGTCACTTTCTGGCATTCCCTGGCATCGAGCTGGCAAGTGAACATGGCCCTCTCCAAACAGCCTGCATCAGTAAAAGGGGCTACTAATTACTAGTTACTACTTCATTATTTCAGTTAGTGATTGTGCACAAGCACACCAACAAACAGAGACACGCACACCATATATATGTATATATATATACTCCTGAATCAAATTTCTGACCCATTTAAAATAATGAATACGTGTCTGTAATACAGAGACAGCACTGATACACCCCAGAAACACACACACACACACACACACACACACACAAACACACACACACACACACACACACACACACACACACACACACACACACACACACACACACAGACACACACACACACACACACACTTCCACGCCCCCTCTGATGTTCCTGCTCGATGCTCAGCGGAGCTCTCATGGCGGGCAGCAGATGGCAGAGGCAGTCTACTCTTATCTTTTATTGAACATTATTTGTTTTATTCATTTTGCTGCACACATGTACGACTGCACGTGGCCTCACTCACAGCTTTCAGCTAAACTACGACATAACGAGTGAGTGATGCAGATGTTGTTTCATCACCCTGAAAACTGATGTAACCTTTACCCCTCGTTTTCTCTTTTCACTCTCTCTCCATAGGTATCCTGAAGTTTCATGAGGTGTACTTGGGCGAGGGTTTATCAGAAGGAGGGTCAGACTTCCAGGAGGGCGGCGGCAGTGGAGTGGTCAGCGGCTCATCGTTGGAGCAGCAAATCGCCAGTGCCCGGGAGGCCCTCGGAGTAGAGTCTTATTACAGCCGGTGAGATCTTAACTGCTGTCACAGTGAAATGAAAACTCTAGGTTTGAATGATGAGGTTATTATCCATATCGTCAAATACTTATTTATCAGTAATTAATAGAAACCGTGCTAAAGAGTATCAGTTGTTTTTTGGGGGATTATAATACAGCAAATGCATGATTTACAATAAGTTATGTGACTGCTGGTTTTTAAAAACCTCCTCCCCTGCCACTCACTTTATATGAATCACTGAATTCACCATAAATGATGTGACATCAGAAGCCACATTGTCTGATGGTGACATTTTGGATGATCAGCCCTCACAAAGCCCATTTCGTTCCCAAGTATTTCATGCTTATGCAACTGACATCTGCTTTTGAGATATTTTGATAAATGTAAGCACTTATGGCAGCCCCATTTTTTTTTCTTCATTGCCTCCATTATAGTCATTGTTTCCATGATTATACAGATGTTGAATAAATGTGAAACTCCACACATTCCTTGATATTTTAGTTGTGATCTGTGAAAGATTGCTGACCGAAAATTGAAGGACAGGTAGAACAGGACTCACAAGTAGAAGCATTTTTGGAGTGTCCATGATATGATGATTTTAGTCATCGGAAGGTTTTGTAAACCATTAAAATGAGGTCAAGACAAAGAAACAAGATAAACACTTGGGCTGAAACTGGACTTCCCCATAGTTAGTTGAAGAAGAGTTATTTTATCATCCTGTGTATGCGTGTGTGCGTGCATGTGCATGCATGTGTGTATCAGAGTGTTATTCTGCCCCATTGCACCAGGCAGTTGAACCTACCTTACAGACAGTGAACCTGACCAGTAAAGGAAGGGAGCATTGGGTTTACTGAGAATGGGAAGAAGATTGAGTTGAGGTGGGGAAAGTCTAAAAGTCAGAGGCTGATGAATAACCTAACAACAGGGTACGTAGCCTGAGGGACTCTGCAGGACGGGACTGAAAATGGGGTGAGATTTATTGACTGAATATCTCCCGTTGACAGCCATGGGTGTACACCATGTTTCACATTATTAGCCTTGTTTCCCTAGTTCCTGTTTGATCCATAGGGCCCAGCTGGTCTGCCCAGTGCCAGCCTCTGCCACCCCAGCAGCCGAGGCCCTCCTGCCCCATTAGCAGCTCATTTACTACTCCAATAGGAAGTTGCACACACACCACCGCGCCTGGATGGGCACAATATGGCACCACTTACCAGCCCATTCATTCTCCATAGTTCAGAGCTAGGGAGGCAGCACTCAGAAGAATGGGGAGAGAGTATATTCATGTCAAAGCAATGATGATATAGAGCAGGGGTTTTATGTAGGTCTGATAGTATATGAACATTGGCTAAATCAAAAGTGATGCGCAGTGTAAGGTTTTAAGAAAAAGGGGGTAGTGGGAGTATAAGGTGAAAAAAGATCCCATGTTGTAAGCTTGCTCTCATCTACCATGAGAGCAAGAAGCTTACATAAGAGTAACATTGTATGGGTTCTTCAAGAAAGAGGAGAGAGATGGAGAAGAGTGGTGGCGAGGTAATAATTGTGGTGGTGGGAGTGGTTGACTCCCCACAGACTGGATCAACATCCCGAGCATTATAATGAAAGGATTTAACTCTGCTTACCGTCAGGGTGTTGGACCGAGCCTGGGAAATTAGGCCAAGTGTGTGTGGGTGTGTATTTCGGGCAGATCAGGAGTGTGTGTGCGGCTGATTTATCTGCAGAGAAACAATCTAAGTCTGTGTATTGTCTACTTTGCTGAAGTGCCTTTTTCTTGCCAACATTTCAGTGCATGTCTCTAATTCCATCTCTCTCTCTGTTTGCATCTCTCTCTCTCTATTTCAGAGGGTGTTCGAGCAGCGAGACAGAGAGCGAGGCTGGAGATTTGTTGGACCAACAATTCGAGGAGCTCAACAACAAGCTTAACTCAGTCACCGATCCAACAGGCTTCCTGCGCATGGTGTCCAGAAACAACCTGTTCAACAGGTACCAGTTTGTTGCAAATAACCTGCATGTTCCTGCAGGGAGCTCTAATCAACAAGCGTCACCCAGACCTACTTTTTCCACATAGAATAGAAAAAAGGGAAAGATTAAAAATATCTTCTTGGGTAAGGAGATTCATGGGTTTTGTGGCTCATCTGTGAAAGGAGTCTTTTCTCCATTGTTTAGCCAGCGCAGAGGCAGCATGTGAATCCTTCTTATTAAAAAGAATGAGTAGAGCCAAGCTGCTGAAACCCTTATCAACTGCCACTGTGTGTAGTGTGTAGTGTGTGTGTGTAGTGTGCAAGTATTTGTGTGTTTGTCAGACACTGAGACCCTTGAGGTTTTAAGATGTTTACCCTGTCTGTGTTTATTGTGCAGAATTATGTGTGCGAAGATTTCTGTGACTCTCCCAGTGGCTTCTTCTGAGTATTATTCAACAATACTATGCAGAGTATTAATTTTCATTGTGCTGATCGGTTATGTATACCAATAGAATGTGTGCGTGCGTGTGCATGTGAGTGTGTGTCTGGGTCATATTTCCCTGTCCTCGTCCACAGTTGAGCTGCTCTTTGATGAGAGGGTAATTCCAGCTTTAATTGAGTCTTGGTGCTCATTAAGCCCCTTTAATGGGTTGCCGGTAGTAATCCACTCATTCTTTTGGGTCTCAAAAAAAAATCTCTGAATTATAAAGCTCCTCATGCTTAGGAGCCTATCGTCTATCACAATGCTAAAGCAAGAGAAAAGGGAGGAAACCTCATTGTCGTTTCGACTCATACATCTTGGGGTTTGATGTCAGATAACATAAATGTATGTACGCTTCAAGGGCTTTCTTACTTCCCTTTGCCTAATCACCGTTATTAGAAGCTAATACTGCTATATTTCCACAGTAACTCCTAATTAAGTGAATAATAATGAAACCGAAATGAATGGCATTTAAATCAAAATAGGTGCGAGAACAAAACACCTAGCGCTAAAAGGTCTGCTCTTCATGTTGCGGTGTCATCGTTTGGTGTTATCATTGATTGCCCTATTTTAACAGCGAGATCTAATCTTCACTAGGGGGCTTTGAAGGATTACTTCGTGAAGGTGATAATGAAAGTCTCCTCGTGTCTGATCCCCTCAGTGTGTAATTGAAACGTTTTTATGCACGGTGATAGCATAATGAGATTGTTTGAGGATCTCAAGGAAGTTGTCACTAACGAAGAAGTACACACAGCTAGAGGAGGATCCCTGCATCAAAAGAGCTGAGTGGCCACTAGCTGAAGCAATAATTTAGATCAGCGCCTGAAATTAGGCCAGTTTTAAAAGCTGGTGTAAAAAGTGTGTAATTGGCAAACTTGTCTACCTTTGTACCGCTGCAGACCAACTAGACCTTCAGCCTTCTTCACCTTCAGCCTCCCTGCTTTCAGTCTTTTCTTTTCACCGTTTACCGCTACACTTGACACTCACCTTTTCTTGGCCTATCCCTTTCCTCCTTTCTCATTCTTCATGTCAGGCTAACAAATGCTTGTTTGCTTTCCCATGGAGGCTCATGCCAAGGCCTGGGAGAGAGACAGAGTGTTGGGAGGCTGGAGGGAAGCCAGTGGCCTGGCCTCGGGCTACCAGAAGGGCAGGGGAGATGTCTCTTGGCTGGGGCAGGAAGAAACTCTAGCTGAACAGATGGATACAGTGACAAGCCCAAGTGTGGTGTTGTGAGGGCTTCTAACCCCTCAGCCACCATTAGTACAATTCTCAGTTGTGAGTCTATGCCTGAGCAGAGAGCTGACACCTCTGTCTTGCAGCAGACATGCCTCAAACACACTGGGTTGTTTTCTTTACATTCATTTCAAAAACCAAGACGCTCACAAACTCTTCTCCTATTAACTGTGATCTTTGAGTTTGACAATATGCAGAGTAGGTCCCTGTAAAGAGGGGATAAACCCTGCTTACCTCCTCTTCCTGCTGGGATTCTGGCAGGCTGATGATAGTCCCATTTTCGTGTGTCTGTAAAGTCCAGATTACCACAGTGCAACACTGCCATCTAGTGTAGATCTATATATTGGCATGATATTCTTTTGGTTTTGTCTCAAGTCGAGTTAAATTATACTCAGTCTGACATCACTTTCCCATTCCGGTGGTCTCAGAGCTTTGTCCCTGATTGTTGTGTTCACAGAGGTATTGCAGCACATCTGGCACATCTGCCTTTGTCTGCCTCGTACTTGATGCTTAGATTGGAGAGCGAGTGTGTCAGAAAAAGAAAGATGAGCCTCTATGTTTGAGAGTGATGGCTCACTCTGTTCCTCTGCAGCTTTGTGCCACTACCACACACACACTCACAGGAGCTACAGTGTCTTGCTAGAGCCATATCTGATGTAACACTATGCAGTAAGTTAGGCATGGAGCTCTGAAACCACATTCCCAGCAGGTCTGGAGAGCTCATCAGGAGCAGCAGGGTGGTTTGGCGTTAACGGAGAGTTTGATGCACGACATCTCTGCTTAAGGGGAGACTGGACGGAAAAATCTAAACAGAGCTGGGGAACCCAAAGAATATTTTAAGATGAAATAATTTGAGTGATAAATATTTATATGAATATTTTGAAATGAAATAATAGCGCCATGTAAAATGTTTTTCAATCTCAAATGCTCTTCTCAGAAAATAATAATGTGTTTTTAAACTAATTACCACCCACTATGCCCTATTTTAAAGTATGTAACTTAAAGTTAAATAAAAAATGTAATTTCTATGACTTTTAGGTTTGGCATGAAGAATATCAGCACAGTGTGACAATGGTTTTGACTCCAGGAGACTTTTTTTTTATCTGTAGACCAAAGTCATTTTGTAACTTACAGAAAATAGCAGTATAGATATCGATATAATTATGGTGGTATTGGAGTTATATCTGTAAATGCAGTGTGTGTTTGCCTTAGGATTTTGCAGCATTCTGCACAAAGTGAAAGTGTTGTTTTCACATGCATTGCTTTGTGCTGTGTTTGTACAGGAGTTGCCAGAGTATGACCAGCCTGTTCAGTAACACCATGTCTCCTGCCAAAGATGGTAACTCTTCCCTAACTCGCCGCTCCAGCAACCTCGGCAAACCTCCACTACGGGCACTTTATGATTTGCTGATCGCACCTATGGAGGGGGTGAGCACTTCCTCTATGGGCCATCGCCTGCCTGTTCATGTACAGTAGTTGTGGTAGATAGACGAGCATTAGAGAAAATCCAGTTATGAGATAGAAAGCACCATGTTTTGAAGACTCTCTTGTATTTATGTGTTTTCACAATAATCCTGTTGTGTGACAGGGCTTGATGCACTCCAGTGGGCCTGTTGGCAGACACAGACAACTGGTGATGGTGCTGGAGGGAGAACTGTACCTCATCCCCTTTGCTCTGCTAAAAGGAAGCTCCTCTAATGAATATCTGTATGAGCGCTTCAGCCTCATCGCTGTTCCCTCCATCCATGGCCTTGGATCCAATGTAAAGGTTGTTCTCCTCATTCAGATCATTGAAAAATAATGTATATCTTCTCTTGATTGTTGAGGAACTCTGTGGCCATGAATTCTATTTCTGTAAGATCTTATCACAACTGGACAAGGATTTAACCCTCATTATTGTTTTCTCAGGCTCATTCTCGGCGCCCAGGACCAGCTCCATGTGGCGGTGTCTCCATGGCAGCAGTGGTGGGGAACCCTCGCCTGCCCTCGCCTGTGATGGACCGCTGGCTGTGGGGACCCATGCCCTCTGCGGAGGAGGAGGCTCTGATGGTGGCGGAACTGCTTGGATGCCAACCCTTGGCTGGCCCTGCAGCAACTAAGGAGAGGGTGATGAGTGCCCTCACACAAGCAGAGTGCGCCCACTTTGCCACCCACATTTCCTGGAAATTGGCAGCTCTGGTGCTCACCCCAAACCCTGAGGGCGTGCATGGTGGGGCAAGTGCTAGTGTGGGAGTGGGAACTTTGGGCAGAGGTGCAGGTGGGGGCAGAGGCAGCAGTGGCCGAGGCAGGAAGGGCTCGATTGGAAGCAGCTACACCATCCCAGAGTCTCTCCACATGCAGGACGACAGCAGTGATGTGGAGAGTATCTGCGACAGTCCACCGCTGCAGGAGTTCCTCCTTACAGCTGCAGATATATTGGACCTGAGGTTGCCTGTCAAGCTGGTGGTGCTGGGGTAGGTGAACTGACAAGGGGGGCAAACTAAACACGTTATTCAAGTACATATTTTTATAGTTTCCTTACTCAGTGTCTGATGTTGTGTGTCATTGTGTCTTTAGTTCATACCAGGAGTCCAGCAGCAAGGTCACAGCAGACGGTGTCGTGGGATTGACCAGGGCCTTCCTTGCCGCTGGGGCTCAGTGTGTGCTCGTGTCCTTGTGGCCTGTCCCTGTCGCGGCCTCCAAGGTTTTCGTACATGCTTTCTACACTGCCCTGCTCAATGGGACCAAGGCTAGTGCAGCCCTGGCAGATGCCATGAAGACTGTTCAGAGCAGCAAGCAGTATTCACACCCCTCCAACTGGGCAGGTTAGAGATGCCACTCACTTACATATTAATTCTACATTCCCATAATAAAAAAATATGTCTGTTTAATGGAGCTGTTTTAATCACATTTTTTTATGTGCAGGTTATATGCTGATTGGCAATGATGTGAAGCTCAACAGCCCATCTTCCCTCATCGGCCAAGCTTTGGCAGAGATTCTGCAGTTTCCAGACCGAGTGCGTGATGCTCTGAGAGTGTTACTCCATCTGGTGAGACATGGACATTTGCTAACACACAGACACACACAGACACACACATACACACAATGTTGCAACCAGGCATACTGACGCAGTACTGCCATGCTTCCTGCAGGTCGAGAAGTCTCTGCAGAGGATACAAAACGGCCAGCGGAACTCCATGTACACATCCCAGCAGAGTGTGGAGAACAAGGTTGGGGGGATCCCAGGCTGGCAGGCCCTGCTGACAGCGGTGGGCTTCCGTCTTGACTCTGCAGGCCCTGGTATCCCTGCTGCTGTCTTCTTTCCCACTGCAGACCCAGGAGACAGGCTTCAGCAGTGCAGCACTACTTTACAATCACTACTGGGTACATACCTGAGACGATCTCTACATTACAGTATAATCTGAATCTGCTATTTTTACTGATTGTTCATTTTAGATGAATCTTTATTGATTTCCACATATAACAGACAGGGTTCTCTGATGTCTGCAGCCATGTTTCATATCAGCTCACATGATATCATCCTTTTTAGTTACAATGCTATTTAGTTTGGGGTAAAGAGAATGTGCCTTAGGAATAACGCAGAACTTCCTCTGTTCCCGTCCCTCAGGTCTACCGCCACCAGCTCTCCAGGCCTTGTGCAAACTCATCACAGCATCAGAGGCAGGAGAGCAGCTCATCAACCGGGTAGGCTCCTGATGCTCTGACCAAACGCTGCTGTATTTTTAAATCTAATGCAGTAAATAGAAATTGGTGTCTGGCTCAAGCAACAAATATCACTGCTGTTATTTAGTGTTAAGAGGTACCTCTTTGTACCACTGGCTATATTTATGTAAATCATTGCATAACTATCGGTTATGTCAGGAATGGACACACGCTAGCACACTGGCTACTCAAGCTGCAGCTTAATCTGCATTGAAGCCTAACTAGCAGTCTTTCAAGTACAAAGTCTCAGCTACAATGAGGGCTGTTCTCTTGTACCCAAACCCGTGACAGCAGAGAATTAATCTTATGCTGCAGAGGTTTATCCCTTTTTACGTGTAACATGTGGTTGTCACATGCTCCAAGTGAAAGGCCATCCAGTTAAATGGTGATTAGTAAATTTTGTCACCTCATCGTGCAAATATTGGTCTCAATGCACAGAACAGAAAACATGCTTGACCTAATCTATGACTCCTGATTCTGTCAAACTCAGTAATGTGTTATAAACATATGTTACTTGTTGCTGTTCTCCTTCTTGTTGACCTGAACCCTTGTACCCTTTGTGAATGGCTTGTGTGCATGCAATTAAAAGCTTATTCTCTCTCCCCCTTCCTCTAACATGCGATCTGAAGGCTGTTAAAAATATGGTGGCAATGGTAAGTGTGCCTTCATCTTTCCTGCACTCCATCCCATCTAGCCCTATTGCTTCACTCTCCATCGTCTGTCCTGTCAAACTCTCTTAAACACTTCTTGTTTTCTTGTGTAGAACCTGCTTTACAAGTTTTCTTGTTTTCGTGTCATTTTGCATTTGTTTGCATAAAACATTTACTGTGCTGTCCATAATTTCCCCAACTCTTGGTCCTGCAATCAGATCATAGGGATTTTGAGTATCTAAGGATTTGTAGGGGGTGGTAGAGGCAATTGAGCTATAATGTAAAAAAAGAAGTGCGGTAATGAGGCATGTTTCTACTTTCGGCACTGTTACGTCAAGTTGACAAAGGTGTCTCTGTTCTAAACCAGTTAATCCACAAACAAAACAGGCAAGTGTGCTCACAGTGCACGTGTAAACCCCCTTTCAGCTCCGCTTGATGTTCTGTGGCCCTGAGTGCTCATGAATAGGACTCAAGCATGTTAAAAAAACATATTTACACCTGATGTGGTTGGCATTACATCATAGAACTTAAATATATAAAAGGAAATATTCATTTAGAGTAAAGAACTATATATCGTTGCCCTTGGATAATTCAAATTCATGATAGAAAGGAAATTGTTGTTTTTGTTCATTTTCATTAGTTGGTTGATTACTTGTTATTCCTAACTATCTTGTCCGATCTGTTTTCCCCTCCTCTTCTGCAGCTCCACCAGGTGCTCGTCCAGCTCCAGACAGGAGAGAAGGACCAGGATTTCTCCCTCCTGCCCATTCAGGTGTCCATTAGTGTGCAGCTATGGAGACTGCCAGGATGCCATGAGTTTCTGGCTGCTCTTGGTGAGTCAACTTTTAACTAATGAAACTGCACATTCCCTTTCAGTTTCCAACCCACCAAAGCATGTACGTGTGCCTGTGGACTCACATACATGCTGAAAAACTGTTGTCCTCCTGTGTGTCCAGGATTTGACTTATGTGAGGTCGGCCAAGAAGAAGTGGTGCTGAAGACAGGCAAGCTAGCCAACCGCCGCACCTTGCACTTTGCCCTCCAGTCTCTGCTGGCACTGTTCGGTAAGTACACTGATTTGCTCCTGTTCATTGTATAATTTCTCTTCCTCGTTACATTTTCCTTTATTTGACTGTATATAAGACAATTCCAGACACAGCAACCTTTTTAATGATTTTCTTTTTTCGGATGTGACAATTTTCCATTACTCTCCATCTTTTTCTACAGACTCCACAGAACTGCCCAAGCGTCTGAGCCTGGACAGCTCATCTTCCCTTGAGTCTCTAGCCTCGGCCCAGTCTGTATCCAACCCGCTGCCCATGGGATACTCAAGCCTTCCCTTCTCTTCTCATTGCCTGGACAATCAGGCATCAGATGCCATCTCTGTCTATAGCCTCAGCTCTGTCGCCTCTACCATGAGCTTTGCCTCCAAGTCAGAGTGTGATTTCCTCAGTCATCGGCAACGCAGTGGGGTCACAGCACACTACTCCATCCACAAACACCCTCACGTTCCCCGCAGTCGCTCCTCCCCTCATGGGGCAGCTGCTGCGGTGGCAGGGGCCCGGGGGGACGAGGAGGAATATGAGGGTTTTTCCATCATCAGCAGCGAGCCGCTGGGAAGTCACTGTGACTCCTTGCCTCTGCCGCCAGGCCACAGCCAGCGCCACCACCGTGGAGGCAGGGGGGTCGTCGGTGGGTCTGGCACAGGGGCAGGGAGAGGCTACACTGTGTCAATATCATCAAGGGGCAGTGTCAGCACCCCCACATCCCCAGTAAAGACAAGCCTGGTGCCCAGCCCAAACTCACCATTCCAGAAGGTGGGTAAGGTGAGCAGTTCAGATACAGGTGAATCTGACCAGTCCAGCACTGAGACCGACAGCACTGTCAAGTCTCAGGAAGAAAAAACTGTCCCTCTGGATCCTCAGGAGCTGGCCCAGAAGATTCTGGAGGAAACTCAGAGCCATCTACGGGCTGTGGGAAGCCTTCAGCGAGCTGGGGCAGAGGGTGGCACAGCTGGAGGAACCTCTGCACGTAGCAGCGCCTTCCGATCTTCTGAAACTAGTGCTTTTAGCCGTCCTAACAGCAGTGCTAGTGGCCGAGCTCAGACTTCCCCAAAACCCAAACCTCCCTCACGTTCCTCTTCACTGCAGAAGATAAGCTCAGGCTACAATAGTCCTGCGGTTTCCGAGTCTTCCCAAAAGGAGGGCAGCCATCCTTCGCCCACTCTGGACAGCAATGCAATGAAACTCAAGTACCCAAGCTCCCCATACAGTACCCACATTTCGCGTTCACCGAGTAATGTGTCTCCCAGTTCGGGTCACCAGTCCCCAGTTGGTAGTGCTCCATCCCCTGCCCTGTCCTACTCCTCTACAGGCTCTGCCTGCTCCACATCAGCTGATCCCCCAGACTTGGACCGGCTAAGAAGAGGGGTGATTGATGAGAAAGTCCAAGCTATCCATAATCTGAAGACCTTTTGGGCTAACGCTGCAGCCCAGCAACAGCAACATCTACGTCCTGTCAGAGGCGTCCACAGTTCTCCCGGACCCCTTGCCTCTGCCAGTCGGGATGTACTGAGCCTTCTGAACCTCTCGCCACGCCGTTGCTCCCCTAACGATACCCAAGACAGCCTGGAGCTGCGGGAGCTGGGGTTGCAGTCACTGGACAGGGGCAGTAAGAACTCTTCCAATGGACACCACTGCTCCAACAGCAGAAAAGTGGCTCCATCACCCACTATTTCCACAAGCAGTAGCCCTGGTGCTCGTTCTATCCGACTACCCGCTGGCAATGGATACAAGTTTTCTGTCACCTGGGAGATTTTTCCCATCCTCAAAATGCTGAGACATTTAAAATGGTCCTATACTTTTACCTATAATTTGTTATCCTGTGTGCTGGAGGAGTGGGGAACTTTTTCAGGACCACTATTGGCCCACCAAGCTTGACTGACAGTGAGAAAAACTAGATGGGGGTCAGTGAGTGCGATCCTGCAGAGGCACATAAATATTTTGGTGTGTCTTGTCTATGTGCCCATAACACTGTAAATGGCAATGAGAAATACTCAACGACCTGATACTGTGGTTGTGTGTAACTGTGTGTCAGGTAGATGTAAATGCCATTTGGCATTTTCCCCCAAAAACTGTTTGTGTGGGCCAAGATGCAACAGCCATGACTGGTTTTCTCCATTCTATTTTTTTGTTTTAAATTTGAATGGTTATTGTTATTATTGTTATTAATATTATAATAATTATTATTATGTTTTGTAAATTAATTCCAGTGTTTCACAATCAGTATTAAGCGTTTTTATATTATTAAAAAGTGAACAACCTGTATCATGTAAAGATGGAAAGAGTGGGGGAAAAAAGATTTAATATTTTTTATTGAAATCAGAAGGGCACTTTGCCTGATTTCTTTGTGAATTGACTGTCTGCTCTGAAGCATGGATTCTCTTGCTATTCAATGTTAAGTACCATGTATGACTTTTTAGCCCATGATTTTTTGAGATTAAACCTGAAAGTTTCATGACAACCATCTGTCATTTATCAGTAAACTGTTTCAATAAAAACATCATGTTTGCTTTCTTGTATTCCTGACCTCAATTGTGTCTTCTGAAAAACAATGTGATCTACCTATCCATCCATCCATCCATCCCTACCTACTTATCTACCCCATTACCTACCTACTTATCCACTTTCCGACTTTCTTGCCGACCTATCCACCCCCTACATACCTACCGATTTAGATATCTACCTACCTATTTATCCATATACCTGCTAACCTTCTTACCCACTTAACCTATCCATCAATCTATCGTCTTACCCACCGATTTATCTATCTTTCTGCTGATCCGGCTAGATGTCCAGTCAGTCAGTCAGTCAGTCAGTCAGTCAGCAGTCAGTCAGTCCATCTATCTTTCTGTCTGTCTCTCCATCTATCTGTCTGTCTGTCTATCCATCATCTATCTATCTATATAGATATACATCTATATCTATATCCATCTTTCTGTCTGTCTGCCTGTCTATCCACATATCTGTCTGTCTGTCTATCTGTCTATCCATCTATCTGTCTGTCTGCCTGTCTATCCACCTATCTGTCTGTCTGTCTGTCTGTCTATATATATATATATATATCCATCTATCTGTCTGCATGTCTGTCTGTCTGTCTGTCTGTCTGTCTGTCTGTCTGTCTGTCTGTCTGTCTGTCTGTCTGTCTGTCTGTCTGTCTGCCTGCCTGCCTGCCTGCCTGCCTGCCTGCTGCCTGCCTGCCTGTCTGCCTGCCTGCCTGTCTGTCTGTCTGTCTGTCTGTCTGTCTGTCTGTCTGTCTGTCTGTCTGTCTGTCTATCTGTCTATCTATCTATCTATCTATCTATATCCATCTGTCTGTCTGTCTGGCTGTCTATCCACATATATGTCTGTCTGGCTGTCTGGCTGTCTATCCACATATATGTCTGTCTGTCTGTCTGGCTGTCTATCCATCATCTATCTATCTATATCCATATCCATATCCATATCCATATCCATATCCATCCATCTATCTATCTATCTATCTATCTATCTGTCTGTCTGGCTGGCTGTCTATCCATCATCTATCTATCTATATCCATATCCATATCCATATCCATATCCATCCATCTATCTATCTATCTATCTATCTGTCTGTCTGTCTGGCTGGCTGTCTATCCATCATCTATCTATCCATATCCATATCCATATCCATATCCATATCCATATCCATATCCATATCCATATCCATCCATCCATCTATCTGTCTGTCTGTCTGTCTGTCTGTCTGCCGGTCTATACACATATCTGTCTGTCTGTCTATCTATCTATCTATCTGGCTGACAAGCATACATGGACCCGATTGGTCGATACAGATGCGTAGTTCCCCTGTTCCGCCCTCTCACCAATCAGCGCTCATAGGGGCGGGCCCGGGCCCGGGCGCAGTTCTTATGAGCTCATGACGTCAGCAGCGCTGAGGGTAGCGGAGCAGCGGCAGTTGTGTGTCGAGAGGAAGAAGATGACTCTCATCAAGGAGTAGTAAGTCCTGTCTCACACTCACTAACCTGTGACCGCCTCCGTCCGGACCCCGCGGGGCTTTCGACTTGTTCACTGTGGTGGTGGGGGGGTTGTTTCAGTGCCTTGAAGCTGTTGGAAACTTTTCACCTTGTTTTAGTGTGTGTGTGTGTGTGTGTGTCAGACACACGAGGGGAGCTCGGCTCTGCCCAGGAGCAGCTGTGGCCTACCGGCTTGGACAGACACGTCTGCGCCTCTAACGGGTTCTCTAGCGTCCACGTGAAGCAGCTGGTTCTCCAGCGCGTCGGCCTGTGAGTGGCTTGTGAGTGTGACGGGGCACCGCGCTCACGTCAGTTCAACCTGAGCGGACTTGAGCTAAGAAGTAGCTCCAGTTTTGCTAGCGCTTGCTAACCTAACGGCATAAGTTGAACGGGAAGTCTGCAGCGCTGCTCGTGTTATCTCAGCCACATCGACTCGTAAAGCCGTGCTGACGCCAGCTAGTCTCCCCTGAGATAAGAGACTTTTAATATGATGCAAATTCATCGGATTTTCTTGTGTTTCAAACAAAGCTCTTACTTGCTTGCTAGGGGTGGTAGTTTCCAGGTAAGGCTAGCTAACTTACCTGTAGTTGTCACGAAGCTGTTTCAGAATCTGCTCGTGTTGACATTAAACCAGCATCCCTAACACTTAGTGTTTCCAACTCGACATGGTTCTACGTGTTTAGCTCATGGTTTCTTAAAACTTTTATAAAGTTATTTTAACTTACTTTGTACCTTCGGGTAATGGTTGCTATCCTTTGGCTTCACCAGTAAATGAATTGGTGGTCCTTTGAATGCAGACAGGAAGTTTGTTAGAAACTGCTTCTCTCCTGTTTGTCAAGTAGTGTCTTTTACCATTTCATTGGGGGGAACATAATTTAGTATAATCATTCAAATTGAAAACCACAATTTATACTTTATCAAAAAATTAGTTTGATTGTGGCTCATTTATGTTCAGCAGTTTGATTTGGACATTGTGAACTTTATTATACAGTATATATTGTTTTTCTTTTAAATCTATACCTTTTGTGTTTCCTCTACACATTCATTAATAATCAATTAAGTGATTAAGACCTATTTTGTATATCATACTTCCTCAAATGCGTATTTAACACCTAGTTTAGAGTGTGTGTCACTCACTCTCTCACTGTTAATTAGCAGACAGGTATGTGTTTGATACGAATTACACTGAAAAGATTTTTTGCCCCTTTGGTAACAAGCTGGGGGGGGGGTGTCGTTTGCATCTTTCCAACAGATACACATGAACTTCCACAATGGGAGTATTTTTTAATTATCTTCAGGTCAGAAGTTATGTGAGAAAACATCTCCCTGATTTTGAGAAAGTAGGGCCATATGAATAAGATCAGTCTAAAACCAATTCCCACACCATAAAGGCAGAATGGGAAGTTGAGCTTGGTGAAAAACTATTAAAGGCTATCTGAGATAAACTCAGGAGATATATTCATGCCTGCTCGGTCAATGCAGGTAACTGTCTAATACAAATTAAGATTTTACATAGATTGCCCATTCAAAGATGAAACTACTGAGATTGTTTCCGGATGTCTCAGCACAGTGTGATAAATGTGGCTCAACAGAATCCACCCTATTACACAGTTCCGCCCTATGTCCTTATTTTCAGAACTTCGGGATTGGGATATTTGGAGGGGGAGTTAAAACCTGATCCGGTACTAATCCCCAGAGGATCAGAAAGGCTGCGCAAACTGCAGATATCTCAACAACGCTTCTTTTCTTCTCACTGCCAAGAAGCTCATCTTTCTTTATTGGAAGAATAAAGAAGTACCCACTATAAAACATTGGCTAAATGAAATGATAAACACTTCATGCTATGTGCAGTTCTTGTAGAGAATTAGATTTGTTCTCAAAAACCAATCTGGGAAATTTTGGAGGACACTTATCTCTTACTTGAAAGGCTAAAACACCACAAAACTTGCACATAACCCACTCAGCATACATCCATAGGTAGCATTCGTTGGGGTTGGGATAAGGATTTCTCTGTTCCTGTTCTGTCGCTTTTTTGTATCATGGGTGGCCTATTGTATCGATATGATATATTGTGTCATCATTTAGGCTTCTTCTGTTTGTTAGTTTGTTTTGAAAGAGAAGGGTGTCTGAATTTAATAATCCTGGGGATGATTAAATGCATACACGCAGTAAAAGAAGTCCCCTCACTTTCTGACGATGAAAATAATTTATTGGATGTCACCACTGCACTCAGTGCGTTTGTCTTTTTATTAATGATATCACTGCTGTAGACACCAAACTGTCTTTCTTCACATCCACCTCACTCACAAGCTCTTCAGAGTCGGTTGCCTGATGCCATGATTCACCTGAGAAGACCATTGGTCACCCTGGTCGTTTAATATTCATTAGTTGCAGGTGGACTGGAGAACTTTGCCTTCAGGTGGGCCTGCGCATGATTATAATCAGACATTTATTTTGGGTATGCCATCATGATTGTCATTGTGAAGATTAGGGCCCAGTCAAATAAAAACAAACATGTCTGTGACGAACCTTCGCCTCCCATTCACTTCCAATCCGTGTGATCGAGGAGTTAATGAAGTTAATGAAGTCATGTTATTTCTGGACATCCATTAATTCTCATTGTCACGTCTCATTTCATTGTCGTCATCCATCCACATTAGAGCACAATGGTGCAGTAAAAGGTAAAAATGCAGTGTCACACACAGCCGTGCTTTATATTAATGCTTGTAAGAGAACTTCCTCTGTGTGGTGTGTGTGAAAAAGAGAAGACGTGTATTATTTTTAGCCCCAAATGACTCTCTCACATTTTCCTTTACTACTCTCCCTCTCACGCCTCTTTTCTACTGACTGCTCCTTATGGTGTGGCTGTATCCAAACCTGGCTTCTCTCAGCTCTAACTTTTCCACTCTGCTCTTATGTTGGTTTTCTCTCCTATTGCTGAAGTCAGCAGTATGGTGAACTGGGCTGTAGTAGTAGGGAGTGACCACGCCTTACTTTCCAGTTCAAATCTTTCTCTGCATTATGAAGGTTATTTCTAATGCTATGATGGAGTTTTGATTTCTAGTATGTTGACATTTACCGACAATTAACAGGTAACAATCATGATGAATATTTTAAGTAAATAAGCCATTTATAATGTATTGTTTAAATGTTGGGGAGTATATAGATAGATACATGATGCGTATGGAAAAGCAAACAAAAATATACGGAAGTTTCAGCTTTCTCGATATGGAGACTTTTTAATGGTTCAGCAATGAATTTTCGGTTTTATTTGATGTGCTATTTGTGGATCTGCGGTATTGGTGGGTCCTGACTGATTTGATTGATTTTTATTAATTTTATTTTAGACATATATATACATATATTTTGTTTAGTACAATATAGTTGAATTTACTTTTGGTGTAAGTTTACACTTAACCCCTGTTCATTCTGAGTCAAAGAAATGTTGACGTTATCTTCCAGAATTGATTAATATTGAAAAGTGTAACTTTCAAAATAAGGTAAAATTATACTAACCTCCTCACTTTCTTTTGCAGCCGGGTGGTTTTACCATGTAGTGTGGAGGAGGTGAGTAATTGTTTTATTATCTCCCTAATGATTATATTGATTAAATTACTATTGTATTTATGTTTATTTTATAGCCTTTTCACCAGTCTGCCCTCTTCATAGATGGCATGTGTGGTGACAGGAGAGGGGCACTTGCAATTAAGTAAAGATTTTTTTTATGAATTAAGTAGCCTGTTCATTTCAGTTTCACTAAACTAGTTTTAAAACTATTTCCACTTGCACCACAGTTGATTCTTTCTTACCTTTGACCATTATGTCGCATTTTAAAACTCATTCCGAATAAATGCAAAACCAAGTGTTCACATACAGTGAAAAACACTGAGTTCGGCTAGATAACATAAGCAAACATCCTCCCTTCTGTTGCAGTTAATTTGTTCTGCAGATGCGTGAAATCTGTGTGAAATACACATTACAGTCTCCAGGTTGCCCTTTATTATATTTGGTTTATAGGGCAGTATAATAAACGCCATGCTCCCACCTGAAGCTTGTATTAAAAATGCTTATTCAAACATTTGTATCTCACTTGTTTGGTGATTCAAAGGTCGTTTATTGCTGTGTCCAGTTTCCGAACACATTGTATACTTTATTGAATGTAAAGGATAAGCAAGTAACTGTTGAACAGTTTTCATGTATCTTCTTTGCACACAGTTGTTCATGTTAATGTTGTTTGTGAAACAGTACCAAGTGGCGCAGCTGTTTTCTGTGGCTGAGGCCAGTAAAAATGAGACAGGCGGTGGTGAGGGCATTGAGGTACTGAAGAACGAGCCCTATGAAAAAGATGGAGAGAAAGGACAGTATACACATAAAATCTACCACTTAAAGAGGTATGTACTTTTATTTTTAAAGCTATTATTATTTGACCTCATAACTGCCCTCACACAATGCAATAGCACTGTGCCACCAGGCGGTGGCAGTGTTGTCTAAGCTTTGTTGTGAAACATTCCAAGTAGTTCGTTAGCCATCTCTTTTGCAGTCTTTCCTCTAGAAACAATAATAGGTGTAGTGATGCGTCTTCTTTCCCCCTTTCTCTGCCTGCACTAACCCATCCTCTACCTCCACCCTACAGCCGGGTACCAGGACTTATCAGGTACTTGGCCCCAGAGAGCGCCATGGTATTCCATGAAAAAGCTTGGAATGCCTACCCCTACTGCAGAACCAGTGAGTCCCCCTCCCATATCAATTTATCTTTGTTTTATCCTAGAAACCCTTTAGGCCTTTCCATGGTTAAACACATGTGTTAATTGCCTGCATGTTCTGTTGGTATGAATTTATTGTCTTTTTGTGGTTTGTGTGCATTTTTAATGGTGTTTTTTCCCGTTTTTGCTCCTCATGTCTGATCTTGATCCAGTTGTGACGGTAGGTCTCCTTAAATAAACTTTGTATTTCATAAATTGTCTGCTAGTTGTAACCAAGTTAATCTATCTCAGATTGCTCAAGCCACTGATATACATTATTACTCATGTCCTGATGCTTCTAGAACGAGTATATGAAAGACAATTTCTTCATTAAAATCGAGACGTGGCACAAACCAGACGTTGGAACTCAAGAAAACGTGAGCACCTCTGCATAATATCAAACATCAGTCTCGCTACCAGTTTTGAGTTTATATGCTCTTATTGCATTTTTTGTTTTGTTTTTTCAAGGTGCACGGACTAGACCAGGCCACATGGGACAAGGTTACTGTCGTTCCAATTGACATCGGAGACAATCAAAAAGTCGAGGCTGCCGTAAGTAGAATCTCATTTTATGTGCAAGAGAAATTGGCGCCTTCATGTGGAGAATCCTGATCACTACCAAGCTAACATCCAATCCTAATCCATGAATGTTTTCAAATGTTCTTAACCAGCCGTGATTTACCTTTTAAGAAAATCTTAAAAAACGTCCACAGACAAAATATTTCCGTGCTTTTCAAAAGTAAGAGATTTTGTGTTGTTCTGAACTTGCAGATCATCACAATGGAGAAACTAGTATCTGTAGATGTTTGACATAAAAGTAAGCAATTTGATTAATTTAATTCATTGTTGTTTTGAATGCACAGTTGATCCACTGTTGGAGTAAGTTATTGTTTGTCTTATTGTTTGTTCCAAAAGACCAATAATAACTTAATAATAATAATTATTCATTTAATTTATAGGCTCCTTTGAGAGCACTCAAGGTCACCTTACACGGCAGAGATAAAAACACAACAAAAAACAATGTATCAAAGACACAAACGGTTTTTAAAAGAAAAGGTTTGAGATGTGATTTAAAAATGGAGAGTCAATGTTACAAAAATCTGGTGGTAAAGAGCTCCAGAGGCGGGGAGTGGCTGAAGGCTCGAGATCCCATGGTTGCCAAACGGGCAGTTGGTACAGAGAGCAAATTTAATTCTGAAAAATAAATCGGGTCATAAGGCAGATTTGTGTATGTATATGTGTGTATGTACAATAAACATAGCATATTGACATCATTTGTGGATTGCTAGAAGCGAGCAGTTAAAGAATATGTATGTAATCACAAGAATCTTCTCATCCAGTCATTTTTGGTATCTGCCAATTCCGACTACTGAATCATACTTCTATTTACATTGATTAAATGTTGATTCAATAGCATATATGATGTGTGCGTGTATATTTGTATGTTTCTTGTCACAATGACGTATCAAAGCTGTAGACTACTTAAAAGTAAGCTTATTTTCTTATGAAATTCTTGATATGTACAAAGCTTAACAATCACTCACTGTTTTCTGTTTGTAAATATTGTTGCATACCAGCTAATTTGCATCAAGAAATCTCAGAAATTGAACACACCATGGAAAATTGCCTCAATAATATTTCTGAATATAAATGAGTTTTAATACTCAATTTGGAGTCTGTGAAATCTTATTTGAAGATGTTACACATTATTGCTGTTATTTGACATCCCATTGCCTCATTTCACCGTGTTTGTGTGCATGTGTGGCTATTTGACTAAGCAGCATTAGGTTGTGTGTGTGTGTGTGTGTGTACGTGCTTGTTTGCGGTGGGTAGTTAACGAGGCAGACGTGTTTGCCTTTCTGGAGCAGTGTGTTGTGTCTGAGGGCCCTATCAGCCCTCAGCCTCGGGCATGGCTGCAGGGCCTGAGGCACACCGCCAGCACAGATGAGTTTGTTAGTGTAATTAAAGCTCACAGTGCTTCGTATGCTGGAACTAGACAAACACACACACTCGCACGACACAAACACACTGCGCTCTTCACACACACTCTTTAACTCGAGGAGTAGCTCCTTTTCGTCTACCACGGCACATCGATTCACAGGCCTCATTAGTGCAGCACACTGTATTGTTATAGTGATGGAGCTCTCAGCATTAAAACTGCCAAATTAGTTGTGTGTGTGTTACGAGTGGGTTTCTATCTCTCTCTCCACACGTTGGGCACCCTCCTGTTGGCCGATAGCCCTGAAAAGTAGCTTTTAGCTGCAGGCGCATCATGATTTATTTGAAATTGCTGGGCCCTTGAGCTGTTGATAATTTGAAAGCCATTTCATTTATTTGTATATTATTTCTCTGCTTCTTTATGAAGTCAACTTTGTCATGTTTGTGCTCATGTGCTTGGCATATGCACTCACTGTCACTGTATTTTTCTAAATGCTTTTTAAAATCGTTTTTGCCTTGGGACCCCAGGGTCCATGTGGTTTGTTCAGTAAAATGGATTTGACAAGATATTACTGTTTGTACTGAATGTATAGAATAAATAGTGCTGTCGCAGTTGGAGCAGCAATAGACCCAAACTCATAATGAAATAAAAATGTAATTTTCTTAGTGCTTTGTCTGAGAAACTAAATTACAGAAATGTCTTTATCACACTTTCTTTCTTTTGTTTGTTTTATTTGAACCAATTGTTAATGGTGCAGCAGTAATCATGAATAAACATAAATCAGTAATACAGAAATGTATTGAATGGTGTTTAATACTAGTAATATGTGTGTTTCGTATTGATTTATTTAAATTTTTCTCACTACAGGACTACAAGCCAGATGAAGATCCTACCAAGTTCAAGTCAGTTAAGACGGGCAGAGGACCTCTTGGGCCCAACTGGAAGGTAATGCAATTGTGAACTGTGGAAATTCAATTCCTCACATTCACACACAAATGAAGATAAATGCCCCACAACTCAACCAATGTCTAGAACCATACCAGACTATTTGAAGGCAGTATACATATATTTTTACCCAGCTGAAGTTGGAAAAGACCCATCCATGACTCTGATTGTTTAATACCGACAAGAAGACTGAGCCAATCAGAGGTTGAGTAAGGGTGGGGCATGGAACACCTTGGATGGTTTAAACAAAAATATAAATAAAAAGTATATGCAAGGTAACTGTCATTCACACTAGACCCAGGTATAATTATGTACAGTTCCTCATGATTCAAAAATGGTTGCTGGAGTTTTTTCCTATGAAAAATTCAGCTTATCTGTAATTTAATATTCAGAGTTTCTTAAGGTAGTGAATAAACTAAAGTTGGTCAAAGTAAGATGTAAGCATATGGAACATCCATAAATCGGTGTAGAGCAGAAGGCCCTCCCCGCAGAAAGGCCTATGCCACCTCTGAAGAAGATTCAGGGTCGGGAGACAACATGCATACAACTATCGAAGAAACCCACAACAAAAAAAATACACTTTTGAAACAAAGCACATGACATTGCCAGAAGGTATGTGGGAGACTGTGAAATCCAGTAGAATAATGTTCAGAGGTGTGAGACCAAACATTGAGCTTTGTGTGTTTGTTGTTTGCTGGTGGCAGCATCACACTGTGGGGACACTTCTTTGCACTGACTCTGAGGGTTTATGAAGATGGCAGGTTAAAGTAATGTAGCAGAAGAAAGAAGAGGGGCTGCTCGATCTTCATGAGAACTGCTGCTTGGGAGGTTTATTTTCCAGCAAGACAACAACCCCGAAAATAAACTCAAAGTTACTCAGGAAATGCCCAAACACAAATTGATGTTCGTGTTGTGGATTTCCAGAGTCACAGTCCAGACCTCAATCAAATCAAGAATTTGTGGCTGGACTTAAATTGTAGTGTAGCAAAAACATATTCACGTAGACTTGAACTTGGACAGTATTTGTCTTGTATTTAATTTAGATTCATTTGTAGATAGTAGTTTTGTTTTCACACAGACTAGTGCCTGTAATCAGAGCTGGTGGATGGTTGGAGTGGTGTCCGTAGCTCTGTAGCTGCAGTTTGATGAAGACAAATCACCTCTTTCTTGGCTCTAATTGGACGTAATAGAAACGTTAAGTCACCAGCTCAGATAAAGATTCTATTCTGAGCTCCGTCTGCCATCCTTTGTGTGAGACAGAAGATGAAGACAGGAATGGGACAGTTTGTATTGACATTGATTCTAAATTTGACAAGCAGCACTTCTGAGTAAAGACTGATGTACTTTTGATTAAAAGTAATAAGTCAATAAGACGGAGCTCATCCACTCGGAGTTACTTTGTCAGGAGTTTTTTTAGCTTCCCCTCTAAACCCCATCATAACCCACAGCCTCACAAACGGGTCCTGCTCACTTTCACAGCACTGAGAATTTTCTGTTCTGCAGTGGAGCCCTCAAAGTTCACCACGGGAAACTTTCCTCTGCTTCAAGAATGTTCACAGAACAAAGGCAGCCAAACGGCTTTTAAAAAGTATGAATAAAGAAGCACAACTTTTTATTTTGTGTTTTTAATTAGATCACTTTCCCGTCCGCTGTGGACATGGGGAAAAAGACTGTTTTTGAAAAGGTGAAAAAAAAGAAGTAGTTATGTGACAACAGAGGCACAATCTCTGCCAGCTTCTCAGAGCAATAAAACTCTTGTCTATCTCTGCATGCACACATGCTTGCATATCAGTACCCTTTGTATTTCTGAAAACTTCTTCTCCTTTGAGTGGGGCACAGAGAGGGAGAGAAGAAATGTCACCGTAAATGTTTTGATGTAGAATCCGTTTCATGTGAAGTTCTCCTTTAGCGATGACAACTTTTCTAAACCCACTGCAAATTTAGAAATGTTTCTCATTTCCCCTCTCTCGCTCTCCACCATGATCGCGGCATCAAACGGCAGTGGGATGAGGGTGATTGAGACGGGTCTGTGGCATTTTCGCTTGGAATGCCGAGCCAGAATGAAGTGATTAATTAAACAGGTGTTCTCTGAGGGAGAGTGTGTGTGTTCTGGGGGTGAGCAGGTCCTAGGTGTTAATAATGTAACCAGCTTTGCACCGCGACACCCTTATCGTTTCGCGAGCAGCGTTTTATCTGCCTTCCGTGGCCACAAAGGCATGCCTGTTGGGAAAGGTGTCGCTGTCAGGGCGGAGGCAGAGAAATTGTCCCTTTATCTGGAGTTTATCCACTTTGCTCTGCTCCAACCCCCCTCTTCCTTTTCTTCTGTTTAGAGGGAGGCAGAGTGCAAGCAGCAGATGGATTTAGAAAGTGTGTTGTAGATTAGGGTTCTTTTATCTGTGCAGAGCACATCGTCATATTTATAATTATTTCAGCAAGCTCCATACCCAAAGCATTATGTATTAATGATTTTTGCTTTGAATGCAGCCACGTTTAGTCTAAAATAATATTCTCTGTCTGCTGCTGCAGTTTTCCACAATTATTTTCTGCTTGGAAAGTTTTTGCTGTTATATATTCTGATACTAAGCTTTTTAAAAAGTGATGTGTTTTTATGTCTGCTGTTCTTCTCCCAATAGAGAGAGTTGGGTAGTCAGACTGACTGCCCAAAGATGTGTGCCTACAAACTGGTCACAGTCAAGTTCAAGTGGTGGGGTCTGCAGAACAAAGCGGAGAACATAATCCATGATGTAAGTGACAGGTTTACACTTCACCCGGTCTATTTATTATGGGACATGAGGTGAATCCAGATTCTGGGAGCTTCAGTTTGCAGATGTCTTACTCCTCTAGGTCTTCTGACCAATACTAGTGCAGGGTGATGAATCAGTCTTGCAGAATATATCATGATGGTATTATTGTTTCAAGTGTAATTCCAAAATGACTCATGTTTTTTTTTACTTGCCTGTAATTAATGCTCAGCGTTAAATAAATTGATTGTCTATTAATGTAATTTTACATTCAATTTCCGCATTGTAATTATTTAATCCTTCTAAATGGCAGAATTAATCATGTGATATTGATTTTATTCATGTCATCCAACTCTAACCGAGTCCATCACTGTCTCCCTCAGCAAGAGAAGAGGATCTTCACTAACTTTCACCGCCAAGTCTTCTGCTGGATTGATAAATGGGTGGACCTGACTATGGAGGATATCCGGCGGATGGAAGCAGAGACGCAGAAGGAGTTGGAGGAGGTGTGTAAAAATTACTCAAAACATTTACAGGCTGCAGATGATCAAGTTTGACATCGTCAACGTTTTTATCATACAGAGTTGTCCTAGTGATGTTAAACAGGAAACCTGCTTTAAGTATATCATTTTTTATTAAATCTAAACCGTCTTTCTGAATAAACATCTTGAAAATACTGTTAATGCTGTAGATATTAATGAAAATGTCTTAATTTAGCAATTGTAAAAGTGCCATTGTTTTCAAATAACTTGTATTTCCATTTTATATGACAAATATTCATGTGTCCGTTTGGCATAAAGCATTAAAATGTGTGGAATTTAATATAAAACTATTATAGTAATATTAACTGCCAATAGGAAATACAAACATTTTATGAATGTATTATATCTATTGCTTTGTCTGCTTTCAGCTTTTTTGTGGGAAGCAAAATATGAGTGTTTGTTCATTAAATATAAAGCATGACAACGGTTTTCTCTTTACATTTTGCTCTATAAATTTTAAATCTTTATATATCAGAATACATTTTTAGGATTCATAACAAGCTCAAAGAAACGGAACCATACATAACATGGCACGGTGCTAGCTGCCCACCACAGGCTTCCTCGTTGCTCTGTCCCTGATCTCCTTTCTCTTATTTTTGTCCAGATGCGTAAGAAGGGCTCTGTGCGAGGTACAAAGGCTGCAGACGCCTAGCTAGGCCAGGTAGAAACTGAGTGTTGCTGTCTAAGTTGTCACTGATAAAGGCCGATCTCGGCTCCCTGTGGGGTTTCTGTGTTGCTGCACGTCTATGTTGCTCTCACTCTTTACTCTTCGGTTTTGTGAAGGGCTTTTAATCTGTCTCTATGTGCACACATATGATTGTATGCTTTCACATGCAACCCCATAACTCACTCTGAATTAGTTAATCAATAACACCAGATGTATGACGTATATACTATATTGTTCACTCTCATGCCTGAGTGTGTGTGTGTGTTGTACAAGTTCTTGTCTTCTGGATATATCCAGACATCTGGGCAAACTTTCTCAGAATCACACATGCTATTTTTTAAGAGGGGCCCAGCAGTTTGAAGAAAAAAATCCTCAGAAGACCTGCTCAAGACTAGTACCTGCCATCTAGAGCCTCCCCAAAGAGAAACACCAGACAGAAGTGGTTCCTCTTTTTAAATCACAGGCTTTAATTTCTGTGAGTCACCCTCTGCAATGTCTGACCACTGGTTTGCTCTTCGGAACAAATCAAAATATCAATCTGGCAGCGTTTGGCCATACAAGGAGAAAAAGTGAGGAATTCAGGCCGGACTGGCCAAAGTGAACCTGGCTCAAACATTCCTGGCTTACTACCAGCATACAGCATTTCAGGCCGACCACCCCCCACACCCCCATCTCGCCCAATTCAGCCATGTGTTTCCCATTTTCCCTTGGAGTAAGTAAACAGGCCGTTACCATCAAAGAGGGCTGCGGTGAGGAGGCAGACGAGGCCTGAACCTCTGGGCTTTAGGGTCAGCAGGGTCACAGTCGAGACTGTTTCGGACCAAACTGCGTGATTACAGTCAAAGCCTACACGCACAAACTTGACCAGTCAGGTTATTGACAAGGCAGAGGGTGAATGAGAAACTCTGCGTTGCACCAGCAGTCATGTTGGCTTTTTGCATATACCAGCCTGGTGGTGTTGGTGTAAGAAGGGGGAGGCATGAGAAAAGGGGAAAGAAAAGGGGCTTCAAGATGGCTCCCTGGTCCTCATTAACATACAAATGGAATTCTGTAGTTGAGAAGGAATCTGTGCTGTGATTGAGCAAGAGGGGAGGGAGGAAGTGGGAGGGTGAATCCTCGTGCCATTTCATCAGATCTGTCTATTCCTCTGTTTAGAGCCACTGTTGGTTTGAACTGTTCCATTAAGGTGTTCGCCTATCAGATCGTAGCACTAATTGACTTTCCAAAGCCATCAGCCTCAGGATGGGAGAATGGGAAAGTGATGCTTTTATCCAGCTGGATTACAAACGAGACGATTGATAACTTCGGAAAAGATTGAGGAAAAGCTCTAGATTGTAACTTGTAAAAATACACTTGAATTTTTAATGGTTTGAGATGCAAATAAAACTTAGAATCCCTTTGCAAACATTCAAGATGTCCACTGAATGCAAACCTCCACCAAACCTGCCCTCACCTGTTCAGCCGAAACAAGCCTAACGCTGTTCTTTTTATTCCCCCCCACAGCTTCGCAGACGGGGTGAAGTTCGAGGAACCACTGCTGCAGAATAAAGAAAAGGCAACAGATCTTAAACACCCATGATGACGGCAGCAATGGTCCTCCGGTGCCTCTTTTACCTTAACTGATCATGCTGTGGGGGGAGGGGGCACTGCTACCTGCAATCAATAGAGCGGATCCCTGGCTTGCACCCAATCATAGACAATCTATCCACTGAGGAATTGATTTCTAGAAACCAGCATGACCCCTGCTGATAAGACTCTGGTTAATTTTGATCCCCTGGGCAGAGAAACGCCAGGTATCAGCATCACGTTATTGACCAGACCCAACATTCTGGAGATGTGAAGAGGAGCTGCCTGCAGTAGAGATGTGTTTTTTTCCAAATCCATTCATTGGTTTGATTTCACAGTGGCAGGTGTAGGACCAAAAATTTCCTCTGTACTTTCTAGTTTAGTTATTTTTCCCTTCCTTTTTTTGCTAATGTTTATCCTCCAAAACATTCCTCTCTTGATGATCTTTTGTCTCCTTGGTTTTTAACTGTACACAGCGTGGTTCAGTGGTTTGCATTCCCTGGCATGAGTCGGTCTGTTTGTCATACTCATGTTCCTTCCTGCCACAGCCTCCATTAAGAGATTACTAACACCCTTGGCACCTTGGCCCATTGCAATCCTCCCCCCACTCTACCCAAAGCACTGCATCTTATTAGCACTGACAATCATGCCCGAACAGGTATTCGCTCCCACTCCCATACAGATTTAATAGAACCCCCCACATACA
The DNA here is from genome assembly GCA_038501795.1 of Pseudopleuronectes americanus. NCBI lineage: Eukaryota > Metazoa > Chordata > Actinopteri > Pleuronectiformes > Pleuronectidae > Pseudopleuronectes > Pseudopleuronectes americanus. The sequence goes on along the minus strand of CM076718.1, from coordinate 16,079,151 downwards.
CGTCCATATGACACGCATGCATCGCGCACATGAGGGTAAACATGTGAATTAATTTTCACACGCACTTGCAGGTGCGGACGCCTTTTGTGGTGACTGAGCTCCAAAAAATTCATACTGGGCAGATCTATGCAGGCTTGTTCAGCTAAAGGATGTTACTTTGGAAGTGTTTACAGATCATGCTGACTCTCTCTCCCCCTCCCCTTCCAAAAACACTCCATATTCAGAAGACATTCTCACACAACATACAACACAGCATTCTCCTCCATACTGATGTCCCTTGAGATAACAGGCACCAAAAAACGGCCACAGATGGTGCTGCACCCCTCCAGCCTCTTTGTCATCAAACCACATGGCTTGTCGCGCCCCCCCCCCACCCCCCACCTCCCAAAAGACCTGTCCCACACGTGGTTCTCCGAGGACGACCATCTCCAAGTAACCGCTTCTGTTTTCATGTGTTTACAGATTCATAATTGCCTTACCAGTGTGCACACTTCGCCAGCACCACACACTTGCTTGCCTTAATCTCCAGACCTTTTATATTTATCGGACCTATCAAACCTCCTGTACCTCTGCTGCCAGCTGTTGCTCTAGCTACCTCCCCTATCTCTGACGGGCAATCAAGCTAGCGACTAAATGTTAGCAGTAGCTTTTAGCTGCCACTTGATGGGAGTAAATCATATCACAGCTCCAAGAGCAAAGTTGATTGGTGATGACTCCTGGTTTTCTTCAGGGTGTGGAATGCCATGCGATTCCCTTGTTTCTTAATTAAGTGTCACAGTGCCTGAGCAAAGGAAATTCCTTCAGCAAGAAGAACTCTGTCTGTTTGTGCTGTAACAGCCAGCGTGCACTGTTGTTGCTCTAAAGGACTGATTCACTTCTGTGCTTCTAACCAGCCATGTTGATGGATATGCCATTTTGATGACACGACTTCAACTCCATAGTGCACTTTCTCCAGTTAGGCTTCAGACTCGTGGCACTGGCCTACAGTGTTGATCATCACTAGTGTTAAAAACATAACTGTATACAGTTCAAATGGTTTCCTTGACTCATTCTTACTGTTTGTGGGTTTGTTTTCCTGGTGTGTCTCCAGTTGTGCAACAGCAATCTGGGGTTTGTTTTTATAGAGATCTATTATCCACATTTTTAAGACACTGATGCAGCGATACTTTGCTCAAAGATGTTTTTATTTCCTTCTTTCTGGCGAGGGAATACGATCACTTCCTTTCGTAATGGGTTATTGGCTTGTACTAAACAGCATAAATAGATTTCTGATGTTTACATGTATTCAGCAACTGTACACTGTTTTAAATATAGGAAAGTTTCAGTCTGAGGTAACATTTTTCCAAACAACGAAGGTCTTCTCAGGTGAACAATGCAACGCAAGGACCTCTTTGATATTCCTGCTCATCAGTTGCCCCAGACCACAGACCTCTTCGGACCGTTCCATAGTTAGCTGTGGGAAATGTGGTGCTATAGCTTGATTTTGACAGGAGCTGTTTGTAATACAGTCTAGTTGGAGTAAAGGCGTCAGTTGGTCTTTGTGATGGTGGAGCAGTATGCAATGTGTGTAAAAAATATATAATCAATATAATCCATGTTTCCAAGCCTCTTAATTCTGCTTGCTGTCTGCTCAATACAGAACCCAGTGGCTAAAGAGAATAACTTCCATCAGTGGTTTTCCATCTGTTTAAGATGATGAAAATAGAGAGCGGAGGTGTTCACATAGCTACTCTACAGTCTTATCCTAATTCATGAAATCTATGATTGTTTAATTCCTGAGCTGCTTGCTTTTTAATGTTTCTGATCAGCTTTTTGAAATTCAGGGGACATGGTATTGAATGTATGATATTTTGTGCCTTTTTCTTTCTGTGCCATTTTCTTATTGTATCTCAATATCAAATAAAGTTTATCTAGTTTACATTGTGCTCATGTCTGATTGTGTGCTTGTTGGAGACTCTGGGCCCTGAGGACGGATACGGATATGGTCGGAGGTCAAAGGTCATCTTGCAAACATTGTCACTGACCTCGAACCCTAATTTGCCTTGAGAAAGTTTTATCTTGTATCTATCGAGGGAATCATTTCAAAATTGGCACAAAGGTTCACTTGGACTAAGATTAATTTTGTCCAGTTCTCATTTTGACTCAAATATGAACCGATTAGCAATCTTTGGGGACCTGTGCCTGTAACATTACCTTAGACATAGTTTTAATTGTTTTGCTACTTCAATCTAGCATATGGTTCTAATAAAGGTAATGCGATAGCTTTTACATACTCTCTGATGGCCTTATGATATAATAAACGTATGTAGACTGAAACTGGTGGTCCTCCCTTTTTTTCTCCTCTTGTAAAGCCTCAGAAGATCTATTAGCATTAACTACTTAAGCTTTTTAAACTGTCTTCACTGAATAAGAAACTGTCTTTAGCAACAAACACAAACAGATTCTGATTGAAGATGGAGGCTGGAGTGATAAGCGAGGGCTGGTGATCGGAAGCTTTAGATCTCGACTGTACAATGCACATCAGATAAGAATAACAATCCCTCTGCAAATGGAGACTCCGGCGTGGACTGCACCTCCAGTGTCCCGCAGGTCAGAGGAGTCACACAATAACAGCGGAATCTGTGCTAAAGAGCAGGAAGAGCCGCCTGTCTGCTGCCTGAGATATCCGCCTTTTTTATTGTTTGTGGAGGACTCGTCACATGTGCCCGCTGCAAGGAAACCGGTCGTATCTGCCCCAGAACAAGCAAATGATGCTGTTTCTAAAAGGGGAGATGGGCAGACTCGCCCACACACCTCCTGGTAAGTGGCAGCTCCACAGTAGTCTACAGTCGGCATGTATCCATCCATCCATGTGTCTCGCTCGCACAGAAGATGAAGGGACATGTCAGGAGTGAGCCCCTGTCGTTTAAATAGATGAGGCAACAGATGAAGAGAATAAATAAATCCCAAAGGGAGGCTCAAGACCAGACTCAGCAGGACATCCAGGCATGTTGCCTCAGAGAGACTCGATGTTCAGAGCTGAAAACACTTTGCCAGAGCCAGAATGTCCAGCTTCATTGCTTCAAAACATAAGCACGACTCACAGCGTTCTTAAATGTGTCGAAATGGATTTTACTGTAAAGGCCTAGACGACACAGAAAAGGGAGAAATAAAAAGCTGCTCCAGTGTTTATGGCAGCTCATGGATGCATTTCCTGCCACAAGACAACACACTGGGGTGAGAGGGAGGAAGTGGCACAGCGAAGATTAAACTCCCAGTTTGGGTCGGCCTCACCGTGTTTGTGTGCATCTGTGACCTTCCCCTGGAGCCACGTTCACTCAGGTTTTTCTTGGAGAGGAAAGTTATTTGTGGAAGTCGTTGGTTAGCAGTGATGTCACAAGTGCTTCCTCATCCTCTCGGTCTCGGGTCGACTTTAGCCCCTGAGATTCTCCTCAGTCCTTCCTGTTGTTCCGAGGTGTGGAGACAACTGTGTGTGTGTGGGTGTGTGTGTGTGTGTCGCATCTCCCTCCCCCTTAATACAATGGCGCTTCTCTGGATGACAGATGCTGTTTAACCTGCCCTGACCCACAGAGTTGTGATGGCTCAGCTGAGTGACAGGCTCATAGAGGACACACACACACACACACACACACACACACACACACATAGGCTCTGCCTCACACTGCCCCAACTGCACAGGATGACCCCCACCACCACCTCACCCCATCGAGGGAAGGAACTGTCTCTTTGGGCAACCCCCCCACCCACCACCACCCGTACCCCTTGGTAATAAATGTCTATCTGAGGAAAAGCTTAACATGGCGCATTAAGAGCAGAGAAGTACACCCACTTCTGCTATCTTGTCCTATTGAGTAAAATATTGAGACAAATTGAGCAGTAAATCACTGCAGAGGAGTGTGGCATTGTGACAGCGCTTGAACGCCTGTAGACTGTCCATTGTCATGAAGTCGCCAGAGCAGCAGCTCTGAGCTGGATTTATCATCACTGGGGACTCGGGGGGGAGAGGGACCACGCCATCGGTTTGTCATACTTAACTTGTCTGTCTCTATTTGAGAAGACTGGAGACGCTGCTTGCAGGATCTCTATCACAGGGGTATTAACCTTACAGTCAGAACAGTATCTTGATGTTTCCTGCTGCTCAGCTGCAGAACACTCATACAAGGCTGTTAATGGGGTTTCGTGATACAACAGCCCGTTTATCATTTTAGGAGTGAACATGAGTTGTGGTATTTCTAAGGGGCTTCACGGAGCGGTGATGGCAGAGGCAGCTAAAACGGTTTGATGTGCTCACACGTGTGTGTTTGTCTGGTTAAAGCTCTAATGATGCTCCATCCAGCTGGCTCTCAGATATGGAGGCGGTCCTCCAAAGGTGATACTGAGGCAGAGTGTGATCTATTTTTTCATTTTTTTTCTCCACAACACAACCCCACAAGCACAGCAGCCTTCAGAACATCTCCACAAGCCTCTCCTTCGCTCTCAGGAAGACAGCTACTTTACACCATGTCTCCTTAAAACCACAATCACTGTCTATCCCTGCCTCCTCGCCGGCTCTGAGCTGCTGTCCTCTCCACTTCAAGCAGTGCATATCCACACCCCCAAAATTCCAAATATACACACTTCCCTGCACCTCTCACTGCCTTGTCCTGACCTGTTTCCCGACTCAAACCCTGACATGCAGCCCTCTCCTCGAGGTGCAGGGCTGGCTGCATTGTTTGCCTTCTGTAAGACAGTGGTGTGGGCTATTTATAGACACACATTATTGCCCAAATAAGTATCTTATATTCTCCATGCCTTGACTGAAACATGCACAACACTAAGGAAGTAATTTAGATAATGTTCTGACATGTAGACTACATGATATTATATGTGCACAAATAACAGTGGTTGTTAAAGAGATTGTAAAATGAAATGTGTGTAGTGAACACTTGAACCCCCAGTTCCCTTAAAATCAATATGATAAATTTTGTTGAGTTGGAAAATTATTTATCTGATTCTTTTTTCTTTTTTCATAATAAAACAATGTCCTGCTTTACTACTATCTGTTAGTGAACTATTGATAAATTATGTTAGATGTAATTATTTTATATGCGTAATGAATCAGTGTGTAATATGTGTTTGCATTAGAACCATGTTTATATTTAATGATTGTATTTATGCATAAAGCCTTTTATGAACCTATGCGCTCAACTGGATCCTCCAAAGATACTGACGCCAGCCGCTAGGTGGCACTGTGTCTGTTTGGTAAAAGTCCTCCTTGTCCCTCACCACCTCCTCCGCCTCCACCCCCCCAACCCCCACTACCAGAGATGCTGTCTGACACCAGATCCCCTCTCTCTCTCTCTCTCTCTCTCTCTCTCTCTCTCTCTCTCTCTCTCTCTCTCTCTCTCTCTCTCTCTCTCTGCCCTGCACTGTCCACAATGTCGGAAAGATATATTATAGAGTTCTGCTTTCACCAAAGAAAATATCAATAGTGGTGAATGAAATGTACATTTAAATCGCAAGTGTTTCCTTTATTTCAAATAATTTCACCATGCTCAGAGGAGGGCTGGACGTGGAGCGCGCGCGCACACACACACACACACACACACACACACACACACGCACACACACACACACACAGACAGACACACACGCTAGTTCCTTGAACTCTCTCAAAATTAACAACAGATGAAATAAAAATCAAAAGAACCCATTCTGAATTACTTGACAGAAAAACATGCCTATGAACAAACGGACATTATAATAATCCATTTTCTATGTTAAGGACTCTTAACAATGTTTAAACACACTTGACATAGGTTAAAAAAAACAGAGAAAGGCCAGTAAAAGCTAAAACATGAAAATAGAAAATACATAGCATAATCACACATTAAAAATAGTTAAACTTTATTTAAAAAGATATATATAGTGATTTGTCCTGTTAAATATGAATATACACATTTATTAGAGCTTTGCATTTTATAAAAGACGGATTTTGTTATTTTGGGACTTTTGCTTCTCAAACTTCACATGAAGACGAAACAGTTTTCACGTAAGCTGTTTACAATATTTCATGTCTTGCTTATAGGTTATAGCCCCGCTTCACCACACCACTTGATTTAGGTCAATACAGTTAATTCATTCATGTAGTAAATTATACCAATTTGGCCTGGCAAAATATTCCATTTTAGTGAGCATATTACTAAGAGAACTCTATTGATTATCGGCACCAGGGCTCAATATCCTCCACATGATTTAGTTCAGATGGTCTTTTAAGGAGGATTTCTTTTCCCCCCCCTATTGGGATTTAGACTTTGGATCAGCGACAGGGACGTGATGCACACACTGAAACATCTCATTCATTCCTCACTCCCAACATCCGCTCAGATATCTGCTTTCATTAGTCTGCATTGATTCTGACTGTTCAACCACAGGGTAACAAATGTAACATCCAGCATGTGGGCGCAGCATTAATGAGTGTTCCATAGTGTGTCCATAGATACATAGTGATACAGACTCACCTGGACCCACCGTGTGTCAGTTAAACACACAATAAACAACCAGCTGCACGTTCAATTACAGCTTTTTGTTGGTGTAACTTTTGTTATGTTGTTGTAAATATGATGCAATGATGATACAGCTCCAGCTGGGGCTGATCCCCGATCATGGGTTCATGGAAGCAGGAAAAGAGTTTGTTAGGATAAGAGATCCAGAGCAGAATTTCACTTGAAGCCTTGTTTATTTTAGTGCAGGATCTTAGAGTTGATAACAAAAAAAGGTTACTGCATAGGCTTAAAATTTATAAATTTAATATATTTGATGATGTTTTTACTGTTAAACAAAACCATCCGTTTCTTTAGGTCAAAACCTTACGTTTAAAGTGAAATCTGTCTTTACAAAAATCGGATTTACAGACACAATCCACTCTCATTCACTCCGCGGACCACCTTAAAGGCGCTTGTCCCGCCCTCGAAGCTCCCTCCGCTCGCTCTGATTGGCTGAGACCTCGCGGATGGAAGTGGCTGCAGAAATGCAAAACTTGTTGCAGGCTCCTCCGGACGCGTCGGTCTCACACAGAGCGGCAGAGCAGAGAGAGAGAGAGAGAGCGAGAGAGAGTCTGTGGATCGCTCGCTACGCACCAGACCGCAGTCGGTAAACGGAGAGACGCACACGCCAGGAGCGACACGCACCGGGAGGACTCGAAGGCACCGCGCGTCGCTGCTCAGCGCATGACCGGCAGCGGGTGGAGGATGCTGTCAAGCCGATCCGTGGTTGTGGAGTGCGGGTAGTGCGCACCGCTCCGCTCCGGGTTCAGGTCGCGTAAACGGACGCTCCGGTTCTCCGGTACCTGGAGAGGAGAAGAGCCGTGTCCGTGGACTTTTCCGTCACACTGGACTTTTGGTTTCACGCCTGCTCAGCGGTTGATGAGAGATTTTTTTGAAGGAGATCCGTGGCCAGTATTTATCCCAAGAAAGATTTCCCTCCTCCAAAGCGCAGAGGTAGTTTTGCCATCCACGGCTGCGACTGGACTTTTCCCTTGTTTCCACTACGGGACCTTATAAAAAAAGTCGCTCCGGGACATTTGACTTTGGACTGGAATAATGAATTAGCTGTCAGAAATGTTCATATTCCCACTTCTATCGCTCCAGTTCTCCAGCGCGCTCCTTTTTTTAGTTTGATAGTGCCATGTTCGCTCCGGAGAAATACGCACAGAAAAACTTTGGAATAATATAAGTCACTCGTGCAGCAAGTTAAGTAAAATTGTTTTACATTTGTCTTTTTAAGCAAAGAGAAAAAGAGAAGCAGTCAGGTGCACGATTAGACGCGAGGACAGAGACACACTTTACGTGCGTATTTGGACACAGTCTGTCCCGTCTCTCCGACGCGTACTTGGAGAAGTTGGAAAAACAAAAACAATTGATCCACAACTATGAGAACTTATCTGGTGAGTTTAAAATTTTAAAGCGGGCACAGCAGTTTATTCACCAGTGTTATACAAACATTTAAATAGTTTCTTGTATATGTTTTTTTTTCGTTTTTCTTTTTGGGGACAGACGGAAAAACTGTCCAAACTGGCCGTCATGTGGGATTGATTGCAAGGGAGTATGTTTGGGCTGGAGCAGTTCAGTTCTCAGATTAATAACAGAAACCCTGGCCAGTCAGAGAGAAACATAAACCAACAGAGACTGAACATGGGATCCCACTATAAAAGCCCAGGTTTTCACGCTGGAGGCCCCCCGGGAGCAGTGGAACCCGGCATGGGCCCGCTGAGCGAGCCGCAAATGCTGGGGCTCAATATGAACATGAACGGAGAGCAGTACGGCGGCTTCCACCCGCGGGGCCACTCGGACATGCATGCAGGCGGCGGACTTCAGCAGCAGCAGCAGCAGCAGCAGCCGCAGCAGCAGCAAGGACCCATGCATGGATTTTTTAACAACCAGCAACCTCATCAAGGACATCCTCACGGCCATCAACCTCACCCCCACCAACATCACCCACATTTCAGTGGGAATTTTGGAGGCCCAGAGCCAGGGTCATCATGCCTGCACGGTGGCAGGTTAATGGGCTTCAACAACAATGGCATGGGACCACAGCAGGGCTTTGGAGAAGGATTTGATCCTCTCGCTGAGGGACAGGCAGGAGATGGCTTTCCCCAGCAGCAGCAGCAGCAGCAGCAGCAGCAGCAGCAGCAGCAGCAGCGGCCTGGTAATATGCCTGACTTTCAACATCACGGGCCTCCCAGCGGCAGCCATGCTGTCCCTGCTCCCTGTCTACCCCTCGATCAGTCCCCTAACAGAGCAGCCTCCTTCCATGGTCTCCCCTCCTCCTCATCCTCCTCCTCTGAGTCTCATGGCCTGGAGTCTCGGCGGATGCCAAACCAGGGAGCTGTGGAGGGATTAGAGTATAACTTTCCTAGTGAGCCCCCATCTGGACATTTTGATGTACCTGTATTTTCCCCATCAGAATCAGAATCTCAGTTACCCCATTTTGGGCCAGGAAGGCCTGTTCCTGGAGGAAATTTCCCAGGGAACCCTGGCATGCCACGGACACCAGGTATGCAGGGCATCTCTAAGGGACATCAGCCACCGCCACAACCCCAGCAGCCTCAGCATGGAGTGTTTTTTGAGCGCTTTGGAAATGGCCGGAAGGTGCCCGTGGGAATGGAGCCGGGGGTCAATACAAGACATCCTCTCATGCAACAGCAACAACAGGCTAGCTTGATAGCCAGACAGAACTCATGCCCCCCTGGCCTCCCCCGACCCCCTCAGGCTGAGCCCGGCTCCACTAACCCTAACATTCTGGATGGAGGGGTCATGATTCCTGGCCAACACAACCAGTTTGAATATCCCATTCACAGACTGGAAAATAGGGGTCTGCACCCCTATGGGGACCCCATGTTTAATATGCAACAGCCGGCTCCTCCTCCCTCCCAGCAGCCCCCGAATCAGAGGCTTCAACACTTTGACTCTCCTTATATGAACATGGCGAAGAGGCCAAGATTTGACTTTCCTAATGCACATGGGGGTGAAGGCTGGTGTGGTGGTATGGATAACCACCTCTCTCCCTCTGCATACCCCGGCCTGCCTGGAGAGTTCACCCCACCTGTGAGTGAAGGCTTCCCACCAGGTCCCCTGCAGCATCCTGGGCCTGAGCAGCAGTCTCTGCAGCAGCGCCAGAACGCAGCCATGATGATAAAACAGATGGCCTCTCGCAACCAGCAGCAGAGGATGAGGCAGCCTAGTCTGCAGCAGCTCGGCCACCACGGTGAAGTGCCTCCTGGCCCGATGGCTCACGGAGGCCCAGTGGGGGGCATGCCTCAGCCCAACTTCGACAGAGAGGCTGGTGGCAGGATGCCCAACATTGATGGACAAAATCCTCATGTCACTCAGGAGAACGCCTGGTTCCAAGGGGCCCACCCACCTGGGGAGATGATGTCACGGCGTATGGGTGGAGCAGGAAATGAATCCGGGCCGCATGACATGGGTCTGCAGCAGAACGGGGCTGGGATGATGTTTAGGCCAGGCATGGGCATGCAGGAGCCCATGAGGATACCAGGAGATGGGCATGTACAGGCTCTCCATTCCCCGGGCATGCACCCACAGTTCAGCGGTAACATGGGTAACCTTTCACAAATGCAGTCTCCAGGAGCAGGATCAGGGCATCCGAATGCACCGTCAGAGAGGCGGCCTGCCGACTTCCCTGCACCCCCAATGGGAGCACAGCCAACGTTTCCCTATGGGGGGGCTAACCGTCAGGGGTCAGCCCACAGCGCTCCCCAGGGGGTGAGCACCTCACCAGGGAGCTACCCTCCTCAGTCTGAGTTCCCCCCAGGCCAGCGGTCGTCTGTTAGTAAGCTTGGAGCCCTGTCCCTTGGGAACTTCAGCAAAACCAGTGCTAAAGACAGTGTTTTTGGGCAGAGCTGCCTGGCGGCCCTTTCCACGGCCTGCCAGAACATGATCGCTAGCCTAGGGGCCCCCAATCTTAACGTAACATTCAACAAGAAGAACCAAAATGAGGGCAAGCGAAAACTGAGTCAGACGGAGCAGGACATTAATAGCAGCACATCTAATGGGACTGGCAGTGCTGGTCCTGAATATTTTCAGAGCAGCACTTCCCAGAACAGCCAGATGCCTGGCACCGGGAATAGCAACTCTAAGCCTGCAAGTCAAAGCCAGCCGGTGCAGGGGGAAGCCAGTGCCCTCTCCCCAACTTACAACATGGACGCTACCCCGTGCAGTGAGGGGAAGGCAACAACAGGGAGTGGGAGAGGGAGAGGGAGGAGAAAAAGAGACAGTGGACATGTGAGCCCTGGAATTTTTTTTTCCTCTGACAATGGTAACCCTGTTGTAAGTCCAGGCCAGCAGACCCCCTCAGCTGGCGTTGGGGAGAGGGGTGGGGGCACGCCCCACGAAAAACACCTCCAGTCACCCTCATGGGGAAAAGGAGGTGACCTGATGTTGGGGGACCAGGCCGACCTGATGTCTTCTTTGGACAGCGGCATTCAAAGTGTGGCCAAATCTGACAGTAGCTCACCACGTGTGGACTTTCCTGACGATGTCAGCACCCACTATGGCAACGAGGACGAGGTGTCCTCCAGCTCAGATGCCGGAGGGGCCCCGGTCACCAAGCCCAATCGCAGCCCTATGATGACCGGCTCACCCAAAATGCAGAGGAGTGACCACGGGTTGATAAATGGACAGAAGGCCCTGAGCATGGGCATTAACAATCATACTACCTCGACACCAGACAGCTATGGTCTGAATGCTGGTGGGGGCACAGGGGCCGGTGGGCCGAGCCACCCGGGCACTCCTGGGGTGGAGCAGGTACGCACCCCATCCAGCACCTCTGGCCAGGAAGAGATCCATCCCCTGGAGATTCTGCAGGCCCAGATCCAGCTTCAGCGACAGCAATTCAGTATCTCTGAGGACCAGCCTGTAGCCGGTAAAAATGGCAAAAAGAATGGTGACTGTCCCTCGCAGAATGGAGACAATGAGCTGGTGAGCTGCAGCCCGGATGCTGGGAAGGGCTCAATAGGCACTATTGACCTTGACACCCTCATGGCAGAGCAGCACGCCACCTGGTACGTGCCCAGCGACAAGGCCATGATGGATGGGTCAGAGGATGACAAGGCCATGGGACCCTGGGAAAAAAACAAGAGCCAAAACAACAGTAAAGAAGGTAATTGAGTTTTCATTATCTTATAGTTATATGACTTTTACTTTCCCTCTGTCTCTCACACTCTCAGATGTGCAGCTCAGGCTTTCATTAAGTGATCCATTCTGCCTTTTAAAATGTGTGTGTTATAAATCTCTAAAAAAAAGCTTTTTACTAAACCTGAAATGCATGGCCACACCACACAGGTACAAAGAGCTGATAATAGAGGACCTTGTGCATATTGTGCGTTGCAGAGAGAAGCCGTCTCTCTTAACTGGGCTATTTGAATTTAAAGGGGGTTTACCTATAGGATGATAATTAATTTAATGATGATGGGAGGCATTCAAGTCTTTCAAAAGGGGGAAAAAAAGATTTAAACCTATTTTATTCATTCTTTTGTTGTTGGTTCTTGGTCTGTTGCGCTGTTAGTGAAGTAAAGTGATGATCAGAATGGTTTTAAACAGTGAGCGAACGCAGTAAAGCCTGCACCGCCTCCACAGTGTATTTCTTATAGGTTTCTTCAACGTATAGAACACAGTACAAAGACCTGCTGGAGAAAAGTAAACATTTCCTGCGGTTCTTTATCTCGGTTTTCAGGGTGAACAACTACATTGAGAAGATTAATAGCTTTTTGAGGATATGCGTTTGCACAGCGGGGTTTCCTTCGGCTTGTTACGTGTTTGTTTTTGTTATTATCATGGGATCGTACCGAGCTGCTGAGAGTGGACTGAGCTTTAGATTGGCAGGATAAAAATTTCACCGTGAAATTAATACAGCCTTTAACTTTTACTTTTAATATCCATTTTTCAAAACCATCCATACTAAATAATAATGTTATAATAATTATAATAATAATTAAGTATTTGCTTATTGCTACACTTGCTATTATTTATTTTCGTCACTTTTTTCACTTTTGAAATTATTTATTAATACTATTATCAAACTCAGAGTAAACTGGGAGCTTCTTACAGGTCAGGGTTTCCTAACTAAAATAAAAAAATTCTCTTCTGGCTAAAAGACCGTTTTTCTAATAGAAACAGATATTATTATTATTACTATAATCTGCACATTTATGATTTAGATACATTTTAATGTTTTTAATGGTGACTCTAAATCAAAATACAACTTATTTGAGTGTTACATTGTCCAGCTGCAGATCAGAAACTTGTCTTAACAATAATAATAATTAATAAAAGTAAAACAATAAATTATTATTATGTTTCATTAATATTATTATGACTACATTATTTGGCTATATTTTTATTCTATTAATATTGTATTTTATGCCTTACTAGTAATATTATATTGAATGCATTATTTTATGTTACAAAAGTAAAACAGTCTCGTAGCTGTATGTAGCAGAATATGTCTTCTGGTTTTATTTATTTATATAGTGAATGATATAATGATTTATATGATTTTTTATTGCCCTCTTTCATTTCTTGTCTTTCATTTTTTAACGTTGGCTATTTATAATTTTTATTTTAAACTAAACCCACTGTGAAAGTAAAGATGCATATATATTGTATAGAAATATCTATATGTCTATATATCTTTATATATGTAATTTGTGTGGAGCTCCTTGCGCGTCTGGAGCGCCTCTTTGTTCTGATTAGTGCGGATGCAGAGAGGCGCGGGGGCGCGCACCGCCGAGTCTGGACTCGGGCGCATTGTTTCTAAGAGACAGACACAGAGTCACACTGGGGCTGGAACACGAAGCTGTGTGTAAACGACCGTCTCAGCTCATCTCAGGTTTCATCCTGACTATGAATGAATAGAAAATAAGAATCAGTGAAGATATAAATTTAAGGCAAAATGATCAAAACTAGATTCTCCTTCATGCAGCTATTTGTTTTCCTCATGACTTGTCCCCTCTGGTCCTCTCGGCTAATTTAACAGACAAATGACAAGGTCATTGAACATTGTGGCTTTTTTATTACCGTCATTCCTTCCGTTGTCATTAACAAAAAAGGTAACTGAGATATGTTTTTCATATAGAATAAAATAATATAAAAGACAGAGCACAGGGGATGGCTGAAAAAGACAAAAAAGAGCGATGCCAGGGAGTGATATGTAACATCATTACTTCTGATCATGATTAATGAGTCTTCTTTTGAGGAGGAAACCCAACACTGATAAGCAGTCAGCCACACTCTCCCTGTTGCTTTCACTGTCTCACTATCTCTGGGGGCTGATAGCACATTTGACAGTACAAATTCACCAAAGCAGTAGGTATTTAAAAGCAGAATATTGTCTTTTCTGCTCTCCTTTCACCTCCTCTCCTCCCTCCTTCGCTCTCCCTCTCCATGTCTCCTCTGCTCCCTCTCAGCCCTCCCTACATGGACAGGAGGCTTGCAGCTCTGGAGCGATCGATAGCTAGTTAGCACAAATCACGGCTCCTGACAGTTTCTCATTTGAGTGCTTCAGACAGCAAAGATGAAAAAAGGGTGGAGGTGTATTTGGGAGGGGAGGGGGATTTTGAGATTGAATCTAATGCTTAGGCTACACAGAAGGGAGCAAAATAACATAATAATTTAAGAAAAGTCATAGCCCACAGTGTAGCTCCATCATCCCACTGGCTTTTCACACCGCAAAATAGATCCCCCTTAGTCTACTGTTCAGTCCTCCTGAACCAAAATCTAATGGATAATATCAGTGACTCTAGTTTGCAATATATTTAGCAAATTCCTTAGTCCAATGGATTCAAATATAATGTGGTCAAGAAAAATATGATTTTCATAAGGTTGAAATTAATGGGTGTAATTCTAACAGCAGCGGAAAATAATTTCTTCCCACTTACAAGTTGAATTTAACATTTTAATTATCACCACAGGAGGACACCTGAAATTATCTGAACCATAAATACGTCTTAAAAATAGGCAGATAAAATATGTGTTGATATATATACACACACAAGCCTTGTTTTTCTCTCACCTGGTTGCGTCATTATTAAACAATGGGCACTCAGAATTTATTACGTTCAATATTTATGTTCCACAATTAATACACACAACTACCTCATTTCAGACGCACAATGAATAATGAAAATGTACTAGTAGAAAAGGCATTTGAATTTATTATAATTATAAACAGAACTCTCACTATTTACAGTCAAATAAAATGTTGTTGTCAGACATTCAGCTGAGATGATGTGTTAATGGTGAGAGATAATACACGCTGAGTACTTGTTGTTTTTTACAGTTAGTGTTTGTACTTTATGAAGTTTATCTGCTGGGGAAGTGAAACAGATGAACTTTGGTGACGCTCAGGAGTTTCCTCAGTATGAGCTGATGAAGGGGTCAAGGGTCAGTCTTGTCATATGAGGGGAAAGTGTCCATCGATCAGTGAAACCAGATGGTTCTACGATACGAATAAGACCCAGCTCAGAAATTCAACATTACATATTTTTTACTAACTTGCTCTGAATGTTTTAATGTGCAGACGAGGAGCCAATAAAACTGAAACAGGCGCTCATTTCCCTCAGAGTGCCGGCGTGCGCCCGCCCGGCTCGGCCTCTTTGCGGCTCCTGTTGTAAAGTGATGTGAGCTGCAGCGGTGGCCCTCTGTGGCCTCCTCTCTCTGTGACAGCACGTACTTTCAGTTCTCCTCATACCTGCCTCCTACCAATCTCACAGCCGACAGATTCTCCAGAGCTACGCGGCATCTTCTGCCCCTAAGAAGTTGAGGTGCACACAAGAAACCTTGCCTGCACGTTGTCAGTTAATATTATTTCCCCTTTTTAAGAAAGAAAAAAAATTTCTCTTACGCTCTTCCTCTTCCCTTCACTCGTTGAATATCTTAGCCAGAAGTCGACCGTTCCTTTGGAAACTTGTGCACAGTCTTGATAACAGGCAACCAGCAGGCATAGGAAGTGATTCGGTTATTTTTATTTTTACTTTTCGCTCCGTGTGAGTGACTTATTTTTTATCAAGCACTTCACAGTTGACCCTGTGGAATAGTTTCACTCCTCACTCTCAGTAATCAGGCCTTAAACAGCTCTAATAATGATCAAATCTCCGTGGCTGGGACTTTGACAGGTTTGAAAGGAGGGAGCTTGCGTCTTATCGCAGCCACTAGAAAGCGTTTAAATCCACAGAAAGAACCGTATTGATATTCCACCGCGGTGAACAGTCCTGTGAGACTACCTGGCTTTGACATTTCAGTGTGACAACAATCCCACAAATCACACCAATAATTTCTATTTCCTTTCACGCACACATAAAAAAAGAAGAAAAGTGATTGACACGTGTTTGAATGTGGAAAAAAACAGCTTGGGGTCGTCTGTGTTCTTTACCTGTCATTACAAGGTGTTTCATATCGACATTTTGAACACCGCGCATCCACGAGCCTCTCGCACATCCCTGTGCTGCAGTAATGATTATCATTATGATAATCATAGCAATTAGCCTCTGTAATATTGTTTCCAAAAGTCATAATTCATCCTCCGGTTACTCCTGTAAGTTGACTTGGTTATTGACGGGTTCATCAGGGCTACAAAGGACGGCCTATGTGTGTAAGTGCTGATTTCAGCAACATAGTCCTGTCGTGACAAAGCAGCACCTGAGAAGCTCCTCCTCAACACGATCCTGTCTAAACATGGACAAAGAAAATGACGCTCGTTTGACTGTTATCACGTTGTATTTTTTCCTACTTGCTGTATGTTTGTGATTGCCTGCATCCGTGCGTCCTGGCGTGCACGTGAGCGCGTGACGAAGGGCACGTTTGTAGACACTGCAACTTGATAGTGTGGATTTGTCAGCTGTAGACATAAAGTTTGATTTATTTAGACTCGGTGTCAGGCTCCCCGCTTCAGCCGGCAGATCTCAGGTGTCTCGCTCGGTGGAACACGCTCACTTAAATCTAATTTGTTGAAAAATATTTAAGAGCATTTACTCGACTTGTGAATAGTGCAGGAAAGTTTAAGACATGTGTTTGTGAGCGCGTTTGCAATCCTGTTTGTTTATGTGCTAGCGTGTGTGTGTGTGTGCGTGTGGGTGTGCATGTGTGCCCTATGTTTCTGGGATTTTGCAAGACATTGAGCACTGCTGACATTCAAAGAAGCCTTTTAAAGAAGCGTGCTTGTGACTGATGAAGAGAGAGGAAGAGGAACAAAGGTGTCAGGCCTTTTGCTTTGCTGGATCCTCGACTCTTCAAAATAGCAGCTCATCCGGTGTTTTGTTTTCCCTGGGGAAGGGTGTTAGAATAGAATAAAACTTGTCTCAGCATGTGGTAAATATTCTGCTTGGATGCAGCAGCGAATGCAAAGCTGCATTTAGCTGCGAGATGCACAGGATGCGGATTTCCAAACCATCGATTGTGCACGTATGTGACATTCCTCCAAATGTCCACTGTCATGTTGAGCGTCTGCCAGAGCCGGCCAAACCGGTCAAAGAAAAAAAAAGGCATCAGTTGGACACACAGCTCCTGAAATGTGCTACTGGGTTCATATGTTACCAGTGATGCAAGTGCACTATTTAAAAAGGTGTGTGTGTGTGTGTGTGCGTGGGTGTGTTATCAGGTTTTCGGAGGTGCAGATGTTGTCACGCTGCCAGCAGCGGTTATGTTATTTGCCATACAGGTAGTCGTCAGACGCCTTTAATTTGTATGGAGGAACTGACAAATGAGTTATGACACTGGAGCTGTTTCTCCCGGGAGACAGAAGTAGAGACTGATTGAGTGAAAGAGAAAGTAACAGAGATAGAGAGAAGGTTTTTTTTCTCTCTTCAGAGAACATCTGTAGTTTCCTACATGAGACGAGTGGCTGGGTAATAGCTACCATTTTCATTTATGGAAGAGAA
Organism: Pseudopleuronectes americanus; assembly: GCA_038501795.1. Lineage (NCBI taxonomy): Eukaryota > Metazoa > Chordata > Actinopteri > Pleuronectiformes > Pleuronectidae > Pseudopleuronectes > Pseudopleuronectes americanus. The sequence goes on along the minus strand of CM076718.1, from coordinate 16,061,720 downwards.
AATGATATATTTCAAAACAGTTTTTTCCATCACTTTCATGCTCCATGACTATTGTTCATTCTCGTCTCTATGTAGAAGGTATAAACATATTTATTTATATATAAATGTGCCTATAACTTTTTAAAATATGTCCTTTCTAAATAAGTCATCCAACAATATCAGTTTTAAATATTTTGTATTTAATCACCGAGTGTAAAACGATCTATTTGCACCTTGTTTGATATTTTGTAGCTTAATTCTTAATTACTCGTTTAATCATTTTCTTCAGAATAAAAGTGTCGCTCCTGATCTGTAAATTGCCACAGTTTTCATGTGCGGTTGACCTTTCCCAAAACGGTGGAAACACGAGTGTGCAGTGCTGAAACCAAATAGAGACAGCGTAGTAGATCAATATGTCACTGACTTGGATGACATGCTGGACAGGGCCTGGACATGGTTGTGAGTTATGAAGGAGGCATTAAATCACTTCCCATGTTCTGATTTGTGTCTGGTTTCCTAAGCACTTCTTGTGGCCAGAGGGGTGTGTGTTTTCACGTGTGTGTGTGTGTGTTTGTGTGTGTTTGAGGCAAATGGAACGGGTGTGTTGCGGGAGAAAAAGGTAACGAACGCTGGGGGTGATGCCTGCCTGAGCAAGTTTTTTTTTCTTCTTCCCCCCCCCCTCTCTGTATGTTGCAGGCCAGAGAACATGGGGGGAATTTAAACCTAAATAAGCCCCGCGCCCTCGCCTGAGAAACGTGCCCCCCCCCCTCCACAGATCGGCTCCCTGCACTGAGGGAAAGGTCGCACCAAGGCACATGGGTGGGTTTTTGGGGAGGGGGGTTGCAAGGGAGCCTTACATGCCCCCCCGCTCACCCTGGGGCATGAGACACATGGCTAATACCCCTGTTAGTCCCAATGCACTTTATGAAGTCTTCCCTGAACACACACATGTAGCTGAAGGATGTTATTTGATTTTGTGGGGGTCTTAATTACCTCCTATCATTGTTTTGGCACCGACCTGCACGTCCTGTCACTGCTGACACTGAGGGGAGACATCATGCTCGACGTCTTATGTTTCAGCCAGACAGCAAACACTTTCTCCGGCTCTGCATCCCCGCTGGTTAAAATCAGACCTTCTCTCCCGGCGCTCTTTTTATTTATTTTTTTTAAATCAGACTTTTCCTCTGTGAATTGTGACGGGCGTTTTGTGCTGACAAAGACCGAGTCCTCACACAGGCCCATAGTGGTAGTTGTTATGCTAAAGGAATCTGACCTGATGACACACACTGTCATAGGAGCGCAGGCCTTTGGGTGTTTTTGTCAGCGAGCAGAGCATTCTGATTGGGCTGGTTTGTGTTCAGAGAGGAAGAGGTCATGGCCCCGGGAGCACAAGGTCAAAGGTGAAGTGTCGTCATGGAAGTATAGAGCTCAGGATAGAAAGGGCAGAGGCCTGCCGCATGGGATTGTGGGGCCTGGGAAATCAGTGTGACGGCTCCGAGGAACTTGTAGCAGGACAACGCCTCGTAGATTCAAACCTTCTGGCTCGCTCTTTAATGATCTTCCTCCGCCATTGAAGAAACAAATGTCCTACTCACAGCTTCAAAAATAGAAATTTTCAACTGTGACCAACTACGTTTGTTTTTCTTTTTACGATTAATTGAGAAAATAATTGCAGGGGTTATTAAAATGATAGTAAAAACCACCTGTGTGTAGCCATTGTTTACCTTCCTGCGCTGCTTGCAGTGTGTAGAGTGTGTGTGGTATGACATGTTAACCCATGTCAGGCCGTCAGCACCCAGACACATCGGTGTCAACCAGACAACCGGAGCTGTGCTGAGTGCCGTGCTCCCTGCCTGCACGGCATCCGAAGCTCCGCTCATCTCTGTAAATCGTCTCTGGCTGTGTCTGTGAGACAGCTCCCAAACCCTGCTGCTGTGTGTGTGTGTGTGTGTGTGTTTGTGTGTGTGTGTTTGTGTGTGAAATCGTCACCCAAGACACTAAATAACAAAGTACAGCACTGGGGGCGAGAGATACAGCGATATATAAGTGCATCACATTAAATTCAGTATTTACTTAACACATCACTGTGGTAATCTTCTCTGGCTGTAATGTGGTTAAGGATATTTAGGTGTATCCGTGCTTCGGTGCGGCTGCTTGTGCTGCTACTGTTCCTTTTTTATTAGGTATTTTCTCCCTGGCTTGTTGATGCTAAGCACTTGTTCCCCTCAGACACGAATAGGCTATTATTGAGATATTACCGTGGATATGAATCCTAGAACTGCAAGTTTAAACATATTAATTCGAAAACCAAAAAACCCTCAAAGCAATGATAT